>CM044557.2:23773191-24995691 GCA_024416835.2 Perccottus glenii
AATTTATATGGTAGAAGAACATTAAGGGTGCCCCACCAACATAAAACTCATAAAATCAGAGACATGGAAAAAACAGGAAGTTGAAACAAGAGACAAGAAGTTGAAACAGGAGACAGGAAGTTGAAACTTGAAACGTGTCATGTGAGTTATTATTAGAGATTTGTCTGTGTTTATGTTTGTACTCTGACAAAACAGTTGTTCCCGCCCGGTCTCGAACCGGGGACCTTTCGCGTGTTAGGCGAACGTGATAACCACTACACTACGGGAACTGGCTGGCCAATAGTCCGGCCCGCACAGATCATGTGCTGCAGGCACGAGGATTGTTAAACCTTTTGTCAAAGATTTTGTCAAATGCTTTTTTTAGTTTTCGTTTTTTATGATATTTAAAACTCAAACAGACGTTTTTCTGTTTTTTAAATAGCATATTGATTGCCATGGTCTCTAAAATTGCACAGCCCTGTTTCATTGGCAAATTTGTCAGTTTTCATGACCTAGTAGACCTAGAGAATACATATCGAAATATAAAGCTCCTAGGATCATTTGGGAACTCAAACTCCTTCGGCACAATAAGGTGGAAGTTTAAGGAGGGGATTGCTTCTTGCAGTGGGCTTTGTAGCGTTGTTTGTTCAATCCTGGTCTTTAAAACAGCTGTTCCCGCCCGGTCTCGAACCAGGGACCTTTCGCGTGTTAGGCGAACGTGATAACCACTACACTACGGGAACTGTGCTCTCCCCCAGGCTGTGTAGCTCAGACTGGATCATGTTCAGATTTTAAACATCACCTCCTCGGCCGGATTTCAAAGATTTAAAAGTTAGAAACAAAACCTGTTGTTGTAGAAATGGCCTCTAAAACAATTTAATAAAAACAGTGTAATCTCTCCAGACAGGCTGTGGGGAGACTCTCTTAATACTGGACTGTCCCTTTCAGCAGAACCTAAATTTAAACCCAAATTACTCTTTGTCCTTTCCATACTAACTCACACATCATAATTAATTAATTTAGTTTAAAGAAGCATTTTTTTCAGCCTTTGTCCCTTTTTCTCGTGTGAAATCGTGTAATAAAGCTATTTCAGCCAAATAAAGGGACATCCATGTCCAGTCGATCCGCTGTGGTTTGGATTGCAGTGCCATGTCGCAGTAAAAATGAAATGAATAATGTGATTTATATAATGCAACAGCGGCAGTCGATCTACAGATGTCGCAGAGAAATGAATAAAATATAATGCCCTGTTTGTTTTAACTAAACCAGTTGGCTTTCAACAGGTTGTTTAGTCTGAAGTAAATCCTGTAATTTATTGCAACATAATCGAGTCGAGACTGGATCTAATTCTTTACAGAGCAGACAAAATAAAGTGCCCTGTTTGTTTTAACTAAACCAGTTGGCTTTCAACAGGTTGTAGTTGGTTTTGAACAGGTTTGATTTGAATTTGAAGTGTTTTTTGTTGGATTTAAACAGATTTTAGTTGGTTTTGAACAGGTTTTAGCTGGATTTAAACAGATTTTAGATGGATTTGAACAGGTGTTAGATGGATTTGAACAGGTTTTAGATGGACTTGAACGGGTTTTAGATGGACTTGAACAGGTTTTAGATGGATTTGAACAGGTTGCAGTTGGATTTGAACAGGTTTTAGATATACTTGAAGAGGTTTTAGTTGGATTTGAACAAGTTTTAGATGGATTTGAACAGGTTGCAGTTGGATTTGAACAGGTTTTAGATGGATTTGAACAGGTGTTGGTTGGATTTGAACAGGTGTTAGATGGACTTGAACAGGTTTTAGTTGGATTTTAATTAAACTGGTTTAAGTTAAAGCTGCTGCTGTTGGGGCCATAAACAATACATTTTATCTCTGAAGCTGAGGGCCACATAAACTCTTACCTCGGCCCCATGATTGGCACCGGGGCCAGACTTTGGACATGGGTGTTTTATTGTAATAAAAGCATAATCTGCCAGCAACTTTTAAATAACTAATTTTTTGCTCTCGTTGTGGTTAAGAGAGTTGTGCTTTTATTTTGAAGGATGTTTTAAAAGCCCTCACTTTATTATTAGTGCTCTTGGCCTTTATATTAAACTGACAACCCAACAGGCCTCTCTTGTTGCAAGTCCAGCAGCTCATTTAAAAGAAAATAAATCTAGTTTTGGAGATGTGGTCATGACAAACTGAACAGACTCGTAGTTTAAGTTTCACACTGACCACCATCTTGGCTCCTGCTTCAGTCTGACAGAGCCAGTCAGAGCTGTGAGTTCAGAGAAAACCCAGGACAGTGGTCACTACCTCTGAACAGCCACACACACGTTCAGGGCGAAAATGTTAAATATATATTTCTCAAGAAGTGTTTTTATTTAGTGTGGCTCTCTGTATGTGTGGAAGAGAAATACAACAATCTTCAAACTGGAGTGAGATGGGTGTAGCAGAAATTTAGCTTAATGATTCTTTATTAAATCTAGCATTGACAGTAAAGTTAGAGACGTTTAACACATGTTTAGACCTAGTTTGTTGGATGTCCTCAGACTGAGAGTTAAACACCTGAAAGCTCTGCTTAGTTTTATTTAACAACAGCTTGAGTATGAAAGACATTTTGTTTTTTAACCCATTTCCTGATTTATTTCATTGTTGACATTAGTGTCAACCAATAGGAGCGCTCCTTTTTTTCCTAAAGCGAGCAATGATTGGCCAAACTCCAGCTGTGGGCTGATCATTCTCGTCTATTAAAATTCTCCATAATAAAGCTTAGAGGACGTCTTAAAGGTCCATTACGGAAGATCAGGAGTTTTTGGACTAGTGTGCGTGTTGAGAACCAGGTAAACGAGCATGTGCATTACGTCATGTTCACTGAAACAGCGCGGGAGTCTCGATCCCAAAAACCTTTTCATTTAATTGACTGTACAGGTTTACAGCCAACCAGGGAGAATCCAGCTCATTCTGCACATCAGGTTGTTGATGCATGTATGGGTTAGAAAAATGTTATTTGAACCATTGAAACTTCCGCAATGCACCTTTTAAGGTCAATTTTCTTCACAGTTACAATCAGCTTTAAGAGAATAAACTGTCAAACTAAATGCAAGAGTAAAAAAAAAAAACACCAACCCCTTGAAAGAACTTATACCTTTCTTGATAAACCTTTTCACCATGAATACTATATACGTGTGCTCAGTCTCTACAGGAGGTGGACATGTTCAGAGGTGGGACGTCCCGCTCAGACAGCCTGTCTTGGTTTTATGGGCCTATGCTTCCTGCAGATCTGGAACACGTTCTTCGCACTTCGAACTGTTCACTTTTGTCTCTTATTTTTTACCATTTTACCAGACTCCTCCACATGTCTGTGTTCACCGGCACAGATCAGGTTTAAGACCGGTCCCAGGACTTTTATTATGTACCTGTTTTAGAGCATATAGTAGCAGTTAGTATAAAGATAGACTCCTACATAAATCTCACAGACATGATAATTAACCCTTAAAGAAGCTACACCTTCGGATCCAACGAAACAAGTTTTAGTTGGATTTGAACCGGTTTTAGATGAATTTTTAACATGTTTTTGTTAGATTTAAAGAGGTTTTAGTTGAATTTGAAGAGAATTTAGTTGGATTTGAACAGGCTTTAGATGGATTTTAACAGGTTTTAGTTGAATTTAAACAATGTTAATTTCTTATTGTATTATGCCACTTTATTGTTTTTCAAACCATTTCCACATCAGTTATTTTTATATTTTTTGTAATTCACCTGGACTGTCACAAACGTGCTTTTGGAGTTTTAAAATATGTGTATAGTTGGCATCATTTTGTGACATTTGGCTGAATAACTCAAGGTTCTTTATCTTGTCTCAGAACCACGACCACGGCTGCATTGTGTGTCGTATCATCTACCGCTCGGACGAGTTTCACCCTCCTATCCTGCCTCCGCGGGCCGACCTCACCGTGGGCCTGTACGGTCAGTGGGTGAGCCAGCGCTGTGAGGTCCGCCCCGAGGTGCTCTTCCTCACACGACACTTCATCTTCCACAACAACAACCACACCTGGGAGGGCCACTACTACCACTACTCCGACCCCGTCTGCAAGCACCCCACCTGCCATCTACGCCCGCGGCCGCTACAGCAGGGGGCTCCACTCCACACGGGTCATGGGCGGCACCGACTTTGTCTTTAAAGGTACCTCACTCAACCAGGGTTTTCACGCACAGCCTGGAAAACCTGGAAGTTTAGTTCAGAGAAGTGAGTCATGGAAATGTGTTCAGTCAAAATGAATAATTCACACGTCGGACTCAAGGCCCGGGGGCCAAGTGCGGCCTTTTGCAATGTTTTATGCGGCCCTCGAATATATGTGTATTGTGATATTTTTGGCACTAGCTTTTCAGGTTTTAGATGGATTTGAATCAGCTTTTGCTACAAAGAATTATAAAACCTGTTCAAACTAAAGTTAATGTTAACGTTTGTGAGACTCAAATAAAGATAAAACCTCATAGAATTGAATAATAGTTTCCAAGTGTCACCATCTTTGGCCCCTGAAAGGATTCTTATTACTGGCCCCTCACAGCCTTAATTTGTCCTGGAATTAAATATGTTCAGCTCTTTACACTATTTTCATAAACCTGCAGAACTCTGAATTACAGTTCAAATTGGTATTAAGTAAGTTAAACAATGACAGATTATCATATAACCTAAGTTCAAATGTACCTATAGTGTACATTTTAGGTCCCACGGGTACAGCAGAAGAAGCTCTATATGTTAGCATGTTTGTTCGCATCTTTGTGTTTGTGCCTTTGACCTAAACCCCACCTTCTCCTCGAGTTTTCAGTTTGAGGAAAAAAAAACATAATGGCTTTGTTTGTTTTTTTGCAAAACTCTGATAGCTGCTGCAATACATTCTACAGACAGTGTTAACTTGCACTCTTACTTTGGTCTATGACTGAAAAAGAAAACGTTATTTGTGGCCAAAAAAAATCACTTTTGTATTTTTGTGGAAACATCTCAGTGGGATCAAAGGAAAAAAAACATGGCTCATTTTCAGTGCTTTGTTCATGGTTTGACATCTGGTTTATTTATCCATTGTAACTAAAACCTAGGATTTTCTGTTACATTAGATTTTACTTTATTCTTTTGGACTTGTCTAAATGCTGTTAGTTTTTTGTTACTGTTTTTCTACCAGTCGGTTGTGATTTGTTTGGTACTGTTTGTATACATGTCTGATAAACTGATATTCTCTGTCTCAGTGAACCACATGCGAGTGACTCCGATGGATGTGTCCACCACGTCGCTGCTGAATGTGTTTAAAGGTAACGAGTGTGGGGTGGAGCGGTCGTGGCAGGTCGGGGTGGAGCAGGACGTCACTGTGACTAACGGCTGCCTGGCTCTGGGCATCCGACTGCCCCACACCGAGTACGAGCTCTTCCGACTGGAGCAGGACTCTCATGGACGGTACCTCCTCTACAACGGCCAGCGGCCCAGCGATGGATCCAGCCCGGACCGTCCTGATAAGAGAGCCACCTCGTACCAGATGCCCCTGGTGCAGTGCTCGACCAGCAGCCACGTGCCCGACTACAGTCGAGGAAAGGACTCCGAGCGGCCTCAGAGGCTCTACAACGACAGTTCGGGACAGCACCGGGACAGAGACAAATACGTGACACTGCTTTTCATCCTGTTTGTCACATCTGTGTTGAACAAAAGTTAGAGCTTTGTCCATAGACTCGACAAAAATGTGGATTAGACATGGGACAATGACCGGTTTGAAGATATCACATCCAGTTATGAAAACCACTAATGCCGTGACATACTGTTCTTGTAATATGAGCTGATTATGAAAGACCAGATAGAACACATTTACCAAAATATCTACTTGAGACAACTTTTCAACTGATTGAATTATTGAATCAACTTTAGGTGTTGGAACGAATGTGGGTGAAGTTTGGGGGGAAAAAGACTCACAGAGACAGTCCAGCCAGATTCTTTCACTTCAACTTAAGTGTTACCTAGCAACATTACTTCCACTGAGCTTAATACAACCAACCAATCAGAACCTTTTATTTAAAAGGAGGCGGGCTTTAAGTGTTGCTCAGTTTTCCTAATTTGTTGTATGTTTCTCAAATCTCATTGGTCCCTGCGTATGTTGTCAGACCCTTTCACCTTTTTCACAAAGTTAAATGGGTCTGGAATCCCTCTCTTTGATCATGACTTCTACCGAGGTCAAAACAGTTTATCTAAAAGGTTTTTTCTCTGATTATTATTTTTTTTTACAATCAGTATATTCTGCGTATGTTGGTACAACCCCTGAAGTCTGATTGGTTATGTCTATCCAATTGTAGTTTAATCTGCACCCGTTTGTTCCACCTCCTGGAAGGCTGGCATCATTCAATAATCGGGAAGAATTAAAACCTTTCTTTGAACTATTACACCAACTGTGACATAGGCTGTCACATTTGATACCTTCATGCAATGATATTTTTTCTCTCACCGTCACAGTCTCCTACTGTTCCTGATGTGGATTAAACAGCAAATAAAAACTAAAGAAACTGAAAAAGCTCTTTTCAGACGCCAAAGACTTGACTCTGCTGCACCACATGAACTGCACTTTAAAGTGGATCCAGTGGTTGACCTGTCTGTTTCCACAAAGAGACAAATATCTACAACACAGTATATCTACCACAAGACTGTTTATTTTTTTTTTTTTACAATGAACTCCAGACACTGAGCTTCTTCTCTCTCACAGATACAGAGAGTTGCTTTTTTAGTCGAAATGTTTACAGGAAAAGGGAACAGTACTTTATTTACAGGTTTATATGTCTCTGTACAAGTTGAATATTGTTCACTCATTCACTAAAAATAACCCACATCCTACTTTTCTACTCATTCAACTCTTTGAATTATGTCAGAGTGGCTGGAAGAACTAGCATCATGTAAAAAGTGTTCAAATACGCCATTAAAAGTTATTGTTTAGTTGTCTTTGCTAAAGATGTTTTTATATTAAACTGTGTGAACAAAATCATCAACTTTAAAAGGCAAAGATATTCTACAGATTTCTATATCAGGCTTGTCATTTTGTCATTGTTTATCGATTATTAATTTTGAAATACTTGACCATCAGGGCCGTGCAGAGAGCTACAGAGGGGCAGGGGCTCAAATTTCTACAGTGGCACATAAATAAAACAAGACCTCTTTACCAGTAAGTGCAGGTAAAAGGTTTGCTGTGGGCAGTGTTGTTGGTGCTGAAACTATATTGATGAGAAGTAGAATTTGTTTACTTTTGTAAGAGGTCTGGGGGTCTCCTGTTCATTCCTTTTCTGTTTCTTAAGTGGATGGTAAAGCTATGGCATGTTTATTGGATTAAAAAATATGACAAAAGGGGATTTGAAATGAGCTAATACATTTAACAGCAGGCCTACTTTACTTTGTAATATGATCATAAAATTTAAAAAGAAGTAAAGAAAAATGAATAGAAAAGTTCCTTCTTAAATATATTCTCCCCTAAACTCCACATGAACCCAGGGCTGGAGTTAGATTTATTTTTGGTCCATTTTATTTCTTCTTTATTCAATCCTCCACTGGAGTTTTTATTTTTATTTTATTCTAGCATGAAAAATAATAATTTATTGAAATAAGAGTATGCTGTGGCAGATGTGGCAAAAGATACATGATCGATTCATTCATTTGTAACATCTACAACTGTTTTGTCATCAACCATATGAACGTAATGTAGCCATAGCTGTAACTTTGAGTTTTGTTCCAGACGTGTAGTTTACATTGAAGGGCTGTATCTTTACAATGGTGCAACAGAGATCCATGTTTTTCTACAGCACATAGTTCTCTATCTATGATAAACTCTTACATGTAAGACTTTACAAAAAACAAAATCATAATTATAGAATCTAAAATTAGAGACCACTTTGTTTTTAAATTTGTAGTGTGTTATTTTTTATGCATTTAGTTGCAGTAGGCCAATGGGGGCCCCTTGGGGGTTTTGGCCCCTGACCCACCATATTGATCCGCCTCTGTATGACAACAAACTCCAAAAGTGCATCCCAATGATTTACCTTTTTTTCTGGTAATGTTCAGCTTTAAGGCACCTCATCATTTTAGTTCCTACAGAGCATCAGAAGAACAGTGACCTCACGGTTTTAGAGCCAGCTCCAGCTCACAGCCCTCTGTCCTCCACTGGGACTAAACGTGGAGGTAATGGGACATTTACAGTTAAAGTTGGCTCAAGTCACCTTTATGCTGAATCACTGTTATGTTGCTGGTGAAAGCCCGCGACAACAGGACTGCCTGACTAAATGTCTTTGTAAAAGGTTTACACAGGGGCACCCTGTGAGAAAGCTGCAGCGACGTCCCTCACCAGACCGAGTGGAGAAGAGCGGAGCAAAGAAAGCCTTGTGTGCAGACAGACCCGAGTTCTACAGCTCGTGGACAGCATAAGGATGTAGAAATAAGAAAAAATTGTGTAGTCTGGTTCATTAAAACTGATGTGTAGCTTACTGCATCAGCTGATGCACATGAGTGACAGCCACCACCCACAGAAAAACAACAATAATCTCTGACTCTGAGAGCACTCACAGAGCAATACAAGGTTCATCTCCAGATTATTATAACTATTGATATTAGCAATATATGTTTTTTTTTTTTTAAGCATTTTCAACATAGCATAGCAAAATACAGATCAGGCTTAAGCCCCCAAAACCCCTCCCCCTCTGCACGTGCCTGTTAACCATTATAGGGGACTGGAACTTATCCCAGCTGCTTTAGGCATGAGGCCCTGGACAATCGCCAGCTAATCAGAGAGCTAACACATGAGAAAGACACAAACATAAACCATTCACACTCATAATTATTCACTATTATTATATACCTTTAGATTAATCTTTGGCTGGTGGGATGAAGTCAGAATACACGGAGAGATCCACTAAAGATCCCTACTAAAAGGGCAAAGTCAATAATTAGAAATGTATTAATTAGAAAAAGATTGTCTGTGGGGGTTTCCTGGGCAAATAAATAAAACTCGTTGATTTCAGAGCATGTGATAAACTATGGCAGGGACCTGAATTCAGTTCAAAATGTCCTAAACCTGTGCTCTTTGTCCAGCAGGAGCACGTCTGGCCTCTCTGGGCTTTTTTTTTTTCCAGATTTCCAAACGTGTTATATTATGATGCATTTATCACTTTTGAAAAAAAAAAAAAAAACACTTTACAATGTGGAACTGTTAAAAAAAAAAAAAAAAAAAAGGCAAATATAACAAGATATATTTTATCACATCAGTAATTGTTTTACTTTATCCAGACACTTGGGGTCAAAACACCAAAATGTGAGGTATGAAATTGTAACCATGAATGCGTAAAAACGAGTGCCTGTGTAAAAGCTACTCATTTAATTTTCTGAGCTGCTCAGTCAATGTTTTGAGCAGAAATAAGACAAGCCGCCACTGAACTTTGAAGGACTGTAAAAACTTGCTTCCATTTTATACAGTGCCATTGTCAGAAATCTTATTTAACATGACCTTCTGAATCAATGATTGAACTGTTTTTATTCCAACACAGGATTAAAGGCTCCATACTCCTTTTTTTAAAACAAAGCTTTATGGCTGTATGGACTTTGTACTTCTTGAAAAAAAAACAGGATGAGAACTTAAAAAAAATAAATAAAAAAAGTGGTCATCTTTTTGTGCACCAAGGATTTCATGTGAATCTAAATAAGAACCATTAAAATGAGACACAGGAAAAAGACAGCCATCGAAACCACCATTTTTTTCATTTTTATTTCTTCAATGCTTAATACCATGGGACAGAATTGTAAGAATGGAGACCTTAGTTCAGTCAATAATTGCCTCATAAGGAATATAGGATTTTATAATATTTATAACATAATAATAATAATAATAATAATAATATAAAGTCTGCGTTGGTGTAGTCAAGGAAGAAGAGGAGGCAGAAATATACAAGAGAGGCACCTATATCCCCAGCTGGACTTGAACATTCAATACGAGAAGAAACCGCAAACTGAACAAAACAACTCAAAAGGCAAACGTGCGCAAAGTCTTTTTCATTGAAGTTATGTTTTCCTTTTGTGTTTTAAAAAGGATTTAAAACAACATTTACATGACACCCATTATTCCAATTCCTATTAAAACCAGAGGAAAATAATCAAATCTTATTTTTTTTTAGTTTTGAATAAAGCCTCTCGCCCATGGTGCAGATTCCATACCAATTAGAGAATACAGCTTTCATTGTCCGCCATGTTTTACCTGTGGATCCGGTCGGTGCCAAACCATAAAAAAAAAAAAAAAAGAACAAACGGGAGCAAAATCTCTTTGTCGTCGCCTTCTTTTACTTTAACTCTGTGTGTGTACTAACTGTGTGAGAGAGTAAAAAAGACAACGCCTTCAGATGATGCTGTACAGATGTGTTCACTGGAGGCCACACTACCAATGATATGGTCAAAGTCAAACCCGAGGACTTGTTGGTGTGTAGATTTCCGAGCTGGGAGGCGGGGATACAGGCGTCTCCCCAGTCTACAAGATGAACTTCCCTAAGAAAAACCCGATAAAGATGGCAGCTATGACGACAAAGAGAGAGGGCAGGGAGGTGGCGTTGGCTTCTCTGCCCAGGAGGCCGGTGGAGTTTGTGGCCATGTGGTCCGCGCGAGGATCTTTCTCATCCTAAGGTTTTCATCCTGGAAAAACAAGTAACAACAGTTTGTGTACGTTTACAAGTTGTGTATTGGCCAACATCTACAAGACGGGTCAGATCCCTACAACTTAGGAAAAAAAAAAAGTGTTAGAAAGGGGATATTGTCCTTTTTATTGGCCTGAGTAATCATCAGCTTATAAAACAATTTCAGCTTTTAGGGTTTTTGAATATTTACTCTTGGTAACACTTACCAGTCCAGTTACATAAACATGCAGAAGTGTATTATGCTCATAGCTCAATTAAAACACTAAACTACTGTCTTTGTTCAGAAAACCAACTAATGAGACCACAGCACAGTGCTCAGACTGATGCTCATATTTAAAAGCATTAAACTTTGTAAGAAGAATAAAAGACAGTTAAAGATGACCATCTATAACTAATCATAGAAGTTGACAGCACTAAGACAATGATCTAAATTAAAAACTCAAAAAATACCAACAACCGTCAAACAGATAAGCCAGCGCAATGGTAGCATCAACGTCTGGCTGGAGTCTGTCGCGCTAAACACTGTTGTCTTATATTCTACTTAACTTATCCAGTGCCATGTAACCAGCCTGAGAATCTCTGTATACGGCACACCATAAAAAAGAATGCCCACCACATTTCTAACGCTTCAAACAGTAAGGTTTTTAGTTTGTTTCTTCTGTCTTCTGTCACATCGACCTTGATAAAAGGGCAGACCATACCTATACATATAAGACCAACAATGAATTAACACAGCGCTGACACTCTCAGTAACATGTTTTGTTGTTTCATTTGTGTCTTTTTTAATTCAACATTAAAGCCAATGACTCATGGGTCAAAGTCAGAGCACAAAGCAGCACAGAGCCCCTCAGTTCATTGTCATTTATCTGTGTCACTCAGTGGTGAGTTCTGTGTGAGGTGAAGCCTCAGTTTCCTGTTCTTAGCTGACAGGAGCAGCTCCCGGTCTGGTGGTCTGGAGGTTTCACGTGTTGTGTGTTCAAAGATAGTATTCGGCACACCTTGGTTGTAACTAGTGTTGTAAAAAATATCGATATTTCGATAAATATCGATACTGAAATATCTCAAACGATACGATACTCATTTCCCGAAGTTTCGATACCGAGTATCGATACCGAGTATCGATATCGAGTTTTTTATTTTTTATTTTTTTTACTTGCACTATTGGTTTCTGAAAGTATGACAATCTGAGAGGCCTTTGAACAAGTGCACTACATCAGGGGTCTTCAAAAGGCGGAGTGTAAGCGCATTGTGTAAAACATATTTTTGAACCTGCACTTCTAGGACGGCTACGTCAACACGCGCGGGTCCTCAAGTTACTATGGTTACGGACAGAGCAGCGGGAAATTTCAACATGTTTAGCGTAGCCTGAGAATGAGTTAGAAACAACTAAAATTTAAAAGCCTTGGCAAAACATAATAAAGATTCACTGACGTTATGGACGGGAGGGAACGTTTATTTTAATCAGAAAATAATTTGGCTTGAATTGATGATTTTGTATTTAAAATGTTCTAACACGTGAAGGAGTACTAGGCATTATATGCAGGATTCCAGGCTGTTGTCATTAAACCACCAGCTCCTGAGCTTTAGCTTTAGCCTCTTTTGATTTTGTAGTATTTTCCTTTTGTCGGTGAGCTGTGTTTTGCGAAAGCTAAACACTCAAACATCCTCCTCATGTAACCAAAGAATAAAATACAGAAAACAGTGAATTATCAACATTCATCTCCATATTGTTTAAGAGGCTGTAGGTGTGGAATAAATGAGACTTTACTTTAAAGAATTATATTCAAACACATATCCTTTTATTAAAAATTTCCGGACCCCTCACGGTGAGGAAAGTTAACTAAGGTCTAAGCGGACCTTGGCTGATTTTATATTTATCTTTAAATAAAAAAATTTAAAATAATAATATTGTGACAGTTGTTTTCCCTTTGGTATCGAAAATGGTATCGAATATCGATATTTTTGAAGGAAAAAAAAGGTGTGGACTGACTCTGAAGTGAAAAGGTTAAAGACAGACCATATACTGCCATAAACATGTAAATATTCATTAATAATATAGTATGTATCTATAGGACCGGACTTCCTGGATTGAACCTTTTATGAACAACCAGTTTCTGAACAATCCTAAATGTTCATGTCCAACTACTGTAACTAAACATGCCTCTACTGCCCTCTGGTGCACAACTTGAGGAATGCACTGCGATGAGTAAATTCTGACCCTGTCCGGATTTATTAAGTTGATTTTCTGCAGGGCTATAAGAGTGATGTGAAGGAATTAGGTTTTTATATTGAATATATATAGTAAGCAGCATTTCCAACAGATGCTCTCCAAGTCATTTAGTCAAGGAGTAAAATATATCAAATCCATTTCAATTGCTCTACAAACACTCTTTAAACCATAGTATTGTTATCAGTTAAATTGTTCTGTGTGCTTTTAGACTATGGGAGAGAAAATTACAATATGGTGGGCCAAGTCTTATTAATTAAAGGAAACACTACAACTAGAACTACAACTTTGGAGAAGCAGACAGGAGCAACACTTGAATTCTACTTTACGTACTGCTGTAAAATGGGCCAGAGATAACTCATAATGAATTAACTTAAAATAAATAAAAACTGAACTACATCCATGTTCATTTAAATGTGTTGACTGTAGGATATTTTAGGAGCTTAGACTACAAGTTAATAAGTTACCTGCCCCTAACCATCTCAAAGACCACTTTTTATAAAATACAGGACTAAAAATGGCTAAATTGTCATTGTAAAGTGAAAAATGGATTCAAAAACAATGTAAAACAACACAAGGACTCACCAATAAATCCATGTCAGATATAACTTGAGGAGCAAAAATTGTCTGCACCATAAATTTGTGTTTATTTTTCTCATTGGGGTCGTAGTCAAAGGGCTGCAGCATAACTGTAAGAAAGAAATATGAGTGTTAGCAGCTTTTTTACTGTAATAAAACCCACACTGCACATGGACTCAAGAAATGAAGTATAAATAAAAATTAAAAACTGTTATTTGATGAAAAGGTTAAAGCAAAAGCATCTGTCTCTAATTCCAAGAGACTTTATAAATTCTTTTACCAGGCTTTTCTGGTCTCATAGTCGTTAGCTCTGAAATGACAATGGGAGTGCTGATGTGAGAGTTGTTAAAGGCTCAGGTGAGTCGTTAGTGACACTGCTCTATTCAGGTGTTGTATTTGTTGTTGTTCTAGGGTGAAACTCTTTAGATTTAGGCTTCACAACACTGTTATGGCAACATGAATCTGAGATCAGAACAGCCTGGTTCCATCAGGTTTAGTTTCACGTCAAACCCCTCCCTCTAGCGATAAAGCTCAGCTCTCTTACCAGTCGATCTCAGAATTGATAAAGTCTCTTGGAATTAGAGACGAAACTTCACCTTGAGTCCAGATGCTTTTGCTCTAACCTTTTCTTCAAGATGTCCTGGATGACTGAGAACCTTCACAGACTGTCTTTTGATAAAATAATAAATTTCACAAGACAGTGTTTTTAGTTTTTATTCAAATTACCAGTAAAAAAATGCAAATATAATTGTTCATCTTAAAGGCTCTGGATGTTTTGTGAATAAGGCTCACGGTCACGTATTAAAAGCAGTTTCCCATTATTTTAAAATAGGATTAATGTTGCTGTATAAATCTTTGAACAGGTGCCAGAGGACAATTGGATGCAGCGCTTGACTTTATTCAAGAAAAAGTGGACGTTAATCACCAGATACATTTTTCCCTCCAGCCAAACTTATTTTCTATTGGATTTTAATCAAAGCCCAACCCTCAAAAATGTGTAGTTAGTGAAGCATATAGCATTGAAGTTTAACACAACTATATCCTGTGTAGAGCTGGTTGAAGACAACAGTAATTAAACTTAATAGTAACTTTAAAAATGCAGACCCAGGCACAAGGATAGTCAGTTTGTCGAGACAGCTGTGGTCAGTGCAGCGAGGAAACATTAGTGCCCTGTTCACCTAGGGAGCTGTATGGTACAGGTATGGATAAGTTTTCCATTACCAATACTGCATTTATTGTTGAAACAAGAATAAAAAAGCAGGTGTCGCTAAAAACGTCGCTTTGTCTGTATATCTTGTTCTAGGTTATACAAAGTTGACCCAGTTGAAGTGAGCATAAACAGGGGCTAAAAAGACAGGACGCAGAAGCAGACAGATTCCAAAATAATGTGATAATCAAGTGCTCAACCTTTAGTAGTAAAAATGAGTGCACTAATGAATCAGATTTTTGCCGCTACAATAGGTTTATTGAGCTGTACATTCCCTCATTTGGAGTAAGGCCAGAGTTCTGGGAAGTGCAAAGCAGAAGCATGTGCAGTTTTGCATATGGAGCGGAAAAGTTCCACCCGATCCTATGTGCACTCGGGAGGACACATGTAAATGCCAAGTTGTGGGCATGAGTGCTTCAAATTCACACAGGACTCTTTTATACAAATGTGAGAGATTGTAATGCTGTGGAGAGATAAGTGTTCTCGTGAGATGGTAGCAGACTTATATATTGCAGTAGGAGGTGAACTGGTTGCACAGTTAATTAAAAGAGGAGTTTACCTTCTTCTCTGATGAGTCAACTCACAACAAAACCAACAATTAAACTCTTGTAATTAACCGGATGGACAGCCTTTGAGAAATATGACACGCATTCCTTGCAGCATCTGAATACACTAACATTTACAGCCTCCATTCTTCAAGATTAATGCAGTTTATACTTAAAATGTTCCAATAAAAGATGGCTCACAGAACAAGGAACTTCACATCAAAGAGTTTGTCACTAACCTATTAACAGATTGAAACATAGCTTTTTATTCAAAGTACAGTGGTCTTATCTTAAGTAAATATTAAACTGGTTGTTACGTACTCAAACTGAGATAAAAAACCTGGATAAAGCAGATTATGAACCTGCCAGAAGTGATTTAAATTGAGTGAGGCTTAATACTAATGTTTTTCATGATCAGATTTGGTCCAGAATAAAACTTGAAACGTGAACATAAACCTATCACTCTTTTTGTCTCAGAGAATGAAGGCTTAAAGATATGTTAATTAGGTCTAGATACATTAAATTAGGTTTATTAAAAGAATAGATCAAACTTGAGCTTTTTGAATGAAAGGTTAAAAAAGTGGGTAACAAAACTTACCCGATATGTTGATGAAGCCTCCGGCCTCGATGATCCCACTGTTCGGCCGTACACAGTACCTGCGGGGCGCCGTCGTCTTCACTTTGAAACATACTTTTCTTTCAGAGGGGTTACTTAGTTTGAGGGTCGTAGTTACTACATCTGTGAACGGACCTGAGAAACACAAGGTATTTCGATTACCATTAATATGTACCTTCTTTTCAAAATAAAAGGTTATGTTATTACGAAGAAAGCAAATGAGAAATATCAAATCAACAGTGATGGACAGTTTCAAAGAGGACATTTTATATTTATGTTGCACTTATTCATAGAAAAGGATAATCCAGCAGTGTTTTGGAGCAAATGTTCAAAAAGACCTTTAAAACGATTAGCTGAAAAATACAGTGAGGCTGTAACTCAGTTAGGCCGACGTGATTAGGAAACTAATCAAATAAAGTTTCTTGGCTTGGGCCCAGCCCCTGGGAAGAGCTCCACCATAAACTGCAACCAAAACATACCCTCTTGGCAAAAATAATTATGTTTATTTGCCTGTCAGCTAATTTCAGAGAAGACGTCCCATGTTCATATTTGAAACGGAGCTCCTCAGCTCCTGGTTCAGCGTATCAATACTTAGACCTTCATCTCGTGACTGGACAAATCAACTCCTTAACCTCAGTCCGCAACGTCCTGCTTTGAAGAGTCATGTCGAAAACACAACTCAACGCCAAGTCATCGGTACAGTACCCAAAACTTGATCAGAACAATTAGGCTGGGAAAAACAGGTCCCATGATGCTCCGAAATCTTTCTGGAGTAGCTTACATTTTTTAGATTAGGGTCAGATGTTAAGTACAGATTTTAGTTTTGTTATGTCTGAATCTAAAAACAACAGAGAAAAAAAAGATATTTGCTGAAGTTTGAAATATTAACATTTTGATCATTACATGTTACGAGTGTGGAGTTGGAAATAAATGAACACATGTCACTTTAGGCGCTCGTGTGACATCCACTTCTCAAGCTTTTCCAAAATTCAACTCTAATCGCATTTCAATAAGACAAAAAAAAAAAAAAAAAAGTATTTACTTTTTAGTATGTCTCTGTACAACAAATGTGAGTTTCATGTTGACATTCAGTGATGCCAGTAACGCGTTACTTAGTAATGCGTTACTCTATTCTGACCACATTTTTCAGTAACGAGTAATCTAACGCATTACTATTTCCAAACCAGTAATCAGATTAAAGTTACTTAACCAAGTCACTGTGCGTTACTATTTTTGTCATTTTTTGTCAAGAAAGACATACCTTGTTCCCGTTCTAGCTAGGTGCTTAATTATCCACTCCTTTCCTTTAGAACTTAATGATTTCGGAGCGTTTTAAAACGAGATGAGATTACTTCCTCCTGACTTCCGCATGTGCGTCTCGCTAACCAGTCCCCCCCTTTTCTAGACTCGAAATTAACGTTCCACTATAGAGGCGGAAATAAAAGGCTCATTACATTTACATACAGAGGAGACAAATACAATAAAGTACAAAATAAATTATATATGACAATATTTAACTCTTCACACATGCAAGAGAAATTAAACCTTACAAAAGTATTTTCTGAACTTTTTATATTAAAACAAGTATTTATGTTAAGTCAAGAGAGACTGCCTTTATTTATTGTAAAAAACATGTATTTTTTCAGGAAAGTTTTTAAATTCAACTTTAATTGTCAGGAGATAGATTGTTGATGTTACTGTAAAAAAACACTATAAATGAAGTGATTGTTGGCAAAACCAGTTGTCATTTTTATGTTGTCGACAGCTGCTGAATGTAACTAATAAAGTAACTTGTAAAGTAACTTAGTTACTTTTAAAATCAAGTAATCTGTATAGTAACTAAGTTACTTTTTAAATCAAGTAATCTGTAACGTAACTAAGTTACTTTTTCAAAGTAACTGTGGCAACACTGTTGACATTTCACCTACAAACTAGAGCTTGACCCAGCCTTTATTAACCCCCCCTTCACACACCCACCGCTCAGTGATAAGACACAGTGCCCGAGTTGACTGAGGTAGCTCCACCCGGCTTCAGCCAACACGACAGGTTACAATCATGAGACAAAGACATTCCTTCAAACTGGTAAAACCATGTCAATGCCTCAAACTGAAACGCATTGTGACATTTACATGAATTGTACACATGGAACGGTATGTAATAGTTCACAGGTAAAGAGCTTAACTACAACTGAGTAAACTGTAAGAACTTTTAAACCCAATTTCTAATCAGATATAATCAAAATTATTTTATATTAGAAGCAAAAGCATGTACAAAAAGAAAGCATTAGTATATGACAATATTTAACTCTTCACACATGCAAGAGAAATGAAACCTGAAAAAGTATTTTCTGAACTTTTTATATTAAAATATTTACTGTATTAAAGCCTGGTCTCAGACTCCACTCACCCCCAAAAAAAGCAGCAGAAGGCGTTACGTTTTTTTAATTTATTTATTAGTTTAAGCTTAAACTTAAGTTTAAAAGGTAGCACAATAGCGCAGTGGGATCAAACCCAGGCCAAGTCCAGGGTTTGATCCCGGGTCGGGAGGGACTTTTTTTGGAGGAGTTTGCATGTTCTCCCTGAGCTTGGGTGGGTTTCCTCCATGTACTCCAGTTTCCCTCATCAACATCAAAAAACATGCTAGGCGCCCCCTTGTGTGGCTGCCGACTAGGAGTTTCTAGGGAATAATAAAAATATCTAAACAAAGTTCTAAAAGCCATTTAGCAAACTTTATTATTGTGACTAGTCAGATTAGTGTTGTAGTCAAGAGCCAATGGACTCGTGTCCGAGACCAGAGAGTATCAAGACCAGGACTTTGAGCTATTAGGACCGAGTAAGGACCAGGGCAAGAACAGGTCAAAACCAAAGCAAGACCATTTTCCCATAGACTGAAATAATCTACAAGAGAACAGTATAAAAAAATAAAAAATAAATAAATAAATTAATTAACTCTTGGAGGTTTTCATTGAATCCCAAGATAAATCTGTCATTTGTGGGCTAGGTTGGTCTTGGTCAGTCTTGACATCTGAGAAAGAGACAAGACCGAGTAAAAAGGAGTTTGAGACCAAGACAACACCAAGACCATAACAAAATAGCCAAGAGTGGTCTCCAGTACTACAGCACTAATTAGGTCATAACTATTACAATTAGGAAATAGATAGTATTAATATACAAAATGTATAATTTATGTACATTGAGTGACAACTAGAAAATGCTCTCCGTATTATGTCAAAATACCTACGGTTAAGGTGAACACGATTTGGGCCTAACTTCCTATCCTGATCCAATTTAAAAATTAAAAAGCAAAAAAAAAAACTTAACTCCTTGAGAAGCAATACAAGTATACACCACAACCTGGCCTACATCCTTTACATCATGTAGAACTGATGCCACATCTTTTACAATGACTGCCCTCTTAATGCACTCCTGTAATAATGATGTACAACAGAACAAGTCCATTTCCTCGACTCATCCTCTGCATCAGGATATTAGCGCCACAGGTTAGCTATTATTATCTTCTTTTCTAGTGATAAATCCCAAATTCTCCATCACTTACAGACTCTGTAAAACATTGGAGGCATTGCTAAAGGTTAACAGCTAAACCCTGGTGACTACAGTAATCCCTTGGTCTAGAACAGTAGCTGGACATTTTTCCATGCGATGGTAAACTGATTCAAAAAGCGCTGAAGAAGAAAAGAACATAAAATACAGATTTTGGCAGCTCCAACACTAGGTGCCATGGCAACAAAATTCAACAGGAAAACTAGAAACTGTATATATAAAATCTGTTTATTAAATAATGTTTTGTCTTGAAGTGCTAATAGTTACCTCCTAATACAAGGAGTTAGTACTGTGGTAAAAGCTGCAACCATCACTATAACCCAGTGACTATAAAAACACATCGAAGCTGTGTTCTCATCAGCTCTACTCCCACGTAGCCTGCATCCACTTCCCAACTCCGAGATGCTACCTTTGCTCAAGCAGCGTTAGCAAAGCACCATCTCTCTCTTTCATCTTGGTGCTTGTTTAGGGTCCCCCAGGCCAGTCCACAACTATAAATACCAGCCAAGGAAAAGGAGGGCTGCCCCTACCAGCTCGCAGAAGGATCCCAGTAGAGGCTCTAAAACAGACCGGCTCTTGGATACACGCAGACGGATTTAGCTTCTCTGTGACAGAAACAACCTGTGGTGGTCATCTTTTGCTGTGTATTGCTTTTCAAAAGAACAGTTCTTTTCAAATAAAGATTAATGGTCAATTCACTTCAAGGGTAGACCAAACCCTGTGCGGTTAGTGCTGTAGGTTATCAGTAAATGTATGTTATTTTTATTTTCACTTGGAGATAAACATGAACTGACAACTCCAATTTCCGGGGCCACTAACTTTCTTAACAACAGTGTAATCCCCAGAGGGAGTAAAGATACTGAAATAGTTTCCACCAATAAATAAACTGCTGCAAATGTTTTATCATACAGTTACATTTGTTTTTTTGTGCCGGGGTCTGTTGGGGAAGGACGGGGAAGGACTTCTTAATAAAAAATATTAAAGCATATACTGAACACTATAATACAGCTACATATTAGATACTGCAACAGAACCATAGACATGTACTTTTTTACTTTATTTGAACTAACTAAATAAATAAATAAATAAACAAATAAAGGCCCCAGTGCATCTGCCCTGGCTGCACTGCCTGATGCTACATCCCTGGGGCCAGATGCTGTAATAAACAACATAGACTATCCTCAGCACTCAGCTTTTGGATTGGATTGAATTAGGTATTTTACAATACAGATATAGCTTGTATTCATAATGCAGTGACAAGACAATAGCAATATATTGTATACAGTGTCAAATGGAAAAAAAAGAGGGAAGGTCTGTCTATGATAGCACACTGAACTCTAAACTAACACAGAAACACAGAAATCAGTTGTAGTCAATTTAAAGTGAGGACACTTCCTTCACTGAGAGATAATACAACGCATTTGCAAATGTTTTACATGGGGATTTACATTTCATTTTGGGCTTAAGATAAAGTCACACAATGTTCTATTCTCGAGATCTGGACGAGAGTGCCACTTAGACTTATTATATTTAACCAGTATCTGTAATATTTGTACCAACCTTACCTTTTTTGTATTACAGCTATTATGGTACAATTTTTCCCCAGACATCAAAGGTTAAAGTTTGATCTCATGAGGCAAAATGTGGACCGTGTGACCGATCAGTAATCAGAAAAGGTCTAATTCTTAATCAGGTAAAATAAGGACGTCCATGATAAGATTATGATGCACCATGTCTCTGGCATCAGGTTTTCTCTGACCATCTGAATCTGGAGGTTCAAGGAAAGGACAAACTTGTACATATGTATTTCACCTCAACTCTGGTCACATTTTCAAATGGTTATGAATCCACAATAGTCCTTCAAGTCCGGCCAGATCTGTTATACAAAGGTCAGCAATGGACTGTAACAGAGACTTAAATTAAAGAACACCCTAAATGACATGGAGAAATTGATCAGAAAACAATAGGAGTCTGTCTGAAGAGGCATAATCAGGGAATGTCAATGAATTGGAAGTATGTAATGTTGTTTACAGATACAACCAATTCCCTTTCGTGCAGTGTCTATACGTGTCTACTCATACCTAGCTCAACAACACACAATTGGGCTCTTATAAGCGTGACCTTCTGAATCAGCAGAAGTCAACAGTAGCTCCCTGTTGTAACTGCTTCCTCATAAGGATGTCAAACTGGGACAAAATTACAAGCCTGAAAATTTTGTCAAATTTTGTCATCATGTCCAATTTACTTCTTTTCATTTCAATTTCAATTTCCTATTGACTCGGCGTGACCACTTAACAACCAGAGCAACAGTTGGATTCCTACAAATGTCACAGGCTGAAAATACATCTGGCTAATACATCTAAAGGTTCAGAGGTGAAAAGGGAGAGCAAGCCACTTTATTTAAGAAAAAGCTAACAACAACAAGACAAGACAAGACATTTATTTTTGTATAGCCCAATATCACAACAACAGTCACCTCAAAAGGGCTTAACAGACTGCAACATCCCCTGTCCTTAGACCTTCCATCAGGGTAAGGAAAAACTCCAAAAAAACCCAGCCGGGAAAAAGAGAAAAAGAGAAAGGGTTAGGGTTAACCCTAACCCTAACAACCACAACAGAGCTGACTGCATTAACATTGAACTTCTGTATCAGCAACTAGTCTCTGTAACTACTTTGATCACTAAACTTTTTGACTGCCAGCCAGAGTAAATCACTCCAAGTAGTACCTTTAACTAAAGAAAGTGACATAATCATCACTTACTACTACAAACTATTAAAGAGACAATTCAAAATCAGTACTACTCAATACAATTATGTTGTCATTACTCAGTCTGGAGTTAATGTTTGTACAAATAATGCAAGTAAAGACACCACTTAAGTGTTTGACATGCAAATGAAGACATAAAACATAAAGCAAAGTCCACTAAAAAAATAAAGTAATAGAAATTTGAGTAATAATAAGTCCATTCTATTTACATGTAGTGACAAGTAATACTATTTGTTCAAAAATATACTCAAGTAAAAATAAAGTATGCATTAATAATGTGCAATTTGTACAAAATAAATCCCCTCCTTTAATTTCCACAACCCTAAAGACAATTGGATATAACACCTAAACCTGATACAAGTTAGGTAGGTTGAAAGTTTGTCCCTTCGACTACCTGTTATTTGGTGATTTAAAATACCAGTGAGTCGTCACGCAAAAACGCTTTGTTGGGGATTGTCAAAGTTCATTTGTTTCCACGTTAGGACCAAGTTACATTTCATGGAATAGGCAGAGCCCTTCAGAAACAACAGTTTGCTATAGCTAACACCAACAAGTAGAAAGCCTCAAATTGTCAGTAGTTACGTGTGTGTCACAGAGAGCAGGATGTATATTTAGTTTATATATTTTTTGACAAGCCACGGTTCTGTCCCTGTTATTCGACACTTTGCTCCGTGGGGTCAGTTCGCTGCAAGCCCGGTTTAGAGTGCAAACAGCGCCGGTTACTCCCATTACTCTAGCGCGGGGATTCAGCGGCCTGTCATGTCAATGGCTAACGCCAACTTAAAATGGCGCTGAATGTTAGCTAGCTGGCTAGCAACAAAATTCGCTGGAGGGAGTGTAAAATGATTTGAGTCAAGCAATATTCCCGTCACCATTCACACTTGTTTCCAAAGGGGGGTCACCTACCTTTAAATCTGAGGTCGGAGGGAGGGTCGAGAATAAGAATCTGTTCCAACTTTGACATTTTAGCTGTGGGGATGCACTTGGTTTCGGTGTCGGGACTTACTGGCAAGTGGAAGTCCTGGAGCCACCACTGAATCAAACGCTGACTGAGACTGAGCTCTGTGAACGAGCCTAGAGAGTACTAATACAGGCGCGCGCAGTGCTGCGCGCCCTCGTGGCTGAGCAATAGTGGGAATTGGTTATATATCATGTAAAAGTAAAAAAGGTACTTTAGATTTTCAATATTTTAGCAGACACATTTTACAGTAACTACAATTCTCAGTACCGATAGGTCTGTCAAGCTTCCTCTCCTTTTCTGGCTAAATTAAAAACGAATGAGTCAAGTGTTCTGCTAGATAGTAAACCGCAAAGAGTGAGAGACATCGCAACCAAAATGTGAAAGTTTATCCAAGCTGTGACCTTATTTTTCCACCCTCTCCAACCTTTTATTTTTAACCCACGTAAAACAGCATCAAAGGTGTATCTTTTGCCAGTGTTTGAGGAATATCAATAGCATACTAGTTTGTTAAAGGAATAGTGATTTTAGAAAAGACAGGAGAACCGACAGACTACATGATAGCTCTGTAAATGGGTCCAATAAAAATCTAACCTATAACACCTGACAATTAAAACCCCAAAGAATTTCAATGTCCATTTAAAGATGTAGCCCATATTTATACAGCCAAAAAAAGCCATAGAAACAGTCATATAGAATCATTAATACTTTTATTATACGGAGTAATTTTCAAAAGATGTATGACTTACAATTACAGACTGATTATAGATAACTGAGTTTTAAGTTGCTGTTAAGATTACAATTAGTCTGTACTGACTTCATGCATTATTCTTTTATTACAAAGGCACTTGTGTAAAAAGACACACTGTTCATAAACATAATACAAAATAATAAAAGGCACATGATGCATTGAGCACAAATCTTGTGTTAAATTCTTATTAAACAAGTATTTTCTGGCAGAGGTTCTTAACACTTACGACTACTTGACATAGTTTAAAATACAGCACATTGAATATAAAGGCAGAAATGGCAGTAATGTAGTACTATCTCAGCAATTACAAACAAATTAATACTGTTATTTAATAATCTAACACTGGTTTGCAAAAAGCTATCTAAAGTGGTCAAGTTCAGCGCCGTTAACCCCATAAAGTTAAAATCTCATCCAGCTTCGTTTACAACATCTGCATTAACACACTTTTAGAATGTGGTTAGTGTATAAAACTGCATTTTTAAATTTGCTGTACAATTAAACAAGCATGTCCATTTTTTGCTTTCAGTCTTTCCCTGTAGTAAAAAAAACATCCTCACAATCACTATGTAAACAAGTCCAGCTCTAGTCACAGTGTTTCAACAGGGATGTCATAATGAATCACGATTTAGGTCTGTTCTGTACGTTCTGCAGCGTTACACTTTAAACCTTTTACAGCAAAGACATAGGACACACAAGAATGTAAAGCCCCTACATCTGAGCTGCAAAACTCATCTATGACACTAACAACTTCCAATCCAACCATTTTAACATACTAGACAAAAGTACCCCAGCAAAATGAAACCAAAATACATTATTAAAAAAAGTGTGCTGTTTTTAGAGCCACAGTGCAATACAAAGCCGAGCAGTTGACTCTCACCAGAAAATTCCTGCCTCATAAAGCACACCACCTATAAGCTCAAAACAACGACAGTGCTGATGTAATACAAGGGAATCACCACCAGAGGCAGACAAACATAAGGCTACAACCACATGAAATAATTGTGTTTTTAAACTGGATCATAATTATGAAACTAATGGCAGGTGGTGTTTTCTGAGCTCTAGTATGAAGTCTCACTCTGAGATGACATCTGTGTGCACTTTGTTGTCTTTTCCTGTCAAGTGTGCATCATGGACAGGATGGAGGGGTGGTGGTCCCCCGATGCAGGTACTAGCAGCATTTTCTGGCAGAAGGAGGGGGCTGTCGAGTCAGTTTAATCGAGTCATTGCTCTCAACCTCAGTGTTTTCCAAAGGTGGAATCTGTTTACCTAAAATAGACCATACCATTAATTACATATATATCATGCAAGCAGAAGGACATTTAAAAAGGTCCTACATTACGCATTCTAGTCTACCATGCCTAGTTACAGTTATTGTTGTTTTTGTTGTCATTTACCATGCATGCCATTTACCATCGTTGTAGTGCAACTAATCTATGCAGGTGCCCTTTACAAAACCTGCCCCACCAAACCATCCTTTCCTCGTGAGGCCCGAATAATCTATATGTATGTTAAGAATTAGAGTTTAAACAAACAAGCAGCATGTCATTTAGTTTTGCAGTATTTTCCTATATTTCCTGTTATTGGCTGAAGGATACACACCCAAAAATGTTCCTCCTATGTAAATAAGGAGGATGAGGAAGACAGATGACTATTCAGGACTTTTACCTCAACAACTTCTAGGGACTAGGAGTGGAGTTAAAAGGATTACTACTGTGTGTGGATGCAACAAAAGTGGTAAATAAAATACATTGGGGTCGACAATGACTGTCTTCTAAAGGCAAAATCCTTCAAAAATCAATATTTTAAAAGACCATACAGTTTTCTTTAAACATATTAATAAGATCCTCACTGATTTTCTGAAAGAGCTCCTCAATATTGACAGCATTTCTCGCACTGGTCTCAGTAAAGATGGCTGCTATTGATTCAGCAAACTCCTTCGCTTCTTTCATAGGGACTTCCCTGCACAATAGACGGATAAATGCATTACTTAAATACCATTACTTTAATACAGATATAGTTTTAGCGTGTATGTTTTTGAGCTTGTTTTACCTGATGTCTCCTAAATCATTCTTGTTCCCCGCTATGGCTACAACAATGTCCTCTGGGCCATGCTCCTTTAGCTCTTTCACCCACTTCTTCAGCGTCTGGAAAGAGTCCTGCACAACAAGTTCAAGTGTATGGATGTCCTTTAACAGGAAGCTGAGCACTTTTTTTAAAGAAAATTCAAGAGAACAGCGCTATAATATTAGAGCATTCGATTGGATTAGCATTTTAGTGGGTTTCCCTTATAAGGCCAGAAAAATGGTGTTTATAGCTCATGGAAGCAAAGTAGGATGATGGAAATGTAATTGCGTTTCACATTAGAGTGTGAGACCTGCTTCTATTGTTTCACACAACAGATCTGAAAAAGAGTTTTCCTGCTACATACTTGGATAAAAGGCTTATAAAAGTGGTGTACCAGTAAAAGCTGAGGTAAATTATTGGATTAAATGTTGTCACAATGTTTTTTTTATAGATTAATCATGTAATTCTTACCAGTTTGGTAATGTCATAGACAATAACAGCAGCAGCCGATCCTCGATAATACATTGGGGCTAATGAGTGAAACTAAAAAAAAAGACACAGAAAAACATTGTACAAACTAAGTAAGATTTTAAAAACTTCACACATTATGCCACATTACCTCAGTTTAATATTAAGAAAAACACTGACTCCATTCTCCACATGAGCAATATATGACTCAATAATCATCCTATCCTTTTATAAGACTTCCTTGTGTTATCGGGGGAGGTTTGTAATTGCATTCTGCACCGCTACTTACCTTTCAGATAAGAAATGGCTAAGATATTACGTCCAAGACTAGAATGAAAGATCAATAGGTAGACTTTAACCTAACCAAGCTATGAGTGTATTATTACCTTCCTTTGTAAATTTCACACGTAGTAAGCATTTCTGTGAAGTGTAGGCTACTCTCACCAACTCATCTTTTATTTTACAAATTTAAATTCTGTGAGCCTCATAATAACCTGTGCTTGTACCACTTAGCCTCATGGTGCAATGTAATAATAAATATAAATAAATGAATGATATAAAATTGAGTTCAATTGGCACAGGCTAATAACCGTTTACTGCAGATTTAAAGTGCCATAATAATTGTGGCATTCAAAAACACAAATAACATGGCAGACCATTTATGTAAAATGAGCTGAAGAGACAAGACCAGAAAGTGATGAGGTTCCTGTATTTGGAAGAACTGTATCGGGATATTCTATTGTTCTGCATCATTTAACTATTATAACAACCCAAAGATATGAGTTGGGTCATTTACCAGAAGATTTAAACCATTAAGAGTTGTATCTGCAATACCGTGATATTTTTCTATACGGTTATCACGCGATCAGAATCTCATTCTGTCACATGCCTACTCGGAAACTCGGACCACGCAGAGAAAACACAAATGCAGCAAATCAGAATATTCTGTACTAAGTGTAGCTTAGTACAGAGTAGCTTACAAATGCTGCATTTGACGAAAATGTTTTTTGAGGTGGCTAATAAAAAAAATAGATTTTTATCAAATTAACACACTCCTAATAGACCGAAGAAATATTCATGTAAATTACAGCAGGAGACCCAAGGCTATTGTTCACAACAGCAGAATCCCTCACCCGTTCTTGGCCGGCCGTATCCCAGATCAGAAACTTGTGTAATTCATTCCCACATGGTACTGTTTTGGTCAGAAAAGAGGCTCTGCAACAAACAAGAAAATGTAATGAACAGTAAAAAAGATTTCAAAAGACTGTATATAACACTGTGTATGAAACTAAAGTATGATTTTTATTTAATGTCTAACTTAATTAAAATCTATCACAGCAGTGTCAGCAGTTACGTGAGTCTTATGCCTTATTCATTTGCAACTCTTTGGTCCATTTTCATATGCGATTAATCATTATCTTACCCTATTGTTGGACTGATGTTGTGATCAAAATGGTCCTGAACAAATCGGCAAACAATGCTAGATTTTCCAACTCCAGTTTCCTGTAACAGAGGGGCACACATCACTGACACCCCCCACACACACTGAGGGTCATTAGTCACTCTGTAACTGTATTGATTAGGTAAGTCTCTGGTCACATGAACCACTGTCAGTTCCTGATACAATGAGTCTCCTAACTCTAAATAGAAAATTGAAAGTGACACAGTGAAGTGAGACTTGTGATGTGATGCAGCTATAGTTACATTTTATGGTAAACTACTGCTGTCCAGTCCGTGACACAATTCATTGTCTGGCGAGGTTATTTTCAGCTACTCTGGTCATTTTCACTAAAAGCTATGTAGCCTATTCAAAAACCCCGCTTTGTAAAAACTTTCTATGTATGTATATAATATTGCAAAGCATTAAAAAGTCAGTTTTTTCACTCATACTTTTACATTTTGTGATTTTCACAGGCATAAATACCTTTTTCATCATCAAGCCACCATAGCCAACAATAGTGCATGTAATTAGTCGAGCTTTATTACTGTAACCTAAGTAGTAGGTCTGACACGGAGTGAACTGAAACAGACACTACTGAGAAATATACAGTAGGTCATTGTGGTAGTTGCTGAATGCTTTTTCAGATATTTTATTTCCAAAATATAATGGCTACAACCATGAGATAACAAGTTCTGAACATTCTTTGCTGTAATTCTTCATATTAGATACGAGTCGAGGTATGAACGGCAAGACATACAAAGTCACATTTAATGTCTTCTATGGACATATTATAACACTGTATACAATGTTTAATATGCCACTTAATTATCTGAATGACTTGTAGATTAGATGTCTTACTACAGGAGTTATTTGTGCGTGGATTGATCTTGCTCCAGAAGGATTTCAAAATTATACAGTTTTAGGAGCAAATTTTTACTAATAATTTCTAAACCCTGGTTACGGGCCTGTTTGTACTGCTGGTGAGCGTTGTTGTCCGGAGCCGCGGTATGAGTATTTACAACGTGTGTACGTCCACTGAAAGAAGCTGTAGGGGAGCGGCGCAAATCTTAGTTCTGCTTTAACAACATTTTCTATCTAAAGTTAGTTACTTGTGATCAGTGAACAAAAGGACAGAGCTAAAACTAAATATACATATCTATTTTATTTATGTTTGTAAATAAGATTGATTTAAGCGTTTCTTTTATTGATCTCATTATTAGGTGTACCTGTTCAAATGCTTGGTAACACAAAGTATGGAAGCCATTCCATTCCAATGTCTGTTGAATCCCAACACAGGCACACCTCATTCTACTGATGATGTGGTGCTGATTAGGTGATCACCTGAACCAAATCTTTTTTTAACAAGGAAAAGTATTAAAAAAAACACTTCTGTGGTCATCACTATCCTCTTGCAAATTAATGTTCTAAATTACAATATTTTTATTTGGAAAAAATAAATAAATAAAACAAAAATGTTAATTTTACCCAAACACATACCTATAAATAGTAAAACAAGATAAACTGATCATTTTGAAGTGGTCTCTTAATTTTTTTTGCAGAGCTGTAGATGTGGAGAAGCCAACTCTACCCATTCTGTGAGGAGTCTGCATGTCCTCCCTGTGTTACCGTGGGTTCTCTCCGGGTACTCCGGCTTCCTCCCTCTACCCAAAGACATGCATGTATAGGTCGATTGGCAAATCTAAAGTGTCACTAGTGAATAAATGTGAGAGTGAATGGTTTGGTTGTTTGTCACTGTCTATGTCAGCCAAAGCTGCTGGCATAGGTCCCAGTTACCTGCGACCCCAACGGGATTAAGCGGTAGAAAATGAATGAATAAATGAATGAATGTGGTGAGGTCAACTTGCTAAAGTTCAAACCGAGCATGAGAATAGGGAAGAAAAAGGGTCTGAAAAAGACAAAATATCCTGTGAGCGGCAGTTGTGTGGACAAAAATGCCTTGTTGATGTCAACACTTGTTACAACAAAAGTCTGCAGAATACCATGTTCAAAGACCACACCAGGTGCCGTCAGCTAAGAACAGGAAACTGAAGCTTCAATTCACACAGAACTCACCAAAACTGGACAATAGAATATTGTAAAAACGTTTCCTGGTCTGATGAGTCTGGATTTCTGCTGCGACATTCAGATGGTAGGGTCAGAATTTGGTGTAAAGAACATGAAAGCATGGATTGTCTCAACGGTTCAGGCTGGTGGGGGAGTAATGGGTGTGGGGGATATTTTCTTGGTACACTTTGGGCACCTTAGTACCAACTGAGCATTGTTTAAGCGCCGCAGCATACCTGAATATTGTTGCTGACCATGTCCATCCCTTTATGACCACAGTGTACCCATCTTCTGATGGCTACTTCCAGCAGGATAATGCACAAAATGTCACAAAGCTCATGTCAGGCTGGTTTCTTGAACGTTTAAAAAGTTACACATTTTTCACAAATTAATGTATAAATCCCCAACATTTGTCTAGTATTATGCAAGTTATAATAATGGGAGACTGTTTTTGTGTTTTGCAAACGCAGCAGGAAACTAACGGCTACTTCTAATGGTGACGTCATGGCTAATATACCGTCAGACGGCCGTTAATATAATGCGGAAAAAGACACAATATTCAGTGAAAATGTGTTAAAAGTGAACTTACGCAAACTGATGAAACGCAAAACTAATCTAAAGACTGCTGTTGTCAAATGTTGATGCGCTAGTGAGTACTTTTTAACAACTTAGCAAACAGCAAAAGGATTGGTACAAGTTTTGAACAAGATAAGCTAGCTCCGAGTAGCTGTTATTACCGTTAAGTGTTTGAAATCCACAGCGACAAATAGCTTTAAAGTCCGTTAGCGTCAAAATGTTCTGTGGGTCTGACACTCGTAAGCAAATTAAGGTATTTTCCCCGAATGGGACATAAAAACATTCGTGACTTACCCCTAAAAGGCAAACCTTGAGCTCCCTTATGGCCATGATGAGTTAGGTAAGGTTTTATATCATTGTTTGTCAATGTTTAGTCACTGTCTTTGTCTCGTCATGGTTTATTTTTTTTCCTCTTCTCGCATAAAACAGCAGCACCCAGCCCCAAGGCAGACAACCGGAAATGTCCTTCAGAATAAAGCTCCTCTTAAGTTCAGAGGAGACAGACCAACAACCGGAAATGTAATAAAGTAAATTACGTTAAACCCATACTATCTATGGTTAAACCCTATGGTTAAAGAAAATACTAGCCTTTTATTAATGATATAAGTTGTATGTAGTAATGTCTGAGTTAAATTAAGTAAAAAGTAACATACAACTATGTTCATGTATCTATATGGATTCATAATGTGCAAAAAAGGAGTGAAAAAAAGAATACATCAGATGCTATTTCTAAACATTTATCATTTTACGGACCTTGACTAAAACATTCACACATTGAAATCATCAGCTTTAAATAAGAAAAAAGGTGTTTCTCTTAACTTTAGGGGCAGTAGATAACTAGGATCCCTGATACACATTTACCATGAATCTGTGCACATTGGTCTTGTTTAGTGTTTTAAGATAAATGTAACTTGATAAATAGGAATTTGAAAAGTTAACTTGCAAAAAACACATGACCACTGTGTTTTAAAATACTAATAAATCATGTTAACCCTATTAATTGCCTAGTTTGCAACATTCTTAGACATTTCTTCCTAAGTTATAACTGATATTTCCAGTTCTATGGACTTTCTGTTCTTGTTCCTACAGCTGCCCAAAAGGGACAAACTAAGGACTGCTGAATGCACACACACACACACACACACATACACACACACGCAACATACTTCAACTGAGTTTGTTCATAGACATCATGTCCCTCTTGTAAATGTTAGCAGATAAAAAAAAAAAGAATAATTTTAACCAAAACATTTAAAATAAAGTGTAGAAATACAATTCGGTCACCAGACGCTGCCAAAAAAACTACACATTCAAACCTTAAAAATATATAATTTTGTATATATAAAAATGAAAATGAATCATTGAAGTGAATTAGATTGACACTTTATTGTTCAACAAGCTAGAAAAGCTTGGGATCACATGAAAAAATAACATTGCAAAAGCTTTAAAAGTCCAATTAGCTCAATCCGTTTCAGTCACAAGATTAAAAAAAAAAACAACAAACTGATTTACCAGTGACCAATGCAGAGGCACACCACACAACTCATTAATAATAAAAATATCACAACAAAACGTAACAGCAGGAAATACAGTATGTTTGCAATTTTACAATAAAGTACAGGAGAACAGTAAGTGAGCCATGTCTTTGCTTTAAATATCTCCGAACAATGACAGCACTTCCTAATAGTCAAAGATCAGCGGAAAATAGAAATGATTCATTATGAAAGAATGGGTTTTGATGCCCACAGGGAGATGCACTGAAGCTTAACCTGAGTGCGATGAAGCTTAACTTATTTACTTCAGGGCTTAACATTAACACCTGCCAAAAGCATGTAGACTTCCCCTTTGACTGGGAACAAAGTCATTATTACTAACCATTTTGGCAGATGAATTTTCTAACTATACATTTTGCATTTCTAATTTAAAAAAGGCAGAGAACACTTCCCAAGATAATTTGTAAATCAGTAATTGGTTTGACACCCGGAAGTTAAATAATAATCCAGTGTATCCAGTGTAATCCAGAGAAGCTTGTGAGCGCCTTGTGTATGTCAGCCCCATGTGTGTGAATGGGGTAAATGGAAGCATGATGTAAAGCACCTTGCGTGCTATATAAATGCACACCATTTACCATAATTATAATATCTTACATGATCTAGACCCGTGGTGTCAAACTCAAAGTGTTGAGGGGCTTGAATGTGAGGTTTTATCTTTGAGTCTTACAAAAGTTATCTTTAACATAAATTTGGTCTTTTTATGGAAACTGGTTTTAGTTGGATTTGTCAGCTTTAATACTGTGAAAGTAATTGTGGCCAGAGAAAATGCTAAGTAACCAGGAAAAACAACAAGCTACAGAGGCCAGTGAGCAGAAAAGGTAAATGTCAAGCCCTTTTTTTAATGCTTTAATGTGTGTGTGTTTGTGCAACAGAGGCAGAGACACATATGATTTCATTAAGAGCAACTATGTCACAAAACTAACCTTTTTTTCACTTTACACTGGGGAATATACTTTTGTGGTGTATTTGCATTTATAACTTCTGTGGTACAACACCACTTTGATTATGTGCATTTAAAGAAAGCATCTAGGATATACAGTATTTATACATATATATTACTAATAGCTGAAATTTTAAATGAATGCATTTTTCATATAAGCTTCTGTGTTCTTCATCTTAAATATATATATAACATTTAGACTTATTTTGAATTCTACAGGACTTTTGTTTTAGTGGTTCTTTGAGTTTTCAAGAGTTTATTGACAGTACAGTGGTTTTTATCTTAACATAAATAAACAATTCGTTGATGGAAACCAAACCATAAACACTGGTATTACTACAGTGCCCTTATCCTAAACCAGAAAAATACACTTTCTATTTCAACTTGAAGAGTAAATATTGGGTTCTTCTGGTTCCATCAAGTCTTTCTGAAAGTAGCTGAATAATTACAACTACTTTTTGTTTTGTTTTATGTCCAAAAGGAGGAAACCAAAACGATTTGATAGGCGCTGATAGGGCAACTAAAGCAGGAAATGTGATACTTCATAATTATTTTTATATCTTCGCCATATTAACTCACCTTTCCAGCTAATCTCCAGGGAATGACGAGACTATGGGACAGGGTTAGAGACAGACACCAGCTCAAAACACATCAGACATCTCACATATTGGTGTCTCTCCTGTCTTTGTTTGGGGAGGGTTTCAAAGGATCCTTGGTGGTCTTCCCGTTGCTCGAGGCGGGGGTATCAGCGTTGGGGACTGCTGCAGCAGCTGCCAGGCGTTTGGGTTGCTCTTCGCCACGGGCCTCGGGGCTTGGTTGTTGTGTGGGCAGGGCTTGCTCGGCGGATGGCTGGACGGTGAGTTCCTGCTGTAGTTTGTGGCTTTGGAGAAGACGGAGCTGGACACGGAGCTCGAGGATGGCCTCCTGCTCCTCGTGGATGGCCTGGTTCAGATGGGTGTTTTTGTTCTGACAAAGCAAAAAGCAAGACAAATTAATTTCTGATGTGGTTCCAAAAGGAATTATGTAATCAGCCCTGCTACCTCAAATATAATAAATGAGTTTTCAACATTTTGTTTTGGGCATTTTAGCCTTTATGCTAGTGAAAGTGAAAGACAGACATGGAGTATGGGGATCCAGGCAGACATAACCCTTAGTGGTCCCTTCATTTTGTGTTCCATTTAAGTCCCGCGGACACCTGAGAGGCGAAGATTACAAAAGCATGGCGTGGCGCAGACGGGTACAACAGCTGATCTTAGTCAAAGCTCAAGTCAAAAGCAGTGTGTTTGTTCAAGTCCATTGCAGTGAATTTAGGTGCACAACCATGGAGTGATGCGTCACAGTTAAAACGATCACTCATAAGACTTGACAAAAAAACAAAAAAACAATTCAGCCAAAAAAACTGATAAAATTTATTTTTATCTGGATGTGAGTGACTTTGTTTATAATAAAATGAGTGATAAGAAAGTATAGGCTTGTCTGAATGCTTAGTATTCTTCTAATAGTCTGCTCATCCGATATTAAAAAGGACTTACAATAAATTGAACAATGAGAGAATTTTTCTTTGGCATATCACAGTTGAATGACTTTAAAATAAATATAATTCAAAGCCAAAGACCTGTGATGCACAAATCCAGCCTCTTGATTCCTGCGCCTATTTGTACCACTGTCTTTGCCCTGAAAATCGGTCCAGGTAGATTTGGACACGCCCCTCAATGAGCTTCCGTCTCCACCAGATACCTGCGTTTTGATTGGGATAATAAGGCCCCATATGTGTGGAACTGTCTGTTGTCTTATTAAGTCTGATAAACACCCTGTGATTCTTTTGAAGCTCAAAGCCTTCACCCTGCTTTTTCTGCATCTTCTCACCTCCAGTTCCTCATTTTGTTTCTGCAGATCCTCCAGAATCATCTGTAGTTCCTCCTCATCTTCGCTCTCACTCTCACTGTCGGATGAATACTCCTCAGTCTCGCTGCGACCCTGCTGTCGACTACAGGCACACGATTTCAGATTAGACACTATGCTCTTTATTTTTATAATACACTTTTGCAAATGCTCTGACTCTTCCTTTTACCTCTGTATGTCTGCAATCTCTGCTCTCAGCCTCTCAATTTCTTCTTTCTCTGTCGCAATCTGTCTCCGCAGCACCTGCTCCAGAGAGATCAGCTCCTCTTGCTCGGTCAGGATCTCATTTTCCTGATCAAGGACATTCCACAAAAGAACATGAAAAAAATTTGGAATCAAAGGTTTATTTCCCATCAGATCACTTTTTATGAATGACTGACCTGTTGTAAAAGGAGATTGATTACTTCTTCTTCGTTCTCGGTCATTTCCTCTTTTGAAACGTCCTCCTTTGACAAGCTGGCTATTTCCTGGGCTATTTTAGTCTCACACTCCTAAAAGACCCAATGAAAAATACAAATAAATCTCACTTTACATTTTTCTTTCACAAACACAAACACCGGCTACTACAGTTAGACCTTACCTGGCGCTTGGCCTCCCTCAGTTTGCGTTTGAGAGCTGTCAAAATCCTCTGAACCTCCCACAGTCGCTCCTCTTTGGACAGGTCCTTGATCCCGGCCTGGAGGTCCCTGTGCAGCCGGTTTATCAGAAACTCCTAAAAACATTTTTTTTTAAAAAGGTCACAACGCCGCCAGAGTGACACAGGAGATGTCTTGTTAAACGTCTTGTTTCTTGGAAATACTTAATACATTTTTTTTCCTTCTTCTCACTATAATTTACTACAGTATATTTGTGTTTGGCTGGAGTTGGAGAGGACCCACCTGTCTGCGGATCTCCTCCTTGACGCACTCCTGAGTCTCGGGCAGTGCGGGCATCGTGGCCATGTTGGACCAGCGCAGAGGATGCACCACCGGCTTCAGCTGTACGTCTCCAAACAGTTCCCTCACATGAGTAAGAACATGTACAGGACACGGTTCCCGATCTGAACACAAAGTCAACCAGTCAGATCACAGCTCTGTATAAACCTAAGGATGTTTAATTGCACATTACAACCATGTTTTCAACCAACACTATTTTAACCTGATGCAGTGGACAGAAGGAGAAAGAGACTGTCAGAGGATAACAGGAGTCAGTATCACTAGAACATAAAAGCAAAAATCAAACTAGCCTCAAGACAGTCTGAAGTTTATGGAGACTTTGCCATCATCTCGAGAGTTTACATTGTACCTTCCTGGTATTATTGTTTTTAAAAAGGACGACACCGATACCATTAGTAGGACTTTACAACTTTGGTTTTCTGCTGTGTTTAAAACTTTGAGTATTGTTGTGGGTATTTTAATTATTAAAAATAGATAGAAACAATCTGGTACAAAGCATCTCTTCTTAAGACTAAAATCGCTTTCATGGAACATTTCAGGTATTTACAAAACAGCTTCTCTATTTAAAATAACATTTAATTGGCAACATAAATGATTAATGATTATGAGTAGCACATAGAGTCTACACTTGACTGTTTTCCCTTAATGTCAAGGTTCTCAAACCGTCCGAATCTCACACTTTATCAAAGTAAGTCTTTTTTACCCTCATCATTTAGTTGTGACCCACTAAACCAAGCTATTTTTCAAAACTAAACTTCATCACAACCTTTATGTAATATATTTCAAAGCTATTCAGATAGTCTTTGTGAGGCAAAGCCAACAAACTTCTGCCTTCTATCAAAAAAAAAAATCGGAAAATCAAAACTAAAAAAAGAAACCGTCCACAACCCACTTTTGGTCCTGACCCACATTGAGAATGTCAGACATAGGACATAACCTAATTTACTGCAAAGTGCACACATATTTTCCTTTCATTTAATAATAATAATAATAATAATAATAATAATAATAAAAATATATATATATATATATATATATATATAAATCAAATAAAACACAGCAATCCCAGATTCTAGCTAATTAAAAGAAATCTGACAGTGTGGTTCATGCTGCTGTTAGTTCAGAAGGAACTGGGGCAGCCACAGTCTCATGGGAATAAATTAGCTTCACAAAACTGGGCCAGGGTCTTGGAATGACTGGTGCAAAAGCTATTGGTTAGTTTGTTGCTGGGGGAGGTTTCTTTTTTGTAATTTATTTGGTGTTTACTTTGGCTTTGGCAGAACTACTGTGCTCTACTCAACTACTTTCATAGTTAGTGTTAAGCTTGTCCTATAAAAAGGGTATTCTTGAACTGCTCTTTCCCTCTGACCTGTATTGTTGGGTTGAGGACGATGGAGATGTTCTGAATGTTCATCTTGGTGTCTGCCTCTCGGACGATGACGTGGTCCATGTGAGTGACGAGCCACGACAGCAGAAGGAGGCTCTCCGAGGACACCTCCGACAGCAGCCTCTGAAACTCTGTCACCTTCTCGGCCTCCACCTGGCGCCCGCAGGCGTCCTCGAAACGCTGGGTCAGGTCTCGGCTCAGCAGGTTCTCGGGCAGCTCACGCAGATACTGCTTCAGGAGACTGGCCACCGTGTGGGGGTCGTACTCTTCCAGACAGGGGCACTCCTCGCGGTCGTACGCCGCTTTCAGTTCATCCACCTTAGACTTCATACCTGAAAGACAACGACATAAACAATAGAACAAAATCAATCCTAAATACTTATCCTAAAGACTTTTCAAAACATTTTCCAAAGTTTTTATTAAAACAGGCAAACACTGATTACTAGACATGCACTGAGTCTAAAAAAAGTAACATTTACCTGACACACGATAGATGCCCTCACACTTCATGCCATAGTTCTCGATGTAGTCCACACACTCTCTGAAGACAGCCGGGAGCTGGATGCCGTCGTACAGAGCCGTCCTTTTCACGGCCTCAGTCAGAGATGCTCCAAAGATGGGCCTAAAGGTGGGTGCCTCCACCGGGACAGGCTCCGTCTCTGAGGTGGGCTTCTTCTTCTTTTTCTTCTCCTTCCACTGTTTGACCACGTCTGCAGCCGTCAACTCCTTGGACTTCTTGTCCTTGGTCTTGTCCTCTTTGGGGACCTTTTCCTTCACTTTGAAGTCCTTTTCCTTCTTCTTGGAAAAGCTGGGTTTCTTGAACACATGGATGCCCTTGGAGCGCTTCATCTTAGACGGGCTCTCGGCTTCATCCGCTGAGCTGTCCTCCTGAAAGGCAGCGTAGCCCTCCGCTGGTCAAGGCAGAAAAAGAACAACAGAAATAGTGTTAGCCTTAAACGGAGAAACACCCGTTTTCATTATCTTCCTCCCAACGACAAATCTATCAGCACTGTGAACAGAAACAGGAAGAGCGATGTGTGAGAGAAAAGCAGAGGAGGGGGAGAACAGGGAAAAGAGGTCAGTGTCTGATTTAGCGTAGCTCCCACTGCACCTTACTCTTCTGTCTGAGAGCACAGCTACAAGATAATGTCAAGATAGTTTTAGGCCTCCTCTTCAAAGCTTAAATCATAACTATGGGTTTTTCCAAGAACTGTCCCGGTGAATCACAAATCTCCAAAGGGCTCTGGGTGTGCCCTGAAACTGTCCAGCTCTTCCTCTCTCCTACCAAACCCTTCTGCTGCAGCTAAATACAGATGTGGAAAAATCCTTACACAAAGTGGACAAAAGGCTTCACTAAAAGTTAGCAAAACATTTCCAGTTGAGAAGCACATTGTATCAAAACATGAGCACTGAGAATATTATGAACATGACATTTTCATGATCAGTACTTACACTGCAGATCAGCTGTGGCTTTGATCCAAACAACTGTATTTGTAAGTTCTCTATGTAGTGTGCTCACCGATACAGACCTTGACTAAACTGGGCATAGACCTTTTGAGTAATCTAACACTATGTGGCTTTTTGCCATAAAACACAATAATTAATCATTTAAAATATCCTTAGTGTTGTATCGATAGTTTCCTAAATATGTTGCGTGCTGCCTTCCACTGAGAACACAAATCTTGCCAGAAAAACACACTTGATATGAACAAGATACATATTGAGACATCACAGTCACAGCTGCACAGTCAGCACAAAGAAGTGCTGACTGTGTGTTCTATACAGAAACATGCGTGTGTGTCGCTTAAAATATACAAAAAATGTAATTCATACATGTTGCATTTATAATATTGAGTAATTGATAAGGGAAAGTTACATTTTGATTAAAACTAGTGCCATCTGTAAAGTTTTCTGAACCTGACTCTGCCAGTCAGAACATAGCCTGTTCCTCAGTACACTCTGGAGTGCTCCTGTTGAAAGCGTTTGCAAAAAGGCAGGTACTTTAAAAAATATCTGGTCGATGATTGGATTTATTAACCTCAGTTTTATCCAATCAGAGAAGAGTCATGTTGTTTACGTTTGTAACGATAAAACTGTTGTACATCTTCAAACCTAAACCACGCCCAGACCTGTCAGAGCTGCCACCTCATTGGACACAATGAGCCGGTAAAGCCTGAGTTTGGACCGCCAATATTTGGAGCAGTTCAAGATGGATTTTTGTGAGTTTTTAAACTCAAAAATCTTGCGAGGATCCAGCTGCTGCGTAAGGTTAAAGTTCTGGCAGGTACTGCAAAATTTTGACAAAGCCAGTCCACCAGTGTTATCAGTAAACTAACCACAGCATTAGCCATGTGCCTACCTGTCTGTATTTTTGAAGAAGGGTTACTTCTGGAAATATAAACTATTACTGTGTTAAATTCTGTTTTGCTGGTCAAACTTACTTTATGCTCTCACACTGGAACTGCTCTAACCAGAACATTACACACACAAAAAAAATAGGCATTCAACAAATAACCCAGACAATTATACTAGAAAAAGCTGGAATCTGTCTTAAGATCCGAACAATCACAGCTCTAATGGTCTTTCTTATTTATTTTTTCATCTGTTTTTAGAGAGGTTCAGGTCCCACTCTTACTTCTTTTCTCCTTCTTCTTGAACTTATTCTTCTTTTTGTTGTGCTCTTTGTCATCCTCAGAGACATAAGGGTCCGGAGGCTCGAGGTGGTGGAGACCATCATGCGGCGGTGAGGGCTCGGCGGTGCGGTACAGCCCGGGAAACTTGGTGGGACTGATCTCCTCGGAGCTGGGGGTGCGAGCCACTCCCCCTGGGTGCTCCGCTCTGCGCTGCTCCACCGGGCTGCTGCTGGGGGGCAGGAAGCACTCGGTCATGGCTGCAGCACCCGGATCACTCCTGTGCCTGGTGCATCACTGCTCCATCACACCTGGGCACAAACAGGAGTAAAATATAAGGGTGCGTTCACACAATCCAATTAATTTGGTTTTTCAGCAAAACCCCCGGTCCGCCGAGCGTTCACAGCTGGCATTTCAAACTTCAGACCAAATGGGAAAAATGCATTTTTAAGGAAGACACTAGATGGTGCCGTTAGCCCAAATGCTAATTAGGCATGTTTCTATAGCATTTGAGCTACTCAGTGCTTCACATTTGACCTCTTCTGATTTAATTTATTTGGACAATATTGTTTTGGTTTGTTTTCTTCTCCGACTTCGGGGAAACTAAGCATTACGTGATGTTTTTTGTCAAAGAGTTATGAGGCTCTTCCTGTTTGAGCTCGTCTATGATCCATGTGAAGTTCACACTTGAATTGAATCGTACCAGAGTTCACTTGAAAGCGCTCCGAGACCTCTGTTTTGAAGGGGTCTCGGTGCATGTGTTTGGTGGCGTCTGAGCATTCACACTTATCCAAGTGAACCGCAAAAACATAGCAAACACCAGACTCCATTTTAACTGCTCCAAACAAGGCAAGTGTGAACGCATAGAATTCAACAAATTTATTTTGTGGTACATTTCTGTTAAAGCCTAGATATGTGGCACGTGCTAAAATGCAATTAGTTGGGTTTCAATATTTTTACAAACACACACACATCAGGTTTCAAGATGTGATCCAAGAAAACCAGGCAACAATACCACACTTACTCCAAATCCTGCATTTGACTGACATTTCAATCAATTCAAATTTGACGGGAGGGATTGAAACGGTGTCAATAAAAAGTTGAATGAAGTGTGCCGACGTTACCTCTTTTTCCAAGTGTTAGCCTTGTGTCCTTCTAAGGAGAACAATGAAGACATTTGTTGCTGTATCTCACAGTTTTGCTTCAATGTTTGCCCGTGTGCTTATCATGAGAAATGTCAGTAGCTGAGTAAATGAAGACATTAAGTAAACATTTATTAGAGAAAATGTCAGAAAAAATGGATAACTCGCCCTTGAAATGAAACTGGTGTTAAAACCTTATATTATAATTATTGAACAGAATAAAACAAGTAAAGATTAAGTTTGTTTAAGAGGCAGGACAAAGCAGAGATTGGCCTTAATCCGAAACCATTAGCACATTAGAGCCAGGTTTGTTTTTGTTTTTAATATATTTATCTCAGCAGGCCTCTCTTGCTCCAAATATAAATTGCCCTGAGCAACAGTACTGTCCATATTCCAGAGCTCCCAGAAAATGGGGCTGAAACAAAATACCTCATTCTCTTTACATAAAGAATGCAGATGTACTATGTTGATATTGCGTTACTCACAGATTCAGGAGTCCGCGGTAAAGCAGTAAAATACACATTTGGTTTTAATTTGACCCACACTGAAGCTGCAGGTGTCCGTTTATGATGTTATGTTTGTATTATACACAAAGCGGAACTGCTCAACTGTCAGGAAGGACCTGTTTTAAGAAGTACATGTATAAACATCACAAATCACAGCTGTAGCTTATTTAAATATATAACTATACTATAAACGACCTGCTCACGTTAATGCAGTTTGTCAAAGTTAAGAGTTACCATTTGAAATAATATAGGCATCATAATACACCACTACATCAACAAATGTGGAGGCAACCAATTTTTACACATTTCAACGTTTGAGATCTAAACATTTGGTAACTCAAACCCAACTGAAACCTGCAAAGGAGATTATTTTAAAGGCTGTGTTTTGCCTTATTGTTAATCTTCAGTCGGTAATAGCATTATCCCTTTCCAATTTTCTGCTTTTTTTCACCCTTCACAGATATAACAACTTAGCTACATACAGCAGATTTGCTGGTATAATACTCACACAGCGTTTTAGATACATAAATTCAACCTTGTTTACTGAACGAGGTAAAGAATGACGGTTATCCTGTGAATGAAGGGCCTCATATGCTAACGTTACTTTAGCTAGATGCAAACCTGCTAAGTTGGCTCATTAGCGGAACACCGCTACGTCTCGCGTAAAACTGCCGTTTTAGCATTCAAGCCAACATTAGGTCAAGAACTAACTGACAGCCGTTAAGACTCATTTGTAAGAACTGATTTGTAATTTTAATAAATATAAATATAAAAGCTGAAAAACTTTACCAGGTGCTGTCCCGTTCAATTTCCGAGTGAAGCTTCCGGTTATCCGTATTCCAAATAAATCACATTACACATGCGCAACACTGACCGGGCATGATGGGAAATGAAGTTCCCAAGTCAACAGCGTTCTTTCTCAGAAGAAATATAGCTTATTAAAAGGGGTTTTGGCAGGATAAGTCTATAATTAATTATAAGTGTTTGGTTGTGTGTTTTTATTTCATTTTCTCTTTACCACATGTTATTTATACAAAGTGTAAATGCAATCAGAGGTTTTGAATAGGAGCTTTATTCTAAATTTGGGTAAAACCGCTTGCTATTCTGAAGCACATGTACTTTTCCAGACATTGTGGTTATGCTCAGAGATGGTGGTAGTCATCCTGACATATGAGGCACGTTAGTCTTCTGAACTTCCCTGGCACCGTCCAAAACCCACAGCTGCAGCGGCAAATGAGGTCATGATTCAATAAAATCAAAAATGACAAACAAGGTCTTATTGTGTGTGGAGAGTACATTCGTTTTCTCAAACTGTCTTTGCATGCCAATTGGGAATCGAGTCAGTGATAGGGCACCCTGCTGCCTTTTGAAAAAACACTGGCATTACAAAGAGCATTTGTGTGGCGCTGAGAAACTGGCATCAGTAAATGTCCCCTTCCATGAGACGGTCAGTGAGCACTCAAACACCTGTGGACTAGAATGGTATAATAACAACGTTGTTCCCCCAGGAAATGATCCGTTTCCAGACTCAAGGCTAAGATTAGAGCGAGAGACGGGCAACAGAGCAGACAAATATTTACTATTCCACTTACACTATGTGCTTTTGTACAAAATCAGAGGAAAGTTATATTACTGTCAGCTGTCTCTAACACCAAACAGTTATTTATTTGGTACGAGACTGGAATTTAGCAGACCATAAGTGTAAAAATACATTACTCATATACACATCTAGTAAAAAACACTATTGAAAATATATCTAAAAATATACAGTGAAACAAACAGCAGAGTAAAACAATGTGCAGGCTTAAGGGTTTGGAGTGTATTTTACAAGAAAACTGAGGAATGCTAACTGGGAACAGTCAAAGTTTCTCTGCCCTCAGTCTTCTGGCATGGCCCAGACATTTGGTACCAACATGTGCCTGTAATTCAGAAGAGACAGTTCATGCACTTCACAGCCTTGCTGCCGTAGTCCACACACTCAGGCCCAATGCACTGGCAGCACGCGTTGTGAAACCAACGGTATTTGGATCCTCCCATCGACTCGCAGTACTGTTTACACTGACGAATGGACACGCAGTCATCAAAGTAGACCACTGTGCACATGCTCTCTGGAATAGAAACAAGTAAAGATCAGATGAGTCACAACAGTATGATCACATCAAAATAACTCTCTTGCATTTTATTCATCTTGGAAAAAAGAGACATTTAAAGCTGCATATTTGTGAATGTTCTCAGTCATCCAGGTCACCTTGAAGAAAAGGTTAAAGCAAAAGCATCTGGACTTAGTTTTCAAGGTGAAGATGTTTTGTCTCTAATTCCATGAGACTGGTAAGAGAGCTGAGTTTATATCACTAGAGGGAGGGGTGAGAAGGAAGCTATTTTTGTTAAAATGGAAAATGGAATGGAAAATGGAAAAGCCCTCTCTGAACAGAAGTGGTGGCAATAATTGTAAATATAGTGGATAGTGCAAGCTCATTGCTCCCACATTCACTGATAGATATTGTTCTTACCACAGGGCAATAAAATGGCGGTTACATCCACGATTTTCTGCTGTTACTGCATAGTAAAACAATTCAGGTAGCATAAATAAAAGAGTAGGACATTTATGAACTAAATTGATTTTGTTTAATTTTTCTAACGTAAAATCATCATCATCAGACTTATTTCCTCTGAGTTTGCATATATATAACCTCGTGTCCCTGCAGGGCTACCATAGCTGTTTACAAAAGGAGGAGCTAAAATTAAAATGAATCGTAAGTTGCTCCTATACTAAAGCACCTTATGTACACTTCCTGCTGTAGAGAAAAAGATGAATAAATGTCTGAATAGTAAGAATACCATATACTGCTAGACAGACAGTATCTTAACTTTCTAGCCACTAGGGGCAGCAGTGGCTCAGTGGTACAGCGGTCGTCCCCAAAACCGGAAGGTAGGAGGTTCGATTCCAGTTCTCCTCAACGTTCATACTATCGTTGTGTCCTTGGGCAAGCCACTTTGCCTTCAGTGGTGTTCCAGCTGTAACACTGGTGAATGGAACCCTAAAGTAAGTCGCTTTGGATAAAAGCGTCTGCTAAAGGACAAAATGTAAATGTAGTTCAAGTACATTGAGTATATACACTATTCTTTACTCATCAACTCAGCTCAAAATAAATTTGCTTAAGTTAAGTGCGACCACATGTTTGGGTGAGAGCAATGAGTTAACGGCTCAGCTCTGTGGGAACACTGCTATTATTAGTGTAATCTTTACGGGGAACATTACTGCCTCAGAGGCCCGAGAGCTTAAACAGCCACATGTGAAATAAACAACACTTTTATCTTCTTTTTAAATTTCCTATAATTATATTCTGTAGTTGTGACCCTGAAATCCAAAGCAGGGTCAATGCAACACTACACGTTTATAGAAACGAGAGGAGCTGACGTAAGTAAATACACGTCCCCACACTCAAGATTTAGTATGAAAGTTGGTTTCAAAGGTTTATTCAGTTTCATAGAGCAAAATGTGCCTGGACTTATGTGGATTTTCTCTAAAAAAAAGGTAAATACAGCTGATGAAGGAAGTTACACTGGACAAGCCTGCATTGTGAGTTAACAGAGGCAGAGTCAATTCTGACCAGAGCTGTCTTTCCTTTGTTGTATTTAAATCTGATTGCCACCCCTCTTTAAACCTTTAGAACCTTCTTCTCGACCGGACAGAAGTAAAACCATTACATATGGGGTTACCTTGGTTGTCGTAGCTGGCGTGGATGCTGTTTCCTGGGACGGACACGTTCTGTTGCTGGGTTTCGAGTGACTCTAAGAAGGACACTAGGTTTTCGTGATGGGACAGCTCCTCTGCGACGGGGAACGACACCACCATCATGTTTATTGGGGTGTCTCCTTCGGTCAGAGCACGGAAGAGCGACGGGATCGGCCGGTGCAGCTCCTCGACTGTGCTCTTTGATGTCGCAGGAGAGTCGCTGTAGTTCTTGGGGTTACACATCCCTGAGACAAAAAAAACAGCTCACAATTAAAGAAAAATCCAAATGGAAACAACGTAATGGTAACACTTATTTTCTAAGTTTCCCGAACTTTATTTTAGGGGACCCATTCGGATTCGTGACCCAATTCCATTTGGCTTATTTTAGAGTAATTACTGTCATTTTGTGTTTTGATATTTTTCTCTTAGTTTTCCAAGTTTCATTTAATTGATTTAAAGACAGTATAGTTAGTTTTTTAGTGTCCTTTCAATTATTCTTTGCATAGTATTATTTGACTATCACCAATTCAAAAATCCATCTAAAACCTGTTAAAGTCCACCTAAAACCTATTCAAATCCATCTAGAACCTGTTCAAACCGACCCAAAACCTGTTCAAATCCAACTAGAACCTGTTCAAATCCATCTAAAACCTGTTCAAATTCACCTAAAACCTTTTCAAATCCAACTAGAACCTGTTCTAACCGACCCAAAACCTGTTCAAATCCAACTAGAACCTGTTCAAATCCAACTAGAACCTGTTAAAATCCATCTAAACCTGCCCAAATCCAACTAAAACCTGTTCAAATCCAACTAAAACCTGTTCAAATCCAACTAGAACCTGTTCTAACCGACCCAAAACCTTTTTAAATCCAACTAAAACCTGTTCTAACCGACCCAAAACCTGTTCAAATCCAACTAGAACCTGTTCAAATCCATCTAAACCTGCCCAAATCCAACTAAAACCTGTTCAAATCCACCTAAAACCTGTTCAAATCCAACTAAAACCTGTTCAAATCCACCAAAACCTGTTCAAATCCAACTAGAACCTGTTCAAATCCAACTAGAACCTGTTCAAATCCAACTATGGGAAGCTGATGTGACTACAATGTGTTTAATAAAGTCATTGCTTCAGGAACATTTGACGACTTTAACCTGCATAAAATATCAATTAAATGTCTGCAAATGTCTATCTGTGCAATTACAATGAACTCAACTAAAGACAATGCATAGGAGTTTTATTTAAATCATTTCAATCAACTTTCTGTGTGGCTTGATATCACTAAACCTAATAATTCAGCTAATGAGGAGTTTAACTTAATGTAGTCAAAGTTAAATAAACATAACAAGGCTGGTTAAGTAAAACAAACAACAGCCAGGACTGTCTTATCTCGACTGTGGAGCTTTTACCACATCATTTAATCTCACAAAAGCAGTAGTAATGACTCCACATCCTCAGATATGATCTCAGTAAACCTTAAAAGTGAATTAAAGCTAATGACTACGGCGTTTATCGGAGAGAGAAGGATCGGACGGAGGAATCAGATTACAAAGACTAGCCAGGATCAGAGCCGAGCAGCTGTTTTAGATAAAGACGGCACACACAGCTCCTCCCTGGTCCTTTTCCACTGCGCTGTACGGAACCTTCAACTACACAGTCCAGAGAAAAGGATACGTTTATAGAAGAAACAAACATACTGGACCAGAGGCCAGGCAACAGGGTTAGAAATTACATTTTACAGAAGAAGACATATTTTGATCAAACTTGGCAATGAAAGGATCTTTGTCCTAAAAATGGTAAAATATTGTCACAATGGACTAACTTTTTTCATCACCGTCCCAAAAGCCAGTCCCAATTGTTAAAAAAAGTAATTGTCAACTGTCCCCATATTTATTTAAATTTTGCCCATTGTTTGTCCATTTGTAAGTTTATAAATAAACGTAAATAAAATAAAATTCTACATGTGTTTACATACAATTTAATTTGCCTATAAGGCTAGGTACTTTAAATAAGTGGATATTAACAAATTTGATTGAAAATAAATCTGCCTCTGATGGATTTGTCCCTGGTTAAATATTTTGTGTTTAATAATTAGTTCTTATAAACTTTAGCTGAGACCTAAAACCTCTTTAGACCCAATAATAAACACTGGTCTTATGCGTTTCCCTAAAACAGTAGAACTTTCTCAAAACAACTTATTTGTTTAACTGTTACCCTTTATGCATTTTCAGGACCTTAATTTGGAGACCTCCGTTTTTACTCTCAGTGGCTGCAGCAGACTCACAGAAGGCAGCACATGATCCAGAACATTTTTACAAGGGCCTCAAACAGAACACTTTAAGTTTAAGACGGGTCTGACTGTGTTATGAAATAATAACTTATGGCTCAGAGATGGTTCAGACTCAGGACAACGGCCTCCGTTTAAAGTTAAGCCTCGTTGCTAACACACATTACTGCTCACTTTCTCTCTGTTCTCACCGGTCACGGGACATTTACGTGACTTTTTGTCTGTTTTGGAGAGAGTAAAGACTTGTTTTTATTGTGCGCTCGTTAAGGCTGCAGGTGGTCTCGGTCTGGATCAAAGTGAAGGTTCATTTGTGAAAGCTCGTTTGGATATAGTTTAGACTTTCGGACCAAATGCAGAAAGTCAAAAGAACTTTGACTTGTTTGAAAGCAAAATTGTTTGGGGTCGAGGCAATACAGTGAAAGTTATTTTTCAAATGGATTTACTTTTACTGGGGATCCTATACCGACTCTACCCAACGATGCCATGGTCCAAAGTAGCTCAAACGCGAGACTGAGAGCAGTTGAGCAAGAGCGTTTAATAATTCTTGCCACAATATCAGCTTTGTGTTCATCTAAGCAGACCTCCAACAAATTAAGAGACTAAATTATCATTGTATAAAATGCGTTATGGTACAGTGTGTCATTTTTTGCATTTAAAAAATGTGCCTTAGCTCAAAAAGGTTTTAAAAAACACTGCTTTAAACTATTATCTGTGTCTTGGAAACTCTTCTTTAAGTTTCCAGGTTTTTCCAGGATGTATTAGAACCTGGTTTGTCTTTAACATCTGTGCAGCAGCAGCAGCAGCAGCGACTGTACAGTTTGAAACGAGCCTTAATAAAGCCTGGTTGTCGGCTCACACAGTAATATCTGTCAGTCAGAGCTGATCCGAGTGTGAGCCTCTCGGTTTGAAGTGGCTTCAGACCAGAACAGGACTTAACCCGATGGATACCTCTCCTGTTTCACAAATCCGGTTGTTTTGGATCACTCTGGAATTTTACGCCCCCGCTGCCCCTCACCTTAAAGCCTCAGAGTCAAAGTTCATTTGAGCAGGTCTCTGTTCCTGTCGGACTCATTTCCGGCTGCTTCCTCCTTTAAAAACACAACTTTATTTGTATGTGTTAGCTCACCTAACATCACAGGGTCGAACATAAAGTGCTGTAACTATTGACAGAAAGTAAAAAACACTAATTATCTAGTTTACTTGCATGTCTTTAAAAGGTGGGTTTAAACCAGTCGCACAGAGAGAACTATCCTGAGGGCTTCCAAAGAAATGACTTTCAAAAGGGTACTTTTAATAAAAAAACTAAAAAGTGATTGGATACACCACCTTACTTTTACTTTTAAACCTGAAACACATCCACAACTGCCACAACATTGTTCCAAACCAGCCACACTTTAAAGATCTGTGTCAATTTATTTGTAATTTGTCTTTTTTTATGCTCATTATGCATGCTTTGGTGAGGATATTTTCAAACCTATTACAACCCTCTAGCAGAACTTTAACAATAAGTTAAATTACAACAGCAAAATAATATAACTGCAGTAAACACCAAACAGGAGTTGCATTAATGATTTTGCATAGGTAAAAGAAACTGTGATGTGATATAATTGCCACAGAAATGGAAATTGTATGTATTTGCTTTGTCATTTTGATTGATTACATCTGTCTTATTGGGGGCCAAAACTGTTGAAAACCAGGATGTATGTGTGTTTTTACAAATATTTGTTGAAACATGGGGATAAGAGGCCTGAAACCTGGATAGTCCCCATCAGAATAGTAAAATATGTCACAAGGCTTCGACTGTATATATCAGTTTATGTTTGTGCAGAGCTTTATTTCCCTCAATTATAAACAGAAAGCACCATTAATAAAAGCCCCCAGATGCTGCTGAACACTCTCTATCTGCTCTGTGTCAGCTCACACTCATGTTGTATCACAGCAGCAACACCTGGAACAAACAGACTGCTTTTAGAGATACACTCAGAGATGGAGACAGAGATGTTAATGGCACTAACCAGCTCCACTACAGGAAGATAAACACGCCGGAATACTAATAATAGTTTTATTGAAAGGATATCTGGACATTACTTTGCTTTAAAAGGTAGCATCATTAACTATGTTAGCTTCTATCGATGTTCTCTCATTAGTGTATGTAGTAAGACTTTAAGGGATTGTGGAGGAATATCATTTGTGTCTTCTGTAGTGTTTTTGCACACAGTAAGTAAGTAAACAAGGATTGTACTGGAAACTGATTATGAGAAGAATTGGTAACAACTACTTGAACAATATAAAACCTGTTCATATTGTTACATTGCTACAGCGTCTACGAGAAAAATAACCACAAAAGAGAACTAAAATTTATATTGTTTACAAAGGTAATCCAGAATCTGACAATAACTTCCACCTCTACACACAAAACATTTGTTCATTTCTCTGTTGTTAATGGAAACACACCCAATTTTTCTTTTGTCTTTTTCCTAAAATGTCACTTGAAATAATATGGAAATAATATGGAAACAAGACTAATGTTATAATCAGAACATTTTAAACATTTATTTTCTCACCATGTCCAATAAACTAGTATTTTGAAATACTTTTATCAAACCCCAGTCTTTCTTTGAGGCAAAGCTAGTTTAATGATTAAAGTCAGTGAGAACTTAAAACACATAAAAGACACAACTCAATTGGAGTTACTTTGTGGACTGTTGCAATATAGAAAAGCCCACTTTGGCAAAGTAAAAAAAATACATGACTCTGGACTTCTCTGGTCACTCTGTCTGCAACACAACTTTATTTAAAACCGATTAAATTTGGATGAAGTGTGGTTGTATATACACAATACTCAAACATTATTGCAGTTTTTTGTGATTAGGATACTGTGATTGTACTTATTGGGACATATTTGTGTTATATTGTCCAGCCCTTATATTAAACTCACCCACACAGTCGCAGCACTCTTCCCAGAGGTTCCCCAGACACAGCATGCACTCTTTACAACAGGAGCAGTTCCCATCGGACGGACGACACTGGCACAGCTCCTGCACAAAAGACAAGCACAAGTCCTATTACCGTTTACCAAAGACCCTAAACAAGTGACAGCGCATTATGAGTCTGCCGTATAACGAGACTGTTCATGTGAGTAAGCAGTACATTAAGGCATATGCTTATTTTTCCCAAGCAGCGTTTTGGTTTGAGTCTAATTCTACCTTTGTGAGTCATAATTACTCAGAGGTTTAAACAGAGGTTTGTGAATATAGAGGCCGGTGATTAAGTGAAGCGTGTGTGCTTTCTGCAATCCCTCAACAGTGAGTCATCAGAGAGTCTTTTATCATCGCAGGCTGTTTACTCGTGGCAGGGAAAAAAAACCTCCAGAAAAGAAAGAAAAAGAAGGAAGAAGCGAAGGAGAAAGGAAAGGGGAGGAGGGAGAAAGTGAGAGGCCATGTTGTTTCCTCCAGGTGTTCTCCCCCTCCTTGCTCGTTCGGGTGACCTTGACGTGGAGGAATGTGCTCCCCGTTTCGTGTCGGGAGAGAAATAGGAACTCTTCTGGCAGCAGCCGACTCACCCACTTTTCAATCCCACCTCCACACGCCGCTCTCGTCCCCGGAGACAAAGAGTATGAGCACAAACCGGGCTTGTTTATGTGTTTTACTGCTCAGAGAAGAAGAGTTATGGGATGGGCTCAGCTCCATGTTTTTGGCCCTCAATAAAAACGCAATACGAGAAATTCTCTGGACAAGGTTGTATCATCAGTTAAAGTGCAGGCCAGAATCTACCCAAAAATGCAAACAGGTTTAAGTAAATAGAGAAAATGCAGATGACAGTGATTTAAGAATAGATTTTAAAAAAAGTTGTTTAAAGTGTTCTAAAGGTCAGATAAAACAACTACAAAGTCGATTATCAACCTCCGGCCTAGAGTGTCCTGGTGCCACGTGCACTGATAGACACTCTATTGCTTGAACATGGTGTTATGTACAAATTGTGACTAGCACAGAAGTCCAAAAACAGAACACCGTTCCGGTTCATCACGCAACGTTAAAGCTTGTTTCACTTCATCTTGAAGGTTGTTCCAGATTTTTGCTGCATGAAACGTACACGCAGGTAATATAGTTATCTCAATATTTAAAATAGTTATCATAAATATCGCAATTTTTTTCGATATTGTGCAGCACTAATTTAAAGCTTTCAATTAGGGCTCAAGTTTAATGACTTCCTGTTTCTGTTCCTACAGGTGCCTAGAAATGACAAACTTAGCACAGCAGAAGGAGACTTATGTTTCTATATGAGCACACTTTTGTGCAAGGAAGTTCTGAACTATGTTGGTTTTGATCAATTAAATCAAAAAGTCAAACTACTTTACATTATAATCTAAACTCTTTTGTGCATTTCTAAGTGTCTTTTCCAGAGATTTAAACATGTTCATTTCAGCTCTGGCCTAATGACACTTGAGCACAGGATTGTTCTGAAGTGAGCAGACTCTACTTTTCCATTTCTCTGCACTTTAAAGTCAAAAGTAAACTACAACACAAGCTAAAGTTAGAGGTTTGTTTTAATTGGCCGAGGTAGCCTGCGTCGCCCTGAGTCACACAGAGGTGAAAATAAGAGTCCTTTAAGTCCTGAATGAGCTTTTATGCTCCACATTCTTTCTTAAAAGTCCCCAATAGTATACAGTGGAGTGCTTTTATATAGAATAGGTACAACACCCACAACCCAAAACAGGATAAAGGGTAGAAAATGAAAGACAATACTTGATAAATAACAGTCTGTGGAAATACTTGACTTGGAACTGTCTAATTAGAAACTATGAGCCATCATTTTTACAATTTAATAACAATATTTGGTAAATGTGGTTCAATTGGATACTTCTGGAGCTATAAACTGCACTCATGAACCTTTTACAGAATGATTTTGTGTTTGTCTTTGTGCTTCCCTGTGTCTGTGTTTTGTCTTGAAATCTGTGCTTGAGGTTCTGTGTTTTATTTTATAGTATGTGTTTATATTTACTAACCTGCTCTAATATTTGACTAACTTGTCCAACTGTGAGGTTATGTCTTGCTGTATGCATTTGTCCATGTGCCTTTCATTTGTCCTTTTTCTTTACCATCATCCTGCCATTGTACACAGACAAAAAACAGATTCCACAGACAAAAATTAGCCCTTGTGGCGATTCTAGTAAATTTACATGACAGACTAATGTGTTCTGTGCCATTTTAAATAAATATAAACAATTTTTTTTTCCTCCACGAGGTTAGCTTTAGGGTTTGGTTTGGGGAAGCAGACATGAGCAACACCCCAGAGACTAAACTACTGAAGGTACTGCTGTAAATGGGGTCAGTAAAGACACAGGCCAGGAGCTTGTTGTAGGGCACTCTCAGTTCTGTAATTGTAGAACAGCTTAAAAAGTAAGAATAGGTTGTAGAAATAAGGATCAGAATACAAATCAGCCATTTCCTTTTTAATAAATGCATGTAAATACCTTCACTGTATTACACACTTGCACTGATACTGTAGTAGTTTTTGAAATATTAGAAGAAGTTGTTTTAAAAGCGTGTTTTTAACTCAAAGCTTCTGCCATGGCTCCTGTCTGCTTCTCCAATAGGTTAGCAATCCCTTAGTGTACTGGACTTTTGTTTTCAGACGGCCAGAGGAGTTTGTGAGGTTTGTTGGATTAAATTATTTTAACAACACCCCACAATCAACATAAACAGTTACATCAAGATTGAGAGGCATGCATTAAATACCAAATACAGAGAAAGTGATATGAAACAAGTGAGCAGAAAGTAGATTTAAAGAGCTTTTCTATAATATTATAAATGAATAGTAACTTGTGGAGTTGTAAAAATGAGGAACATATGTCAAAATAACATCTAAATACCTTCTATGTAACATAAGTTATTGAAGAATTACTAGTTGTTTTAAAATTTAGTAGCAGACACTATGGGTACAGTTCGGGTCAGTACGGGACGGTTTGGTTCAGGTAACTCCTTCAAGAGGGACTCTGCAGGTTCCAGGACAGCGGCGCCTGCTCCAGAAACAATGACTCCATCGAACTGCCGCAAAAGTGGAGTCTCTATTTTACTTTGAGAAATAAGTAATTTTAAATAGACTTTGAGAAACTTTTGGGTGAATTATTAATTAATATAAAAGAACAGTTTTCTATTATTTAGGGACTCACAATTTGAGGCACATAAATACAATGTTTAAATTAATGAAGCTTTGTCTTTGGGAAAAAGTACAACATTTATGTTTTCTGTTTAAATATGAAACAAAAACAAGGAGTAATTTTTTTGTTTCTTGTTTTTGCTCAAGTGAGGATTATCTTTCGTCCAATCAGCTGACTGCAGTGTTCAAATATAGTCCTCCCAACGCAGAGCACAAAGCCGGACCCACTTTGAACCTTTAAGCAGTAAGGGGCGCTTTTGGGGGACACTTTGGACCCTTTATTGGTAACAGAAACGCACCAGAACTGACCCGAACCACACAGTACTGTCCCAGTGGAAATGAGGTTAGTCTGCTTCTCCAAACTGGGAATAAAACAGCTCATTGACCCCTTTTTAAAACATACTGGACTGTTTCTTCAAAAAAGCCACAGGTCTGACATTTTGTGGAGAAAGTGGTCATGAGCCCCACCCTGAGAACAGCGCTGTGTGAGCCCCCTTCTGTCCAGATGCCCACACCTCGCTCTGACCTGACCCTCCTCATGTTCCCCCAGCCTCAGGGCATTCAGGGGGAGCTTGAGACAAATGACTGGACACGGCAGCCGAGCGTAAAAAGCGAGCATCAGACAAAGAGAAATCCCACTGATCAAAAGAAACGGGGGAAAGTTTCTCAGGGAAACGCTCTCTGACAGATAACGGGTCGGTGTCGGCAAAGGTCGCAGCTTGTCGTCCAGGCTACAGGGAAATAAAGCACCTGGAGTGAACTGAAGACTAAAGATGTAGAGTTATTGAAAGGGAAAAGCCCTCCAGGAGACAATGGGGGCATTTCAGTCCAGACAGAGTGATTGTATATGATCTAGACTTAATTCAAGGTGTAAATGTGTCACGATTTTGTCCTAATGATGGAATTTAGGAGCATATTCGGACGTAGCCGCTACAAATTTTCAGCTACAAAACAACTTTGTTTTTTTGTATATACTCCAACTAGCTTGTTAAGAAATGACATTCACAAATAGAAATTAACGCCTGTCTCATTAAATTAATTATTGAATATTCACTTTCTATGAGCATAAAATTTTAAATGTAATATTTGTGGAAAATGCCCATCCCTTATCCCTGTGGAGTAAGTTCTGATTTTGAGAGATGTTCTTTCTCGGCAAAAATACACACTTATAATAAACTGTACTTTTAGCTTTTATGCACTGTAATTGTTTTGGACTTACAGCTAAACCTTGAACACTGTCCGACTCCATAGCATTGTTCTTAGAAACAGAGACAACAATCATTTATTTTGGAGCCTATCCCAGCAGCTTTAGGCCTGAGGCGGGGACTGTGGCCAGTTAGTCGCAGGGTTAACACTTAGAGACAGACACTGACTGATTAACTCTCACATTCATCCACTCAGGACACTTTAAAGTTGCCAGTTGACCTGTACATGTGTTTGGACGGTGGGAGGAAGCTGGAGTACCCGGAGAGAACCCACGGTAACACGAGTAGGACATGCAGACTCCTCACAGAAAGACCGGAGATGGCCAGAAGAACTGATGTCCAACATATTTGGGCCAAATAGGTTCCATCTTATTCTGATCTGATTTAATGTGGACTCAAGGTGTAATATAAAAGTGTTAATAAAGCAAGTCGAGCTGGTCAAAGGTGTCCTAAGAAAGAGAAAATAGACTAAAATGCATTCATTCTTCCGTTTTCTTCTTGAGCCTGTCACAGACCTGTGTAAGTCCCAGGTCAGACAGGTCAGACCTCCTCGATGGTTAAATACAGCAGAGCAGATGTTAATGAGAAAGGCAGGGCCACGAAAACACACAGAGCAGACAGAAACACAAGCTAACACATGATTTTTTTTTCTCTAAAAATAACAAAAATCCCCCAAAAATACAAGAGGTACAGCCCCTTTTCCGTTGGTTTGCAGACATGAAGGAAAATATGACAGAGGAAGTGATGTTAGAAAGTCAACACACGTCAAACGAAGCAGAAAGTGGAGTTAAAACTTTACAGACCCAAAATAAAATAAAAACCTCTCAGGAACAGCACAGTGAGGCTCTGCTGCTCATTCAAAAACCTTCAGACGAGGCTCAGCTTATCACAGGAATGCATCTGCTGCATATTTTCGCTGCAGATGCCATCTTTGTTCTCAAATTCCAAGAAACAGGCAGAATTTATCTCAACTTTATTTTAACCACGGCTGGATATTTTGTGGAATATGTCGAGGAAACTGCAGACTTTAGCTCAAAAGTGTTACAGAAATGACTAATATACTGTATTTATGATGTTGTTGAGAGAAGGTTGTACAAAACAGTTGCAGAATTATATAAAAAAGATGAAAACCTGGTTCTACTTGAGTGTAATCTTCCCTGAGAGTGTAATGAAATGTTTTATCAGCAGCAAATGGTCAGGGAACTAAATCAAACCACTGCAACACATGCTGGAGAAATTCAACAAATTTAATGATTGTTACTAACTCTAACTAAAAACGTGTTTAATTTTAACTAATGCCAGTTCAATTCTAAAATCTCTTCAAATTCAACAAAAACCTTAGATGTTTGAATGAGAGAATTATGCAGTGATTGATGATTAAAATACTACCAGACAAACTCAGAGAGATACTGGACAAGCATGTGACAGTTTAGTGATAAAAACAACAAGATATTACAGCTTTATATTGTAAAGTTTTCAGATTTACCAGCTGCAAATGAATGCATCACAAGCGTTACCGCACAATACAACGCATGGACTTCATTTTCCACACACAGCTGACGTTACGGTCTTTCTCCAAACGACGGCTAGAACTTGTCATACACGTGTGAGGCTTTTTAACTTCTTCAGCTCACTCGTTCACTCTGTGATTGTTTAGATAAATCATAATAAAGTGTAACGTCCCGCGGCTCGGCACGCACACTTTATTATGATTTATCTTCATTTGACTTTTTTTAACAATCACAGAGTGAAAGAGTCAAGTGTTCATGTGACTGATTAATCAGTCAGCAACAATGGCCAGTGGAGGAGCTATAGAAGTTGAAAAGCCTCACACACGGGTCAGCTGCGCTCCGTTACACCCCTACAGTCCAAACCCTATAAAACACCTGAGTCCAATCCAACTCTTATTAAAGTCCTTCACTTGGGGTTCACCTCTTTCAAAGACACAGTATTTCAAGGGCCACATTAGAACACTCTGCTGGAGGTCCCGGCCAACACAGGGAACTCACTTATGATCAATAAAAACAAAACAGTGTATATTCAACACAACAGTCACAGCTGCACTTCCTCAGTTTTAGATCCACTCTTTACAGTTTGTTCTAAAACCAGTGAAAACTATCTCTCTGAGAGTAATGATGCTAGCTTTAGGAAAGGTTGTCTGTGAAGGTTCTCAGTCATCCAGGACATCTTGAAAAAAAGGTTTAAGTAAATCTGGATCTGGATTCAGTTTTGAAAACCAGATGCTTTTACTTAAACCTTTTTTTAGGAAAGGTTGTTACCGTTTGAAGCATGTCATAAAGTGAAATCAACTGATCACTGCAGAATATTGAAGGAAAAATATATGCAGTGTATATGCGGGCCGGATTAAACAGCCCAGTGGGCCGCATGTGACCCCCGGGCCTTAGATTGCCCACCACTGTTCTAGATATACTAATATTTACTAAATGTACTTGAAGAAGGCATGCGTTTAAGGGTATACGGCGGTTTTAAAATGTCACAATATGAAAAATCCTAGTTAACTTTAACATATCTTCATTAATAATGAGCTGATGAAACAAGACCAGAAATGGACAAAACATTGTTCATTCATTTTCTACGCTTAGTCCCGTTAGGGGTCGCGGGTGACTGGAGCCTATCCCAGCAGCTTTGGGCCTTTCTTTCATAAAAATAACTATTTGATCACACAAGGAGCTGCAGCAGAAACCTGTCTAAGTCCGAATAAATCCTGTTTTAATACAGACCAATCGAAATATGTTGAATCCTAAAACCAGGTCACATCCAAACAAACTCTGTTTAGTCTTAACTTAAACCTATAGAATTGTAATTCAATTAAAAGTATTAAAATACACTAAAATCTATGCAATTAAGTCTAAAACCTGTTCAAATCCACTTAAAACTTATTAAAAACCAACCAAAACATGTAAAAACATCCATCTAAAACCTGTTCAAAACCATCTAAAACCTGTTCAAATCCATCTAAAACATGTTCAAATCCATCTAAAACATGTTCAAATCCATCTAAAATCGGTTTAAATCCATCTAAAACCTGTTCAAAACCATCTAAATTATGTTCAAATCCATCTTAAACATGTTCAAATCCAAATAAAAGCTGTTTAAATCCATCTAAAACATGTTCAAATCCATCTAAAACATGTTCAAATCCATCTTAAACATGTTCAAATCCATCTAAAACATGTTCAAATCCATCTTAAACATGTTCAAATCCAAATAAAATCTGTTTAAATCCATCTACAATATGTTAAAATTCAAATAAAACCTGATCAAATCCAAATAAAACCTGTTCAAATCAATTTTAAACCAGTTCAGAGACAACTAGCACTTGTTTAGGACTAAAAGCTGTCTGTTTTAAAAAGATACTACAGTTTAGATTTCACTGGACCAGAGCAGATACCGGTCTCTAACCTGGATGAGACACTTGCTGACATCACTGGCGCAGAGAGCCTTGTTGCAGCCGAAGCTCAGAGACAGTCCTGAGAGCAAGACGAGGAGAACGGCGGTGACTGGGACGATCAGCCTCATCCTGACGGTTCACCAGCACGGCACAGACACAACTGAGACCAAAGAAAACACAAGAGCATGACCAGATGTATCAGAAAAACTGTGCAGGAAACACAGGGAAACAACAAGAGACAAATATAAAAGTGGAAAAACCTGCTACATTAGTACTTTGTGAGGACTTTACCACAGCCTTTTATATTGAACCTAAACAAAAGATGATACTGTTTAAATAAATCTACAAACAATAATCCGATCAGCAGCAAAGCATCAGTAAACTATGAAGCCACTACAACAGACAGCACCTTCTCTGTTCAAATTCAACCAAAACATGTTCAAGTCACACTAAAACCTGTTCAAAAGTGTTCCAGGGTAATCTAAAACCTGTTTAAATTCATTTAAAGACTATTTAAAACACACTCAGACTGTCAAATATCATCTAAAACCTTCTAAAGTTTTTCAAATCAATCTTAAACCAGTTCCAAATTAACCAAAACCCATTTAAATAAATCTAAAACTGGTTAAAATCCAGCTATAGCCAATTAAAGTTCATCTAAAACCCATTCAAATCTGTTGAAAACCTAATCAAACCCAGATTAAACCAAGTCAAATCTATCTAAAACCTGTTCCAATCCAACTAAAACCTTTTCAAATCCAACTAAAACATGTTTAAATCCAACTAAAACCTTTTCAAATCCACCTAAACCATGTTTTATGTGCCACTTTATCTCCTATAAATTCCCATTTTTCACAATAAAATCCACACTTTCCATTAATTACACATATTCTTTCCTTAACACTGCCTCTAATCAAAGCCACATTTCTTTAAGTAAAAGTCCTGTAAGTGAGATTAAACCCCTTAAATGCTTCAGTGGCGCAGGCTGTAACATGTAAACACTACTCTTTTTCCAAAAGGCGTCACATTTCATTCAAAGGCAGCTCACTTCGGCTCATTGTGCTGTAAATATCCACATCTGGACACATCAGCTTCAACAACACAACACTATTTCTGCCTGTAACACAAGCATAAAGACTCTCCAGGGCTTTAGCTGTGCTTTTGTCAGCTCTGCTCTCGGTTTTCTGACTGAACCAGAGAAAACATGTGAGGAACATTAGCTCCTGACTCTCATGAACGTGTTTTTTTTTCACCTCTGGCTTGCACTAAAACGCACAAAAACGGAGGAAATGTAGGATAAATACGAGTAAAAGCTGTGTGGAGACTTACTAGGACGCTCTCTGGAGGTTTTCGGAGCAGGACTCTCGGTTTGTTTTCTCTTTGAACTTCTCCAGGATGGTGCTGCTGCTGCTGCGTCCAGAGGGCGTCAGTGTCTCCGCCGCGGCACAAAGCGACAGACGGACGGGCGCCTTAAAGGGACACACTGCGTTTTAATCTGCCCGACTTCTGTACAAGCAGGGATTTACTGCACTGTACTGTAACTTACATGTACAGGACCAGATACGATTAATAACTGACACGAAGTAGGAGGAAACCGTATAAAACCGTCTCGAATCAAACTAAAACCGTATTAAATTGGACAAAAATGGTTTAAATTAATCTAATAAACTTGTTCAACTTTAATGACATCTGTTCAAGTCTATCTTAAATCTGTTCAAATCCAACTAAAACTAAATCATGTCCTTTTTCAAGTCCTTTTTCAAGTTTGACAACCTGTTTATGTCCAACTAAATCCCGTCTGAATCCATCTAAAACCTGGTATCTAACAAAAACCTGTTCAAATCCAGCTGAAACCTGTTCAAAATGTATCAAAAATAAAAACAGTTCATGTCCATATAAAACTTGTTCAAATACTTTTAGGTTCTAATCCGATTAGAATCTTCTCTAATACATTTAAATTCCAATGACATATGTTCAAACTGGCTCAAATCTGAAAAAAAGCCTGTTCAAGTCCATTCAAAATCTCTTTTAATCCAACTAAAACTGGTTTAATTCCAATTAAAACCTGTTCAAAACCATCTACAACCTACTCTATTCCATCAAAATGCGAATCAAACCCAATTCATCCTCAGTCTAAACTAAATTGTGTTTAAATCAAACTAAAACCTATTTAAATCCACCTGAAACCAATGTTTTAATGTTAAAATATGTTCAAGACCAACAAAAAACTTGCTGAAGTGGCCTGCATATACAGTATATATAAACCCGTTAATAAATACCAGATTTAACGTTATAACAACCTGCTCTTACCTCTTCAAGTCTATCTAAAAAATCCAACTGAGACCTGTACAAGTCTGTCTAAAACTTAACTCAAACTTAGTCCAAACCTTTATGTCCCGTGTCCTCAGCCCTCTCTGATGTGAGAGGACCTGGTCGGAGCCGGGTCTCTGAGGATGACCACCGCTGTGACGCTCGTTTGTAAAAGTCTCTGAGAAGAAAGAGCCATCAGCGCCACAGATGTCTGCTGCACGTGCTGTCCCGGCGACATCAAAGGCTCCGCTTCCCGCCTCCGGGACATAAACACAATCAACAGGAAAGAGGTCACAAACGCAGTAGGTCTATAGGACTATACAACTGTGCAAGAGTTTGAGGACAATTGTGGAGAAATGGCGTCAAGTGAAAAATAAAAATATATTCTGAATTTATTTTATCTTTAAACTACAAAATTGTCTTCTGAAAACATCATTTCAATCAAATTAAACCTGTTTAGTATGTTTGCTTTAAGACAAATTTTAGTCAGATTAAATAAAGAAAAGCTTCCTTGTTACTCAAATACAATTGTAATCTTTTTATTGCTCTAATAAAAAATGTCTCTACATTTAAAGATAAAATGTTTTTAACTAAATATATATATATTCACAAAGGTAGTAATATATTGTTTGTTAAACCTTTATAAAATTAAATCATAACACTCTTTGGGCCTCATTGCCAACAGCGCCCTCTACTGTTTAATAAAACAACAGCAAGACAGACCACATCTGTCCAAATCCTTGAGTGCTCTGCCTTTAGAGATGAAATTAACTGGTGGAATTGTAATTGACTTATTTAAAAAAACAAACCTTTTGCAGTTTCATTTAAACAGCTCATTAAAGCTAAAGGGGTAAGTATTTAACAAGACCTTTTTTCTTAACTCAAGAAATCACCAATCAACTTTAAATAGAGTGGATGTGAGGTTCAGGATAAAGACATTTAGGAATCAGAAGGTCAAAACCTGAGTGAAAGAACAAGAGACTCGTTTCTGTCAAAGGTGTTTGTGATGTCGTCCAAATAAAAGGCCATTCTCAAACCATTCTTAAAAATCACTGAAAAAAACAAAATAGTTTCATTTCACAACAAATAAAATTTATTCAATTATATTTTACAAATATGTACAAGTCATGTAACAAGTAAATATTAAAATAGACATTTTTAGAACTATCGTTCAAAAGGCATTATGTTGAAAAAATAGGTTTTGTTGTGATCTCACATTGAAACTGTAAAAGTATGTTTTTTATTTTTTCCTTGGAAGCCACAGCAGACTTTACTGTGTTTAATGTGCGCGAGACACAATGAACGACACACGAGGAGTGAGGCTGTGAAAAGGGTGAACACAATGGAGCAAAAAAAAAAAAAGCTGTAACACTTCAGAAAACCCCACAATTAAGTCCACAGTACAGCTTTTTAGGAAAAAAGTACAAACACGCAACGCATGCACAGCATTTAATTGCAAAAGCCAAAGAACACCAGCTGTGGCGTGAACTCCAGATGAAGAAGAAGAAACAATAAAACAAAAGCCAACACGTGCTTAAGTCTGAAGCCAACAACAACAAGAGAACATCACGGACGAAGAGGACACTTGATATAAAAACCAACTTTGGTCCATTAAAACAGGAGACAGAACAAGTTTACAATCAAAATATCTATTATTTTTACAGGTTTAAAACAATAATTACATGACTATTTACAAATGCACAGTTTATGTATAAAATAAGTTAAAAAATTAAGAGCACAGTCTGTACATTATGTATGAACACATTGGAAATCGTTCAGCTGTGAATCTGCTGATGAGGAGTAGCACTTGTGTCGTGTCTCCTCGTGTCCCTCGGCCTGGTCTCGACTGTTCGGGCCCGTCCTGTAGACCGGACTCTGAACAGCGAGTCCTGGAGGAGACGGCTCCTGTCGGAACAAAGAGCTCTGGAGGACGTCTTTGTAAGTGCTGTCTCGTGCCACATTCTAAGTGCTTCACATTTCTCTATCACTTGAACGAGCAGCCGTTTCTCGCGTCCGTCGTTGAAAGACCGGACCTTTAGCTCAGATCGGAGTCAGGTCGAAGTCGTCGTTGACCTCCACCAGCGGGATGTAAAACTCTGGGATCTCAAAGATGCTGGTGGACTTGTAGGTGGCCGGGTCCAGCTCCTGCAGTTTGAGCTGCCACTCCAGACGCTGCACTGCGTTCAGAGCGGCCGCCTCGTGCTGCTGCCTCATCAGGAGACATGTCTGAGAGGGACAGAGACAAGGTTTCATTTAGACAAACAATCCAATAAACTGTTGGTTAACTCAGTCATTAAGGGTGTTGTCAGTAAAGACTTCAGTCTCTGTTGAAGAGACAGTCCTGAAGCAACAGCTACATGACTCAAACTGTCATTAAATAACACTAAAGGGAAATATCAGATGTTTAACTTGGACACAGTCCTGTCTAAACCAGGAATAAATTAGGATTAAACGCAAGAAACATTTGAGAACACCTTTGTGACTTTGATGTCGAGCCTGGTTAATGCAATATCACACAGTACCATGACAATAAATATTTAGCAGTCCACTGTCTATATATTAATATTATGAATTTAATGTCATTTACTTTGACTTGTGTCAATTCTGTTGGACGGAAAAAATGTCCTACTTATTAAAGCACCTGTGTACAACTGAGTATGTGCTTTATAAATTAATGGAAGGATTTCTTCTACAGTGGGCTGGCTGTAATAAATCCCAGATAAACCCACTTGCACACAATTCTTGACACGTTTTTATTATTTATATTTGGGGTAAAATGAGATTTGTTATTCCCAGTAACCTGGAAATAGTCAGTATACAGCTAGATCTTTTTTACTAGTAGCAGTAGTATATAGTGGTTATTATCTGTATAAAGTAATTAAGGCAATAAATAAAAATAGAAAATCAACATTTTATTTTAGAGTGAGGATTAAGACAAATGATTACACTGATAAAAGTAAACCTTACCTTGAGTTTATCAAACTTGTCGTCCACGTCCTGTAACCATGACATAAACTGTCTGGCGTTGAATCGATCTCTCACCGACGTCTTTCCATCTTCCGTCTGAACAAAGCAAAGAAAACAATATTAGTATATTTCTTATAATATTATGGCTTATATTTTAAACGAGTACTTATTGAAAGGTAATACATACACTCACCTGGACGTCCTGGGGCATGTTGTAAACCTCAGCGTCCAGTAAAACTGTACAGGCACTGAAAGGCAGAGTCTGATTGGCCAGTGTTCTCGCCGCTCGGTAATGGACTCGTAAGACTTCCTGCTCATTTGAAACAATCAGCTTTTCCTAAAACAAGATCAAAAGAATAAAAAGGTCAAAAGGTGATCAACATCAGACATTTTCTCTCCTACAGCAAAAGAAGTCACGTTCATCATCAGCTTTTAGAAAATTAGAATAAAAGACACAGTAGATGTTCTCACCCTTTCAATGCTGTGTTGAAGTCGTAGTTTCATACGAAGCACCTCTTGTTGTTTGAACATTTCTTTCAGCTGCTCATGTAACGATGGAGGCGGAGTTATCTGGTCATAAGAAAAAGAGAGAAAAAAGTTAGAAAGTTTCATACGCCTTTATTTTATCGCTTTGAAGCCATTACAATTGTATTGCACCTATTTGGCTTGTGACGTACAGCTATTGGCCTCTACATACATTGATTCTAAAAATAAACAAAGCAGGGACAGAAATTGTTAAAAAATAGGAGTCAAGACAACTTCTCGTCTCGTTACGTGAAATATCACACAGTAAATAATAAAGGTATTTGCTGTAATGTAAAAAGAGAACACAACTATCTTGTTACCGAACTAAGTAAACTAAAAATTATTATCTGTGTTATTCAAAATATCTTTACCTATTCCACAATTTTGACCAGACCAATCCATACCTTTACCAAAAAATGAATAATCCATTTTAAATTTCCATTGCTTTTCCTGATTTTTTTAATGAACCCTTTGTAGTTTCCTTTTGTGTTTGAGCTTTATGTATGTAGTGTGTAAAAGAACAAAACTTATGAAACTCACCGTTGGGATACAGAGCTTGCTCAGTGGGTTCCCGTCAAGGAGGTAGGACCCATTAAAAGTCACATATTCGTCATAATACTGCGGAGGTTGGGGCGTGACGCTCAACAGGACTTTGCGCTTCTCCTCGATCTTCTTCCGAATGTGGAGGAACTCGTAGTAAGGGTTGGCCCGCTCCGTCTGATACGGCTCGATCTCCTCCAGCTTCACCGAGTCCACAATGGCGGCCAGAGACTGCTGCCCTCTGTCTTTGTCCAGCTGAGAGCCGGACGAGTGCGACAACGACACTTTGGGCATCTTTCTCTTTCGAGGGTGCGGCACGTGGAGGTCTACTTCGTCATCCGTGGAGCGCACCTTGATCTTGGTGCCGGAGGAAGAGTCGGACTCGCGGTTTTCCGATCGAGGGGATGAGCTGGCCGAGGTGTTACTGCTGACGTCTGTTTGAGAGAGCGACTGGACGGGACGGTGCTCCTCTGAAGAAGATGACAGCTCGGGTTTGTCGTCGGCTGAGTCCACCTCCATTGGCTCTGGGTTCGACTCTGTTCTCGATTCAGTCTCGCTGCTTTGACCCGATTGACCTTCAGTTTCGGATAAAACAGCGCTGCTCGACTCTGAACTCTGCTGTAACCCACACATCTCTTCAGTCTTGGCCTCGGCGCTTAATTCTGGCGTCACACTCTCCCTTTTCTCCAACTGTGCAATGACAATTAAACCTGTTGTGTCACCGTCTCCTCTTGATTTCTGGTTATCATTATCATCCACATCTATTTCGTCCTGTGTACAGTTTGATTCTGGGCTCGTTTTGCGAAAACCTGGGAACGTTTCGACTGCAGTTGAAGCGGGAATGTGAGCACTTGTGGAAGGAACAGGACTAGCCACACTCTCAACATAGAGGCTTTCTGAATTAGTCTCCATGTTCTCTTCATCGTTGTCGGCACTCTCATGTATTTTGTTTTCAGAGGCCAGTTCTGTCTGTTCAATACTAACACTTGCATCTGGATCTCTCTGTATTCTTGAATTCGTGGACCCTGAAATCTCAGACCCTTCAGTCGTTGTTGGGTGATCTTGACATTCTGCTTTTACATCCTCAACCAAACACTGGACGTCCCTCACAACAGGAAGTTCAGAGGAGGAAGTTGCTCTCTGCTCTGTTAAGCTTGTCTGAGGAAGTGTCAAGTTTTTATTTGAGGAGTCTTTACAGAGAGTTTGTGGCGTCCCAGGAGAGCTTCCCTCTTTGTCTGGGACGGTATCAGCTGCTAAACCTGAATTTTGCGGCTCGGTTTGACAGTCTCCTTCTACTGGGACATCTGTAGTTCCCAGCTCCTCTGTTGTCAGGCTGATTTTTGGGAGATTTTCAACTGTTCTTCCTTCGCTGGATGAGTTGGCGTCCTCGTCCAGGATAGCCCTGAGGTAAGGGGACTCGTGTCGGCCCGCTGACAGCTGGGTCCGGTTACTCTGCGCCGCATCTGGATCATGAACAGACGGAGACCTGGAGGCCTGGATGACGAGAGACGACTGGAGGAAGGCGGGCTGCGAGTCGGAGGCATCCATGTTCACGTCAGAGTCGTACTCTGTGTGTTTGGGGGTTAACGTCGCCGCATGACTCGAGTCTTCGGAGCTAGCCACAGAAACCAGCGACACAGACCTGGACATGAGACCGCTGCTCCGATCCCCGTCCGGTCGAGGAGATCTGCTCAGACAGTTCTCCACAACAGACATGACCTTAGCGCCGATGGAGGGCAAATTCTTCCCATCGAGAGACACCGTCCTGGGACTGTTGCCCTCCTTTAGGCCTTTATCTCTGATCTGGACGTCCGTTGTATCAGAGCTTTTCGAGCGCACCAGTTCTTTACTTAAACACGACTCAGGTTTTGTTCTATCTTTAGGTTTGGGCTTCAATGAATCCGTCAAAGGCCGCAGTTTGAGCCTCTCTCGTTCCTTCTGCTTGATCTTCTCGAGGTGCTTCCGATGCCACTGCTCAATTTCCTGGTCTTTTAGGCTGAGCATTCGTTCAAAGCTGGTCTGCATCAGGTCGTCGTTAACCAGACGTTTCTCTTTCGGCTTGGCGTCCCGTGGAGCCGGAGAAGCCTTTAACTTGGCCTTGTCCACTTCAGACTCATTATTTTTTGTCTTGTTACTCTTGACCAGCTGGGGGCGCTCTTTGTGTCGCTCCTTATGGCGTTCCAAGTCTCTGTCACGGTCTCTCCGGTCGCGCTCTTTCTCTGGAGTCCTCACAACATCATCCTTTGATTTTGTCGATATGAGTTTGCCACTTTCCGACAGATAGCTCCTCTTTTCTTCCAGGAGGAGTTTCAGGTTGGAGCTTGAGGATACAGGTGCATCTTTTGGTTTGTCTCTCCTCTTCTTGTCACAGTCCCGGTCTTTTGAGCGCTCGGACTTGCTGTGATCAGAGGTCTTCTCCTGAGGTTTACTCTTCTTATCAGAGCGATCCTTCTCTCTGTGATCCCCGACACTGTATTCTCTGTCCGGTCTGTCTCTTTCAGAACGTTTTTCTGTCTTATCTTTATTTTTCCTGCTGTCTTCATGCTTTTTTACTAAAGACAAAGACTTCAGTTTCTCATTTTCTTTGTAGTTTTTATCTCCTGTTCTTTCTCTGTCTTTCCACCGATCCTCAGCTCTATCCGAGTGGTCAGTTTTAACTTTTTTCTCTCTGTCGGCGTGTCTTTTCTCCATTTTTTCAGACTCCTTTTCTTTTCCCGTGAGCCTCTTGTCTGTTTTCTCGCGTGAGCCTCTCTCCGACAACTCCAGATGTTCCTGATCAGCTGTGAACCCGCTCACGGCTTGCTCCTCGGTCTCGTCTTTCAGGCTGTTGCTCTGAAGAGACTCCTCTGAAATCCGCCCCGAGCTGTGGCCGTCCGCTCTCTCGTCACGCTCGATCAGCTTCTGCTCCTTCACTTTCTCCTCTTTAACTTCTTTTCTCTCCTTTTTCTTGTCCTTTTCTCGCTCATCTCTTGGCTTTTTTTCTTTGCTGCCTGCGTGTTTTTCTTTAGAGTTTCTCTCGTCTCTGAAAGACGGCGAGTCGGAGATCTTCTGGAGCAAATGACTGTCTTCACTCTCCTTTTTTACTGCCTCCTCTGTATCATCGCTTTTGAAAAAATTCTCTTTCCAAAACTCTCGGTCAAACTCCAAATTCCTGTGGCTATCTTTCCTGCCCTCCTTTGGTCTGTGCCGACTGCGCTCTGCTTCATATTCTCTCCTGTGTTTGTCCTTCTCCTTGTGTTTAAGTTTATGCTTCTTCACCACTTTCCCGTCAAGGTCAGTCTTCCTAATAGCCCCATCTGAACCGTCTATGCTGTTTCCAAACCCTCCGTCTTTGTACGGACTCAAATGGCCGTCGTCCCCGTCCACACTGCCGTCTTTCTGCTGGTGTTTGCTCTTCTCTTTGTGCTTGCAGCCCTTGGCGCTCGAGCCCTCGGTGCAGTAGTCCGAGTCTGTGTAGTGGTTGTACTTGACGCCGTCGACGGGACACGAGCCATCGCTGAGTGAAACACACTTGGCGTTTTCCTGTTTGAGCGGCGTCTGTTTATCTATCAGGCTGTGGTTCAGTTTGGGAGACTTTATGGACGACAAGTGGAAGAGGTGGACGGACGAGTCGTCTTTGGGGCTGAACGACATCTTGAATGAATCCTCCTCTCGGATTTTCTCAGTGCTCTCCGACACAGTTGCGATCGACAGTACTAATGTTTTACTGTTCTCTTTCCCCTCCTCTTGGTTTTCCTTGTTTCGGTTTAGACTTTTACTTTTCCTCTTAACTTTGCCCTTGTCCTTTTGATCATCCTTTTTCAACCTTAAGTCCATATTGTGGCTTTCTGAGTTTTGAGAGCAAGTGGGCGAGTTTCTTTTCTCGGGAAGACTGTCCATTTCGTCACTGGACGAATCCGAGCTGCAGTGGACACGGGACAATTTCAGCTTTTTGGACTTCTCCCCTTTGCCGCTTTGTTTACCCGCCACGTGATTCCTGTCTTTTTCCTCTTTCTCCCTCTGTCTGAGTTCTCTGCGCAGTATGTGTCGGTCATTCAAGGCTTTACTCAAGTCCTCCTCCTCCTCCTCATCTTTAAACTCGTACTCGTCCAGGCCTGGTACAGCAGAGGATGATTTAGCTTTTCCATCCGAGTCCTTTTCGGTTTCAGAGTCGTCCATAATGTCGTCCACACTGGAAGGATTTACTGACGGAGGGTCCTCAGACTCTGCACAGAAGAAATAAAAGGCTTTAATATCAAAAAGTTATATCACAAACAGTTAGAGCTAAATCAGAAAGACTGACAAATCCTAATAAAAATAACTGCATTTATTAACATTATTGAGCTATAGGGGTGTATGAAAAAAATGTATTCAGTTAAATAATGCAATATTTAATTGTGCGATTCTCGTATTGCGTACTCGGTGAATTACGGCCGAATCGAGTTTTTAATTATATTAATTTGAAAATAAATGTTGCGCGATACAGTTTTAGTGCTCACTTATATGATTAAATAAAATGTATTTCATACACTGTTGCTCGTGAATGTGTACAGATTACAAAATAAGGTTTTCCAGATTCTTACATAAAAATAAAAACACAACGCTATATATTGCCACAAACTAAACTGGCAGCGACAGATAAACGTCCTTGCACAGTGCAGCTTGTGTTTAAGTGGCTCTGACAGAAGTGCTCATTAAGTGCAGCAGGTTAGTAATGCTCTCGCTCTAGCTCCATTCAGAGCTAGAGCTGTGGTGCATTCACTGACAGTAAAGCCAACTTTAACAGTTCATATGGTTTGTAGTAAAGGTGCAATGTATAGAAAAAGGTTAAAAAACAGTCAACACTCTTTGCTTTTGAAATTTGACATTTTTGCCATTAAAACCTAGTGTATGTTACCAATAACTTTTACACAGCTGTTCAGAACTTTTACACAGCTGCTCAGAAAAAACAAACTGAGCACTGCTAGTGGAGAAGGACACACTTTTCTTACAAATAACCTTGCAACAATACTTGTGACATTATAAACTAAATTGATTTGTCTTGAGATTACATCCAAGACAGTGTCCCTGAAGGGCTACCGTAGGAAGTGGGATGTGAAATTACAGTTTACACACTGGCCCTTTAAATATAACTAGATATATTGAATGTGCTCTAAGACATGGCATTAAACAGCACACATTTGTGAATATTTACATACATTTAAGGTACGACCGAAGTGGGGATTTGTTTTGGAAATACCTGAAGAGCTTTCATCTTGGTCCGACAGTGGCACCTCTCCCTTCAACAGCTGCTCGAGCTCCTGAGAGTCTGCCACATCCACCGGCCGCTCTCCACACTTGTTGGCCTGGAAAGCATTACCGCCGTGACGTAGCAGCAGCTTCACAATCTGAAAAAGAAAATTAGGGTTAGTGTATTGAAATAATTTAAATTTAGTTTAATTAAGTGTTCCTTTTGTTTCTATTGACCACCTTTGTGCTTCATATAGGAAGCCATAAAAGGAAAGGCAAGAGCATTTCCAGACTCCAGCAATTGACAGTGAGTTTGATTATGACTGGATTTGACCTCTTCACTAAAGTTTAACCCCTCCATTACTTTAGTTTTCCTCTGATAACTGTGCTCCGATGTCTTTTTCAATGTAACACACATTGGTTTTGGTCTCTGTTTAAATGTGTTTTACAAGTCAAACAAATGCGATAAATTTAGTTCCTCATTGTATTTTATTGTAGCCTAATGAAGCCTCTAAAGATGGAATAAAGGAAAAATGTATAAAGTAAAAAGTCTCTCTTACATCCTTGTGGCCGCTGCTGGAAGCATCGTGAAGTGGCGTGTCGTCGTCCAGACCCTGGGTGTTCACCTCGGCTCCAGCAGCTATTAGCACCTTGGCCACTTCGTAGTATCCGAGATTACACGCTTCATGTAACGGAGTCCAACCTGAAAACAGTTGTTGTTTTAGCAAAAATATCAAGGAATTTGTCATGGTAAAAAAAAAAAAGAGAAATACTGAATTCCACTAAAATAAATAGATACTTTTTCTTGATAATTCAGTATAACCGTTGCTCATTAACAATCATTTAATTTACAATAGATCCTCTTTAATTCCTCCTAATGCGGTTAGCCTCAGAGTTCAAACTTAATATTTTACGTTTACATGTCTAGTTCCATCATCTATTGGTTGCACTTTATATACCAGCTCGGTAATATCATGACAGTTAGGAAATTCCATAGTAATTATACTTAGACAACATGTAACTTTTTATATAACCATGTAACCACTAGGAACTTATGCAGAGCTGGGAACTACTTGATAATTAACAATTTAAATCACGACAGCCCCCTTTTTCCCAGCTTACATGTGAATTTGCATTATCTAGCTAAAGCTTAACTAAATGCACACTTAAACATATTATTTCCAGGATATTTAATATTTTTTTATTAATTTTCCAGGACACTCAAAATTTTTATGTTTTTCCAGAGCGTGTGTGAACCCTGAATATCCATAAAGCTGCCCTAAAAACATTAAGCGTGTACACAATGTAGTAATAATCCAGTGCCCGACTTTGACATTTCCCTTCAGGTTAATCTCTTTTAAACCAGCTGCAGTTAAAGGGCGTTCATGTCGTTAATGGCTGTAATGGCCTGAACCCCTCCCAGGGCACCGTACCTGCGAAGTCTTTGACGTTGACATCTGCCCCCAGACTAATGAGCTCTTTGACTTGCTTGGCGTCTCCGCGGATGGCCGCCATGTGAAGAGGAGTCTCGCCTCGCTCGTTTCTCTTGTTGACCTTGTCCTTCTGTCGAGATGAGGCGCTGCTGGGGACTTTCTTCGGCACGGGTGTCGTTTGTGAGGGGTGACTGGGTGTCGAATCTGGACGAAAAGCAACAAGAAAATATGCTTTACTTCACAAAAACGGGGATTTAGAAAAAACATTGAGGAGTAAAGCAATGCTGTTACTACCTTAACTGGTATCCAGATTAACACAATAAATGAAATCCAATGGTCCTATTTTGAGACTTACACTTGCCGTGTTTGGTGCGGTTAGAATGGACTCTGGTGGTTGCTCTGTTAGTGCGGTTCACTTGGATAAGTGTGAATGCTCCAGACGAACCTCAGTGCCATCAAACACGCGCTCTGAGACCCATCCAAAACAGAGGTCTTATATATAAATATAGGCTAAAACTTATGCAGGGCTGCTTTAATAGCTATATTATTCTCAACAATAATGGTCAATGCTAAAACCAGTCGGGTGAAGCTAGGGCTGTGCAATTAATTTTATTTCGGCTCCGGACGACCACAAAACCGATGTAAATCGAGAAAAAAATATAATTTAGTTACATTATTAAAAATGTATGCGTATGTCCAAAAACTGGGTGTACGACCATTTCCACACAATCTTCGGCATTTATCAATATGAACATGGGCGTAGGCCTACATACGTTCAAACCCCATCCCAAGGAAGGAGGTGGTGTAAATTAGCTTAAAGTCAGCACCGAGCTGAGCAGCAAAACCATAATTTAGAACGCATTGCCACTTTGAAAATATTCCATGTTATTCTCCTCTGTAACAATAGTTTAGTATTCTATCTATTTTTAGGGCCATGGGCAGCGCAAGATTTCAGGTAATTTTGTTTGTTATTATCAATAGTCTATCTGTTTATTTTGTCTCAGGAAACGCTAGGCTAAAGCAAAGTAATGTCACCAAAGTAAACCGTCAGTTGTAGTTGATTTAGGCAAAACACACGTGTTATTAGACGTGGATTGACGCGCAGCGGCCACTTACCTAGAGCCGTGGTCCACACCCCCTCATCCCGGAGCCGTGAGCCGGGGACAGGAGCCCCTCCTCAGTGTTACAGGTGTGTCTGCGAAAACTGTCCTGATCCAACATTTGCTCAAACACAACATTAAAAGTAGACAGCGGTCCATATCCCACACATCTCGGTCTGTCTCGCTAAATCCCTCTCAGACTCCGGGTTCAGCCACGACAGGCAGCTCAGAGGCACGTTACCATCTTTGTGTGGAGCTGGTCCTGGCTCCCGCTGTGGGTGGAGACTGAGTTGGTCTTTGGAAAATTGAGGGCTCCGGTCCGGCTTTCTTTCTCCAGTGCTTTTTAACATGTTTAAGGTAGTATCATTGTAGATCTATCCATTTGTGTCTTCATTTTATTTGTCACGTTTCATACGAAAACAATAGCCTATTATTTTTCATTTAGAAGTATTTGCCAATTCTTGCTCAATGAAGGGTCTCTTTTTGCCGTATTTCATTGTGGGCGAGTACAGCTGAACCTTGAATATTTAGGGGTGTTTCATTCAAATCACGCATGTTTCAGTCCCCTGGATTTATCAACAGACGGTTTTGTTATTTCTATTAAATTAACTTATTTTTATTTATTACTTGTTACTAATTTTTCACGAGATTGTAGACATTGTTGATCTTATTTAGCTTAATGATTGTTTCTGTTTATTTAAGCTATTTAATTATACGCTAAATATATTTATATTAAGGAGAATTAACTGTTCAATAAATGCAACATCGATCCAAAGTCAATGAGTAATCATGTAAAATAATTGTGATGTCCGTATTAACCAAAATAATTGTGATTATGCTTTTTTTGACATAGTCGAGCAGCCCTAGGTGAAGCAGAAAGGAGACACAGACTAAATCAAGTACTATTATCAGTAGGGCCCAAGAAAAATGTTAAATATTTTACATCTAAAAAAATAATTTATCTTCATCAAACATATGGTGAGGGGAGGATATTTCCAGTAGAAAATCTTTTATCTTTTCTGTTTGAGGGCCCCATAAAAGTGCTTCTTTAAACAGTATGTTCTGGGTTATTAAAAATGTAAAGAAAGTCATTAAACAAACTGTAGACCTTTTAAAGAGTGTTTTGAGTTGTTTTTTTTTTCCCCCAAACGTGTATATTTATTGGCCACCATAACTCTAAATGCTCTGCTAAACAGGCCAGAGACCTGACAACTACAGACTGTGGGAAATACATAAACTATTCACAGTAGATCATAGAACCAAAATTACAAAAAATACTAAACAATAAAACTTTGAATGAGCAGCACAGCTAAGCCACTTCTCCTTCATTTCTTGTGTTTACACACTCCACAGCTAATCTCCACTATATACTTACACAAAACAAGATTACTCATCTAATCTAATCTACTTCTAAACAGGAAGGAAATACTGTTTTGTAAGAGAGCGAACCATAAAGGATTAGCAGTAAACTGGTTTAACTGGAAAACTTCATAATTATCAGATAATTGTTTGCGTTACAAAACCAGAAAAAGAAAATAAATAAAACATAAACCTTCTCAGAACATGAGCCATTGTCTTTTTGTCCAAACAGCTTTGATAAATTACAGACTGTGCTCATCAGGACACTAAGGAGCATGAGTCATCCCACAATAAACACAGGCCGGGGCTTGAAGAGGATGTGGTTAGAGCGAAAGGGCAGCCGTACGAACCTGGACTGTTGGCAGTCATCTGCATTAGGAGAGCCATCTGCTTGCGCTCTGACAGAGGATACCCAAACAAAAGGTTAGCCTGGGACTTCTTGCCGCCAGCCTCTTTTTTCATCTTCTTCTTGTCTGGTCCATCTTTATCTGCAACAAAACCAAGCAGGATTTATGAGTTTTGAACAACAGTGTTTGAAGAATTATCGTTTTTGTATGTTGCAAAAGCTCCATTTTCTTCTTCGCCTTGTATCTGTTGAGCTCGCAATGAACAGATGACAAGCTGAAGTTTAAAAAAAGGGCTAAAGCCACGTTTCCACCGAGGTACGGTACTGGTCGGTTCAGTGCAGCGTGGTTTGGAGCAGGAGAGCAGCATCTTCTGCGTAAACAGAGATGTAATACAAGTACCTCACAGGTTTCTTGTAGGGATTGCTCTAAATGTTACAAAGCACAATATCACAAAGAACTTCTATCTAGTAATACAGTATTGTCTTATTTTCACACTTTTTTTATTTAGTTGGAAATTTTAAGCTTCCGTTTCTTGATTTTTATCATTTGATCCAACTTTGCACTCCAAGATTTCAAACATTGCACAATACAATACACTTATTTAAGATGCTTCAAACATGTGCTGCACAATATACCTCAAATATATTGCTTTCACACTAACACCAATCAATTATTCATTCAATATTGTAACAAACTCAATAATTTAATGGTCTTGTGTGCCTAATATTTACATTTAGAATGTTAAAATAATGACCAGAACCTAAAATTAGAGCAGCCAAATATAAATCATAGTTATTCAACATAATTATCGCATACAGCATGTTTTTCTTTTTGTGCAGCCTTAGTTCATGTCCCCTTTGATAGAAATCCCTCTAAAAAGGTGCCATACTAACCCAACCTGTGCCGTACCGCTGCAGTGGAAACATGCCTTTAAAACAGCATTCCCTTAAAGCCAGCCAAGTACAAGTAACACTCCTCAGGTCCAGACCCCCCTCCCCATCCCATCTGTGTCGGCCAGTTACTAAAAACACAGACATGCGTGAGCTGGGACGGGAGTGGATGCAGGGGTTCAAAAAAAAAAGAGAAAAAGAAAAACCACACGTGCAGAGTGTGTATGTGTCGTAAGAGACAGCAGCGTAGTAACTGTAGCGTCGGTAGGAAAGTGGTGGTGACTCAGAGGCGACGAGGGCTGCAACGGTTACCTGCGTATATCCTGCAGGGAGGCACTAATCTCTCTGCCCAGGGCTCACTCGAATGGCCTGGGTCTGAGTCATCTACAGTGCAAAGCAGAGAGGATGGGTGGGGTGGGGAGGGGGGAGGAGAGAGGAGGGAAAGCACTGCGTTAGCGCTCACTCACCCGCTCTGAGTTGTTCTGTACATCCACACTCCTCACGCACATCACGGCGACACAAGGAGGAACCTCAGCTGATCAGTGGATTCTTCTGGATGGTCTCAACAGCAAAGCCTCACTCTGTTTGGTAGCATTTAGCTTTGTGACCCCCCCAAATATGGCTTATACTCGGCAAATTTTAAATTATGGGTTGTTTTGTTTAATTGCAGACCCACACAATAAAAAGGATCACTTTGAGCTGAAAAACTGCAGCTGCAAAATACATCACTACCACATGCATTTTTTTTTAACCGTAATAACTTATTTATTGATCTTGAAAATTACTAACATAATTATTTCTAAAGCACAACCAAAGGCCTGTCTGTTTTAAGGAATGACTCTGTTGTAAGGCGGAGCACTGCCGAGTTCTCATCTGGAAGTATTTATCCAAGTATAAAATTGTATTTTTACCAACATGTTCCCCAATTAAAGCCAAAACTAAAGCTTAAACACACATGGGGATGCAACAATACAACACTGAACAATTAAGTTTAATAGTCTGACAGACACTTTCCCGAAAACGTTTTTTTTTTTTTAAACAATTTTTTACTTGTACATTGTGACGAGAAATTGCTAATGAGCTAAATCAAATAGTTATATCTGGTCAATTCTTGATAATACCAAAACATTGTTTAACCACAGCCTTCAATAGTTAAGATGGTTATCTTGACTAATAATATTATTAAATATAGCCTCAAATTACGATATAGCCTGTAATGATCAGTTTGTGTGATATATTCACCTTACTGTAGTGCTTTTGTGTTTAAGAGTTTGTCGAGGCACTGAGGGATTGTAAATGAGAGTGTTTAAATACATGAATCTCCAGGGGAACAATTTGGAGGTACAATGAGTTGGCTGCTACTTTAACAGACATATGTTCTGCGGGAAACACTGTGACACTGCTAAAAAACAAAACCAAAGTGAAAACTATGACCAGAAATTCAGAATAAGAACTGAACTGATGGCCAACTGTATTGTTGCATCCTCTTTAAGCACACTGCGCAATATTTTTCCAATGCCACCATAAACTATTAACTCTTCATCTATTGTACTCAACAATTTCCATTTGATCAAGGCATAGTAATACTCCAACCTGTGCCACCAGGGGGGGCTGTAAGCTCGTGGCAGTGAGCCAGCAGCTGTTGGGGGGGAGAGACTCAGAGGGGGACAGAGCATACCTGTGTCTGAGTCCCGTTCGTCTGTCCGGGGTGGACTAGATGTGAAGGAGAGCTTTCGCTTCATGGAAGACTTGGCCTTGCCTTCTTTCCCCAACAACTCGCTCCGGTCCAGCTTCGGAGTTTTGGTGAAAGGGGACAATTTGTCTTTGGCCTGTCAAGAAAAAAAGAAAACTGTTAAAAACCTACAGCTGGGAAATAACATTAAAGTTAAAGAGTTTAAAAGTTTGAGGAGTCATGTGATGAAGAAGGCCAGACACAGTGGCAAAAAAAATATTCTTTGCTGGTTTTTCAATAAATTGTTGTTTTAAAAAAGGAACAAATGAGAATAGGAAACACAAATACATTTTTGTGACAGTTAATTTAATTTTAATAAAACACTTCAGATTATATTAAATTCATAGAAAAGTAAGATTTGTTTGTCGGTAAAAAACAAACAAACAGGTAAGGCTTAGAAATATAGCAAAAGAATAAGATAATATTCATACAAATCATTTATACATAATTATCTAAAGCTAAGCAATTAACTGGCCGTTGTCTAGGGTGTACCCTGCCCCAGGGCCTAAGTTGCTGAGATAGGCACCAGTCACCCACATCCCCTAACGGGACTAAACGTAAGAAAATGAATAAATAACAGCATAACAGAACAGAAAACCCCCTTCATCATGTTGTTTATTAACACCCTTTTATAAATTAATGTAATTAATATTAAACTGTGGCTTCAACAGTTTACTCTTTAAAGTCACATGTCTTCACTTTTCCCCTTTTCCTTGTAGCTCGACTTCAGAGTTGTGTGTTATTATTGCTGTAACCTTTGGTTTAACTTTATAAAATAAAATAAAAAAAACTAGTAACAGTATTATTTATTTATTGTCATTATACATATATTGTTGGTGCAGCACTTTGGAAACTTAAATGTGGATGGAAAAAAAGCTGCAACTCCAATAGCTTCAATATCATCCCTGTTACTTTTGCTACAAGATAACTGTAAACATGTGAAAGATGCAAAACATTATGATGAGCTAAAATGTGAACACCCCAAAATCATGTCAAAATTAACAGTTTTAATTAATAGTAACATATGTATTAATTTTATTTATTCAGTCATCGAGTATGTATTTGTAGTAATTCCGGTAAACTGAATTGGCCCTGACACCAACTATCGGTATTAGTTTGGAGACTCTGGTTGAAGTAAAGAAGCTACAGACACAAAACAAGGCAGATGCTATACTGAACAACATCACCAACACCATCCTATGCACATGGCTTTTGAATAACAGAGCTGCCACTGGACGTCTGAGGGGCCGTTTACACAAGAACGCTGGTCAGAAAAACACAACCGTCATGATCCACGTTTACACAAAGCCACCCACAACGCTCTTAAACAATGTAGTAAATATGCACGACAAGTATGGGGTGGATTAGTCCTATGATGTCATAGTTTTCAGAGGACGCCGGCTTCACAGTTCAAGATCAGACAAGATAGAAGCAATAGCTACAACAAAACAGAAACACCTCCACAGCCGGATTCAAAGGTTTGTTTTCATGAGATCTTAGATTCGCAAGCTGCAGGACAGAAAGACACAAGAACTCTTTTCAGACTGTACACAATTTATTAACTTTAATTTATTTAAAAGAGACAACAGAATTTCCCCTTAGGAATTAATAAAGTTGCATTGAACAAAACATTAACAATGGAACAGACCATGTCAAGACTTTCTTGTTTTGTCTCTAAACTGCACTTGCATCTCTACGATATATATATCAGGCATCTGTTATTAGGTTATTTTGGATCAAAGCAATCTAGCGTTGTGTTGACATGAAGAAACCATGTCGGTATATTTTTTCTATTTATGTGTGGCTAATAGTTTTGTATGGTACACATTCAAAACTGTAATTACTCAAGTATAATAATAGCTGATCGGATTTAATGTGTAAAACTGAATCCAGCCTGAATCCACATTTTTAAACAAAGACCTCCTATTCTCCATTATGCATCGACTTCATTTATAAATCAGTCTCCACTCTGAGGCCACGCTCCCACTGTAGTAATTGCAGGAAACACATGATATTTGTGAATGAAAGCATGCTTAATAACAAGCCATCACAAGTATTTACCCACTCTGCTCTCACTGTAAAGGGCTTATTAAATCCAGTACGATTACATTAGCTCACAAAGTGTGCCTGTGCTGTGATCCTGCAGACAAAGCTGTTTCAAAACCCACTTCTTTTGCTGCAGTAAAATACATTTTTTTGGCAGGAGTGAAAATGTCTGCAGTGTGGTGGCTCTTTGATCTTTTAGTGAAGCAATGTGCCAGCTACGCAAAGTGAAGAGTCCAGCAGTTATTCACAGGAAAACAGGGTGAGAATGAGAATCGCACAAAACGCTGGCCTGTTTGTTTTTTTATGACAGTTATAAATGTAGTGTAAATATAGGATGTGGGGCAGGTACGTTATATACTGTACTTCCCTTTTGGCGTCACTTATCATAACTGTATATAATGTAATATGAAACACACAGTTGTTTATCTGAGTTTTGTGTGTTTAAGATGTAAACAAATGCAGTCAAATCCAAGGATTGGCCTTAAAAAAAATAAATAAATAAATAAATAAACTACCCTTTCTCTGCTTAAATAGGAACAAAAGTAACAGGGAAAACACACCTGGCAAAGATTTATAAAACATAAATACAAATAATTCAATATGCATAGACAAGGCAGGAAGTAAGCAACATTTGTTTGTTTGCCTCAAGTTTCCAAGTATAAAAGGCCTATTAACAAAAACAAATCACACTCTTAACTTGTATATTTTCTGATTAAACAGAATAGATAGGCTAATTAGTGTGCTGCAAAACCGTGTATAGATTATTTTAGTGCATGACCCGAGTTCAAAAACAAGATGCTTTTAGCAAACAGTAACATTTACAGTCTTTTTGTGGTTACACCATTTCCACATTTTGTGTCGAGGTTTTCCCCTGAACAATAATAAAACTCACAAGACTAGGTTCATGAAAAGAACAATGTATGAAAGTATTATGCTGGTTAATTTTGAAAAAAAAAAAGGTAAAATGCATTGCACTGGTACAAAAATCCTTAATTTGAGGACCAAACACATCTTTAGATACATTGAATACTATTGTGGGCAACTGCTTTACACGTTTTTCATCTCAGGAGGTTCTTTATTACTGCATCAGGTGATTATGTAATATGGACTTTATTGTCAATAAATAAAATTAACCAATTTATGACATTAAGGATATCTTTCTATTGCAGCAACAAAATAGTGGATTGGTCGACAGAGGGACATCATTACTACAACTACAACGACAGGGCAAAAAGAACCAAATGAAAATATAAAAAAAATAGTTTTGTAGGCTTTGGTAATGTATTGTAAATTCATCTTTATTGCAATATCAACATTTGCAACAGATGTGTCCCAAAGAAAGCCTGAACTGCAATAATGTTATGGTATAGAGTCAGGTGTCAGCAATTCTCATATTAACTAAGATAGCATTAAATAGAAAAGATAAATCTATTACAACAAGAGGCCATTTTGAAATCAATTTCAATTTATTCAAGAGTCAAAACCCAAAATACTGTAAACAAATAACTTTATTGTAACTTAATAACATGGGGAGGGTCATCTTTTCAGTTGAATGGGGAAAAAACTTTATTACCTTCAAGAAGATTGAAATCTTGCAAGTTACTAAGAGAGTGCATGTCACTAACATTGCTTACTCTTCCATGTCACAATAAGAGCTTGAAAAGCAAGAGATAGTATGCAGCATGTCAGACAGTGGATACTAGATTTTTTTTAAAAGGACACAGTTTTTATCTCATAAACAAGATTAACAAACCACTGCGGCCAGTTGTAAAGCCCTGGTCTGGTGATAAGACATTTTTCGTCACCAAGTACAGCAATAGTCCTATGTGTAAATCTGAGCACAAATAATTAAACACAGAGTGAAAAAGCAGAGTCATACCTTCTTCCCCGCCTGTTTATCCACCATGGCGCCATCTCGGTCACTCCCAGGTTTGGCCATGGTCCGGCACCTGACTAGCTGTCACAGAAACAGCACTGTAGGTTCATCATGCACCTAAGAAAAGACAAAACACCTGAGACGTCAGCAATAACACTTTATCTTTGGAACAAATCAGTGTCTTCAACATGAAACTTTGGCACAGCAGATGTTTATCAAAAAGGCTGCTCTAGTAATGTCCTTACCAGAAACACTGATTTGAATCTGAAATAAGTTTATACTGATAAAATATATACATAAACTCTTTTCTACAGTGTACGGTAGGCTTGGGCGGTATTACGGTAATATCGTATACCACGGTATCTAAAGATAGCAACGGTATCAGTTTCAATACCGTCATATTTAAGCGCCAAAGTCGCACGAGCAACTTAACAGGAAAAAACAGCCGCTACTTCCGGTTTATGTGCTAAATTATGCTTCCACTCCCTTCCACCAGATGTCAGACACCCTGTACTTTGTTTCTAGTCCACCACTACCATGTGTAGAAGAAGACCTCAAAGACGCGTCTCAGTGGGAGTGTCAGAACGGCTCAATGGAAGCCTCATTCTCTACACGCGAGCTGATAAACATGAAAATGACAAATAAAAATACACCTGTGATGAAGTTTTGGTATTAGTAATGGCTGACTCTGATTCTGAGGGAGAACATCTACCTTTAGAGTCTTTTCAGCCGAGTGAAAGTGAGAATGGCGAGTGAGTGTAACTTGGACAGCGGCGCCGCTGCTCGTGCCTTTCTCAGCGTCTCTCATAAAGCACACGCTGTTTTTCCCACACTTTGCCAAACATCAGTGAAAGAAACGGGAGGAAAACTAGTCGCTCTGGCCGCGGTAGTAAAGGGGCGGTTGGGAAGGGAAGCCGTGAGCACGTAGCACCTGCAGCTTTACCTTTAGCACCTGCAGCTTTACCTTTAGCACAGGTGATAGAAGCCGGGGCGGGTGTACTGCCATGGTCGCGGTAGTGCCGGGGGTGTCGGGAATAATGCGGCTTCTATTGACAGCTGTTTGGGACAAATACGTGTTGGTCATCCTGACACTTTACCCAGTGGAGGAGGGCGAGGCAGGGGTAAACATAGTCAGCGCAAATGCGCTAATCAAAGCAGCGATCGTAATAAAAGTGATGGCTGTGTGCTGTGCTTTATGAGAGGTCCCACACTCTAAAAAACTACTAAACTGTTCTGGATGTTTATGTTCATTTAATTCTGTTTGACTTTGTATTTGCACTTTTTATAAACTGCTATTTGTTGCTAATAAAAGTTGTTTATATTGTTGTGCATGTTATTTTGTTATTGTTTCAGTATTAGTGTTTGGTATTCAGTTTCTGAACAGTTTAGGCACAAGCCAACAGTTTGGTGACGCTGTATGAGCCTTACGTCATATTTTTTTTAATTATTCACGGTAATACCGAGGTAAAATAGGGAGGAGGTTTGACGGTATCAAAATTTGGATACCGCCCAAGCCTAGTGTACGGTAGTCCTGTTGACATACTGTGGTCTGGGAACAAACCCAGTAGAAATAGATAAGATAATGCAGTTAACTTCAAAGATTTTGAAACAAAAGGTTCATGAATGGCATAGGACTAAATTGATGTGCTTCTTTTCTGGCAGTGTTCTCAGTTTGTCTTCTCTGGGCACTGGGCAGTCATAGACACAGAAACTATCATTTATTTTCAATGGACCTTATGGCTATTTTTTCCAACAGATAATAACCCAAGACTAGAGCTAAAAAATTAAATCTCCATTTTACCCTTCAAATTTTCAGACGATTTATGAATTTAATAATACCTTTTAAATCTTCCTCCTGAAATAAAAGTAAATCCCTGTCTACATAAACCAAGTCTAATATCCCTCCACGTCACACAAAGTCTTGTAAAAAAGCTGTCAGCTAAATCTGACAGTTAATAGGACGGTCTTCTCTGGTGATTATTATTGTCTCTAGCATCTGCAGTCATTGTAGCCATTATTTGAGCTGCTACAGAGCTAGCATAGGTATTAGCCAAAACACAGTGTACAGCACAAAGTTAGAAAAAATATTTTTGTTCAATGCCATTTTGAATAAATGATACACTACTGAAAACATTGTTAAATTGTTAGCTGCATGCTACAAGCTAATGCCCTTATGAAAGAGCAGACAAGAGCTAAATTAAACCCTCTTTATTTCAAAAGGATATGGTGACAGTTTAAACTAAATGTAAGCCTCATCAGGGATTTTCTTAAATTGAAATTTCCACTGCACCTCCTCGAGAATGACCTTAAAAACACACAGAAAACATCTTCTCACAGAAGCGTGAATCACAGCTTGGGACTTGGGCTTGTGAAGAGGAAAACATCCCCTTTGCCTGTTGTCACTGCAGCCAACTCATTACAATAACCCGGCTTCTCTCTGATGTGGTTTGCGACAGTGTAGTAAGAGCACACACACAGCAGCGTCACCACAGTGGGCGTCTGAAGTCAATAGACAAGACTCGACACCGAGAAGAGCATGAAGTCAACATGGGAGATGTCAGCCTCCTCCAACTATGATGAATAACTTCCTTTACATGGTACTGACTACAGCTGCAGGCAATAACAGCATTTCTGAAAATACTGGCATTTAAAGGGCTCTAGTCAAACAAGTATAGAGACTACTTGTAATATAAGCACCACCACAAGTAAATATATAAAGTTGGCCAATTAAACGGAGTCTTACTGCCCTAAATATTGCCCCAGGTTTAGGGCATAGTGCATGGGGTCTAGGAAAAAATATTTTAACTAATAAAAATATGGCCAGGCATCAGTGACACAATAAACAGCATTTAACAGAAAATATAAAACTGTGGCAATATTTTCGACGAGAAGAAATGTCAAGTGATCTATGAGATACTTGGGAAAAGTTACCTTGACAGTTTTGGAGAAGCAGACAGGAGCAACAACTGTAAAGTCATATTTTTTTTTATTTCCATGTACTCATTCAGTCAATGAATATGCATGCATTCACATTATGTGCCTTATGTGTTTATGCTTTTATATGGTTGATCATAATCAAGTGTGGTACGATACAGTATTTATTACTTTTTTTATTTTATTATTATTAACAATAATAAATAGAAGAGATAAAATGATGTAAGGGTACATGGATATAAACATAAGTTTAACACGTACACACATACAGGGATGATCTGATGTGGATACACACATTGGTACCAGGCACTAGAAGGCACCTTGATCTGGGACAAAGGTCAGGAATGTAGGTCAAATAAGGGAATGGTCAAGTTCACCAGAAGGAGGGGGTTTTCAGGCCCATGCAGGTTCATGAAGTTTCTTTCCATCAATTTGTGACATGACATGTATAAAATGCAATATAAAGCCAGCTAGTTTTGCATATACAACTTTATTTTTTAAAACTCCACTAATAAAATATCTGCTTTAAATTACATACTTTAAAAGAAGAACAAAAAGACTATTAATAAACTAATGAACTAAACTAAAGCTCTCCCCAGCTGCCAAGAACTGACTGTTATACTGTTGAGAAGTATTAAAACAGAAAAAGGCTTGTTTTCTTTCAGTGACTCATTGCTATATTTGTCAGCTCTAACAAAGCAGAGGAACTTTTTGATTTGTGAGGTATTATAAAACACAAAAAAAAATAATCCCACAGCTAATTTTACCAACGCATGCTTCCCTAAATACACAATGTTTATATAATGCTCATGTACGGTTTCTATCGACGTCAGCAGCCATCCTGTCATCTGGTTTTCTGTGGTTATGGTGGGGACTGCAGAAGAATAATCCTCAGAGGAGCCACTGTGCTTTATGAGCAGTACTCAGAAGATTAGAGAGGGTTTGTTATGTTACAGGACTAAGATGTAAACAGAATGTTGGGAAAGATCAATTTAAGTGAGGGATTTTCATTGAAAACAAAAAATATATGACCATGTTGTACAGCAGAATATAAAAGTTAACTTACATTTGGTATAAAGAGAAACTAATAGACTAACTGAAAATTACTGTAATATTTAGCACAATTCAAAACCTAAATGGGGTGTATGAATTGTGAAAAAAAATAACTGTTTAATCCACAAATATTTTCCTAAAGCTGGAATTGTCTGAGAAAAACACAAGACCTTAGGAAGTAATCTTGGTTTTGTTATAAAGGGTTTTAATAAATATGAATTTCTAGTCCTGAATGGAAGCTTTTGCCAATCACAGCTCGCTTCAGGAAAAAGGATCTCTCCCATAGGTCAACACTGATGTCAATAAGGAAGTAACGGTTTCCGATTGCACAGAGAAAGTGTGAATTAAGCTCTGGATACGTCTTTTTTAGACATGCACCAATATTAAAAATTTAAACCGATAACGATAAAAATGTTGATGAAACAACATGTATACAAATACTTCTAGAATATATTACCTTCTAGTCATTTTTAATTGCTTTACAAAATAGTTTGGCCTATAGCACAAGTCAGTTAACTGAGCAGATAAACCATAGAGGACCAGCTCTGGCCTGGGCCTTGTGTTGAAAAGGTGTTTCTACAATATTATTTAAATGCAACATTGCAGAACAATATTACATAAATTAATTAGGTAAATTAAATAAGCACTAAACTTAAGACAAAACTACAGCAAGTATTTTTTTCCATTTAAATAATAATGTTGATATTAAATAAATGATCATTTCTGCAGTTTTTGCAAAATTAATCCAGCAGAAGTAGATTAGCAGTAAACTAAAACTGTTGGTCAAAACCGCTTCCGACACTTTTAGAGAGGTGGGGACTGTCCTGTTTCTTGAGACCTTTCCCGTCGCCGCAGCTCTAGAGTAATAGCACAGTGTTGACAGGTATTGTCTCTCTTCAGCTCAGCGTGGGCCGATGAGTGCTCCATCATTAGTCAGCACATCAGCAGAGAGCAGCAGCATTTTTCATTCACACGGCTCATGGGGAGAAGTGAGCAGCAGACCACAGCAAACAGGGCATTAGAGCTGTATGACCAGTCCACGTCCAGAGCAGAAAACAAACGCTGACAGGACTCGGCTCTGGCCCCTAGACGAGGCGCGGAGGGTGTGACTATAATTACAGAGGTATTTGGGTAGCAGCCAGTTTGGCGTTCGCTGCATTTCACGAGCGGCTCAGAACAGCGTAAGCCTCTGCGAGCTCTGCCATTAACCTTGGACTGTTTCATGCTGGGATCAGACCCTGCCTTGCTAACTGCTCCAGTTCACAGACGCTAGAGTTCGCAGACACTAAAGTCCAGATTAGATTTGAACAGCAAAACGGTAAAGCAACAATTACCTGTCCAACAAAATACTGATGAAGCATATACTCTAGTATATGCTCTAGTCTCTGGTTTTGATACGAATATTCAACAATACAAATTCAACTTCCGAGAAGACAACAAAAATAAGTCAACATACACCAGAACTTGTTGCATGATGTGACAACAAATTACAACACCAGACCACAATCATAGTGAAAGTTCTAGTCATAATGGGGCCATGTTTACTGCTGATGTCAATGACTGACAGCACCGACCTGAAGCAGCAGCTCAGTGTTGTACGTTGTGCAGGCTTCGTACACAGTTGTGCCTGAGCAAGGTTTTGCAACACAGATGCATCACAGGGCTTAACCTCAAGTATATCTCGAAAGAGACAGTTGTTTTGTCAAGTGAAATAACTCCACCAACGCATAATATATGTGATAATGTTTTTCCAGAATTTGCATTTTTAAAGAAAATGTTAAAATAACTAGCTTGAAAAGGAGTAGTATCAACAGTACAACCCTTGAACCACAAGGGAACTAAAATCGACAAATTTTCAGGAAGTATTTACTCTTGTGTGAACAACTCAGATACTCAGATGGTTTTGAACTAACTTCAGAGCAGGGCCAACATCAGGTGAATCACAGTTTAGTCAAAACTAAAGAGCCATCTGAGCTGCTTAGTTTAGGCAAGCATTTGCATAACTAACTTTACTAATCTCAGTTTCTAGTTGAAAACCACAACTAAACTGTAAACTCTGCTGAGCACTACAGTACAATATCGACAATATCACAAATGCTAAACGCAACGCTGCAACTTGTGTCAATATTGTAGATGTGCCTTTCAAGCAGACAAATTTACTTTTGTTTCAGTTACAGTGTAATGCACAGCAATACCTACTGTTGCAAACTGAAATATTGTAGCATCATGGCATTAACGTATTGTGAAATGATTGTTAAGTTTCTCGTAGAACCGTCATTAAAAAAAAAAATGTTTATCACATGATAAGACTGCATATTACATGTTTTTTTCCACAGCCAAAATATAATTGAATATAAAATGGATATAAACAAAAACATACTGCTGTTGTATGATGAAACCAAGTAAAATAAATTTTTAAAAAGGTGTAACTATAATTTTTCTTATTCCATGTTGGTGGTCATTGCTTGGTCAGTGTTTTGGCAGTAATGGAAGCACATGTCTGTATTTATTTATAACCTCCTGCTCACAGGGGCACCTGAACTGCTCTGGCTCTTTAGTAATATTAGTAGGTCACCCTTTTCCTGGGATACTGGGAACGCCAGTCCTGAGAGGCAGCACAGTGGCCGAGTCAAACCCTGTACTTATGAAAGTTTGGCTTTTCGGTTTTAAAGAGCAGCAACATAGTCCGTTTTTGTTGAGCAAGGAGTTGTGTCGTAACTTGGAAAGAGACGTACAGTAACCTGAGCCACTGCAGGATGGGACGGGGAGGAAGAGGGCTAAGAATAGAGCCAGGCAACACCAACAGCCTCAGCAGTAGAAGCAGTGTTACTCTGATACGTCCTCAGTCTGCTCTTTGCTCACTCTGAAACACAACCTATGATTTCTGCCTCTACAGTCACACAAACACAAGTCTTCCCTGCCACACAATAGAGTGCAGCTGTGATACAACATTACATAACATATTCTAAAGCCCCAGTACATCCAGTCTTATTTTTTCCATTGTTGGCAGGAGAGTCATGTAATGAGCGCAAGGAGCCACACTCTGCTGCTGCGACAGTAAACAGCCCGTCACGTGGTGGTGCTAGGGCTAAACGGTGGGGGAGGACTCTGCTTTCTCCTCCTCTTCGTTGACTCCATAATGAGCAGCAGGACAAAGCCAGGCACAGCTTACAGACACGACAGGACAGGACAGGACAGGGACCGCACCAGCATCAATGAGCAGCGCACATCCAGCACATAATACATTTCAACACAACACCAGTATCAAAGATTATACTAGGAATAAACTAACTGTAGAAATGAACCAGGTAGGGCTGAAACGATTCCTCGAGTAACTCGATTACAAAAAATAATCGAGGCAAATTACTCTGCCTCAAAGCTTCTTTTAATTTATTTTTAAGCTCACCTCAGTTTGTTTCGCAATGATTTTTTTTATGCGACAGCGCGTTTACGTCACCCACAAAGCGGAAGGAGACGGAAGGAGTTAGCAGTGTTTTGATTTGAGGGTGCGCTGTGCGCGCGAGCTACAAAATGGAAGGGATTGATAACAATAGCGATGAGCAAAGAAACAAACAGGAGAAAACGACACAAACTGTCCATGGTTTGGGTTTCATATTAAAACGTAAAGAGAACATTGTGGCGTGTGTCCATTGCAAGATCGAGCTAGCATACCACAACAGCACGAGGGCCATGCTGCAGCAGCAACAGAAAACATCCGCTCTACTCAGAGACCGAAGGACCATCACCCGGGACAAGGTAAATTCAATGCAGCATTAAATAAATGTGATTGCTAGTCAAGATGAAGGCTGTTAAATCAAGTATGTTAACTATGTAATGGACAACCCACGACAGGCAGTACAATTATGTGAAAATAAACCGCACGCGGATGCGGAGAGGTTACACCACCAGATTATTTAACAGCAGTTTATACCACGGCTACCAAAGGACTTAATTTACTGCAAAAAAAAGTTGTGATTGGCTTTTACGATGAAATATACTAGATTATTTATAATGTGAAAACATGCATGTTGGTTATATCATTTACAGTTTTTAAATATACATTTAAATTTATTTTACACACTCAGCATTATCCCATAATTGTATATCGAACATTGCATCTTGCTAGTTATCGCATATCACATTTTTCTTCAATATCGAGCAGCCATAATACAAATTATTCTAGTATTCACAAGTATTTAGTTTGATTGCCATGAATTTATAAATGCACAGCAATGAACTTGCTGTATAATAATGATATTATAGCTTACTTAGTAATAAATATCAATAATTATTTTTTCACCTCTTTTTCAGTAAATCATCACAGCTTCGTATGAACAGATATGTGCGGACAACTACTTCATGTTCCACTGAGCAAGCAGCTGAGTTTTCAGAGAGCATTCCAAGAAGACTTATGTTCAGAACGTTTAACTTTTAGTTCTGAAAGTTAAGTTGCATGACTTAAAGGCAGTGTTTTTTTAATTATTATTATTAATTTAATGTATGCCTTAGTTTTGATACTTTAAAAAGTAATTTTATTTGTTTTTGCATCTCAGAAAATGCTTTATTTAAAACCCCAAATGAATGGCACTTAAATGCACTTCATTTTTATTGTTCACAGTACAAGTACAGACAGAGAAACAATGGGTAATAACTAAATGTTTATTTTTGATGTATGCATTGCATTCTATGCATTTAAAAAAATAATTAAATTTTGTCTTTAAAAAAAAAGGAAACGTAGTTCTTTTTAAGAGACCTAGAGTCTTATTTTCTCTTGCATATTTAATATTGCACTTTAATTAAGTAAAAATACATTTTATCCGATTACTCGATTAATCGATTAAATTTTAGGTAGAATACTCGATTACTAAAATATTCGATAGCTACAGCCCTAGAACCAGGTCTAAACCAGCATTAAACCAGGACAAAATGTAGGAATGAACCAGGAGTAAACCAGGACTTTTTCATTTGGGTGCACCAAAGTTTGATTTTGGACATTTTTTTGAAGAACAGGAAAAAAAAAAAAAAAAGTCCTTAAAATGAAAGAGTTATTGCCATATAATTGCCAGGTCATACTTTGCGTCACAAATATTGCCATTGGAAATAGTGCAATATATTGTGCAGCCCTAATATCAACAATTGTAATATTCATTATATAGCTCAAGAAATGTTTTGATTCACATTAATTGGTCCCAATGTGACCAATATTGTGACTAATATATTCACATTAATTATTGCACATTTTCCCTCCAAACATGCAGCCCAAGTAAAAGCTAGTCCTGCCCCCAGCGTGACATAGACATATGGCTACAAACTTTTAATATTAAATCTATAAAGAATCCAAACATGTTGAGGTTCCATACTTTTAATCATGTTCAATTGTGCTCTTTTATATGCTTTTTATTACCTAATTGAGACAATATTTTTCCTCTTGTGTCTTACAGAAGTTAACAATAAAATGACTGACTTGAACATTCAACAAAACATAATGTATTACACCAAATAGATGGAAAAAAATAGAGTCAATGTCAACCAGCTATATCTATTACCCACTGATTTGATGGTCTACAAAAAAATAAAATAAATCACATTCTTGTAATACTTGTGAGGCCAAATTATCCAAATTGAAAAGCACAACTCTTACAGTACTTCACAAATGCAGTGTAAACCAGTCGGTGTGCTGCTTTAAAGACATTTCCTGCCCTGCAGACAAAAACAGTTAAAGTGGCTGGGTTCAGGCGTCGGTTCACCTCTGCGCACTCTGACCCAAGACACAGACCAAACCAGAGCTGGGGCACTTGTTAAAACGCAGACATGAGCCTCAGAGGAGTATCACGAAACCGTCTGACCTCCAACACTGAAACTGGATATGATTTAATATGCCAAGAACTAAATTGTGCCAACTTTAGCTACGTTTCCATTAAATATAAAAGACAACTTAGATAACTAATTATATACGTTTTTATTAACTGCCAATAAGTGAATGTACTTTGCGCAACAACAAAGATTCAAAGTTTATACAAGCACAGTTACTTGCTACATCCATATAAATAATGAAATGGCGGCTGTAATGGAGATAAAGACAAATTACTCCTCTAAGATATAACAAAGCACTTTCCATCAAATATTGCTGTTAGATTTTTGCCTGACCAGCCATCATAGCTCTGTGTCTCTACTATACAAAGAATTAAGTCATGTCTCTGTGAATTCGAGATGGATTTCCAGGAGGTAAAGCCAATGGACGCAGGAAAAATGGCCCCTGGACACAATTTAAAGACCATAAAACCGATCAGAGAAATGAAGCATTACATAAAGCTAACCCTTTTAGCTAAACAGTTACAATTTCTGTGAAAGTAAGGGATTCCGGAGACATTTAATTTCTAAGTATAAGCAGTGTTTTCCACAGCACTCTTTAGTTATGGAGGCCACCTCAACAATAAAGACTCAACACCAAATACAAGTCTGCGGATTAATAAACCATGGATTTTTGTCAATTACTAGATGACAGGCTGAGTTTTTAAGGCAAATATATTAAGTGACATGAATCTGTAGGTTGAGAATTAAAGGTATGCTCCAACAAGTAAACATCCTGTGGGAAACACAATAAGGTACAGCTGGCCAGGCTACGTTAAATCTGATGTGCTGTCTTTAACTGTGATAAAGTGAATGAAAATTTTTATTCATTTATTTTTTACGTAAGCAACTCATACTAGTGTCAGCTTTTTTTATTGCCACGTAGTCTTACAGAAAAGGCGAGGAATGACTCCTGTACGAAATATCCAAGCATTTATCTTTTAGATGCCGGTCTTAACGGTCACAGATTCCCTCAAAAAGAATTGCTGTGAAGAGAAGGGATTCATGATTTGAAGTAGTAGACTAGTTTAGTCTAGCTTTGTCTGAAATCTTGACAGAACACCAAATTTACTACCGGAGTTTCTAAAAAAAAAAAAAGGATATTAATTTGTACTTTGTGATTTAATTCTTGTTTTTGTGGATTTTACCATGCTCTGTACAAAAAGAGTATTAAAAAAGTGACTGCAATAAAACATACAACAAAAACTGTAAGAGATACTATCCACTGTAGAGTCAAACCATTTAAAAAATACTCCAAGCACTGAGCTGCACTAAAACCAGAACTATTTATTTTGCCTCCTAAATATTTGTTCTTACGTAAGATTAAGTGCTGGACTGCTTTATTGCCATATGAAGATAGAAATAGGCCTAAATTTACAAGGCAGAGGCTGGGGGCAGGACTCCCACACAAAGCCTCATAATAAAAGCCTAATGTTTGTGGGCCAGAGGCATAAACAGGGTTAACTCCACTTGGCTTGGCCCAGGTCTAAAACACACCCATCACCCTAGCCTCGCAGTGTGAGAGTCTTAAGAGGACTACTGCCGGCAGGATAAATGTAGGTTAATGTTTCGAATGCCCAGCCTGAGCACAAGAACAATGAGGCTTTTACTGCTGGTTATGAGTTAATAAGAAGGGGAGGGAACCGGGGAGGGATTAGAGCAAAGGTTAGGACCTAGACGTGGGTCTCGGTCTTATTTCAGCCTCGGCAGCGAGCTCACATGACTGACCCGAACACTGCAGCAGCTGTTCTGCTCAAACGGGATGTGCAATGACCAAGGAGCACAGTTACTACAACACAAATGTAACAGTACAAAGCAAATAATAGGAAACTTATTAAATACAAAATCTTTGTTTAATCTGATCAATCTGTTAGATTATTTCAAATTTGATGGATGGATACGGGTCACAAATAAGTATTTTTCTGTTCTATACAAAGATTTAGAAAAGAAAGAGGGAAAAGCATGTATCGCTATAAAAAATTTTTAAAAGGCTGTTAAACCAAGACAGGCATTATTTCAATGTAGCACTTCAAAACCAAATAACAACTCTGTCTGTATTCTTGTTATTTGGTTACTTCGTAAATGTCAAATCTTTGAGTAACTATAGCAAGTAAAACAGATCTTAGCTAAAACTTGTTACACCCAAAAAACAGAAAGATAAGGATGAGTCATCACATAAAGCCAGACTCGTTTCAGGAAAAAAAAAAAAAAAAAACTGGTTAAAATTTGTGCAACAGGATTTTTACCTAGAAGACTGGCTGTGAAGGAAAGGGATCCTAAACCCATATCATGGACTGAATTAAAATAAAAAGAGAAAGAGTATGCATCTCACTAGCCTGGTATACCAGACTGTTTTCTTTATTTCAAAAAGGAGGACAGTCTGGTCTGGCCACGTCATACACAAGTAAATGGCGCGGCTACTACATAACATTCAACATGGTGGACACTGATACCGAGAGGCAGTTTATGTCTGCCCTTGCCTTGGTTTTGGACAACCAGCCAAGTAAAAAAAATAAAAAATAAATAAATGATGAAATTTCTCTGATGTCCGCTCTACTGCTGGCAATGTTAACTAGCAGCACTAACGTCCTTGTTGACAAACGGCTATGTGGTGTTGCCCTTATTCGCTTCACATCCGGCGTTTTTCTGATTAATTAACATTCCTCTTGTAAACTCTGTCTTTGAAATCGAATGCAAGCAACAGGGTACCAGACTAACTTTTTTGAATAGAATAGGAAAAGAGTTAGTCGCGGCTGGCCAGGCTAATGTCTCACCATTGTAGGTCACATTGCTACAATAGTTCTAAATGGTAAATAAATGAACAGTGACAAAAATGTCATTGATTAAAAAGTGACATGGTATTGCTTCGACAAACTGCAAGACTAGTTTTCGTAACATATGGCATTTGCAACTGAATCTTTTTAGAAACAGGAATATTTTTGTTCATTTTTACAATGAGTATTTAACTTAACCAAGAAACAATTACTGTGAAGGAAAGGGATTCTAGACCTATTACATGCAGAAAAACAAATGAGTATGGCTCACCGTTGTTGGTCAATTAATGGATAAACGAGTGTATTAGCGCCACATTCAATCATTTAGGTGTTAATAGTCAAGTATGTTAAAGTACCACCACCTGATTTTCTGTTTCCGCTGTCCATATCTTTTATTTTTTGAGCCGTGTGTGTTAAAAGTGCTGAAAATACACTTTATCGGTAGCCAATATTTTCTCAAATGTCACATCACACATATCAGAATATTTCAAGTACAGTACGTTTAACTGTGCAAAATGATGATTAGACCAGAGATGATTGTAATATATATTCTAGCTGAATTTTTGTTGTATATTTTTTGTCCAGTCATTGTCTGCCCAAGAAGCAGCTATTAGGAATTCATTACAAACTGCACCAAGCAACTTCTGCCTCGTCATCTCTCAGCTCCCCTACTTCTCCAGAGAAAGGAGAACTCGAGGTCAGCGCTTAAATCCCTGAGATGCCTAGTCCAGCAACATTAGAGTAAAATAAGGCTTAGGCGAGACAACTCTAAGCAACATCAATAAGATTCCCCTCAGACCGTCACCGGACTGGACTCCACATGGGCAGCTACAGAGTCTGAGGCTAAAAAAATAAACCATGAGAGAAATTGTATGACTTTTTAATTTTTTAGTATGACGTGGCTCAGTCTACACCTGTCACATCGTATTAGGCTGATAAGGTGTCGATCGGATCACGGGCTCGACACATGGCTCTCTCTGTGCTGCGCCAAAACCACAGCTGTGAGTCTTCAGACTGGAACAAGCTCACAGACCAAGTAAAGCAGCGAGAGCAAAAACAGGGCAGTCATGCACCACTGAGATGAGTCAATTTGTGGTGGACAGAATTAATAGGACATACAGTTTTAGAAAGACACTTAGTATTATATCCGCTTGCACACACAGCTTTTACTGGTAAATGGTATAGGTAGGGGAAGGTCCACAGTCCAAATGCAACACCTTTGAAAACATTGTAGATGCCCTTTTTATTTGAAAACGCAGATATGATAGGAAGGACGGACCAAAACAGACTTTTGCTGCTTTATAGACAATGCATTCTAAATGGTATATTTAAGTTATTACGCATGTATTTGAGTCATTTTTTTTCCAAAACTGCTAATGTGAATCAATAGTTTTTACACAGCAAGTGTATTAAAATTAAAATGCATGTCTGAAGCACTGCATTAGTCCGACTTTCATTTCTCAGGTGGCTTGAGTGTCCACTATATATCAATTATCATTATTTTTGCTTATAGCTGCACTACCTGATTTACTGTTGTCATCCTGGTCTCAGACTTCACTCTCCCCCAACAGCAGCCTAGGGACCTCTCCTGCTTCTCTCTAATTTAAAAAAATTAATTAAAAAAAAAAAGGACCAGTTTTCCACCACAAAATACTAATACAGTATGCCAAACTGAAGTTTAAAGCTTAGCATTAGCTTAGCATTAGCGTGCGTCTTTAGCTTCAGGACCAATGACTAAAATATAGACGTTTTCCGCCCACTGCTTTCCTATTCACCGATATTGTTCTCACCACAGGGCAATAAAAAGGCGGTTACATCTGTCCTTTTCGGCTTTTACTGCACAGTAAAACAATATTTTTCAGATAGCATAAACGGACGTATTAATCAAAAATCCCTCCCAAGAGTTGTAATGTAGTAAACCCTTTGCTCTAGAGACCAGAGCCATCTTTTGTACCAGGCTGTAAACATGATCTTTACACTTACAAAGTTGCCATTGGGTTTCTTCTTACATTTCCACTTTTGGAGCCTGCCCTCTGGTGGACGGCGGTATATCGCTGTATATTGCTGAGAGGTCGCGCCCTTACTCGAGAACCTTTAAGGGGTTCCATGAGAAAGGCTTGGTCAGGACAGCAATTATCTCCACCTCATTAAACATTACATTATTGAATTAACAGTATTTATTTGCGTTTCACGTTGCCTCCCTTTTCTCTGTTGATATTTTTCTTTTTTGAGGTGTTTCTCTGTGTTAAAAAACATTTTCAGTGTAAATTGTAATAAATAGTAGACGGCATCATAAAGTCTGTTTTTTTTCTCTAATGATTGCTTTTACGATATACTATTTGGGATTTAAACCATTTTCCCCAACTAGAACAAAAATATATAATCAGGTACAGTATGTTTAACCAGATACGTGTGCATCGTTTCAATATTACAAAGAATATCATAGTTTACACCAAACAAAGAATCCTTTTGAATCAGCCCATCATTTTCTGCTTTGTCTTGAAATATCTCTGTGTTCCTAGTCTTATAAATAAATGGTCAATGTAAACACAAGTTGTGGATGTAGCTGCTCTGTTTGCAGCCGTGCTTCGAGCTGTGAACAGAAACATTCGCATGTATATTGACACAAGAGGATAAACTAGGCATGCTACTGTTTGATTAAATGCAACATATCTTGAAATTATAAAGATAATGTCAAATCATACAAAAGTATCTACTGATACCAACATAGGGATGATATATATATATAACCTAATGGATGCACAATGATTTTTTTACTTTTCAAAAGCAGTGAATAAGCTTGGATAAACAGGATATGACCGCTTTCTTTGGAATTAGTAATGCAAGAACAGCACAACAAAAAGGAATGTAGACTATAAATCCTACCCTGAAAAGACTGTATCTTGGTAAACCGTCAAAATATACACAAATTATTTCTACCTCTGACTATTAAACGTAACTATATGGACTGTAAAAGAATTTCTACAACCAATGTATTTTACCATGGTTTTGACGCAAGTCTTGGCTCTGGGAATGGACATGTTTGAAGAGCACATGGTGGATTATCAAGACAACATCAGCTACGTTCCATTAGAGATACTGCTCTCAACAACATGCTAAAGAAAAACAACAATGGGCACACACACCGCTGCTGGCAAGGCTCGCACATGTTGTGTAATCAGGAGGCTCCACCCACCTCGACCTCTTTAAGGCACAGATCCTTCACTGATGGAGCCCAGCGCAGTTTAGGAACCGGAGAAAGTGTCTCTTAAAGTGCCATGATGCTTTTAGGGTCAGTCTGAACTGAGAAAATGTGGTCTACAACTCAAAGCGAAAGTAGTACGGAAAAAAGAGTCACACAGTTAAACCAGAGGACTCTACTTTTTTACCTGACCAAGAAACCAGCTGAAATCTAAATGATGTAACCATCCAGAGTAAATATAATAGTTTTTTCTATCTGCACCTGCAATAGATTTAAAATACGTTGGTTTTGGGGGGTTCCCCTAAAGACATGGAGCTGCTGTAATCACGCAAAACTATAAAAGAGGAACTAGATCATGCTTTTCTGTGAGAGTGAAAGGACAAGTTTAACTACATTCAGAGATATGTTTATGAAGTGTTCCAAAACAGCTTATTTAATGGCACGTTCTCCCAAAAATAATATTTTTTTCTTCTGGTTTTATGGAGTACGGTTGAAGTTACAGGTGTCCCAAAGCCATATACTAGACATCTTTGGAAATATGGGATTTTCCCACTTAAACATGCACTGTTGTTACGCATGTGAGGAAAACAAAGGTTTAATGAACTAACAGCATATTGTAATAGGAAGGGTCTGTTAAAAAAACAAGACCTAAAGACTAACAGCCCTGACCAATCACAGTTCACTTCCTGAATTTGGAGCGTTCTTGTTAGTCAATATTGATGACAACAAGAAAGTAATGGCTACCGATAAAAAAGAGAAAGTGGTTATTCTGGCGCTATGTCTTTTTACAGAGCACAACAATGTGAAAAACAAAAACATAAGCAGAAAAAAGGGAAGCAACGTGAAACGCGGATAAATATCGCCAATGTTTTTCGAGCAGGAGATAATTATAGGATTGCAGTGGTTTGACCCTGAACTCAAAGCTAGAAGTTTATGGTAAGCTCTAATCTTCGGTTTGGTGTAATGTATTAATATTTTGTGGTGGAAAATTGGTCCCGTTTAACTTTTTTTAATAAAAGCAGGAAAGGATCCTATGCCACTGTTGGTGGTAAGTGGTGGTGGAAAAGATCAAATCTTTTGTCGCTTTAATGTGGAGGGTTGCACACAGTAAGTAATGTAAATAATAGTGATGTGCCTTTTGTATAAGACATGGGATGGACAATATATTGCTTTTAATATTATTGGCCAATTTGTGTATCTTTATATATATATATTATATATATCGTTTTTATTTATTTATTTCTAGGTCCTGACCTGTAAGTGTCCACTTATTTGTATTCCGTTGCGCAGTCATGAATAATTTTTCTTAATGTCAACTATAACATATCAATGTTTAATGATATTTTGAACAAACATTTTCTAGTTGCCAACAGTTGATTCAATATGAATACTATTTGTTCCTAAACCAATAAATTTCTTTTTCTGCAAACAAAAATTTGTTCCTGTAAAAATGTGCGTTATAAAATACATGGACACCACAGGGACAGTGATACAAAGGTCATCAGTCGTCAATTGTTTACAAGTTCGGCCACTATGCCAATGTTTTGGACGGCAATTTCTCATCCCCTCTCAATGGGACACGTAAGCATTTCTTTCCACTACTATATAAATAGGGTCCCACGGCTTCAGCCATGTTTTGGAATTCACTTGAAGGAACTGTACTGTCAGTAAATTAAGTAAGATTATTGAAGGCTGTCTGAGCCTCTTGTTGAGTTGACAGGTCCGCAAGTAAGGTACTCTAAGGTCTGTTGTGTCTGATAATAATAAACCAGTAAGAAGTTAACCTTTTAGTAATTCCACTTCTCAATGTTTAAAATGTGGTATTGCACTTTATTGTGGATCTATTTAAGCTCACTGTACCATTTTATAATATAACAACTAAAGGCTGGTTCTGTTGATATTGTGGAAGGAAATAATTGACATTTACAACAGAAAGCTTTATATAAATATATGCTCTGGGTGACAGGTTGCTCTTCTACTGGTCCTTTTTCGGTACGTTCTGTTGACTCATCGCCTGCTGTAAATTCATTGGAGTTAATTTTTGTCAAAACTACATATTGCCACATTGATCACGCTGTACCTAATATTTTTTTCTTCTAGTTGAGTAAAATGGGTTAAGACCAGGACAAAAAAAAAAAAAAAGAAAGGTATACAACTAAGGATATGAAGGCTCTTGCATACTTGTCCAGTCTGTGCAGCGTATTGGTCAATATGCTATGCTCTAAGAGGCTTACCTTCTCTCTGATAAGTCTATGGAGGCCATGGTATAGTTACTGTGCAATACCTACCAACGTAGACTGGGGTTTATGTGTGCCATGTTTATTGGAAGTAGAGATCAAGAACCATCAATCCAAACATTGAACAAGTCATCTTTTTCAGTACTGCTAATATGTAGCAAAGAGCGTCTGTCAGTTTAAGGGTTCGAGACCTATTGGTAAAAGCTGAGTTCTGTCAGAAGTGAGGTCTAGCAGAAGAGCCACAGCCATTGCGTTTTTTCACAATGTAATGTTGTTCTTGGCTGAATATTTTTATTTTTTTTTAACTCAATGAAGGGTGGTGAATCATTTGGCTTAGTTAGAGAGTTAGTTGTAAGATCATAAAGGTGTAGTAAATTCTCACCTTCAGAACCTTATTTAGAAAGGCCATATAACTTACTGTTGCAATATCTTATTCTGGCTTCCCTAATATTACCCAAGTTAAATAAGATTAGGTATAGAGATCTTTTAACTGCTTTGATATCGTTCACATTTTTACCGTGTTTTTTTGTTTGTTTTTTTAATCTAAGCAATCATAGCATACAAAATGTACATTTAATCAATGCATTTCTTTATATTTATTATTTACCTTAAGTGCCTGAATAATGCCACAATATTGTATTGTATTATACAGTTTTAAAATGGCGTTATCTTTATTTTAAGACTGTCGTTGGAGTGGTTCACAGCGGTCGTTGCAGACAGCCATCTAAAACAGACAGCTTTTGTATCAGGCAACACACCCCCAAGATGTCACATTCACTGACTGGAGAAGTAGTCTCCGTGCTTTTCGGGATACTGTCTTTTCTAAGCTCCAAAAGCACAATTCCTCGACAAAAATTATAGATAAACCATTGTAAGAAATAAACGAATTTAGAAAAACGTGCGTTTTACAAGCAGCACCTCCCACCTCTCGACATGTCGCTGCTGTAGTACAGAGCCAGTAATACGAGGTTGAGCGCTAAAATGCTTAACTTGGGCATGGTAAGTAAACATAAGGAGGATACGATCGCTTCACTGTAACGTGGTGTAAGTGTTGTACAATACCGCTAGTTATGGAGCATAAAGCTTCTTTTAAAGAAGGACTAACGCGTCCATGGTTATATTCAGGATTACGAACGCAGAGCACAACCTGAGACAAAAGCCCACTGCAGCCCCTGACTGCCCTCAGTATGTTCCCCCTCCCCAGCGCTTCAGAGAGCTAACCTAGCTGCTGGTGCTAACACAGCGCACTCTGCTATGCCCCGACATTTTCCCCTTTACTTAATGTTCTCTCGTAGGCGAAGAGTTCCTGAAAGCGAAGTAGACATGTTTTCAATGGTTGACTAAAAGTAACAAGGGTGTGTAATGCACGTGGTACAAGACTATACCAAACCCACGCAAAACATTACATCCATTTTGCACGCAATTTACGTCAAGTTAGCTTAACTCAACGTTAGCCCCTGTGCTATAGAAAGCTAACGTTAACTGGGGTTTTAGTCCTTCTGCTCGGAGACAAGCAAATGTACTTAAGCACTTACCTTTAAACGGGATTACTCGTCCCCTCCGTCTCATTCAGGTTCAGATGTATATGAATATTGCGCACAATTACAGTTAATTTCCTAAATACTGGACGTTTACCGTAGCCTACGGCTGTGTGACGTTCATCGCAGGGTTTGAAAACATCAGCCGCTCGTCTCTGAGAAAAGCCTAGCAAAACATGCAAGCCTCGCTGTGATTGGTTGAGTGGAGCCACGTGACTACACCAGTCCCACTGAGCTTAAAAAGTCTCTATCTGCTGGATGTACTGTAGATGGGTACGTGTTAAACCCTTTTACGTAAATTTCCGCATTAAGGGTAAATATGCGTTACAGATCTCATCAATATTACACGCGGCATCTTATTGCATCAAATGGTAAGGTCCATGATGTCTACTAATGGACTTTATTGTTTAAATTTAGACTGAAACAAATGGAGGGAGAGAGCAGTAATGGGTGCTTGACGTCATCTTTTCCGCTGCTGTGTTGCGGTCAGTGGGAAGTTTCTAGAAGATCATGGTTGTAGCTGACAGAGGATTTGTGGTTACTATCTTTTGTAAGAATTACTATATGATTACCTACACTTAGGATGCAAGTGTACTCCGTTAATTTACCTTTAACCCGCCAATTCTTTATGTCACACGGCTGTGAATTGGTTGCGCAGTGACATTTGCATCATACTGGTGCGTGTGCGCATGCGTCATGGTGCATAATATATGTTGCGGAGCAGGCTTGAAATTCACCAGAGGAAACAGGAATGGGGGAGGGGCACCGGCTAGACTTGAAAACGCCACCGGGGTGGGATGGAAATGACAGAAGCAGCGGTAGAAAGGACGCATTATTATGGAGACTACGCGGTTTTATATCACACGGTTTTGACAAGGAATATTTGTAGGAATTCACCTACTTTTAATGTTTCCTCTGGCAACAGTTATTTTTGTGACATGAACTGACAAAATGAAATTGTATCCACATCTGTTATTTTTGTCATTTCTATTATGTTAATGTATTTGTCCCAGACTGATTTATTTTAGCTGTAAGAGCATTTCAATGATAAATATGTCTAACTAACAACAATATTTCTGGTTGTATAGTAGCACTAGATGTTGAAAAAGTAGCACACTGACACCTAGAGCACATGTATATGAACATTTTATTTACACAATAAACGTTAGACATTATATCAGGCTCAGGAGAAGATTACAAGTCTGCTCTTACACCAAAACCCGGTCCTTTGGGTGGCTCTGTTAGAGAAGTTAATCCACCAGCTGGTTCACAAGAGAAACGCCCACCCCTACAAAGGAAAAAAAGAAACATGCATAAAATTTAACACGTAGCAATGGAATATGAACAAGGGGCCTTTAAATATTTTGCAAAAATGTTCATGTGTGTATTTACCTAGGTCCGGGTGGAGGCACTCTGCCCGCTTTAAGTTCATCAATAATATCCTCAATGTCTTTGGGTTTAAGGTCCTCCTGGAAACAAAAAGACAGATTAAATAAGACCCATTAATTAAGGAGATTGGATGGATTTTGTTCATCGTCTCATAGCCTTTCCACATAATGTTAATAACAGCTTAAGAGGCCATACCACTTTGTTCATGAACAATGCTAGAAATAGATCTTTTATTGTCATTCTGTAGAATTGAACATGTCTCTGTAAAATAGTCTAAATATGATTCCCTACCAGTTTTGAAACCAGTAATTAATAACGTTAAGATTTTTGCAGCACACGTTATTAGGAGTTATTATTAGGTCTGATTTTGTTATAGTCCTGTCTGTTAAAAGAATAGCAGCAAGCAAGCAATTGTGACAAAAATAATGGCTGTCTGATAAGAGTATAATTAAAGTTGAAATAGAGTACCATATCGTCTAATGAAAGGTAAATGATTGTTAATAATTGCTTAAGCGTTGGTAGTGAAGCGCACGTATTCCTGTAAATTCACAACTACAGCAACACAATCAAGGTGACTGAATGATTTTCTTGGCAAGAGATGATCCTTTAACACTGTTTTAATTACGTAACATTTCATAATACTGGGAAGTCATCAAGGTATCGCTGAGGTAATCATCAGTCACACTCTTCTCATAAGAAGGAGGTAAACTTAGAACTTAATGTAAACAATTTTAGGATAGGTTATAGTCGAGGCTGCACTGACAGAGTTATGTTTGAGACTAGAGAGTATCAAGACCAAGAAGTCAAGACCAGAACCAATATACGATACACTGTGATGGATATAAGGGAACAGTTATAATAAATCCCAACAGTCCAAGTCTTGATGTCCAAGACTGAGACAAGACCGGATAAAAATCTGTCCATGATGTAGTAAAATGAGTTTGAGACTATGACATAAACAGACCTTTAAAAATTGTCTTACAACCAGTCGATCTCAAGTACTACACGACTACACTCGGAGGCAAATAAATCAGACAATGTTAACAATTACATTAACATTTCATACCCATATTTTTGAATTTTTTATTTGCACTTTCTAATTGTTTTTTTTATAAAATTCTGTCTTTTTACCCCTAAATATGGAGCCTGAAAACCATTACAACAAAAGCAATGACAAGTTTGAATGGTTTGGGGCACACTAGCATCTTGTGAGAACACATTACATCCATAATATTAAAAAGAGGAATTTATGAAAGTCCCATGTAAGTTATGCCACATGTTTGGTGTCCTTTTGTGAGTATACAGTCTGTATAGCCTAGTTACCAAATTAGTATCATTATGAATAATCTTTGCCCTCCATATTTGAGATCTATATGTACTCTGTAGGTCATCTTATAGAAACTCAATCAGATTTTTATGTAGCTTCCACCAAGTCGTCAAAGTAGCCCTGAACTCACGTAATAGTTGTCGTTGATTTGGACCATGGGAGCGTTTACACAAGCGCCAAGGCATTCCACTTCTATTAGCGTGAACATCTTGTCTGGAGTAGTTTCACCCGCTTTGATACCTGTTAGAAAATATCATATTGTGTTACTAAAACCAAAATCTGTTACTTAAAATGCTACCTTATATCACATAGCTGTAACACTATACTGGTTATTTAAAAAGCTCACATGACTCTGTTAAACACAACTAAATAAGTGGATATTTTTGCTGAAGCATTCTTCCTTACATTTTTGTGACAAATGTTTATTAAAATGCTTGCTCTGTATGTCTCTATTCCAAAAACACATAAAAGATTGTTTTGTCTACATTTTTGCGTCTTCATTTTGGGTCTGTATGTTCTCGTACCTAGTTTGCGCTGGATGGCCTCCAGGATGCTGTCAGAGTTGCAGAGCATGCACGGTGTAGTTGTGCAGATTTGAATGAAGTATTTTCCAACAGGCTGACGCAGGAACATTGTGTAGAAAGTCGCAACTTCGTAGACTCTCATGGGAGCAATTTCCAACACCTCTGCAACCTGAAGGAAGATGAGTTTAAATATTAAATACAGTTCCTTAAAACCAATACACTATTTGTCAGAAGTAATGACCTCAAATAATTCTTATTCCAGTTGAATTGCTTATACAAATACCAAACTTTAATATTTATTACTCTATTTGTGGCTGACAGATTTTTCACTGCTGATAATTTAGACACAGGCAGTTTCTTAACATTTGATTCCATTAAACAACGTGACATAAGAGCGTGAAATTTAGGCAATTATTTAACTCAACTATTGTCACTACACTTCCTGCTCAAACAATATATAGAAATAAATTATTTAATCTTTGTAAATGCATTAGTTTATGATTTAAAACAAGGTTCTCAAAAAAGTTATTATTGCAACCAAAAATGCAACCAAAAATCAGATTCACGTCAGCTAAAAATTATATGCTCCATTATTACATGTATGAAAAAAAATGGAATTTAATATTTTCTTGGAGATAACGTGTAAAATAAAAAGTAATTAAAAAATATATATAAAAAAATGGAAATGTCAGACTCCTTTTATTCATTCTTCCCATTAAGGTCACCATTGCATTCCAGGTCTTTTCTAGGATTAAACAGATCTAAACCAAAGCTAAACAGGTCTTAACAGGTCTAAACAGGACTAAACCAGTTCTAAACTAAGACTAACCAACAATAAATCTGCAATATATTGCACAGCCCTAAAAATGCCACTAAAAATCTGACACTTGATTATTTTGTAAGAGAAATATAATTAGAACAGTCGTCACTCAAATGTTTATAATTTCTGGAATTCAACAGTTGATTGGTATGGTGTTAGTTTTTTCTTACTATAAAAATATAAAACTTTTTTTCTGCGAGTCCTGTACCTTGTTCATGGCGGAGATTGGAAGCCATCCATGTTGCCTCTGAGCTAAATCCAACACAGGGATGGTGGCTGCCTGCTTGTGTCCTTCGGGATAATTGGAAATGATGACCTTAATTCTCTACAAAGAAAAATGCTCATTGAAAAAACAACTACCAACTGTTTTAATATAACAATATTTGCTAGATAATTATTTCTTTAATTCATTACCCAGTCTCTTCAAACTCTTACCTTTTTGTTCTCCTCTGTAAATTCAAAAGGTGTATCAGGGTTGTTGTCAGGTGTATCTCTGTGCTGAAGGTGAGAAGGAAAACACTATAAGCAGCTTATTTCAACAATTAGGAGACTTTGAATGAGAGCAATAAGGTCACCTCTAATACCAATACTAGCCACACATGAAGGAATAGTTTTATATGTTGTAAACAATGAAACACTAACATCTACTGCTGTACGTGGGCCAATTGGAATCTTTATTTTAAACAAATTAGGGCTAAATCAAAGTGCTTGTTCCAGGGTTGCAAATACTAGGAAACAAAAAAAGCAGTCATATGACAAAATAAAGCATATAAATCCAATAAAAAAAACACAATTGCACTGATAATACCGTTGTAAATGTTAGAAGTCTGGTAATATTAAAGTTTATCACATCATACACAAAAACCAGAGCTACAGCTGGTGTCTGCGTCTCCAAACTGCATTTGTGTTGACAATTAGTTACGTTAGGAAGTAAGCTACTTATCCCTAAGAATTTCATAGACCCACTTTTACAAAAAAACACTGGACTTTTCTTGCTTTTACTTAGAAGGCAGCTAAACTTGTTTGTTCCAGTCTCAGGTCAAAACATATTTCATTATCAAGAGACTGAAACCATGGTACATTTCCATTACAAGACAAAATCACATGTGATGTTTCTCTCTAACAGTTGCTTTAATGAGCACCAAGACAACTGCCTAGGGCAAAAAGGAAAAAACAAGTACCTTGAGGTTAAATACTAAAAGAGTAAGCCAAAAATTCAGCTTAACAAGACTCAAGTCCTACACCACAGTTTACCACTGAACCTAATGTAATCAAAGACATATAGGACAAGTCACTGTCTTAAAAGTAACTAAAACTGTAGTACACATGTCTAGGAATGTTCTCAGTCATCCAGGTCATCTTGAATAAAAGGTTAAAGCAAAAGCATCTGCACCCAGTTTTCATCTTAAACTGAATCCAGATGCTTTCGCTTTAACCTTTTCAGTAATACACATGGACATCCAGATAATACTAAGATATTTATCTAAGATAATAATAGATAATACTAGTCAAGAGAGTTGAGAGTAACATTAGAAAGTAATCAATTACTAAATGGCCAGTAGTTATTGTATGCAGCAGTATTTTAACTTTCTCAGACACTCGTTATATTCAACGCTTTGTTATAACCCAGCTGTTCTCAAACTTGTTCTCTGGCTTTCTTTAGTACTTAACTCTCAGTCTCTAAAAAGTTTTCTTTTTCAGTTTTTAAATTTTTCTGTCAATAATTAACAGTGATGATAAAAATATTGGAATAAAAATTTTAAACTACTGTATATTTTTTTAAGATTATATATGCCTTTACTAGGCTCAATGTAAACAGACAGGAAACAGGTCGAGAATTGAACCCGGGTTGCTCGAGTATGTGGCATGCTCTTCACCGTGACCCACCAAGGCACCCCAATCCACTGTATATTTAGTGCTCTCTTACATTTTTCTATATACTATCTATAACCTGTGATATAAAACAGAAGAGTTAGTGATACTTTGAGAGAAAACTTTTTATAAGATAATACTCACTGCGAAAAGTTTGAGAACTACTGTTATTAATAAATAACATGTTAAAGTGGCAAATAGCGGAAACACACATCATCTGGTGTTAATTCAATGCAATCAACAATACCACTGTTTACGTGCTAAAAACAGACGTGTTGAACTTATTTCTACATAACTTCTTTAGAGTTATGACCACAAAAAAAAAACACTTACCACAAATATCCCACCAGCTCCAGCTCTTGCAGCAGACAGATGCATACCTCTGACCTGCCTGGCCTAAAGGCACAAATACACAGTGAGATACTGTTGCATATATCTAATACATCCATTAACATATTATAAAACATAATACGTGTATATAGAAAATAAATATGAATACGTGAAAATAAATACACAAAGTCAATAATTCTAAGTCATTATTTTCTGTTTTGACCTCTTAAAGCCACTTGATGTCATGTCACTTGATACTAATTACAGATCTATGGGAAATATATATCAGTGTATTATTACTGAGTGTATTTTAAACTACTAATAAATATATTCTTAAATTTTTATTACTGTAACTTAATTCTTTGCAATGAATGAAGTAAACACCCCCATGTCCCGTTATTTAACATTAACGCTAGCTTACGTGTTACAAAACTTGTAATACACTGCAGTAATTAAAATAAAGTAGTAGTTGGGCCAAGGACAATTTCAAATCTTCTAAAACTGTTCCTATGCCTTGCTGTCATCTATAAAGATAATGATATATTGTCAATGTTTTGACAACTTTGAGGTAAATGCTAACCAGCTCACTGTTAAGCTAGTTAGCTAAGCGGCCTTCACTGCTTGTCCTTGTGAGAAGTCATGGCAATATCTATAAAATTATCAAAAATACGAGTCATAAATCAGTACAGACAGATTGAAGACATCGTAAATATACCGTATGAGAAACAGCAGACCGAACAGCGGAAGCCAAAAACATCTTGAGGCTGTAGTTTTGTCCCGCTGGGTTAGCAATTGAACGGGACAGCGGCGGCAGACATCAACACAAGCCTTTTACTCGATTAAGAGGGTCTGAGTAGGAGAAGTGGGGCATACGTCACAGGGCAACTCAATCAATCCCAGAGTGAAAATGAGTGGAAAAACAAATCCAGCCTGCTGCAGTCATTTGGATTTATTGCATGTTAACTAGGTAACAATGGCCTAATGACAACTGTTGCTTTGCACGTTTCCCAACATCTAACTTTACCAAGAAAAAGAACCGGAACATACAGAGAAGAGAGTCTACAAGCTCAGCCGTAATGGACTCACATTTCACTTTGTAGGAAACACACACCTTGTAGGAAACACCATGTACAACCAAAGACATTGTTATACTTTTAATGTCTTCTACTCATTATTATCTTCAGAAAATGTATTAATTTTAGCATAACATATGTAAATTAGCATAGCAGTTATTATATAATCGTTAGCCTACGTCTAACGTGTGTCAACAGGCTAATCACAGTCTTCTGAAAATAAGCATCGCTTCGAAAATAACTTCAATCTAGCAATATATAATTTATTGTAGGCTATATGGTCTCAAAATAAAATTAAGTTAAATTTTATAATAGGTGGTAAAAGTCCAGTTTTGGAGTCATAAACTCAACTGTAGCTGTATGAATTCCATTAAGCATCTTTTTCCGGGCATTAAGCTATCCAAAAACAGACCTTATGCAGCTAAATCAAGAACATAATTTGATTTTTAAATATATAATATTAGCGCATTTAAAATGATCAACAACATCATTTATAGGATTTTTTTAATTAAAGGGGACACACCAATCAGGATCAAGCCTATACACTATGTAGGTTATTAAAATGGAAGTGAGTTTTTTTGCGTAATATAATGTAGAGCACTTACTGTACTGTTAGATAAGATAAGCTTTACTTTACTTTAATTCATGAGGTGAAGTACTTTGTTACAGTAGCTTAATGTCACAAAAACACTCTCATTAGTTTATTATGAACAAATGCACATAGATACTTTCAATATACTGTAACACACATTTGCACTAATAAAGGTTTTAGAAGTACTGGCCCCCCAGCAAAATTCCCTATTACATAATCCTAAACCTTTTTGAACTATGAACTGTAAAATCCTTATTGTAAGACCACATTTAGACAAACAAATCCCTTCAGTGTTGTTTTAAACCAAAGCAAAGAATCCTTGGCATTTATCTTTCTGTCCACCCCTTTCTCTTCTCTCTGCCCCCTTGCCTGGGAAAATAATGCCATCAACAGGCCAGGGAGGGCTTACCCAATGAAAAAGTGGGAGTAATGCACCTTGCAAGTCCATTGGTTGTCCTGCCTCTAAGCAGACCGGGAGAGCCTGAGCTGAAGAATTAGAGGTGGGTCTTTTCATGCATGCTGATTTTGTATTGCTCCAGTACATGAGGCCTTGCATTAAAATTACCTTACACAGAAGGATATAAGCAGATCAGCAGTGACTAACCCATTTTTGTAGCTGGTGTGTACGGCTCTGCTCTTCCACAATGGTTGTTCCTGAGTCTCTGGACAAAATGTACTACCCTCCTTCTGACCTGCAGAGGAATGCTCATGTGCCAGACTTTAACACTTATTTGGCGCTCTACAGGAAGTCCCTAGAGAATCCAGAAGGTAGGACAAACTTGTGCAGCGTGTGCATTGATATTTTTAACTGTGACTTCGTGCATACACTCTGTCACTTTGTTTTTCTGCACAGCTTTCTGGAAAGAAGTCGCAGATGATTTCTTTTGGAAGAAGCCCGCCACAGGGCCGATGCTGCAGTACAACTTTGACGTGACAAAGGGAAGCATCTATATCAAATTTATGGAAGGGGCCAAGACCAACATGTGCTACAACATCCTGGACCGTCACGTGAAAGAGGGAAATCTGGGAGAAAAGGTGGCCTATTACTGGTACGCACAAGGTCAGATCAAAGCCAGTGGATGGTGGCTGTAATTGGACATGCAGCCCAGAGCTATGTCAGGTATTTCAAGTGAATAGCAACTGCTGTGTCCTCTGAGCTGTCCCCTGTGCGCCAAAACAAACCCCAGCCTGTCCCACTGTGCCCTTGCTTCTGTTCTCTGTGGACGCATGTGGGTGAACAGAGAGCTCTAAACAACACAGTTAAACAGTATGGATAAAAATATAACCCATTTGAAAGTTAGAGCATCTAGTTGTGTAATGGTAAACTCACCATTGAAGCACAAGATTTTCATAGCTCTTTGGTAAAATGAACAAACAAGAAAGGGCAGTTTTTCTCTGTGTTTGTACAAAAACAAAGCTGTGTAATACAGTGCTAGTGTCTGACGTGCCATTTATAAAAGCAGTATGAAAAGATCAACAATTGGTAATTAATAATTATATTGTTTTCAGCTTTATTTCAGACTTGCGGTGCAATAGTTAAATAGACATTTAAAAAAAACAGTGCCAGTGTCTCCACAACTTGGACTCATAGGGTATTGCACTTAACTTGAAATTTGAGCAGCATAACCACAAAACAGCATTACAGAATCATTCAACCAACAGGTAAATCTATACATAAGATTCAGACACAGATTGTAAGGCGTTAATTTGTGCAGTCACAAACATTTCACTAACGCTCGCAATCATAATATGCCACCTGCAGGCTCTGTAGACTGGCATAGTTTTGTAGAATAATGGGGTACATTAACTTTAAAACAAAGTCAACTTCACTCCTGTGCATGTTTCAAACCTGCATGAGAGAACATTTGCTTGAGCATACAACATAAAACACTGTCAATAAATATTATCACCTGCCAGGTTCTCTGTGATAATATGCCATACAGTATATACTCACCATACTTTGACAAAAACCTGTTAGCAGAGCACAGATAAGCCAATGTATTTTCATAATTGTTAATAGGAGAATGATAATATTATTGTTATGAGTAAATTGTGACGAGGGTTGAACCAATTCTGAAGAGCTTCTTAATTAAATGTATTGGTGTCATGCTGATGTGTGACTATAACACTCTATTTAAGTGATTACACTTATTTGCTGAATGAAAGTAACAATCAAAAGGCAATAGTACAAAAAGAAACTGTTCCAATGAGACCAATAATGAAGGTGTAGGTGATTCTGTCACTGCTGCTGCTGATGAGAATCTGGTTTATTCAGGATTCATTACAGCATCTACACATCTATTGATTTAATCACAGTGGGTTTTGAGTATTTATTAGTATTTATGTATGTGGTGTTATATGGAAACCACCAATGAAACATATTTATTTGTATTTAACCTTTAATTAACCTGTTGAGTCAAATGAGAACCACTTCTCATTCACATGGGCGATCTGGTCAAGAGCCAGTATAGAGATACAACACCGTATAAATGATAAATGAGGTACGAGAAGAGGTACATCTATAATAAATAATACAATTTCATAACAAAAATGCAATGTGTACAGTATATACAATGAGATATTAAAAGGGTAAGTGGCTAAAAATAAGAGCAATCTTGAGCTAATAAATGCAACAGGTTGTACTTTTATCCCCGGTGAATTATACTTTATATAAAAAACGTATTTATGTATGTTTTACTTCTAATAAAGCCGGGGAGAAACCACCTCAGCGCCTGAAGCAATCAGGGGGACTGCTCGCAACAGCACAGGACTGGCAGCTGAATGTCGACCTAGGGAGACAGCTTAAATTCCCGGAAAAAATTGCAGTGACCACGCTCAGGCCAGACATTGTCTTGGTGTCAGAAAAAACAAGGCAAGTGGTCCTGCTGGAGTTGACGGTCCCCTGGGAAGACCGGATGGAGGAGGCTTTTGAGAGGAAGAGGGCCAAGTATGAGGAGCTGTCAGGAGAATGTCGAAGCAGGGGGTGGAGGACCCGATGCAATCCCATCGAGGTCGGGTGTAGAGGATTCGTGGGCCAGTCACTCATCAGGGCCCTCAAGATGCTCGGAGTGAAGGGACTGCACATCAAAAAAGCCGTCAAGAACATCACGGACGCTGCTGAAAAGGCGTCAAGATGGCTGTGGATCAAGCGGGGCGATCCGTGGATCATACAAGCTACTCAGACACGAGCCGGGGTCTGATCAACCCTGGCTGGGTCGCCTGGGCGAGGTGTATGATGTTGTGAGACCCGAAACACCCAATGAACCCAGGATACATCACTGATGATGTGTCTGAGTTGCACCAAAGGTGTATTTCAAGAATCATACCATCTGGCTAAGCCAGTGACTTCTGGGAACAGTCCAGATGACAACCATGAAGAGTATGGAGACTGCTGGAGAGACAGCTGGCAACTGGGAAGACAGTAACCGGGGCAGCGAGGGCCAGCAACCCAGACTGCAGCTTCCGTGAGGTTGCAACCAAAATAAGCTACGAAACCCTAATGAATCATACCCCAGGGGTGCCGAGAGGGGGAGAATGAGCACCCCAACAGGACGGATACACAGGCAACGACCAATGCGCATGGAGAAAGCGACAATGAGTGCAGCTTGCGTATGTGGCAAAGTCTGCAAGAACCGGCATGGCCTGAAGATCCACCAGGCCAAAATGAAATGCTTGATGGGGAGGCAGGTGGTGCAACGCACAGGTCTAGCACCTGGTGAGGCAGGAGGAGCCCGGCCCGGAGTCACCCACAGCGCCCAGAACCTCCACGCCCCACAAGCCCCACCCCATGTCAGACATTCTGAACACCGCCGGGTCAAGTGGCCTGCTGCCAACAAGGAGAGAGAGTGGCTCCAGTTCGATGAGGACCTGGACCAAGTCCTTGAAGCTACAACGAGGGGGAATGTAGACCAGAAGTTGCGGGCACTGTCAGCAATGATCATCAGCATCGGAGCGGAAGGTTCGGGATTAAGGAACCACAGCTGACCAGAGGTGTGGCAGAGCCAAATCGACGGGAAGTTAAGATCAGCCAGCTAAGGAGTGAGCTTAGACTGCTCGGACGGCAGTTTAAGAAGGCAAGGGAGGAGGAAAAGGCTGGTCTGGCAGAACTCCGCCATATCCTGAGGAAAAGACTGACCACCCTCCGAGCTGAATGGCATAGGAGGAGGGGCAAGGAGAGAGCCAGGAAGCGTGTCGCCTTCATTTCTAACCCGTTTGGATTTCTGAAGAAGATTCTCGGGCAGAAAAGAAGTGGCCATCTTGCATGCACTGAAGAAGAGGTTAACAAGTACCTCAGCACCATCTACAGTGACAGCGCAAGAGACAAAGATCTCGGGCCATGTAAAATGCTGATAATTCCGCCGGAACCCACCTCGACATTTAACACTAGGGAGCCAACTTTGAAGGAAGTTGAAGAAGTTGTCAAGGCTGCTAGAACCAGCTCAGCACCAGGCCCGAGTGGAGTGCCATCGTCGTCTATAAGAGGTGCCCCAGACTCTTGAAGAGATTATGGAAACTAATCAAGGTCATCTGGAGGAGGGGGAAGGTGGCACAGCAGTGGCGACACGCAGAGGGTGTCTGGATCCCGAAGGAGGAGAGCTCAAGCACCATGGAGCAGTTTAGAGTCATCTCGCTTCTCAGTGTAGAGGGCAAAATTTTCTTTAGTTTACTTGCCCGGCGCCTGACGGAGTTCCTCTGAGGAACATGTACATCGACACCTCTGTGCAGAAGGGGAGTCCCAAGATGCCAGGATGTATCGAGCATACAGGAGTAGTCACCCAGCTGTTACGCGAGGCACGTGAAGGCAAAGGGGATCTGGCAGTCCTCTGGCTCGATCTCGCCAACGCCTACGGGTCAATCCCTCATAGGCTGGTAGAAACCTCACTTGACAGACATCACGTTCCAGACAAGATCAAGAACCTCATACTGGATTATTACAATTCCTTTAGTTTGAGAGTCACCTCTGGAGCGGAAACATCTGCATTTCATCGGCTTGAGAAGGGCATTATCACTGGACTATTTCAGTGATATTGTTTGCCTTGGCAATGAATATGCTGGTGAAGTCAGCAGAGGTGGAGTGTAGAGGCCCACTCACCAAGTCAGGCATACGGCAGCCCCCCATCAGAGCATTTATGGATGATCTGACGGTGACCACAACATCGGTTCCGGGGTGCAGATGGATCCTCCAAGGGCTCGAGCAGCTCATGAAATGGGCCCGGATGGACTTCAAGCCAGCCAAGTCCAGGTCCCTGGTGGTGAAGAAAGGGAAGGTTACAGACCAGTTCCGCTTCACACTAGGAGACATCCAGATACCATCTGTCGGAGAAAAGCCAGTCAAGAGTCTTGGCAAGATCTCGACTGCACACTGAAGGACACCAGCACTCCAGACAACCACCGATCAGTTGGGAATCTGGTTGTGGCTGTGGACAAGTCAGGTCTGCCAGGTAAATATAAAGCCTGGATTTACCAGCACGGCATCCTGCCTCGACTGCTCTGGCCTCTCCTGGTCTATGATGTGCCAATTACCACTGTTGAATGCTTGAGAGGAAAGTCAGTTGTTCCCTGCGGAAGTGGCTAGGGCTACCACGAAGCCTCAGTGACATTGCCTTGTATGGGAGGAAGAACAAGCTAAAACTGCCCTTCAGCAGCCTGAAGGAAGAGTTTATGGTAACCCGATCAAGAGAGGTGCTACTGTACAGAGACTCCAGTGACATCAAGGTCTCTTCGGCAGGCATAGAGGTTAGAACTGGCAGGAAGTGGAAGGCCCAAGAGGCAGTAGACCAGGCTGAATCACGGCTGCGACATAATGAGCTGGTGGGGGCAGTGGCATCTGGGACGGGCAGGACTCGGGAGTAATCCAAGACCTCGCTTTAACAAGGCTCAGGGAAAGGAAAGGCGGCAGCTGATTCAAGATGAGGTCCGAGGTGGGGTGGAAGAAGCCGCTGCAGTAGAACAGTAGGGATGCGGCAGCAGGGGCATGGACCCGATGGGAGCAGGCGGCAGAACGGAAGATATCATGGACAGAATTATGGAAGTCGGAGCCACAACGGATCAAATTCCTGGTTCAGTCAGTCTATGATGTCCTCCCAAGCCCATCCAATCTCTTTCGCTGGGGCCTGGCAGACACACCATTGTGCCCACTCTGTCAGAGAGGAGGTTCACTGGAGCACATCTTGAGCTGCTGCCCAAAAGCACTGGGAGATGGGCGCTACCGCTGGCGCCACGACCAAGTACTGAGGGTTGTTGCAGAGGTCATCAGTACTGGGATCGCCTGCAGTAGACACCAGCAACCTGCAAGACAGAACATCGCCTTTGTTAAAGCCGGGGAGAAACCACCTCAGCGCCTGAAGCAATCAGGGGGACTGCTCGCAACAGCACAGGACTGGCAGCTGAATGTCGACCTAGGGAGACAGCTTAAATTCCCGGAAAAAATTGCAGTGACCACGCTCAGGCCAGACATTGTCTTGGTGTCAGAAAAAACAAGGCAAGTGGTCCTGCTGGAGTTGACGGTCCCCTGGGAAGACCGGATGGAGGAGGCTTTTGAGAGGAAGAGGGCCAAGTATGAGGAGCTGTCAGGAGAATGTCGAAGCAGGGGGTGGAGGACCCGATGCAATCCCATCGAGGTCGGGTGTAGAGGATTCGTGGGCCAGTCACTCATCAGGGCCCTCAAGATGCTCGGAGTGAAGGGACTGCACATCAAAAAAGCCGTCAAGAACATCACGGACGCTGCTGAAAAGGCGTCAAGATGGCTGTGGATCAAGCGGGGCGATCCGTGGATCATACAAGCTACTCAGACACGAGCCGGGGTCTGATCAACCCTGGCTGGGTCGCCTGGGCGAGGGTGTATGATGTTGTGAGACCCGAAACACCCAATGAACCCAGGATACATCACTGATGATGTGTCTGAGTTGCACCAAAGGTGTATTTCAAGAATAATAAGCCAGTTTTCTTTTATTTTTTTAAGGTCAATGTGCTTATTTTCTAACTTCCAATTATTTCTTGGTTGGTGGTTGTAACTAGGCTTGGGACGGAGGGTATGATAACGTTGTGGAAAAATATCACAAAATACATACAACTTGGTATTATTCCCTGTTACATTGGACATAGTCAGAGTTGAGTTGTTGTAATAGTTAAATAATGTAGTACAATAGGATATCCAGATTCAATTCTTCCATATAAAGGAACCTACTCACTTTCTGGTCTTGTCTTTCCCGCACATTTCACATGAATGGCACTTTGAAACTGCAGTATACCATGAAACCGGTTATTGTCCCATGCCTTCTAGAAAAGTACCTTATAATGTTTTTAAAATACTATCTTTAAAGGTCAATGTATAATATAGTCTGGGTAGGCATTGGTAAATCTATAAAGCCATTTCTAGACTAGCATTGTTATGTTATTACACTTTTATTTAGAGTCATAGAGCAACTATGAGAAACTGTCTGGCAGCAGTTGCATTTATGACTGCTTAGTTTCATCATTGCAATCATTTATTTCACCATTCCAGGACTGACTCTCAGGTCCGTGGCAGGTGGGCGCTGTGTTTTTAGCTCCTGTCTCGTGTGGGAGACCTGTTTGTTCCGGTCAAAGTGTACTGCATGCTTTTACAAGCTTGTCCTGACAGTCGTCCAAATCCAATACTGACCAGCCATGAGGGGAACGTGGTCTCCTCAGTGAACCTATTGCACTCAGAGAGGAAGAGTTACTGTGTGTTTGAAAGGCAAGGACTTGTTTTTGTGTGAAGAATAGTTGTGAAGAGTGTGGTTTAAAACAAGTCGAAAAATACAGTTTAGCTATAGTATATGTGGCTTGTATATACACAGTGTGATGGTTGTTAAAAGGTCACATGTTGGGTTGTTGACAAAATAGTGAAGTGTGTACATAGGAAAAAGACATAACATAAAACATAACATACTGTATTTTGAAAAGGTCACGATGAAATATTTGTAAGTAGTTTGTATGGTTCTGTAAAAAGTGTAGGTAAATGTGTGTCTGAAAGATAGGACCAGTGGTGAATCACTTTTCTAAATGACAAGTGCAATGTGCAGTGACTAAGTGGAATCTTTTGGGGTTTTTTTCTTCTTTGTGTTCTCAGGGAGGGGAACTCAGCTGACCACCAAATGGTCATCACCTACAGCCAGCTGCTGAACCAGGTCTGCAAGTGTGCCAATGTCCTCAGGAAATTGGGTAAGAGCTATTATCATTTTTATTGTTTATTGCACAAATAAATACAAAAACAGGTAAATATGCCTGTTTGCAAAAATGTGTGAAATAAAAATGATACACACGCTTAAAAGAAATTGATGTATTATATTGTAAACTATATGTAGATATCAAACATTAAAATCTGTCGAATCATGGCTGGAGTGATCCGGGGGTAAGACTGGCTCCAAGCCTGAGTTATAAATATTAATTTAGAATAATTGGACTTTATTGTCCTTATCATGTACAAGGTAAAGAAATGCAGTTTAACTTCTAACCTGCAGTGCCCCAGCAGCAAGTGCAGAGTATAGTGTCTACAGAATGTACAATATGTTGTATGTGCAGCATCTACAGTTTGATCTGTGTACAGTGTAAGATAACTATGAGCATAATGATGGATATGTGTAGTTCATATATACAGTATACAGCACAATAAAAGTGTGTAGTGAATTATGTAATCAGGTAGGAAATATATATTAGATTCAAGATTCAAAGATTCAAAGTGTTTATTGTCATGTGTACAGACAGAAAGCATGTTTCCCTATACAATGAAATTCTTACTTTGCTGTCCACAGTAAAATGTCACACAATTAAGATGTTATTAGTGTCAGATGATTGTAACTTTGTGTGGTTTTGTTAAAAGTGCAGAAAAAATGGGTCCCATGATAAAATAAGAATGAGTATATTCAGCAAGCTCTATAAGATTAATAGCTCAATGGATCATAGAAATCTAATAGAGCAGTTTAAAGTTATAAATGCAAAGCCACATAAGGTAAAATTGCAAAGATCTCAAACGGTTGAGATCAAACTCACTCACAGCTTCTCAGAATAAACACAATGTTATAAATTGCTCTGTAACTCATCAAGTAGGCTCTAAATATAGCACGTGTTGAAAGCTATACATACTTTAACTTTATTCTTGTGTCCTGATAAAGGTGTGAAAAAGGGAGACCGGGTGTCGATTTACCTGCCCATGATCCCAGAGCTGGTCTACACGATGCTGGCCTGCGCTCGGATCGGTGCAGTCCACTCTGTTGTGGTAAGAATCATGAACAAAGATGGCATGTACTTCAAAACACACAAACACACAAAGAAAAGAGGTGTTCACTGACCTCATTTCCTATGAATTATCTGTTATCTGTGAGTCTCTACTGCCCTTCTCTGGAGTTACCAGTCTGGTTTGTGTGTGGGAACTGGCAGCACCTGCTCTAAATAAATGGGTCATGCCTTTAGTGGCAGTGTCTAATGAAGTCCAACTCGACTTTAGCCAAAACGTTTCTGCAGTAAAAGCCTGTTATAAATAGCTCCTGGCCTCTTCAAAATGGCCTGCTTTTATGGTAAACTTGAAAAGTGCTTAGTCACTGTTAGACATTTTCCAAACTCAGCTTTAAGTGAATATTCTTACCATTACAAAGTGAATGTAATTAATGTGATTTTGGTTAAAACTTTTTAAACATGTTAAACTCTGAGTTTAACTACTTATAACCCATACAAATGTGACCAAAACCAGGATCTAAAATCTGCAGCCATAAAACAAGTTTCAGTCCAAGTTAAAGCTCCTTAAAGACACAAAAAACGATTTATAACCAGTTTTATATGGTCAAAAGACCACTTATAACCCACTATATGTGGTTACAACCAGTTTTAAAACTGTTCAAACCCACTTAATGTCAAATTTAAACGACTTTAAACTTGTCAAAATCCATCTATAAACAACTCAAAGCCACTTTTATTCAGTCAAGTACCAAATTATACCTCTTCAAATGTGTCCAAATCTGGTTAGCACACCGGCCTCACATCAAGAAGGTCCTGGGTTTGATTCCCATCCAGAGCAGGGCCTTTCTGTGTGGAGTTTGCATATTCTCCCTGTGTCTGCTTAGATTTTCCTCCAGGTACTCCGGTTTCCCCTACCACCAAAAACATGTACAATACAGGACTACAGATAAAAATTAGCTGTTAAGCTATAATATGATACAAGCATCTCTGCTCTGGCTTAATGTACATTGTGTCCTAAATAAAAATAAACAAATGTATATATAAATTCACACGTCATACTATCTTCATCATAAAGTGACTTGGCGTAAGTCTGAGGCTGGACACTCTTGGCCAGTCAAGGGCACATTGACCTGATTCATGTTGCTGTCAGCGTCTCAGAAACTTTATACTGAATGGACTGACCTTGGTCACTTCAGCGAAAGCATGACCAGCCCGCTTCAAACATAACTTGGCAAATATAGCATGATATACTTTTTGATTCTACCACACTGTAGCTTGAGCGATGAATTGCTGATGCAATGATTTAATATAAAGTATATTAAGTAGTTATTCATATTATCTGTTTATAAAACCTGTATGCAACAAGAATAGTCCTTAAAGTGTGTAGAAGTCCTTTGTATTATGTAAACGTAGTGTGTGTGTCTCTGTGCGTGTGCAGTTTGCAGGTTTCTCCTCTGATTCCTTGTGTGAGAGGATCATAGACGCCCAGAGCTGTGTCCTGGTGACAGCAGGTAAACTAGTCCAGCTTTCAGCCTCATCATATTAAAGTAAAATACTGCTTCGAATGAGTATAAAGTGTTATTGGTGTAATCATTTTTAAATAAGAAATTCAGTTACAGTATTATAATGTTACTTAACACATCTCTCAAACTTGTAATGGCTTTACCATTTTTCAATTGTTTTTTTTTTTTTTTGTAAAAACACAAAAAACCTGCCAGCAATATATGTAGGTTACAACTACACAAATATGGTTCACAAAATGCATCTCAAACCAGGATATTAAAATAAAATACTAAGTAAAACCATGTCATAAGTGTTACAGACAAGTGTCACTGTGAAATAAGTAAATAACCTGCTGCTCTGTGAGGTAACACGATCTTTTAATGTGTCCCTATCTCTGATGCAGATGGTGTTTATCGCGGAGAGAAGCTGATCAACCTGAAACAGATTGTGGACGAGGCTCTGGAGCGGTGCAGGGAGAAGTGAGTCTTTTTCACACTGTACTGACATATGACTCATACTCTCGCTCAGAGCAGGGCCACATCAGCTGTTAACAGAAAAGGAGGAAGCACACCGCTTGTTTCAACGGTGAGACGTTGCTCGGCAACATTACATTCATCAGAAAAGCCTAAGTTGCTCATCTCTCCCTTAGCAACCGGAGACGGAGCCATTGGACAGCTCAGTCTGAACACCTGAGGAAATAATAATGCATTTTACATCATGTCTAATCATTTTATGATTGTTATTTAAATACATTATTGATATTTGCATCTATTATAATGACCATAAAGGTATTCTCTTCTGTTCTAAAATAGACTCTGGGTCGGTAATACTTTATAGAAACCTATTTTTTTAAACATGCAGCTATAATTATTAATCTTTTATAAACTCTAATTGGTCACTCTTCAAAGGGAGAATCAGTGTCTAAACGCTTTATTGGTTTTACAAAGCATTACTACATTAATAAGCACCATTAGGTTAAACATGGTTAGTAATGTATTAGTCTCGACATTTCAACATCTATAGATAAAAAAAAAAATCCATCATTATTACATATTTATTAATGCTTTACTTCTGCTCAGTGTGTAGTTATTATAAAGTGTTGTCTTTTCCATCTTCACCATATTAAAGAGAAATGTTGTCTCGTATTGTGTTAACAGATAGGCAGCACCTTTTAGGCTTTTGTATTGGTATAAAATATAAAATATAAAATATAAAAGTACAGACAGAGGACAGTAATTAGGTTATGTCAATGTAAGCTAGTAAAAAGGTAACTCAAAACATATCTCACTTGAGTTGCTGGTGTTGAAGTGATCACTGCCACCTGTTTGATTCAAGTGTGATTTTTAAAATAAATCGTCAATAATATCAGTCAACTACACGATGATCTGAAGGAGACTGATCATAGAATAAAGTGCCTGACATAATTGAGCCTTTGAGAGTCAATGTAACCTGTCTCTGTTTCCTCTCAGAGGTTTGTCCAGCGTCACCAAGTGTCTGGTTGTTAAGCATCACGCTGAAGACAAAAAGTGGAGCTGCGTGCAACAAGCTACAGGTTTGGGATGCTGCTATGTCAGATCTAGTTCCTGCTGAGTAATGTAATTAGCACATACATGAGTCACACGTGTTGTTATGTGCTCAGACGCCATGGGACGCAGCCTGTGACGTCCTGTGGGATGAGGCCATGAGAGACATTCCTGAAGAGTGTGAGCCCGAGTGGATCGACGCTGAAGACCCCCTGTTTATTCTGTACACCAGCGGTTCCACTGGCAAACCCAAGGTAACACACTTTGGAGAAAAATGGAATGACTTTGACAGTGTGTGAGCAAGTCCTGAGCTTTAAGTCACTGATAGAAGATAGAGCAGGTTTCTTGAAACTCTGAAACCACTATAAAATTGTTTCATTTCTTTCACTTTATGGAAATATGCAACAACAGAATTTTCAGCAGAAAGACAATGGTCCAAAAAGAAAAATGCTTTTAGCCGAATGCCATTGTTTCCATTGTTTATTGCAGGAGTCACTAACCTGTCGATGATGATAAAAGAAAAATCTCTTATAATCTTCTGACTATTACAGTATGAGCATTGCAAAATTTGAAAGTAGAGTTTTATTCTCAATCTGAAAATGAGATAAAAGCATCAAATGTATTTTAATGTTAGTCTGAATAAAAGGCCTTAGATTGGATTGAATCTGGACTTAAGCTTTTCTTTTTCACTAAAAACAAAGGCAGTAGATTGTGAGGTCAATAAATTGTTGACTAAACTGGTGAAATAAAACATATTTGACTTTATGACTTCAATCCTTGCTGCACTTGCAATTTTTATTCTGACTATTAGAAAAATTGTCCGTGACATTTAAAGGCTGATCACATGCAGTGTCCAAACTGTTTTTTTTTTAAGAAGAGCCTGTTTTATTAATGTGAAAATGTCCAACTGACTGTTTAGTCGGCCAAAGTGCTGTGCACAACCAATAAAATAAATAAAAGAGAGAATTAACAAACATTTTACACTCACCCAAAAAGGGTTTGTGATATTGAGCACTTAACATGATTGTTTTGTAGCTTGGGTTGGTGCATTCAGTGAAGAAATTGCTTGACTGTCAGCGTGGTATTTGTTCAGTCTGGTAGGGCCTTACTCACCAACAATAAAAGGTGAAAAAACTATTTCAGTTTCTCTTCTGTGGCTCCTCACAATCCCCCTTTTCTCTTCAGTCAGCTTGGCAAAATGTAAAGGAAAGATAATATATAAACTTTGCACTGACCTTTAACACGAGCTGGACTTTAGACTCTTTGGTAAACGCTGTATATTTGACTATTGTCTATTTTTACCTTTATGCTTTGATTGATTTGGTTTGTCTTATTATTTTCTTTACTAAATTAAACTTCTATACTAACACTACCAGTTTAAAGGTTTGTCCAAATTATACATGTAAAGCACTTTTGGGCTTCAAAGCTTGTTTTAAATATGCTATATAGTTATCCAACTTTACAGAAAATATGACAAATCAGCTTCAATTCTAGTTCAACGTGCAAATTTATTCTGTGAAAAGTGAAAACTTTTTTAACATAACAGCAAGTGCAAGAATAACAAGAGATTTGTCTAAAACCATTTATGTTTATTTATGTATCATTTAATTATGGCGTCATCCGTGTCAACATAATTTAAGCTAATAACTCTTCGAACAACTAATTTGTTTTCAAAGCAGAATCTGTCTCTGTTCCTGTGTTTTATTTTCCTTGTTCTTATGTCCTTTTCTCTCACAGGGCGTGCTCCACACAGTCGCCGGGTATCTACTGTACACCTCGCTCACCTTCAAATATGTTTTTGATCATCACCATGACGACGTGTACTGGTGCACGGCCGACATTGGCTGGATCACGGGTCACTCTTACATCTTGTACGGCCCGCTGGCGAACGGAGCTACGAGTGTGCTGGTGAGTTCAGGGGGGTTCGTGTCGGAACACACATGTCAAACTCAAGGTCCAGGGCCCAAATGTGGTCCTTTGCAATGTTTAATGTGGCCCTCAAATACATTTAGGTGATATCTTTGGCACAAGGTTTTAGAGGTAGTTTTTAGATGGATTTGAATTAAAGTTATTTTATTTCTTTTCTCACAAACATACTGTGTATTAAATCAGTTTAAATTAAACTAAAATCAGTTTAAATCCAACTAAAAGTTGTTCAAATCCATCTAAAACCTGTTCAAATCCAACTAAAAGCTGTTCAAATCCATCTAAAACCTGTTCAAATCCAACTAAAAATATGTTCATATCCATTTAAAACTTGTTTAAATTCAACTAAAACCAATTCAAATCCAACTAAAACCTATTCAAATCCATCTAAAACCTGTTTAAATCCAGTTGTTCAAAGATAACTTCTGTAAAACTCAAATGAAGATAAAACTAAAATTTAATACAAGTGTCTCAGTCTCCGGCCCATGATAGGATTCTTCTTTACTATTGTAGTACCTCACCAGTTTTGAGTTTGACACCACTTACTGAAGTAAAGTGAGTGAGTTTAATAATGATGTGGTGTCAGTTTGAAGGGATCCCCACCTATCCTCATGTGGGACGGCTCTGGGAGATCATCCACAAGTACAAGGTGACCAAGTTCTACACGGCTCCCACTGCCATCCGTCTGCTCATGAAGTACGGACGAGAGCCGCTGCAGAAGTAAGAGAACGCCAGGCTTATGTAGTTTACGACAAATGGTGAGGCTTTTATTTTTTGGGCTGTTTGGTGATATCGATTGGTATCTGACCAGCTATGGTAGCCCTGTAGGGACATGCTGTTGTCTATAAACAAACCATGTAGAAATACTGTAAGTCTGAATAAGATTTTACATTTAAAGTATATAAATGCCCTAAATCTTAATTAAAAAAGAAACAAACCTGGCACTTTTATTTCAGTTGAGCTCATTTGACTTTAAACAGAGCGAGGTCCTTAATGGCACATAATTCAATGGGTTTTCTGAAGTTTGTGTGCAACTACAGAGAATTAATTGTCTCTTTGCTGTTTAACCTCAACCTAAGCTTCTCTTTGTTGGCTTTGACAAATAAGATGGAGCAATGATTCTAATGTTTTTAAAATACTTGGTAGCACCTATTCTATTGGCGAGGTCAGTTGAGGAGGTACATATCCATTAGCACGTTATGTGCAGGAGTCACAAACCATGTCACATAAAGGACAATTAAAAAGCTTGACTGACAGCCCAGTGCCCTACATTACCTTCAAAGGCATAGACTAAATAACAGCTATAGCTTTATAAAGTCCAGAAGTTAACAACTGTCATTAACATCACTTGTTAGCAATATCTCACTTTATGACTTTTTGACGACTGACCTCTTTCCAAATATAGCACCCACTTTTCAATCCATAATAGCAGTTGGCCCTTTGTCACAACCTCTCGTAAATGAATATCTTTACAAAATACTATAAGCCACACCGGTTTCCCTGTAACCCTAACACAAACTCTCATGTTGCTTTGGTGAGGTCTTGACAGATTAATGATGGTATAAAACACCATCCGTTTTGTGCAGGTATGACCTCTCGAGTCTGAAGATTTTAGGTTCGGTGGGCGAGCCGATCAACCCCGAGGCATGGCAGTGGTATCACGACGTGGTGGGTCAGGGCAGGTGTCCCGTGGTTGACACGTTCTGGCAGACGGAGACGGTGAGTGCTGCGAAACCACCACCATCTGCTTGTAATTAACACACACTCGAGGTTGTAGTTTAGGAAATTTAGAGTCCTGTCCAATGGGTTAGATTGGGTTTCAGTTGGGTGCTGACTTTGGACGAGGCACAGAGGGTTTACTGTGGATAAATTGTGGTGTCATTTGTCTGCAGGGAGGTCATGTGCTGACTCCATTTCCTGCTGCTACACCACTGAAGCCAGGCTCTGCAGTAAGTGCCCAGAGCGTAATGTTTCAGAAAAATGTTGACATATTTGGTTTGTACTACCAAATGCACCAAAAACGTTTATGAATACATATTATCTATTTCCTGTTTGGTTTCAAACTTGTGTGGCGGCTTGTACATAATATGAAAATAAAAGACTTGCTGCTTGACAAGACTTGATGCTACTTCCAAAGATTAAAAGAATGTTATTTGAAAAGTCCAAGAAACAATTCATTTTCTCATGGCTGTCTGTGTAACTTAAATAATTTGACAGATTACGACGAGTTAGAACAAGTCTTACTCGCATAATGCCTCGTTCAAATGAGCTCTGTAAAGCTCAGCCCAACAGCGCTTTACAATTAAATTATTTTGCAATGTTTTGGCACAAAGGCACCACACACATAACTCACTGATCAGAAAAGCATAGAAAAAAATCATTATGACAATACTTTTTGACTAAATATTCTATAGAAATACAAACACTTATATATTTTGTTTGTTAAATAAATACAGATTTAAAAGCTTACATTAGCTGCTTTAATTTTAACATAACATTAGTCATTACTTAAAAAGACTCGAAAGGACTTGAACTGTAGGACTTTGAACTTGACGTAGACTTGTGAGTGGTGGGACACATTGGTATCTCTGGAGAACACATTGCCATATATACAGTAAATGATTAAAATAAGATCAATATTGAGATCAGATCAGTCAGTTGCAGTCAGTCTTTTAGTTTGGTGTAAATCATAAAAAGTCATATTGGTCAGCAGGAGATGTGCCACTGTTAGAGTAAATCATTTAGTTTATAACTAGAAGTGATTATCGTGTTGAAAAAGATTATCTCAGTAAGATATTGTATTTTTCAGACATTTCCATTCTTTGGGGTAGAGCCGACGATTTTAAACAAACACGGAGAGGAGCTCGAAGGAGAAGCTGAGGGTTATCTGGTGAGTATCAACTAAACTACTGCCCTAAAAAAAACTATAGAGACTTTTCTGTACGTATTGTCCCTATAAAGTTTATTAAGAAAGTACTCCACATTTGCCTTGGTAATGCTCAGACAATATTATTTTGAGTCCCATGAAGACACTTTAAAATAAAGTTGAAAGAAAAATGTATAATTGTGCACATGGCCACATTAGACATACTTGCCTTGGTACTAGTATTAGTGGTACTAGTATTAAACATGTACCCTCTGTGTAATGTGCTGCAGGTTTTTAGGAGGCCATGGCCTGGAATCATGCGGACAATCTACAAAAACCACGAGAGATTTGAAAACACCTACTTCAAGAAATTCCCCGGTTTCTACGTAACTGGTGACGGTGCGTCATAGAAAAACGTCTGGTGACCTGTGGAGAAGACAGGAACATGTAATTCTTTAAAAGTGGTTGTTCTTTTTCTTCTTTTGTGCTTTTTTTCAGGCTGCAGAAGGGACAAAGATGGTTATTACTGGATCACAGGACGAATAGACGACATGCTCAACGTGTCAGGTAGTGATCAGACAACATCCATTCACAAAGCACAATTTAGATTCACCAATTCACCGACACACACTTGTCTTTGTGATTTGTTGTCTGTTGTGTGATTATAGGCCACCTGATGAGCACAGCAGAGGTGGAGGGGGCACTGACAGAGCACCCAGGGGTGGCCGAGGCTGCGGTGGTGAGCCGGCCTCATCAGGTGAAGGGAGAGTGTCTGTACTGCTTTGTCACACTCAAGGGCAGCACAGAGTTCAACCACACTCTGGTCGGGGAGCTCAAGAGACTGGGTAAGACTCACAAGCACAGGCTCAGAGGGGGATTCTGGAAATATTATTTCAGCCATTACATATTTTTCTAAATCTTTGATAAGGGGTAAGCTTTAACTCTTTTCTGCATAAGGCTGTTTTATTGATTTATATTGTTTATGGTTGTTTGCTCAAAAAATGAAATAAAAAATCCCCCTCTGGTTATTAATTCAAGATGACAGTATTGTTTATACAATATATCTTCTTCAGTCTCAATGAAGTACAACCACAGAACTGCAATTCACTCAATAGTACCGTATACAAATAATACATTACTTTTAAAGAGCAGTTATATCTACTCAACCATACACACTAAATCAAGGTTTACAGTCAGATGTAGATAGGAGTCAAAATTACTTCTGCTCCTTAAAACTGGCTTAAGCACAAACAGCCCAACTGAGCTGCCACAAAGTAATAAATAATATTCATCATAGAAAAAGGGGGGTCATGTGTATTTGTGGAACAATAAAAGATGCAGTTTATACCACCTTTTTGTTGTATTTGTTTATTTGGTCTGAGATGTAAAAGGTACAAATAAATGAATGCAGTAGAATAATCCCTTTTATCAAAGTCACAGTGGTTGCCAAACTCTCTATACCCCTTTACTTAGAGTTCCGTCTTGTGAGAACATGTACAGTGTCTTAGGCCAACACACAATAAATATATTTTGAGACATTTGCAGAAACAGTCCTTCAGTGGGTTACAATCTGGAAAAGCTGCATGTTGTAGCTTTATCTAACAGCCGTTATTTTCCTCTTGTTTTATTCCTTTTCAGTAAGAGAGAAAATTGGACCAATCGCGACACCAGACTTCATTCAGAATGCTCCAGCTCTGCCTAAAACTCGCTCCGGTAACAACCCCTCACTTCTATTTATCAAAACACAGTCTCCTTAAGTGCTCTTCCGTAATCCATGCTGGCTTGTTTTAGGAAAGATCATGAGGCGCGTCCTGAGGCAGATCGCCCGCAACGACAAGGACCTGGGCGACCTCTCGACGCTGGCCGACCCCAAAGTGGTGGAGGTGCTGTTCAGTCAGAGGAGCGAGGCTGCGGCCTGAGAGCAGACCAGGGTTATATCTGACTATAGCACGGTACAAATGAAGACTGCTGCCTAGAATCTAAGCCTGCACTTTTTCATTAATGGGACTGGGAACAGAAAACATGGCTGACACTGAGAAGTTTAATTGCAGTAGTTACTTTACAGGTTACAGATTTTAAAATTCTTAGTAAATTGTGTTATTTTTCATACTCACCACCTTTTCAAACGTACTACTGAAAAAATTTGTGAAAATGCATCTAATGTTGTGACAATTGTATTTAGAGTAAAAATATTGTTGAGGCAAAATGGCTAAATGAGAAAAAACGGTTTTGTAAGTGGTGTTTTTGCATTTTTATTCTTTATTTAGGAAAAGGAGCTTGGGCCAAATGTTTAATATAATGAAAGAAGATTACCTATATTTGATATTAAACCAGTTCTTGTTAAGCTTTTTGGCACTTTGAAAGTCTGTTTTAGAGTTTTTACGTATAGAAAAAAACATGTATATTTTGGGATCTATTCTTAACTAAGACAATAAATAGTTGCATCTTTTCGTGTCTGTCTGCTCTGACTGTGTCCAAATGCAGCAGCAGAATAGTGTCCTCTTGTGGCAGGAATCGCACACTGCAGGGTTTTTCTGATGCTTTAAAAAACACCTCTGGCTTTTGTATTTCTTGTAGTGGAAGAGAAGGTAATGAGCGCTGCTTTGAGAATGTGATCAAGGCGACATTTGTTCGACACTTTAAGGGTTGTTTTATCTTAAATTAGTTGAATTTATTTGAAAAACAAGCCTCTGGAGGAAGCCAAAGAGGAGCTTGTTTTAGGATTTTGATCAGGTTGTGGAAACTAAAAGAAAAGTCACAAATGTTTAATGTTAAAGATAAAATACATACTTTATTTGTTGTTCAGAATATACAGCAGAAATGTGGTGCACTCCCAGGATACTTATAAAAATAAATGTGTCTTTATGTTAATACATCACTGGTTAATGTTTAATCATGCAGTCAATGTTTGAAGTATAACGAGGGAAGACAGATAATAATAATAATAATAATGTTCATATTACACTTGAAGTAGACATTACAAGAAATTAATAACCTGCACTATTGTTGTTCACACTTTATGGTCAATGTATAAGAATATATACAACAAAATTCAGATGCATTGTCAAAATATAGACTAAGATATATCAAAATAAATAAGATAAGACATATTCATGTATAACCATACATTCAAAATCAACGTGTGAAGTAAACATAAAATAACCATATGGGACCAAAATAGATTGTAAAAGAAAAGGTGTGCTATTTTGCTGTTCAGATGAGGTCACAGACTGAGATATACACTGTATGTATAAAATAACATAAAAAATGTTTTAAAAAATATTTTTGTAAAATATATTTATACAACATTTATTTAACACCTTATAAAATAAGTCCAGATGCCTTTGCTTTAACCTTTTTTTCAAGATGACCTGGATGACAGAAAATAAAATGACAATATAAGTAGGAGATAAAACGACAAGACACATAGAAGACAATGAACAAAGGCTTGTAATGACAAGTAAAGAAATGAAAAGTAAAAGTGCTGTAACGGAGTATGATTGTACGAGCCCATGGGAAATTACTAGAACAGTGGATAGTGTGCTGCAGTCATTACAATTACATTGGCTATTTGTTTTTAAATAAATAAAATTAATAAAATAGAATTTAAAAATGAATTTAAAGCAAAACAACTCAAAACCAAAAGGCCTCAATCCATCATATCATCCATTCAACCATCAACATCAATGTTATTCTCAAACAAATTTCAAACATATTTTCCAAGCATCTTTAACAAAAATATACAAAACAAAAAATATTTATTAAAAAAAATATAAATACTTTTATACTAAAAACAATACAAATAATACGAAAATACATTTTGAATTTGTTGATTTGGGGCAAATACATTATTCACAAATGCATACTGTCAAAAAAAATAAAATCAAGAATAGAAAAATAAACTTTTATTTCAAAATCACAGTAAACCATAACCAAAAAATCCATCAAAACCATGAAATATACAATTCTTTAAATCTCCAGCTTATGTACATTTACTAAACCCCTTTTTGGTATATGTTTTTTTGTTTATTCCAGTTAAATATGAAAATAGAGACATAGAAATAAAAAAATATTTTGAACACACAGACAGTGGTCCAACATTATGAATCCTGGTCTGTGTCACGTGCAGAGAGCAGCAAGGACAAAGAAAAAAGAGCCTAGAAACAGAGATGGGCACATGCTACATCATCAACCCCCAACAGCAGCAGCAACAGAAGAAGAGGAGGAGGAAGAAGAAGATGGGGTTACCATGACAACTACTATCCCCCCGGCCTCTGATACCACCACCTCTTCACGGCTCCACCGCTGCCCGACCCCCAGCAGCCCCACAACGTCACAGGAACACCACCGCAAATGTGTCTGGCTCAGCGGAAGAGTCCATTATTATTCCATTGTTGTTGTAAAGAGTAATGGGTTTGTTCACACTGAAGGAGAAAAGAGTCCAGGTGGGATTTTTATCTGAAGGAATGTATTAACTAAGATTACAGAGAGAGATATTAGGGTCTTAAGTGCTTCTTCAGTTGCAAAATAATGAGGACTCCAAAGCATCATTAAAACAAGTCAGGTTTAATTATTTTATTTATTTTAATAAGACATTGGTTGACTGTGTTCACACTACAGGTAAACTGGTTTAGAACAAATAGAATCAACCAGTTTTTTAGATATTTGTTTGGCCTTTATTGACAGTTGACAGTAGTTTGTCAGGAAACGAGAGAGGGAGGGGGTTGACATTGGGAAAATGACCCGTCTGAGACATATTTGCGAGTGCTCTACCAACTGAGCCCGGGGCACCCGCCAAGTTTTTTTGTTTGTTTGTTTTATTACTTTACTTTTATCAGATGAGATTTCAGTTTGAGCTCATGGTAAAGTAGTGTTTTTTAAATGGCACATGGGTACTTCATACAGAATATACTGTGCACACACTACACAAGTTTGCAGTATTTTATTATTATTTAATGGTTTATTACACAGCTATAGGGTCGAGAAAAGGCTCACATTAAATGTGAGTGGCTCAGTGGTAGAGCTGTCGTCCTATAACTGGAAGGTTGGTGGTTCGATTCCCGCTCTCCCTACAGTTCATACTGTCGTTGTGTCCTTGGGCAAGACATTTAACCCACCTTGCCTCCAGTGACACAGCACTGGTGTATGAATGTGTGAGAATGTTGGGACAACAAATGGCTAGCTTGAGGCTACAATCAAGACATCAAGACATGTTTACATTCATGTGGTTGTGTCTGATGTATGTTCATTAACATGCACTGTCCCAATAAAAAAATTAATAACAATGTAAAGTGAATAAATGGAGAAACTGAACTGTTAAGAAACAGTATGAACCAATCCAATACCAAATAAAATCTATAAACGAAAGACTTGCTCTTTTAAATTACAATATAATTTTCAACGCTGTAGACTATTAATACCACAATGTTTGTCACTAAATGGATTTAAAGTAGTGTTTATCAAATAGAAGAAGAAAGTACAAACACAATAAAACACACGCCTATGAAACACCGTATTGTATTTTAGTCCTTGTCGCATCTGATCTCAAATGCAATGGGACTGAACTGCTGTAAAGGTCATTAACGCTCATTTAGTGCCAACTCCATAAATAATGGAGTGAGTTATTCTCATTAAAAGGATATAAATCTGTCTAACAAAGTGTCATTATGTTCATTCACTTTCCATTTCAGGGACAAAACAGCCTCCATGAGCCGGGGCGTTGGGGTTAAGGCCTTCTGGTTCTAAATCAAAAATCAGTGAAGAGAAACAATCCTCTCACATTCACCATATGTAGAGTTATTAAGCTGTAAAACCTTTTCTGTTCGTGCTAATGTAGAAGTGTAATTTTGTCCAAAGCAGACAACGCAGTGCACTGTGTACAACCCGGAGGATTACGTTCCCAAATCCTTGGCTCGGATGTGGCAAAGACACTTTTCTACACAACTCAGTGTGTGTCCATGAGAAAATGACACAGACAGACAGACAACATTGGATTAGTCCCTTTGCGTCAAATGTAAGAGTGTAACAAAAAAGAGTCAGGTTTACAGTAAAACATTTGAGATTTAAATGGGAAAGGATTATTTAACAATGTGTACGTTTAGCATGAGATATACTGTACATTGAATAGTGTGGGACTGGTAAAATTAAAGATTTGCTTTGAGAGGTTTATTAGTGAACCTCATTTATTAAATGGTTCTATACTGTATATTTTCATCTGCAATTATCTATCTAAGACTCAAGGGGGGTTTAATATTCTAGCCTGGTCTATTTAATTAAAAGCATTTTTCCTGCATATAATACCATTTGCATTGAGTTGAGTGGGTTATGTAAAGGTAAAGTTTGAGTGAAGACATGTTGAGGTTATGCTCAGATCGAGTTAGTGTGAAATTAATGCAAATGAATGGGAGTCTCAGTGAAAGTCTGTGTCACGGTTGAGAGTGTTCAGACTCTGACGCTGTGAGGAGCAGTGTGTGCGTCCAAAAACAAGTGACACAAACAAAAGAAGGATGAAGGAGGCACCAAACGAACGGCTCCTTTTTGTTTCTGCTGCTGAAAAGACAGACAGATGGACTAACCGAAGCCGAAGTCCATTTTCACTTCAGCTGTTTTTCTAAAGGCTGCAATGAAAAGGAGGCTTTAAGCAGCAAAGTGCTCCTCAACCAAAAACAGGATGCCTATGCAAATAGTGGATTATTTTTTGACACTTTTAACATTCATAGATATAGTAGCTTATATTTCTGCTGCTTATGTCCCAGACATATCACCATGATTGGGGAGAGGAGAAATGTTAAGAAATAGCTCAGTTTCCTCTTCACCACAACAGACCAGGACATCTGTTTTGTTGTTGTACTCATAAACTCTCAGAGAACATGTTATATTGACCTTGACTGCGGAGAAACTAATTTAATTTCTTTATTAATTCAGAAAAAGCCTGGGAAAGCTGAGGATTATGTCAAGGTAAAAAGTACAGTATTTTTGTGAACTGAAACTATAAATATTACTGTGACCATATCCCATGGCAAACCAGAAGTCAGCCATCTTGGATAACACAATGAAAAGTTACTCTTTATTACCCTCGCAGGGAAAATTCCTTCTCTTCTTTAAACTCATCCAGTGGAGCCTCTCCAGATCAGAGTCACCTGAGAAAATCGAGCCGAGCACGAGATGCAAACTCCACACAGCAACTCAGGACCTTCTTGCTGTGAGGCGACGGTGCTAACCACTTTGCCAATGTGTCACCGAAAGTATTAACGTGAGCACTTGATTTTATCTCCGTCTTTAATAAACTTGTCTGAAGGCATTTAACTGAGTGACACAAAATTCATCTAAAAATGTGTCATCAAAAAGTTATTCAGTTTTTCCTCAGTTTATGTTTGAATGCACTGTGGCTTCTTTTTATCTAATCACTGTAGCAACTGGGAGCAGTGTAAGCAGCGTCGCCTGCTGACCTGACATTGACATTTGGATATTTTTAAAATCGAGGTAGGGACAAGAAAACAAATACAAAGACAGTGGAATAAGCTCCCGATACTGAACTTTTAAAACCTTCTCAAAAGAGTTAAAAACATTATCAAACCAGTCATGTATGCACTAAACTCACTCAAACTGTTTTTATTGTCTATTATTAAAATTGGTATATGTTGAATGAGACTAGTTAATGTCAAAGTGAACAATGGCAGCAGCAGCAGCAGCTCAGTGGGTAGAGCGGCCGTCCTTTGATCGGCGGGTGGGTGTTTCGATCCCCGCTCGAAACATCCCAAAACCTACTGTCGTTGTGTCCTTGGGCAAGACACTTAACCTACATTGCCTCCAGTGGTGTTCCAGCTGTAACACTGGTAAATAGTGCACGTGACAGAGTGGTTAGCACTCCTGCCTCACAGCAAGAAGTTCGTGAGTTCAAAACCTGGCTGACTCAAACATTCTCGGCCGACTCTGGTCTTTCTGTGAGGAGTCTGCATGTCCTCTATGTGTTACTGTGGGTTCTCTCCAGGTACTCCGGCTTCCTCCCACCGTCCAAAGACATGCATGTATAGGTTAATTGACAAATCTAAAGTGTCCCTAGTGAATGAATGTGAGAGTGAATGGTTGTCTGTCACTGTCTGTCGCTAAAATGTCAGCCCTGCGACTAACTGGCCACTGTCCAGGGTGAACCTGGCCCAAAGCTGCTGGGATAGGCTCCAGTCACCTGCGACCCCTAACGGGACTAAGCGGTAGAAAATGAATGAATGAATGACTCAATGAACATAGCACTTAATAATATGTTAATGTTGAATGAGATGACTTTATTGGACTTAATTATGCATGTGATGTATGAACTTGTGAATGAGAATGCCGCTGTATGTTTTTTGAGATACACATTTTGTTTATGTGACACCCCTTCCCCTTTTTCCAAGGACTACAGATGGAAATTAGGTGTTAGACTATAGTTGCTGCTTTGGCTTATTAAATAAATGAAAAAGAAATAATTGAGTATACTAAGTTATAAAATAAGACAGGTCTAGGGAACAACAACATGGGGTAAAGGTTCAAAAACACTTGTCAGAACCATGCTGCTGTCTGTTTATTCAAACATGAAAGCATGAATGAAGGTCCTCAAACCCTGTGGACATGTGGTCAGCAGCGTCCCACAAGAATAATACTGGAACCCACTGAGTCTAAGTGAAGGGCCTCCAGACAGAGCTCAGTGTGCGTCCTCTGTGCTTCCACGTGTGGGCTTTTTGGAGCGGTTGGCATGGTAACCCCTCGTCTAATACCACAGCCCGGTCCATCGTGGTTCCTTGTCTGACAGAGGCGCAGCACACAGCGGCAGGGAGACACATGTGCAATTTGGATCCGTTTGTGGACAGATTGCACGGGTAACACGACAGCACAAAGGTCAATTCTGTCAGCAGGACTCAGGAAGGTTTCTGATCCAACAAAAACATTCAAAATCCCTCAGAAAAACTCTTTACTGTTTAAGTCTGACCAGCCATCCTATTTGATCTAGTCTATACAAAGAATTAGTCAGGTATTTTTTGTTTATTTAAGTTGGATTTAAAGAGGAGTATCAGCCCTATCAACACTTGAATGAAGCGTTGCATAAACTAAAGCACAACAGATTTTAAATAAAGGGTTACAGATAATGATGATCTGGTCTGGAAGGAGCTCTTATGTGGAAATGGCTGTGCAGATATGACAGTGGTCATATCACTGTGTTGGCTTGAATTTCTTTAATCCAGACCAAAATATTTTCATTTTATGTTGGCCTGTGTAGCTAAAAGATTGATTTGTTCCCTGTACAATCAGAGCAGCAGAGTAGACTGCGCCACAGGCTACAATTCAACCTGGCTGGCATTCAAAAGAATAATATACAGTTTAGAATAAGATTATATTTCCAGAGCCAAGCTGGGACACTTTCCTTAAACCCACTGCATAATAAAAAACTGATCAGGACGCAAAATCTGTGCTCTAAATAAAACAATGATAATTCCATTGTTCAAACATTAAACATGGGACAGGAAGTGTGAAAGAGGGACTGTCCCCATTGGTCACCCTAGTTTTGCATTTCAATCTTTTGTTGAATAAACAATACACATATAAACTTCCAATCCCCATCCTAAACCATAATTTACAACTTACAAGAGACACATCAAAACAGACCCAATCTACAACACAACAAGCATTTGTTTCAATTTATTTTTAGTAGAAGACAGGAAACAGCGTGAGAGAAAGAATGGAATAACAGAAGTGAGAAAACAACAAGAAGAAAACAGTTAATTTGACTGTGCCCCGGGATATATTCTTGTAACGGGATTGTCTTAAATTTTTACAACTGGATATTTGTTAAAGGGAATCTTTGCTCGTACAACTGTGAGCTCAGTTCCTGTGCCAGAGTGACAGGGGCTTTAAAGGAAAATAAAATCTAGTTAACAACCTTTCCAATGATTTGTTGTTAACACTGACAACATTCTGATAACTCTGTACAGATTTTAATGCCAGATCTGAAGGAGGTGCTCTGCACAGCTCTTCAAGGTTAAACGTCCCGGTGCTTGTTTGCTGCAGACCTGGTGTTATGAGTGAGTCTCAGAGGTCATAACAGAGTGCGACTTGGGCCTGATATGAATTATTGAGCAGCATTGGTGGGCTTCTCTCTTTGCCCTGATGGAGGTATAAAAGCATCTTCCAGTGCCTCCCTCTGTAAACCTACTCAGTGCCATCAGAGACTCCCACAGATGCACCCGGACACATTCATTATTCATGAAGTAACTCTGTAGACGGTGCACAGAGGCCTGAGCTCTCTCCTCTGCCTCTTTCTCACTCTGTTCCGTTGTCTTCGACCATTAACTGCTCTCTCTCAGAGACAACAACAGCCTGCATCCTGCTGTAAACTCAGGATCTATTCTACTGAATCAAACAGACACAAGATGGTGGTCGTTATCTTCTTTAGCTCAGACTGGTTCATTTATTCAAAGACACAAAATGGACATTTCTTCTGACACAATATTATTAATGTTCTTGTTAAAAGTTTGTCAAAGTAGGGTTAAATGATAATGACCATCAGCTTTAAGAGACAAATTATTATTATTATTTAAAAAAATTTTCTCTAGACAGTTTTTGTCAAACTCTGAAAAATAATCAATTAATTGGCAAAATTAATTTGTTAAAGTTAAGAAGACTGCAATATCTTATCACTGAAAAAAAAGCCTTAGTCTTCACCAGAATTCTACAAAACAGCACATGGAGGACCCAGGGTTCTACACGGATGGTTTTAGGACCTGTGCTTCCTCATTAAAAACTGTTAAACAGAGATCTACCTGAAGAGATTAGCATGAACATTGCGAAAGCTGCAAAACCTTCATTAAAGCGACACTCACTTTTCAGGCTGGACACCCAACAAGGAACTAAAGGAGTCAAATTATGTGGCTATTTTCACAAAGAACTGTTAAGTTTTTTATTTCTTTTCTACAAAATGTGTGTAGATGTAGGATATAGACAGTTTGTATCACTGCTCATTCCCAGATCATCCATAAAACACAGGATGAAGCCTTTATGTGTAGTCTGACCTTTTAAAATAAAGGACAAAACCCACATAACCGACAGTAATGTGGAAAACTGTCTAATGTTTGTGAATGGTTTTATGATGAGCTGTGTCGTGCGTGACGAGCTGTGACACATGTGAAGAGGATTTCTTAATCTTCTTATTCGTGTTCTCTGTGTCTGCCCCTCTCCCAGCCAGCCCCTGTCCCACTGTAATCCTGGGTCTGGACTGTCAGTAATCCACACAGACAGTGCAAGATCTGTCAGTGCCATAATCACAAATCACAACTAAATGTCTAATAAAGACCGTGTATTATCTGTCAGAAGCTGTAATCTAATGATAAATATAAAACATGACAGTTGCTTTGTAAATACACATTCATGTTTATTACCATTCAGTATGTAATTAAGACTAGAGCTCCTTAGACATTTTTCCACACAGATTTTCATTTAAAACATTTATATTTTTTCTTGTCAAAAGAAAATTTATATCCAATAGTAACAACTGTACAAAGACAGTCTGTACGTACAATAATTATTTACTTAAAAACAGTTCTTATTTTAGTTTAATGCAAATCATGTGACAGTTAAAACAGCAGCTCACGTCTTGGAGCCGAGTGACCACAGACGACTACAGCTTTATGTACATGCACTAAAGTGCTAGTGTTCAAAAGGCATGCAAATATCAAACTCATATTTCTACATCTGCCTCCCAAATATGCATATTGGATTGTTGTCACCCATCTTTAAGAATAACACAGAAAAGACACATTTTCATCGAGGGGTACGGTACGGGTCGGGTTAGTATGACTCAGTTTGGTAGGTGATATTTTTTGGGCCTTTATTTGATAGACAGTGAACAGGATAAGTGGAATGAAACACAGGTTTCCCTGCGTATTTAACGTGCACTCTACTGACTGAGCTAGGGTTGAAGAAGCTTGTGTTGAAGACGCTTTGCTGTGAACAGGAAAGAGGTGTTTGCTACATCACAGTGAACGTCATACATCAAATAAAGAAGTGAGTTTGTTCTTTGTATCGTTGACAGAAGCTGGAAGAATGGTAATATTCTGGAGCTGCTCTCATATAATTTGAATAGATGTAGGACGTGGACTTTCTTTTCTTCCTCCTCATGCCCAGAGCATCAATAATCACAAGATGAGGCTTTAATGTAAAGTTTGCATTCTGCTTCAATGAACAGTAGAAGAAGAATCTGGTTTCTGGTCTTTCGTTTACTGAACTTCTAATTCCCGATTCAGAAAACTGCCTTTAACAGGGTTTCTAACGCTTTAGGGACTCACTATTGGTTAATGCAGTGTAGATGTGTTTAGTGCAGTGTAAACAGCCAATGCAATGTTTTCAGTTCAAGAAGCGTGCAGCCATTAGACACTGACTGTGACTTGTTGCTACTAAACATCTAGCTTTGTTTTGGGGACTCTAAAAGTATATATTTTAGTGTATTGTAGATTTGGACCCCATCTGACACTGGGAATATATAGATTTGATTTTGAACAAGTACAGGATCAAGCATTGTCTTGGAATATGAAGAACAAAACAAGCTTTGTTTGAAAAAAACAACAACATAAAAACATTCCCTTTTTTTCCCTCTCAAATGAAAGTTTTGCCCGAGTTAAGATTGTTATCAAATCAAGTGTTTCGCTCCACCTTTTAGTCAATGTTTCTCACATTTTAAAGCCGAGAGTTAACAAAGCTGATTTGGAAGGTTTTGTCCCAAGCTTCAAACTGACCCGTCCCGTACTGCTCAAGAGGAAAAGAGGCTAATGACATTCTGACATTCATCCAAACAGACAAAGAAAAGTAGATCAGCATCTGAAATCAGCAACATCATGTGACTGCTTCAAAACTCAACGAAGCAGTTTCTGTTGTCGTCCCTTTTAAAAAAATCAACAGACATGTATACGTTCAAGTTTCAAAGGCTCGTAATAAAAAGGACAAATAATATGTGCTTCAACTTAAAATATAATCAAAAATAAACATGTAAACGTCAAAATATGCATCAGTTTTAAACAGAAATATTGAATCCAGTGCATTTGTCTGACACCCGTAAAGTAAAGGAGTAACTAAAACATGGACAGGCACAGTTTCTTGTTGATTTTCTGCTCATTCAAAGTATGTCCAAGTTTTCTACAGCGATGCTCAGCTGGTGCTACGAGGGTCCCAGCCCGTCCCGCTCCTGGTTTTGGGGAGTCTGTGGAGGGGCTTTGAGGTACTGGCTGTGCTCCAAACAAAGGAGAGGCAGTCTGATCGGGGAGGACGAGGAGCAGCGGAGATACCAGCTCATACGGGCTCCTCGCCCTCCAGGATGGGTCGGCGCTGACCCGGGAACGTGAACCTCCTCTGGGACACGTCGCTCCATTTGGGCGAGGACGTGGGGGAGCGGGCCCAGCGTGAGGGCGGTCGACGGTTGGCAGGGCGAGCCGGGCGCAGGAAGCACGAGTCCAGAGGAGGAGCCACGGGCGAGCGGGGCAAGTCCTGCCAACGACAAGGAGCGTCAGAGATCAGGGCGAGGACGGCTGCTCAGAGGGGACAGGAAGTGGACATACACACTGACACATGATGGGACAGAAATGAAAACATGCCAACAGGACAGTTTGACCTCAGAGATGAGACGGTGAATATAAATGTATCAGAAAAGTAAAATTTATTATTATGAATATTGTTCAGTCAAGACTTGCTGTTTGTTTGAACGTGTTCATCTAAAATTAACAAATTAATTTAATAAAGAAAGTGGGCGACAGCAATGCCAATGCAATCTTTACTATATGAGAAAGTTAGCTTTTGTGGAACAGCGAATGTCCAGTTGAAGTCACAACAAAAATATAGGACATAGTTAAGCATGAAAAAAAGATTTTAAACTGCAGAGACGTTGTATGGCAGCCAGTACTAATTATGAAATTACATTTTGGGTTTCCCGAATATTATGGATAATTCCCATAAAATTATTATTGTGCCTTAAGTCTTAAAGCGGCTTTACCTAAAGCAGCAAGAAAAGGGCTGTACACTGTAGTGACTGACTGTGTTTTTTTCTTTGCACTGGGAATGTTAGTGGAGAACCTCAATAAACTAGATATACAATCCATAAAGATGTATTAAGAGCAGATGTGTGGAAGAACATCAAGGAAAACTTGGAAAAAATAACCTAAATTATCTTTAGATGTAAAGTTAAAACAAACAAAAAAGCATGAAGAACAAGAATCCAGCTTAGAGCATTGTCCTTTGGGTCATATCAGTAATATATAAAAAAGTATTTTACTGAAATAAAGTAAAGGCCAAAACCAATGCCATGTTTCAGAGTCTGGACTCAACCTTTTCTGTCAGACCCCAACTGTGTATAAACACAGACACTGCGGCAGAGGACACTGCAGACGAAGGACTGTCCTCATTCAATCAGTCTTTGAGCACGCTGCGTCTGTGACTGTGCTGTAAGAGTGGTACTTGTTACATGTGTGTTCCCAGAATTTAACAGAACAGTGATGATGAGAAGCTGTGAGTGAACAGTGAGTGACAATGAATGAATGATCACACAATACATTTATTAATAGCTGAAGAATGGGAAACATCAAGTCAAGTTGGGGAAAGAACTTTAGAACTTATGCATAATAATTGTCTAAAAATAGTGTATTGTATTTGTTTACCGTTAGTTGAGTGACTGATTTCTGTTACTATGTTATTCAACCCTTAAATTGAGGCATGTCAGTAAAACCTTTACATTATTAGTAACCATAAACACAGAAAAGTCATTCTTTACAGTGTATTGTTCAACAAGTCTATAACGAGAACATGCACCAGTGACACAAGAAGTTAGTGACGTCAGAAAACACTACAATGAACAACAGTACGTCTCCAAATGTAGCCTGACTCTAACAACAAAGTAGCCTGGCCATCCATTATATTCTTTATGTTTTGTAGGATTACTCTGGTCTCTGAGAAACATGGTACTGAATAAGCCCCGCCTCTTTTTAGATAAAGTGTTATGATTGGACAGATGGCTGTGAAGGGAAGGGATTCAAGGGACCCATTTTTCAGACAGTTTTTGAGAAGTTTATGAGTATGGCTGGCCAGACTAGCACCAAAGGAAAAAAATCACATTAAAGATAAGAGTTAATGGTTCCCAGTGCGGCAAAGAAAAGCTACTGACAAACCAAATTTCTGTGATGCTCAATCCAGAGGTAATGTTTTAAATGTGGAGTTGTTCTTTAAGCATGCACAGCACATGTACCATTAACTGTTAAGAGTTAATGTGGACCAGACAGAGGTGAGAGAGCACAATGGGACGATGTTAGGAGCCATCTTCATCAATAATCATCAGCAAAGGTCTGGTTAGTGAATGAAAATGATGAACTGTAAGAGGAAACAGAAGTGTACAGCACTCTACGGTCAGTCACATTAATCATCAGAGTGTATCCTGAAGCCCACAGCGACACAGAGCAGGACCTGGTAAAAACACACTGTTAGAGTCAGAGATAAAGATGTCCAACAACCTGCGCTGTACCATGTGTGGGACGTCCAGTAGAGTGGGCTTTGCCAAGCGGTCACTGAGCAACATTTTGGCACAAAAACACCAAAATCTAACTGTAATCGTCACAAATAGATGCCTCTTACATGAGTTTGTATTGAGAGCTTAAAGGACCACACAGGTTCATGACAGGGTCATGCTTTTCTAAAATAAGCAGGTGTCTGCTGCCTTCAGGTTTCAGAACAATGACATTATCTTATTTAGTGCCTAAATCACCTATAAAAGCCAAGCCTGGGGTTGGAGCTTGTAGGCAACTAACTAATGGTTTATACTTATGGGACATGACCAGGCTTTTAGCCCGAAAAGGCGACATGGGACCACCTTCCCATAGGCCCACCACTCACAGGAGGAACTACAGGAGGTCTGTGCACTGGGAATTAATAGTTAAAGGTGAGTGCAAAGATGACTCAATCCCTGGACATGACTTGTTGCCTGGTGCCAGACCTGAAGGAGGTTGAGAGGCTAACCTCTACACACAGGTCAGGCTCTGGAACCAAACTCCTTGAGAGAGGCTGGACTCTCTGTAATTGCCACAGAGAGAGGAGGCTTATACAATCCACATGTCGGAGTCCACCTCAGTGAACAAGAGGGTCGCCTACAGGTCCACAGAAAGGGGCCAGCTCTGGTGCCTACTGGATGCCTGTCTGGGGACGTTATTTAGACATCATTCCTCAAGAGGAGGCCCAGGATCAACCCAGGACATGCTGGAGGGAACATGTCTCACGGCTGTCCAGGGGATGCCTGGGTATTCCTCCGGAGTAGCTGGAGGAGGTGTCTGGGGAGTAATGGTCATAAACCAAAGATGTCAGATCTTGTGCAATCATGGACGACCCCAGTCCATCAGAAACCACAGGAGCCATTAGAACATACTGTCATTGATGTGACAGGACAAATGTGTTGGACTGACTTTGTTTTAGTGTCTTATTTTTTATTGTCCTGCATAAAAAACTTATCTCAATTTAGTTGTATCACAATATTAACATTAGCATTGTTTTGAGAATAACATTATTTCATGAGGTATCCACTGATTCAACAGAAACTGCAGTCCTTTACAGGCAGCACTGGCTTTAGTCAATGGAAATGTTGAGTAGCTAGTTTTGTCAAAGTTTTTGAAAATACCGGTGTGGTCCTTTAAAACAGATGATATTTACAAAAAGCATGCAAGATTCAACAGCAATAAAAAGATGCATGGCCATCACACAACTCCGATGGCTTCACACACTGTCACTGAACTGTCCTGTGAGGCATGCAGTGATGAGGAGTGACACGTCCAGGAGGCTGTGAACCCCCCGCCAAAGGCCATAAAGAGGAACTTACATCACGGAGAGAGTTAGAGTCCCCAAGGAGTTGTTAGTATGACAGTGTGGTTCTGGATCAGAGCACAGCGGGCAGCGAGGAGGGGGCACATACCACCCACAGGGACAGACAGAAAGACGGGAAGGAAGGAGAAGATAGAGTGGGACAAGTTAATTGGTCAAATCGGGCAAAAGAGGAAGAGGAGATTCAGGATAAATGTGGCATATCAAAGGCAGAGATGATGAGCAGAGTGAACCAGACAGATGGGAGAACAGATTTAGTTTTGACCTGGAAAAAACACAAGGGGGTTCTTATGGACTCAATAACAAAAAGGTATGACTCAAATATTGGCTTGTTTTAAACCATTTGTTGTCTAGCACTAGACTGTGCAAACTGCTTTATAACCAAACAAAATGCATAAGAGTATATTAATGTCAGATTCCTAGATTTTATTCACAACATAGTTCATTCATATAGCATCATTTTCAGGTTGTGTTGGTTTATGTGGTTCTATTGAGCATCTACATATAGTCACTTTCCAAACACACACAGCATCAGTAAAAATATTGTTAAGTGTGTCTATGAGTGATGCACAAAAGATAGTTAAACATCAACAACATGTGGAATAACATTGCTTTAATGGAGTCTATTGTTTCAATGTATGGATTTCAAAGGACATGAGCCTCTAATCTGTCGACTGATACTATACAACGTCGCTACCACCAGATCAATGGGTATATTTAGAGTGAACACCACATAAGACAGTGTTATTTTCTTGTCCCTTCCTATTTCCTATCGCCATTCTTGTTGTGGGTGATAGACCAAAAATATAAAAAAAAGTTTTTGTACTGTCCTTGACTTTTAGCTAGACTAGCGTGGTAATAATATTTAAAATCATGAGGCACATCCATCCGTTTTATCCAGGTCTTTGTAATAATTAAAGGAAGTTAGAGCCAAGCTTCAAAGCCGACAGAGCAAAGTACTGTAGCATTGAAGAAAAAGAAACCTCTACAGCAAAGTTTGAATTAAAATGAATAAATTTTAACATTACCATTGCATCAGTCAGTGCTTTCAATCTGCGAAAAGAAACGTTAACATTTTAGAGATGGTGCAGATTTAAACAGAGCTGATCTCTTTGTTGTCTCTGAGGTCCCGGGCTGAGGTCAAACATACGAGGGGCTCTTAAAACACGGGCCCCAGATCAAATGAATGATGAGGCGGTGGATCCAGGGGCGCTCTATATTTACCTCCATACATCCGGGCTGCCTGTCCGAGTCGCTCGTCCTGCTGCCGTCCCGCTGGCCGCCCTGTCCCGTCTGCAGCCTGCGCTCCTCTCGGCAGCTCTCCTGAACCTTCTTGTTGACGATCCTCGCTGCGTTTTCGGCGAGCGTGTACCCGGGAGGGGCGGACAGGTCCTGCCGTATGCTCACCACCTCAGAGTTTTTGTCCCCGTGGGTCTCAACTATAAGCTGCACTGGGCTTGGCGAGCGCCCCCTGGTGGTCCGTGAGGTGTCCTGTTGAGTCCTGTGCTCGTGAGCTGGGCTGGGCTCTGCGGGACGGGAGCGGCTGGGGGACTTGTTGAATTTGGGGTCGAAGCTGACGGGGGTGTGGTCGATGATGTTGAAGAGGCTGGACAAGCCGTCGTTGATTGTTGTGTGCACAGGGCTGTCCCGGGTCGTGGTGGAGCGAGCCCACGCAGACTCGCTGTTGCCCTTCTGGGGGGTGGTAGGAGTGGGGGCGCGGGTGTTTGGGAGATCGTTTTTATTGGTCAGGGACGGTTTGCGTTGGAGTTTGGGCGAGCCGTATTTAGGCGAACAACACGGACGATCAAACTTGCTCTGGAACACAGGGGAGTACTGGACCTTCCTTGTGTTACGGGACGGAGACGAAATGGGAGTGCTGCCCCCTTTAGGTGTGAGGCAGCGGTGCGGGCTGCTGGTCAGGTTCCTCAGCAGGTCAGTCTGGAGGCCCACACTGATGGTTTGGGTTGTCTGGGTGCCTCTGGTGGTGAAGCCGTTGGTCTGGGACGCCGTGTCCCGGAGCAGAAGCCCTGGAGGGGAGCGGATGGCGTTCCTCACAGAGATGGCCACCTCCTTCATATCGTCGCTCAGATTTCGGGACAGCTGCAGCTCCAGAGAGGACGGGAAGCCCACTGCGGGACACAGAGGGGGCCCCCCACAGGGCCACTTCCCTGAGTTGAACTCCTTGTCCACAACACTGGACCCCACCTCCCCTCGTCCCCTGCCGTTTCCCTGGGCAGTGGGGCGCTCTGCTGGCCCCACTCTGGTGGGACTGTGCAGGACACAGTGGCCCCTGAGTGGCGGCCTGTGGCAGTGTTCGGGACTGCTCATTGTGCTGGTGGTGAGTGTGGCGCCGGTCGTCAGGAACCGTGACCCCGGCTGATACTGTTCATGCATTGGCTCTGTCCCGCGAGCCTCGGGGCCTTTCTCCGGCCACGCCTCCCTGGGACCCGGAGCAGAGGATGATGGGAAGTCCCAGCCTTTACTGTTGAACTCCTCAATGTATTTGAGGTCGTCCGGGGACAGAGGGGGGGTCACGTCATCCGGGCCACGGTCACTGTGCCGGGTCTTGTCCGGGAGGAACGGGGAGCTGTCCATGAGGCGCTGGAAGTCGCTCATGGAGCAGACGGACTTGGCTCTGAAACAAAAACACAGAATATAAACCCAGCCCAAAGACATAAACTCCTTTCTCAATTATGTCTAAGTTTCAGCTAATGCCAAAAATATATAATTATAATAAAGAACTAGTATCTCTTTTAACAGCAAGTTAAGACCAATGTTTTAAAAGTTAAAAGCTGAAGGATTAAACAACAGCTTGAGGAGCTGTAAGAGAAACAGAATAACTCCCAGTTACATAATGTGACAGTTAATATAGTCAACAGCAGAGTCTTCAGAGGCTAATGAATGAGGCACAGTTCAGACTACTATATGTAGCAGTCTTTGAACTTAACCTTTGGCTTTAAGATGCAGTTACCTGAGCAGACTGCCCCCTCCCATCTCGTCATCAGGGAAGGACAGATCCTCCACTCTCTCCGAAAGCTCATTCAGGGCCTAAAACAGCAAACACAACATCACAATATAAGAACAATAATGGTTTTACAAATGAAAGACTGGGTTTGGAAATGCAGAGATACCGATAATTTATAATATAGTGTCCAATACAGGACCAGATCGGTTGATAAATCTAAAATGTTCATAAAAGGAAATGTGTCTTTGACTACAGATGCAGTTTTATTTCTACACTACACAGACATACCATCACATGAAATGATCAGTTATTCTGACTGTTCCTCTCTGCTTCAGTTCACTCTGTACTCACAAACTACAGCAGCCGCAAAGGGTCAAATTTCAAGCTTCAAAGCTTCTCAATCTCGATGCTTAGAGCTTAGCACCAAAGGACCTTCTAACTTTACAGGAGGAGGAAAAGCATAGATATTTTCGGATTAGACTTACTTTTAACAAGTTTAACCAGCTTTTAAACCTGGTTATAACTGCTTTAGGTGGTTTAAATTGAACTTTATTCAGGTTCAAAAAGATCTAATCCTGTTGTTACTGGATTTGAACAGGTTTTCTGTAGTTTCAGCTTGACCTTACATGGTTTTGAACTGATTTAAATTTTCTCTAACAACATTTGGAGGATTTAAGGAGGTTTAACTTACACTTTAACCAGTTAAAAATAGATTTAGAAGGTATAACTGGATTTGGACAGGTTTTAATGATGAATACCAAAAATAAGGTAAATCTACGTACAGCATATGCAATTTTAGGCTTTTCTGTTTACCTCCTTCATGCAGGGGAACCTCTTCTCACTGTCCAGTCTGGAGGGAGGAGGCACCTCCATGTCGCTGAGAGGGTCCAGAGTGAGTGCGTCCAGAAACAGGTTTTCTGTGGGACCCTTGAGCCTGTTGCCATTCCCCTGTTCGTCCAGCACAGCGTCCGAGTCCGAGTGGGAGCGAGCGGTGGGCACCGGGACGGGAGCGGACGCACAGAGGGAGCGTGGGGAGCGGGGCGGTGGGGACTATCCTGGGGGGAAAAGACACCTCTGTGGGATGAAGTGCTCTCCACGCCTTCCCCCAGACGGGATGTGAGCTCTCTTTGAAGCTGGAAAACAAAGAGACACACAATTCCTCCAAATAAATGCATTTTTTAAAAGCACATTATTCACATTAGAATTTGAGATGAAGCACTTCAGCAGCTTTGTATTTAATATAAAACCTCTGAAGGAATAGTTCTAACTCAGGCCCAACCTTCACAGAGGTTCTTTTTTATGGTCACTAATAAATGCTAATAACAAATCTGTAACAATAATGTAAAGCATTCTTAATTAAAGCTTTCTGTATACTCTCTCCTCTTGTAGAGTCGGCACAACACTAATTATTATTATTAGACGACAAGAATGTTTTCAGCAAATGTTGAAGAACTTTTTTCAAGAACCATTTAAAAGAAGATGTGTATTTCAGTAGCTGCTTTAATTCTCTGGAAGATTACAATTTAAGTTAAGTTAATGAAATGGAAAGTGAGAGTGACTAGCATTGATCAGAGGGACTCGCCAAAAGAGTGAATATTTTAAGTAGATAGTTTTTACACACAGTTTACACATGTTTAGTCTATATAATGCAAAGAATTAAGAAACAAGACCCAAAATGCTAATCAAAAACTGAAAAAACAACAACCAGTATCTCCTTTAACAGCATTTGAATGTTTAAAAAGTGAAAAGCTGAATCATTAAACATCATCGGAAGGAGTTGTAAGAGAAATTAGTTTTGTGATCCTGAATAGGTTTTGTGAATGTGGCTGTTCAGTTGTGGCGTTCAGGACCAGTACGTGATATGTCAGGGCTGCATTATGAAACGAGAAAAGGGTCCTACTTCAGTCTGTCTCACTCTGGTCTGCTCTCATCATGTGCACTTATGCCAGGTTTAGCTCTGTAATATGTTTATATAGAGACTTTATTATATCCCTCCTTTTTCTATGTAACTTTGTAAATATGTAAACAAAAAATTATTTCAATGTAATTTCCTTAATTTGCTTTTCTCATCCCTTTTTTCAAACACTTTTTGACACACCTCTTAATTTATCATTTTATTGGATGCCTTTGTACTTTTGGTCTTATTTCTACAACTGCTGCTGCAACAGATGACTTTATTTCGCTCTGGGATCAACAAAAGTCATATCTAATCTTATTTTACTCATGTTTGCTCCTGAAATATATTGTATTGAAGATGTAATGATGAAATGTCTTTATTATGTTGTATGAACTATATATTACCATGAAGAGAACAAATTTGAGTTTGAGAACAAACAGAATTTGTACCTGATATTTTTTCTTCTAGTAAATGGTTTAAACTCCAAATATTATATTGAAAAAACAGGCGTTAGGATGCCTTCTTAGTTTATTATAAGGGATTTACAGAATTACAGTTAGTGGAGTTTCAAGAGACTTCTGTAAAGAGCATCATGTTAACAGCTAGGTTTTGTTTTAATGTCTCTTTAGCTCTTTCAAAGGTAGTGCACTAGATTCACAGACTCAGATTTACTCCTCTTCATCCTGAAGGATTTTCACTCCTGAACCGGTTTAATGTTTGCTATAAAACTGCTGAATAATGCATCTCTGTTTCCTCTTGTTGCATCAGCACTTTTCTCCTCTTTTTAGCAGAAAGCATCAGGAGTGTCGCTGTTGTTATTATCCCAGGCACCGCTTTAAATGTATATGTCGAATGCTCATATTATATTAAAGCAGTGATGCCCTGAGAATCAGAGACGAGGCGTCCAATTAAAGCCCAGAGAGGACATCAATTATTCAGTAATTCCTGGTGTTTGCTTTATCAGGCCGAGGCAGTTTTAGAACTAAACAGGAAAGATAGCAGCCTCTGAAACCTCGACTCTCTCTGACTTCACACGTTTATAGCTTCAAGGGAAGAGTTTAAGAGTTATATTTTAGTGAGGACAATGACTCTGTGTCTGTTTCCCATCTCAGTAGCCCACTTTACATCAAAACTCCTCACTGTATTAATCACTGTGTTTGTTCATGGGATAAAATCCAATCATATTAGACGGACGTTCTGGAGGACGTGAGGAGTAACTAAATCTGGATCCTGTGTCTCTGCTTTTGGGCGACAGGGACAGTAATGTTGGTTCAGGCTATTGGAGACTTTATACCATCCTTACGTCCGCTGCGCAGAGAAACATCTGTCTGTCCAGCCAACTGGCACAGACTGTTCCTGGAGAGGTTCCCAATGGAGTGGCTGACCTCCACTTTCCGGGAGGGGACAGGTCCCAGAGGCACGGACCCCATATTATTATTTTTTTGTTTATTCCTCTGGGCTGTCCAGGGGACAGTTTATTGTTTATTTGTTGTAAAACCAACTGTGACCTCTTTGTTTTTTTTGTCTTTGTGAGTCAATTCTCATTCAACAGTCTTTCTTTATAAGTAATATGTATTTTTATAAAAGCGTTGTATTAAATTAATCCGTTTCATATATTCAGTCAGTAACATTGTTCTCCCAGTCCCTCTCACTATACATTTTATGGCGACCCAAGCTAAAGTATATACTGTTAAAAAGTGAGCTGTAGATGAGTCTGTTGTTTAAATGTTTGTGGGCTCAGTAGGTTGTTCGTGGCTGTACTTGTTCGAAGTACTTTGTTTAGGTCAAATACATAAACCTACTGAAGATGACTTCTCACTTGCTTTTTTAATTTTCTATTGTCTATCCATTAAAATAGAAACAATATAAAGGTGCATTAAAAGAGATATTTATTTTACTACATATTTTTATTAGTTTATCTAAAAATAGACCTTAATAGAATCCAATGAAAGTTCCGTCACTTCCTTCTACAGGTGCCCAGAGAGGACAAACTGAGCACTGCTGGAGGAGAAGCACACTCAGGTTTCTAGCTGAAGGTTTTCCACATTTATAAACTTTTTTTTTCTTTCATTATTTTATTTAACTATCTGACCTATTTGTTTGTTCAATGTCAAAAGCATGTCCCTGCAGAGCTACCATAGCTGTTCACATGTCTACCACCAGATGTCAAAAACTTCACACCCTGACCACCCTCCGGCCCATGGATAAATCTCCATTAAACTCCCAACAATACTGCTTAAAACTGTTATTATAAAACAGTTACAAAGATAACTCAGGGCCTTAAGTCTTCTATTCACTTTCCTTCTTCTTTAATTCCTCTTACCCTCTCCATCTTGCGGTGCATTTCCCTCATGCTGCTGTCCCACTCCTGCCGCTCCTGGTCAAATTTTTCCATCAGTTGGCTTTTCTCGCGGCTCCACCTCTTCTCTCCGTGCTGCAGTTTCCAGCGCAGGTCCATGGAGGCGCTGTGACTCTCAGACAGCAGTCGGCGGTGCTCCTCACGCTCCTGGTTCAAGGCCCGGTCCGCGTCTGTGTCCGAGTCACCTTCACATCGCACCCTGGCACCGGTCTCGTCCTCCAACTGCTCCAGGACACAAAGACACGGATTTATATTACGTTTAGCCGTCTTAAACATAAAAGAATAAGCCAGTCTCAAAGTTAGGACTGGGAATTTTCCCCAAAAAAGAGTGAAAAGAGAGTCAAGACTGTTTTCCTTCAGAAATATTTTTACATTGAAGGTCATGGTCACATCTGTCATTTATGTCATTTTAAGATTTGGGGAAATTCTGTCTCTTTAAGCACGACTTTACTCAGGAACATTACAATTGAAGCTACTGTCAGAATAAAAGCTGACCTGGTATGTATTCTTTACAAAAAATTAAGTAAATTTTTTTTTTTAAAGATTTATAACAATGTTTATTATGTAATAGTGGTTATTAATGTAGGATTGATGCTTTATAAATGATGAAATAAGGATTAATTAAGTTGTTACAAATACTAATGCTTAGTCTTGAGACTAAGTTTTTCTAATGCTAATCTGACCTAAAGCTCATCTGTCTTTTTTTGCTCATTTCTTTTTGTCTGCTTTTTGTTCAGCAGTGCACTTTTAACCTCATCTCGTATCACTTCATAATTATCAGTTCTGATCTAAATTGCACATATTACTTAACTATTACTTTCTTCCAGGGTGCACGTGGCAGAGTGGTTAGCACTCCTGCCTCACAGCAAGAAGGTCATGAGTTCAAAACCCGGCCGACTCAAACATTCTTGGCCGACTCCGGTCTTTCTGTGAGGAGTCTGCATGTCCTCCACGTGTTACCGTGGGTTCTCTCCGGGTACTCCGGCTTCCTCCCACCGTCCAAACACATGCATGTATAGGTTAGTTGGCAAATCTAAAGTGTCCTAGTGAATGAATGTGAGAGTGAATGGTTATCTGTCACTGTCTATGTCTAAATGTCAGCCCTGCGACTAACTGGCCACTGTCCAGGGTGTACCCCGCCTCAGGCCCAAAGCTGCTGGGATAGGCTCCAGTTACCCGCGACCCCTAATGGGACAAAGCTGTAGAAAATGAATGAATGAATATTACTTTCTTAAAATGCATATATTTAGACTTTTAGGCATATTTCTGTGCTAATTAACTGTTATATACTTTACCAAAGATGCACTTTCTTATTCCTCATTTTTTATATTACTCTGAGTTCTTGTATAATCGTCAACCTGAATATTCTCCACTGCTGTCAATTTGTGTTTACAGAAGGCCTACAGAAGATACTGGTCCAGTTGACTTTTAAACTGAATTGTACAAGTTCATGCAGGTTTTCAGACTTTCTTCCAAGACAGTATACGTACATGATTTCCACAACCTTTGGGCATTTCAATCAATTTCCAGGAGATTTTCCAGGACTGAAAACTACTGTGAATGGCCATGTTTTCTGGGATACATGACATAAAATGTAGTTGCTAATGACTGAAATAGAAATTTATAAACATACACGGTGTTTAGAGGTCTAAGACTGAGTCAAATGCAGTATAATAATCCTGTCTGGTAACAGTACTGGTGTACGCTCTGCTGATCTGTGTAATCACCAGGAATAAAAGGAACAGAGCAGCAGTTTAGGATGTGTCTCTGAACCTGGTACAGCGACGCAACAGAGGACTCAGATGTGCTTTTATCAGAGAACAGAATGAGTAAATTATCTCCAGGTTCAGGCCCTGCGCGACCTCTACACCGTGGAACAACTGAAGCATGTAAATGATGCACAGATTATTTGAAAAGGAGATAATCGGTCTCAGAAACTCAAACCTCTTAATTAATCTCCAGTGCTGCAGTCAACTTTCTTTTATCTGATAAAGCTCAGAGTAATACACTAGTGAGACAGAGTGGTTCAATTATTACTCTTAAAGCAACAGTATAGCCCTATATACTTCCTGTCTTAAATCTGGAATGGCTGCATGTTTGAATGCAAGCCTCTCAATTTCAGGGGGAAGCATGGACAGATTGAATACAGTAAGCTAAGGCACCATTGTGTAAGCTGAATGTGTTCCAGCTTGGTAGGATTAATTGATCCAGATAGCTAGCAATCAATACAAAAAGTTATTTTTAGGTTCAGACATTGAAATATAAATATATGTTTTCTTTATACAATATAGTCTACAATCCAATTCTGTTCAGAGTTTGCTCTTGTAAGAAAATCATGGAAGAATGAAGACCTTCATTGTTTCTTTTCACACTTCTACATCGCCCCAAGTCCAAATAATAAGCCATGTTTGGTTTTGGTTATTTATGTGTTCTCACCAGATGCTCACATTGAGAAGCAGGGAACCATCAGAAACCCTTTAAGGTTATATATGTTATGTTTTTCGCAGGTATGTTGTATTAAATTGAACATTTGTGTTGTCTTTGTTAAAATGGCACATACTCAGGAGCGGAGTAAGAAGACTTGGTAACGAGTAGTGAACAATGGTGTAGATTCATTTTAGTTAGAGTGGGTAGTTTGTGGATTAGCTCCTGTGAGTCTTTCCAGAAAAGAAGAGATTCAATTCAATTTTATTATTATGTTACCTCTACTGACTTCTGTAATAGTCCTTTGTATCCTCTTACACTCATCTCAGTTAAGATAGGGTATTATCTAATAATTTTTTAATCTAAAAGTTACTTTATTAGGAACAAAAGAGAGCCTTGAAACAGCTGTGTTCATTTCATAAAAAATATAAAACCTAATCAGACACAATGATGCTGTAATGACTTTATACAACTATATAAAGTCTCAAAGCTATAACTCATCTCAGGTTTATGTGTAATTACAGGTTTGGTAAGAGTTGTTTTTGAGAAGGCTGTGATCCGTGAAGAGGCACATGTTCTCTGTCGTCCCGCTGCTAACTCAGAGAACAGTTTCTGGGGCAGATTGTGTACTGTGTGTGGGTTTGTGGAGCTGAATGCTGAGAGGCCATCTGTACCTGGACGAGCTGGCTCTTCATCTCGGCCCACTTGACCTCCCAGGCCGCCTTGTCGTTGGCGTAGGACTGCTGCAGTTGGCATCGGCGCGTGTCTTCCTCCCGCAGTTCCTCCCGAAATTCCTCAAGCAGCGAGCGCAGAGCTTGTAGCAGCCGTCTGTTCTCCCCGAACTGCAATAAAACGCCAGATTAGGATGACACAATCAGCGAAAACCTGCTTTTTATAGACGGATAATCCCACATGCAAGTCACTGCGGGTTCAGCCCTGCCTTATCTGCTCCCGTTTTTATCAGCGCCCTTTGTCTTTTATGCACAACCCCGCTCTGTAAGTGCTCTATAAATCAATTTCACTTCAAACTTCTACGTCCTGTTTCTGATGTGGCTCATCTCTCTCCCTCTCTAAGGTCACAAACGCTTATGAATATGATTAAAATGCACTGAGGAGGCTCTCATTAAGAAGTACTTATGCCACACATGTTGGTAGTGTGGGGCATCTCGAGGCTGGACTTAGTCTTAGGACTGGTTTTAAGACACTTTTTAAAGGTCTCAGTTTTGTCTTAAGCTCATGTTTTACTCAGGCTTGTCTGTTTTGGACACATAGGTCACAGGGTTTTAAATCAAGACTGGCCAAGTCCACAACTTTTTTGTCCACATTATTCTTGTGAAGGTTTTTAGAGCATGTGAACAGCTATGGTCGCCCTGCAGGGACATGCTGTCGTCTATGAACAAACCCAGTGTAAATAAGTCTAAATGTGATTTAAATTCAAAAAAGGAAACAATATCAATTGAGTTTATAACTGCCCTAAAACCTTCAGCAAGACAGTGTGCTCAAAATGAAACATGAATGTGCTTCTCCTCCAGCAATGCTCAGTTTGTCCTCTCTGGGCACCTGTAGGAGCAGTAAGTAATGAAACCACTCCTTTAACTGGGTTCTATGGAGCTCTAAGGAGTTTTTTGTAACACGATTATTACAAAAACACTGTTATGACGTTCAAGATATAATATATGATACTATATATTGCAACACTTCACACAATGCACCTTTAAAATATAGATTTTCCGGTGGAATGCATAGCCAAACATTATTCTTATCATTTTGTTTCATCAGTGGCTCTTTCCTCTACAGCTAAGAACTGACATGAGCATCATTATACAAGACTTGTATGTGGTAAGCTACTGTAGTAAATATCCACATTTCTTTAGGGCCTTTTTTGTCTTTCAAGCATCTACTTTCATTATAAGAAGCACCAGTCGAATACACTCTTTTGAATGAGGTCAAAGACTGTTGCAGCTGGGCACTGATGCTTACACCAGCAGATCTACATTCAGCTCTGATGCATGAAGCTTCAAATAGCTGACTGGACATGTTTGTTAAAAGTGCTAATGGGGGAAAGCAACAACAATGTCAGATTACTGCACAAGCCAAACACTGTGGAGAAATCACAACACAAAGTGCTCAGAACTGGTTAAAAATGCATCCCAGCCACCTCACTCTGTACTTACTGAGAACAGGCTAAAGCTGACTACAGAGGTGCTTTAGTGTTGGAGTCGAGACCACATTAACAAGACCTAGTCCTGAACAAGACCACAATGTAATGAAACTAAGACCAGACCAGTACTTTTAGGGATTAGGACCAAGACAAGATTTAAGCTTCACAAGGAGGTTGTGTCAAGTGGTAGTGTAGTTTATATAATCCTTTGATATTGCCTGAGTGTGTTTTATTACTGCTCCTATTCTGCTTTTTATAATTTGCTGATTTTACTCTTTTATTATTTTTAAATGCTTTCCTATTTATGTTTGATATATATATATATATATATATATATAATATATATATATTATATATATATATATATATATATATATATATATATATATATATATATTATATATATATATTATATATATATATATATATATATAAAATATATATATATATATATATATATATATATAAAAATATATATATATATATATATATATATATATATATAAAATATATATATATATATATATATATATAATATATATATATATATATATATATATATATATATATATATATATATATATATATTTTTATATATATATATATATAAAAAAAAAAAAATATATATATATATATATATATATATATATATATATATATATATATATTATATATACAATATATATATTGTGATTTGCTGAAAACCTTCAACATTTGAATTCAACAATTTCCTGCCTCTTTCTCTAAACATTAACCTCTCCATGAATAAAAAAAAATGAGACAAGACCTTTTAAACCTAATTTTTAAACCAGTCTTAAGACCCAGTCAAATACAACACAATCAAAACTATGAAAAGAGCTTGAATCCAAAATTCTCTTTCTTTGTCTTTTTCATAAAACACCATTTACTGCAGTGCATGAGTCTTGTGGTTTCTAGGGCAACACACTCATTTGCATATCAGGCCAAACTGTTCCACTTATTGGCTTAAAAAAAAAAAGAGAGAAAATAGTCTCAGTATAATTTCATGTACGCAGGAGCTTTACCTGTCTCTGGTGCTGCAGGAGTCGGTCAGGTGAGGGCAGAGGGATGACGGCAGCCGGCTCCAGGACGTCCACTGAACTTTGAGGGACACAGGGTCTGTCGTCTGCCTCGCCCTCGGCCTGCTGCTCTATAACCATCTCCGGGATTCCCTCCAACTTCTCAAACTGGAACAGATTATACAACTTCATGAAGCCTTTCTTAGTTCATGCATTCAATGTCTGTGTGAGACCCAGAGTAAGTTACTGTGTTATTTCTTGGACATTTTTTACAGGACATAGTTATAATGAAAAGAAGATCCTTAGTTTGATGTGATGAACAGAAATGACATTTGCACTTATTGTAAAATTAAACCTAAGACTGAAAAACAACTTTAAGACTATAAAGCAGGACAAATATAAAAAATATAGGCCAATATATATATAATGTATGTAGGTTACAGTCAGTCTAGTCTTTTACAAAACAAAACTCTCAATCAATGTGTCAGTTTCAGATTTGTAACTAACTTTAGTGACTTGGACTTGGACTCGGTCTTGGATTTGTACTTTAGGTGATAATGACTCGACTCGGACTAGTCTTTGTTGACTTGGACTTGGTCTTGGACTCTTAAACTGGTGACTCGACTACAACACTGGGGGTAGATGCGCTCCAATGCTACATATTGTCACATTACTAAGCTAACCCATTACAAAAAAATATACTTTCAAATTTGAAAAGCACATTTCAGGAAAAATCATTGAGTGCGTTTACATGCATATGCAGTTTATGTTTTTGATCAAGTATTTTAAGCGTCCTGTTTGTAGTTTTTGTATATTTAAACACAATACTCGGATTTCAGAAGTTGTCATAATTTCAGTAACTTACTACAGCCGATACAGGATGCAATATTCCTGCTAAAGTTTTCTCTCTATCTGTTGCTCCTCGTCCTGCGTTGTGGATTGTCTTTTTGGATTTTCGTGGATGCTCTCATTGTAATATTTAAAGGTATGCAGTTAATGCATGTTCTGTATAAACAAAGGGCAACTAAAGTACTGTCTATTTTTTTAATTAAGGAAAATGCACAGATCATACACATACAGTATTGACTGATGTGTTCCATTTGGTTCACCTCCTTTATAAGAAAAATTAAACAGCAAAAACTATGAACAACAAACAAATGTAAGTCCTAGGCTCAGTCCTGGCTCACCTCTGGGTGAGAGGTCCCGTCGGCAGAGTCGTCTTTGTGGCTGAGTCTCCACTGTGTGAGGAGGGCCCTGAGTTTCATGTAAAGGATGATGGTGTTGCGTCTGAAAAGGCGGACCTCCTGGTGCAGCAGAGTTTTCTCCTGAGTCCAGGGCACGTCATGGCTCTGAAGGCCGTGCAGCTCCAGGGCTCCACGCTGCGCCTCAAGACGCAGGCGCTCATCTTCCGTCTGCCGCAAAGAGGAAGCAAAGGAAGATACATGTGAGCTTTGGGTATTTTCAGTACAAAGAAAATGTGTCCAGGCTGGGCATCAAGCCTGGGCTGCCGTGTGTTTTTAATAACTGCTTGTACTGAACTGGGTAAAAGTGCTTTTGTCCACTCTGCACTTTATGCATGGAACATGTTGTAGGAGGACTGAAAACTAAATGAGTTGATTTCTTTGAGCGTTTTCAAATCCAGACTGAGAATTCTAGAGGCTGTAATTCCACAACCTGCACTTTTTATAATCTATTTGTCCATTTCTGTTATTTTGTCTTTGAGTGTGATGTAATGTAATTATGTTTTGTATTTCGCTGCCACCAGGTCTCCCTTGTACAATCGTTTTTTAAACTAAATAAATATAGGTTAAATAAAGAAATAAATACATCAAAAATGACCAAAGTAGGCCTTCAAGGTGACCAACATGTAAGTGGGTTTAATATTCACTCAGCATCATTCACCCATCATCAAGATTCTTATAAGACATCTCTTCACTGTCAAAATATATCCTACATAACTGTTTCCTAGGTTATGTCTTCACCCTGCTCTAACATTTCTGAGCACACAACACTTATCGTTTTAGTGAATAATAGTCTACTTTTAGTATCTTTAGGTTTGCGTTGTCTATTGTACAAACCCATATAACTGTTAATGTAAATCCTGTCACACTGTTGAGTGTTCACTGACTCCAGGTCTGTTTTCTTTGTAAAAAAGAAACTACTCCTGCCTCAGACATTTCCGACCTATCCTTTACTCTCAGCTCTAGAGCACAGGCACAACATTTCCCAACACTTACAAGTCCTACTGTGGCTGTTACTATTTTTGTCTTGGCTGGAAATAATTCATTTTGAACAATGTTTGGAATACGTTTTCTAGAAAAACACTCCTAACACACCTAATCTTGGAAATGACAACCCAAATAAAGTGTTTAGAGATGCTTTTACTCTGTGTTTTACATCTTTTTCTATTCACCACATCAACTACAGCACCACTCCAGTAGGTCATGTGATCCTCATTTCCACTTCCTGCAACATACAAGAACTTTTCTATTGGACTTCTCTTCATTTTATTGTATTTATGTTAATTAAATAAGCATTTATTGTGATGATTCTATGTTAATATGGACCAGGAGGCATGTGCATTGACTAAATGTGAATATGTGTGAAACAATAAAGAGTAAATCCTATGTAGAGGAGGTTTCTTCAACATATTGGTGAAAAAGCCCACATTTTTACCGTTGGTTCTACTTCATCACATAGGTTTGCTGCATTTAAACATAACTGGTGTCTGGAGCAACTCACTGGCTCGCCTGGTTCCACATAATTACCTGAAGGACTTACAATTACCTGTACCTGAGGCAGGGAGAGAGCCACGTCCCGCTCCTCTGTCGTCGCTCTGAGTCGTCGTTCATGGTCCAGACGGAAATGGATGTCAGACGAAGAGGTGTCCCGGAGCTGAACCCAAAAGCACAGCCCTCGGTTACTGACAGCGCCAAAGAGAAACTCGGATAGACTCATTACAAATTCATGCTGTGAAGTCAAATACAGTTATTTTTATCATGGACTCTTCTATTCCCATGGCAAAGTCAGAACCTGGACTGTGAGTTTTATCAAATCTTTTTAAAATGCTTATAAGAGAAAGTCAGGTAAACCTTTTTAGTGTAGACCACATTAGCTGGGCACACATTTTAATTATGTACGTTAAGCAAGAGTGCAGCACATTTTTGATGGACAAATTTAGCATTTTTCCACTAAAACCTGTGCATGTTTAATGTCAGTGCATTAGTGGAGAACATGTGGCTTGATATTTAGCTGTTCCATTTTTATAGTAGCAATCAGCAAATGGCTACATGCTAAACGTCACTGAATTCTTATGTTTCTGAATTTACTGTTTTTACAATTCTTCTTAAAACACCTTTTTTCTCCTTGGCTTTTAACTGTGTTGACTTTAACATTCATTAATTAATTTTACCCTAAACATGTTTTTTATGTTCAGTGTCCTTTTATGTCGGTTTTTCATTTATTTGGGTGTGTTTCTTGTCCTTAACGTTGGTGTATAGCTCCTTTGTTGTAGTTTTTGAAGTGCTCTAAAAATAGAATTAGATTGGATTATCCTGGACAAGTGCAGAAATGTAGCGGACCACAACCGTTTGTCAGGTTTATTTGTCAAAGTTTGCAAATCCTAGCCTGGCCACTTGACTTCTCTGTGAAAGTTGGGGGGGTCTAGAAGCCCATCCATTGAGCCTGTCTTCCACCCGAGCCCAACATCAACCATTTAAAATCATTTATACATAACAGGGCAGGCTTTATGTGATGACCCATAATGAAGTAAAACTAGTGTCATCACATTGTTTCTCTCTGATTGGTTTAATCTGCATCCATTTGTCCCGCCTCCAGGAAATCAAACTAGGATCCAAAGGAATAAGACGGAATTGAAAAACAATCAGGATGGCAGACCAAGCTTAAAAATCTTACTATATTGGTTAGTTTGTACTTATGGAAACCAACTACCTGATCCGTGTAGTGCAAAAATGGGTCTTAATTTGCTCCTTTGTCAAAATAAATGGGGAAAAAGGTATGGTATATTGTATATATCAGTAGTAATAGGGTTTATAGTGCGCAGCTTGTGGCCATGACACTTAATATTTTTTTTTTTTTTTTTACCTTTATTTAACCAGGAAAGTCCCACTGAGATTACAAATGTCTTTTGCAGGGGAGTCCTGGCCCCCCAATGTGTGTATTGGGAGGGAGGAGGCACAAGGACACAATGACAGTATGTGGGGGAGAGCGGGATGTTATGGGATGTTTTGAGCGGGGCTCGAACCGCCCACCCGCCGGTCGAAGGACGGCCGCTCTACCCACTGAGCTACTGCCGCCCCATCCTTTAATGAATGCAGATTAAAGGTGTTAATTAGAAAATGAAACGATTTAATATTTATGGTTTTGATTGTAATGGGCTGCTTATTGACGCTGTTCTTCAAAAAGGAGAAATGGACGGCTGTTTCTAATAAGATTTCTCCTTCAACAGTGAATTCTTTAAAATTTGTGCTGCCCTCTGTCAAAGTCAGATCAAATCCGCCGTGTATATCCGAGCTGCTTTCATCCATTCATTCATTTCACAGATTACACTGCGGCAGAAAGCACAAAAGTCATCTCTGCCAATGTGCCATAACTGTAACTGTGAGAGTTGTGTGTCGCCTCAGAGCTGCCAGGGCTCTGCGTTACGTAACTGTAAGTGATTTGTCGATGAAAAACAAACATGAGGCAGCGATTATGAATCAGAGTGTGTGCAATTACACGGCCGCTTTATTAAACCGCCGAGTCACTGAAGGACTCACAGACAATACATGCCTCTTTGTGCTTTTCAGTTTGACTCTTTGTATTGTACCAACACTACACAGTAATCACAAAAGAAACATGAGTTGCTGTGTTATAGATATCAGAGCAGGGTTGTGCAATTATGATAACGCTCAGCTGACAGTAGTGTAATATACTCAAATAACTGCTGTTTTTGAGTAGTTACAAACAATCTTATCCATTGAACCACAGCCAATAGAAACGCTGGAGTGAGTGAGTAGTAGCTTGGAGAAATTTTAATCATGATCTCATCCATTTGCAGATTAATGGTCTGTTTATTCAATTTTACAGCAAGAAAAGAGGGAACAATAGATCTTTGTATTAAAGAATCCTCATTAGCCACATTATTAAAAGGTTTCCCACTAATGCACAAAACTCTGTTGGTACTCTTCTAGTTGTTAACATCACTAGCTACATATAGCTTTGTCTGAGCATCCTTCTTTGTACTTCCTGAAATTCAAATTTTTTTCCAAATATGGTAACCCGTTGGCCTTCAGATTAAACTTCTGTAGCTCCACTGTTTTTAACCACATTATTCTTCTGTTTATGCAGAGTTTGTTTGATATGTTTCTTTGATATCTTTACTTATTATCAGATAGTATCAAATTATGCAATGACTAATCCTTAAGGTGAGTTTGTTTTATGAAAGCTTGAAAGTAAATTGTGCCTGGGGGCCTTTTATATTACTCTGTGTGCAGGTATAAGCTTAGCTTGTTTCCAAAGGCAGTTTAGTACGGTAAAATTAGTAACTGAAAATAATTATTTGATCATGGAAGTAGGGCAAAACAGAAATGGGGGAATGCCAAATTGAATGTGTTTATAATGAACAGCTGTGGTAGAGGATATTTACTGTGTGTAAAAGTGACTATTGCTGGAGTGAGACTGGACTGAGGTGAACCCTGAATGTAATAATAAATGAAAATCATTCACATTTAAAAGGTTTTCCTTCATTTCTCATGAAAAGTCTCCCTGTATTTGATCTGAACCCACAATGTTATGTTACTGACATAATCATTTATAACTTACCTTTGTTTAAATACAATCAGAGATGCACCAATTATCTTTTAAAATGACTTAATGAGTTGAAGTGGAGTATAAGTGTTGCATAGCCTGTTCTTGTCAGGTTGGCCAAGTGGGTTAAGCTTGCGCTGTAGCTTGTGTCTGTCCAATAAAGTGGCAGCTCTGACATGTCTGGCCGTGTTCTAGGTTCGAAGCTGTAGCAACAGTTTTACTGTTATAAACATGGCTTTGCTCTGATTGGATAAAATGACCTTGTGATAGGCTGACAGGGTTGTTACTGTCATGGGCTTCATCCAAACACATCCAGGTATTCTTTAAGGGCTACATATACTGATGATTTTATGGCATCAATGTTCATCAAACCAATGTATTTTATGATAACATTTTACATGGAGTTGCTTTAATGTTAGTTTGGATCACTTTTGGATAATTTGGTGCATCTCAGAAGAATAAATTTGAAGACTTTGAATGTATTTAGAATAAGGTTCAAGTCAAATGTGCAGAAAGGCACAGTGGAGCCAGTGGTGAAAGAGAAATAGACGAGGCACTGACCTCTGCTCTTAAAGCCAGGGCCCTGTGGTACCTAGAGAGTCCCGGGGGTCCCCTGCTCTGGGACTCCACGCCTCGCTCCTGTCCTAGACGCCACTCCAGCTCATCCCTCTGACCGGACTGTGAGTGAGGTGGGACGGGACGGGACAGGACGAGGGGGGTAGGTGAGGACAGTGGGAATACAAGGGTGCAGGAAGTGGACATGTATGAAGTGGAGAAAATAGACAAACAACAGCAAAAGCATTGAAGGGAGACGGGGGAAGAGAGCGGACAGACGGGGAACAAATGAAAAAACAAACAAACAGAAAAACATAAGCAGAAGAGGAGAACTTAACACATGTAGCTAAAACAAAAAGGGACTAGAGTACAAAGAAGAGTGCAAACAAAAAGACCAACTTAAAGATGACTGCGTATGAGAGAGATGAGAAGAGTACGAGAATGAGGATGAACAAAATAATGGGCTGAAACATCTGACGGGCACACAAAGAGGAACAAAGAGAGGGAGTGGGGGGAAGGGGGTGCAAAACACTTTGTTATGAAGCGCATGCAATGAAGGATACATGAGTCCAAAACCAACAGCTGAGAGATACCAAACTGCAGAGCGAGAGCCAGCGCGCTAAAGGCTACTACACATGATGCCGTGCACAGCAGCAGGTTAGGTGCATCTCCAGCTGAAAGGATGCACACTGTTTTCACATGAAACAGAGAGTAAAGGACACCGAAGACATCTGAGCTTTCAATTAAGTTTAGTTCAGCTACATTTCCTCACATTACTCAGCTGTCTGGGCCAAATATTCAAATATTCATCAAAGACAAAAAGAATTGGCTGTGAAACTCCAACAAATAGTGTCTGGGTTAGAAAAATTCCCTTCCTTATGGTTTTTCAAAGTAACAAATGAACAGATAAAGGAATTGCCTAAATCAATTTAAATATAACTAAAACATCATTCCTATTTTTAATATGTTATTATAATTATTTAGATGAGACTTTCTGAAATGTACAGTAGTGGTCTGATGAACGTATTGAGTTGAGTGTGAGTTTAGTGGTTCATCCACCCAGCTTCACCCGGACTAACGAGCAGGTCTCACAGGCAGGAGCGAAGCACAGACAGCACATGAACATGAAGGCAGCCTCAGTCCATTTATCTCCACACACCGCAGGACTAATGTTCTGAAAATTCTGAAAAGTTTGTACGTATGTTTGATTCTCTATATTTGACACTTTGGGGATAATCCAAGATGTCTGCTCATCATGCAGTGCCAGGAAAATGGGCCTGTCCCAATGCCTGCACTACGCTCTGTGGTGTCCCACAAAAGGTGTACTTGGTGGAAGTGCACGTTGGTATAAGTGTGCAAGGAACCAAGTGCGCAGATTTAGCAGAACTGTAAAATGGTGGCCCTGACTGCGCTTTACGCAATTGAAAATTATGATAAAACCACAGCATAGAACAATTTTCTGAAAGAAAAAGCAGAGAAACCAAAGAAGACATCTATACCAGACTCTTATCATGAATGCCATGACTGATCAACAGGTGATTGTCATTTATTTTTAATGTCACATTCACCCGTAGCCCATGCTAAAGCTAATGTGCAACCTCTAAAAATCTTTTGGGGCATATTTCTTCCCCCTGAAGTGTCAAGTTTTTTTTCTTTTTGGTTGAAAAGTTACAAAAACCAAGGAATTGTGGGTAATACCCTTCAGCAAAGTCCGTTTGCATGTGTGCTTACCGAGAGTGTGCGTCAAGGGCACAAAAAGGGCGTAGACACCCTACGCACTCGCACCCATCAACAAGAACACACATCTGAGAGACACGAGGGCGTAAGTCCAGATATTGGGACAGGGGTACACCTGGTTCCTCTCGGGGACAGGGACAGTATCAGTGAGATGTAAGTCAGCTTCTTCCACAGGCCACTCATTCAGACTCATTCAACTCTTCTGAGGTAAACATGACATATATCACAAAAGAACAAACACCAGGGCAAACATAATAGCTATGGCTTTATGTAAAAAAAAAAAAAAAAGAGTTATAACTGTGAAAGAATAGTGTATAAGGGCTGTCGGGGAAATATGTTACCTGCTATGAGGCTATTTAGATTTCTGTGTTTCTGTGCAGATGTAAAACAATAAAATGTAGTAAAATGGTTAACAGCTGTAAATGCCAAAAAGAAAAAAGGTCTTAATACAGACAAATCTCTTGCTGTAGTCCTGCCATGTCAGAGTTGTGGCTCTGTGTTTAGAAATATGTGTAACTAAAGGTTTGTTTGCCCTGAGTTTAGATTAACAGGCTGTGGAAATGTCACTGGAAACTAATGCGCAGCTAAAAGTACACAGACTCTATGAGGTTTTCAAGTGGCAGACAGTTTGTCATTTAGTTGTAGCAATATTAGTATTATGTCAGTTTAACAAAAAAATGTATTAAACATAAATTATTGTTTGTCACCGTCATCTGCTGTGCATTACTCTTCAAGGACAGATCCACAGCCTGCAAGTCTAAACTCAGGACAAACTATAAATTTGAATCAGGCTCCATTTTATACATTTTTCCAAAGCAACACTGTGTAACCTTTTAGGATACACAACCACTAAAGCACTAAAGCACTATGAATGTTTTGACTGTAATGTAAAGTCGAGTTGATTTGTTGTGTTTGGGCTCGATGTGCGAGCTCATGAGATGGTAGCGTGCCCCTCAACTTACAAGAAGGAGTATAAGGTCTAGAGAGCTTGTCTAGAGAGCCCAAGAATTTGTCTTAGATTAATAATCACGTATCGTAATACGCCACAATCGAACTGCCTTGCATAGCTAGTATTGTTGGTTTTAATGGTGCGTTGGACGCACAGGAAAACTCGAGTATTGACCATTATCGAGAACCTACATGTAAAATCTTAACGGGTGAGATGAATGAGTCCGAAGTCAATGTGACTATAAAAAGGCCTGCCTACGTAGAATTGATTCCTGCAGATGAGAAATGAGATTTTAAAAGCCCACTAGATAGTGACAGGCTTATGCTGAAAAATGTTCACTGCATGTGAAGCGGTGATTTGGAAAAAAAAAAAGCCCACGAGAGCTTTTGCTGAAAAATGTTCACTGCTGGTGACGCGGTGAGTGAGAGAAAAAAGGAAAAAGCCCACTGAAAGTGACGGGGCTCATACTGAGAATTGTTAACCTAAGAGTTAAAGATAAAAGGTGTGTGTGAGAGAATAAATGTGTTATGAATGGGCCATTGTTGGATGAAGAATGAGTCTAATGTTGTGAATCGGAACAAAAGTAATGTTTTTGTTTAGAAAAAGTTTGAACAACATGAGAAAAAGGTAACTTCCATAAGCTATTCTTCTAGTTAGAAAAAAAAACACAGAGAAGTAGAGAAGAGATTTTTGAAAGAAGTACACGCATGTACTTCAAAACACTAATCATTTGTATTTTGTTTAAATGTTTCTGGAGCATCTAGGTATCGGCTTCCTCCTCCTCCGGAAAACAGTGTCCCTCTCAAAAAACCTTCCTCTGCACCCCACCTCCCACCTGCGGAGTTTCGGCTGAGAAAAAGGAAAAAACTGCAGACCAGCAGCAGCAACAGGCGGTAAGATAAACGAATTCAGACAAGCGTTTATTTGTTTTAAATTTTGATCTATTGAGATTGACCAAAAGGTATTTGTAAAGTGTGTTTGCAAATTGGATGAAACTTGAAATTAATTTGAATGTAATGTATTTCTCTGAGGAAAAATGCACAATTGTGAGCGAGGTGGAGGTGGGCGTGACAGACGAGAGGGCACTGAGAGGAGGAGGAGGAGGTCGAAACTGGGTCCAGACGAGAGACGAGGGAATGACCTCATGAACTGACCGCTTCAACTAACAGGTCAGGTACATAAACACACAAAGACATGTAAATACACCCACATAAAGACATGTAAATACAGACACATACAAACACAAACATGGGACACATGGGACACACATCTACAGAGAAGGATGTGACTTTGGTTTATGAGAGAAAATAATGAGTATTCTGTTAAAGAACAGAGTTGGTTTTGAATTTAATGTGACATGGAAATGTGAACATTAAAGGTTTAAAGAAGTTAAAGATCCAACACTTGGATCTAAAATAAAATTAGTGATTGATGTTTTGCTAAACAATGTTGTGTATCTATTAGTACGAGAATTAATAGAGGTCCTTAATATCAGTGTGGTTCAAACACACGGTATAACGCCAATAAAAGAATGAAAATGATTACTTTGTAATTGGAAGAATTTAAAATATGCGTCTTAAAATTGAATTGCACAGAGTAAGTTTATAAGGTTAATATAACTTTATAGTTATGGGCCATAAGCTCATATTTAACAAAAAAAAACACGGTTAACAGAACCTAAGTAAAGGAAATAAACATTTATGTATTCCTCTGGTTTGGTTCTAACAAAGTGTGAAAATGGAGAAAGTAGGATTCAAGGCAACCACTGTTTGGATTTTATGAGGAATGTTTAAAAACAAGATAACATTCTATGCAAGTCAAGGTAACAGGGGCTTCACAGCACCCTCCTTTTTTGCTCCCAAGAGCGAGAAATGTTTTGTTTTGGGTTTTTTGTTTTTGGCTCCACAGACATGGTGGGAGCCTTTACATTAAACAAACTTTTAATGTTGAGAAGAATACTGAGTTAGAAATGTCAGTGACAGAAACAGATTGCACTGAACTAATGTGTTAAATAAAGTTTATGATACTTAATTAGGAAAACTGTTTGACCTTCTGACAGGTCTGTTGATATGAATAAAGTCCACATTTGAGTTTTATTGAATCTATGAAACATAATTTGGTAAACTAAACAATTGAATGAATGAGATTGAATATGGGGTTGGAGAAGAAAACCTTAAAGTTTAAGTAATTGGAGAATTGAAATGAAGATAGTTCAAAATAAATAATAATCATTATTTATTTTGGTACTTTATAATTAAGGTATAGTGTCATCTATGCAATAAAGATTTAAACTGTAATGTAAATTGGTAATCTGGTTTTGGTGATTAAAAACATATCTATGTTAAAACAGTTCAAACTGTTAAAATGATCTTAAAGGGTTTATGTGAAAAATTGAAAGTTAATGAAAAATAAGTGAATAAAAGATAATTGTTAAACTAACAAGGTGAATTGTTAAAGTTTAAGAGCATATGCCAATGGCTCGCTGGGTTTAATCACTGTTCGAAGTGATTTAAGATTTTTTTTTTGAGTACTGGGACTAACACAAGGTCCTTTTGAACAGACGTTAGACGTTGTTTTGGTTTGGGTTTTGACAAACTTTAGGTCGTTGTAACCTAAAGAAAAAGAAAAAAGAGGTTGAGATGTTACATTTTATTAAATGAACAGTAATGATGATTACAATTTTGGTGAATTTGAATAAAGAAAGAGAGACACGTTATTTTAATTTTACACTTGATGTTTAAAGTTTCTGTTTAAACATTGAGTGAGGTGAATTCTTTATGTGGCATCTGAATGCCAAATTAGTGGAAACATGAAAATAGTAATTGATGAAATTGTTTTATGTTACATTTAAATTAATATGGGAAAAATAAAAAAACAAACTGGTTTATTGTATTTAGCACCTGGTGGTAAAACTGAGTTTTACAGAGACAGTATAGAACAAATCTATACTGAAAACAATCCTGAAGAAATTTTATTTAAAAATAAAGCAGAATTTAAGAGGAAATTTGTTGATTTTATGTTTGGTCTTTCCTTTTATAAAAAAACGACAGTCACAAAGGTGATGGTGTTTTGGAGGAAAGCAGAGTGAACAGAGCAGATGAGACATGCTGCTGTTAATGGTTTAACCCCAGAGAGGGGGGTCTGAACCTAAGGGTGATTAAGAAATTTTGTTTTGAAGTAAGAGAAAAATGTGTTTTCTTTCTAAAGAAAGTAATTTAAGGTAAATTAAACAATATTTTGAGAATATTTTAATTTAAAAGAACACGTGAAATAAATTGTGAATTGAAGGTGAAGGTTTAAAGGTTTGTGAAAATAGATCATGAGAAACCAGTTCTGATCTATATAAATAAATTATGTTTGCATCAACTGAGTTAAGATTTATCAAATTGTGGATGATACCAATTACAGTTACAGGTAAAGACCTACAACTAATGGTAACTAAAATTAAAACTGAACTAAACAAAGTTAAGTTTTAAATAGAACATAAACAAAAGGGATGCTATTTGGAAAACATAAAGAAGATGACTAATTAGGAATGCTAATTAATGAAATAACAATTTAAGGTGGTAATTAAAAAAAACAATCTGTTTTGATTTTATTTTTGATTTTTGTTTCATTTTTGTTTATTTTTTTTTTTGGTATTTTGAGCCATGGTAGTACCACGTCTCAAAAAGGGGGGAGATGAAGGTTTAAACAAAGCTGTGTTAAAGTGCTGAAGGGATGCTTGGTTAACCTAATGGTTAGCATGAGGCTGAAACAACAGTGTTTAATACAGATAAAAGTTTAAATCAAATAATGAAATACAGAAAGTTGACAGGACTTTTCTGGAGAAGCACTGTTTAGTCTGATTAAACCTTTTTCAGATTAAAGTAGATTTCCAGCAGACCATATCTGTGGAAACAGGGTTTATCTGCTGTTTCAATTTTATGGTTTGATCATTTTAAGGGCTTTTATGGTTTCGTTTGGACGAAAACCTAGGAGGCACTTTCTATGGGTCTATAATGTCAGATAACGTTCTGATTTGTTTGTTTGTTCTTTATTTGGATGGAAGCCAACTACAACAAGTATACCAGTTCAGAAAAGGAGTTTTGAAAATTAATATAGCCACCACCAGTAAGAGCTAATATTAACAGAGTTCTTTGAACTTATATCATCTTCACACCTGTGAAGGGAAGCACACCTGTGAGCAGGGCTAGTGACGGGGGTCACATGACATGACTTCCTGTGACATCACTCTGAACTTGACAAACGGAGAGATCAGGGACAGGTGCAGTGCAAAGCAGAAGTCTGGAGGTTTTGTGAAAGTAAGACCATTAGACCAGAGTTGCCTGCTGACCGGAAACATGCGTCCTTAAAGGATCCTCGTTTTATTTGTGTTCACATACAATGTGACGGAGAACATCGTGAGTGGAAACTCACACTTTAGGAGCCAAACAGCAGCTCCCTCAGGTTCATTTGAGAGCCCCATTTAAATCGACGACAGAGGTGTCCTTCGAAGGTGTCCTTAATGAATATAAGGCTAAAATTAAATTAGCATTAGGATTTGAATGTTTACCATTTGGGACAATTTATGAAAATGTGGATTAAATGAAGTATATTTATAAACAACAAAGGTTTATGAATTGTACGAGAGATGCTGTAACTGTTAATTAAAACTGAAAATGAGAGAAAACTGATCCAAGGACTGGACAGAACAAAATAGCACTGAGCATGCTTTTAGCTGAAGAGGGGGGATCTACAAAAGGATTTCCTCCAAAGTAACACAGGACTAGTTACAGCAGAACTAAAGTCTTTAAGAAAGGACTTCAAACTCTAACAGAGGAATTAGAGTATTCTGGAATAGAGAAATTAATTTTGACCTGGTTTTAAAACATATTTGGAAGATTGACTGGGATTTTAGAATCTGAATTGAGATACAGTACTTGTTGTTGCACTTCCATGTCTAATAACGTTTGTTTGTGTTGCTTTACATGTATCCGGAGCTTGTTGGTGAGATTGATGAATGTGGCCATTGCTGGGTCAACATTCCTGGACATGCACCTGCCAAACGACTAAGGTCAAGGCTTTGACCTCAGATGAACACTTTGATATCTGAGGGACGTTATTGTTTGCATGTACACCAACGGGACAACAGCTCCAGGACGGATCATACTACAGACCTAAGGGCCGTATGGTTCATTGAATTGATTATGCTGAAGAGAATTGTTTTTAATCATTATGAATGTGCATATGTCTCACTCCATGTGTTTTTCTTTTCGTTACAGGGACAGAAATGGACAGGCAGGGACAGGCCAGAGATCTTGAGTCCAATGGGTTGACCAGCTCAACCTCTGGCAAATTTTTCTACTTTATTTTGGAGGGACACTATGTTTTGATTTATGATTTATGGACTTTAAAGAATTTGACTTTGAAGAATCAGTGCATTACTCTGTGGGTTCCCATTTGATTTGAAACATATCCATTATAATCATTTGTTGTGTTTGTTTTGACATGTGTTGTAAGTTAATCATTTGAAGTGATTACATACGTTTGATGCTTGATGTTTGTGTTTTGTCACCGCCTTTGGGGCAAGGGGTGGATAGAAGAGTTTTTCCCAGCTTTAGGTCATTTTACCAATGGGTCAAAATGTTCTTCTGGCTAGGTCAACAGCCCTGCTGGGTTTTCGCTTCTGTCATAGTTTAAAACTCAAAATCAAGCTAGTAGGTTGTTTATGCTAATTGTTATCAGCATAAAGAGGGGGGAATGTTATGAGAATTTTATTCTTATAATTGTGTATATTGTTTATAGTTAGTTGGTGCTCATAGTTCTCTACAGGTCATGTCAAATCATGTTATGTCCTCCATGTTATTCCAAGCATGGTGTAGACATAGCTAAAGACATGGCTTGCCGGAGGACTTCTGCACCTGGAGCCTGGAGCTGGGGCCTTGAGGGGAGGGTGTATGCAAGATACACCTCCCACTGACAGCCCCCACTTTAGTGATATAAAATGTAATGTTTTGCTTACCTCCGTAAGCAAAACGCACAATGTACCTTTGTTGTATCTGTGTAATTTGCTTCCCTTGCAAGGAATAAAACCTGGCCTTTCGCTTTTATAATATAATCTGTCTCCGTGTCTCTCTGGATAATATAAGGATATAGAATTCTTTTGGACATATAGAATTCTTATAACACAGACACACAGTGAAATATCTGTCAAACCAGGCTTAATTTGTCATTTAAAAGGGGCTTAGTCTGCTTATTTCACACCAATAAACTGTCATAGTGAATTTATTGCCATAATTGTAATGATATTTGAACTCTTCAATGTTGCACTGCGTAACTTGAAATTCCCAAAATATATATTATCGTTTTGATTTAGTGGTTCTTAGACTCTGATTGGTAGACTTATACCTATTTCACTGACACAGTTCCCTCAGCTGGACAGAAAACTCCAATAGAAATTATTTATAATCCCATGCCTCCGTGACCTCTCCTGAGAGACAGGCTCAGCAGCCCAAACAGAGGGAGCAGAAAAAGGCTGATACACTGGACCCTACAGAGTTTTATTTGTATAAAATGCCATAAAATTACACTAATGTTTTTTTCTTCCAAATTTGGCGGTTTTGGATAATTTCCTTAAACAACACAGACAGTCTGTTGAGGGATCAGCGTAATCTAGTGGCTAAAAGTAAGTCAGTGTCACTTTAATGTGGGGTAAAAAGTTGCATAGTGTTGCTTTAATGTGGGGTAAAAAGTTGCATAGTGTTGCTTTAATGTGGGGTAAAAAGTTGCATAGTGTTGCTTTAATGTGGGGTAAAAAGTTGCATAGTGTTGCTTTAATGTGGGGTAAAAAGTTGCATAGTGTTGCTTTAAGGAGCGATATATGTTAATGTATGCATGGGACACCTGACCCTGGAACAGGACATACATTTGGTTGCAGTGTATCTTAAAAAAATATCTAAATACACACACAACTTATACTTAAAATGCTAATCACAACAATATTACAAGTGTACTTTGAAACCCAAATGCAGTTATAAAAACAACACAAAACAAAAAAAAATCAGTTTTATGTCAAATGTTATTACGATTACTTTTTTCAAATTTGACAGAAATCTAAATTTAAACTTGCTACATGTTTTATAAAATAATTTTCATCTCACATTTATATTTTTGCATCAGCTGTGAGTCCAGCCAAATGAAAGAAGAAGAAATTCTAGTAGTACTTTCTCCACTCAAACCAAGCACTCGTTCAATCATGCTCCAAAACCCCCCTGAGTTTCCTCCCTGACACCCCTGGACCCCCTCTCAAACCCCTCTGGACCCTCCCCGGGCCCCTCTGCAGACAGACATAAGCAGGCAGCAGCAGCGGACAGTGAGTGCTGGGACGAGGACGCAGGTTTGGGTGCTGTCTATGGCCAGATGTGGAGATGCAGATGTGGATGTGGGCAGCTGGAAGCGATGGTGGAGGCGGTGGGTGGTGGGTGGTGGTTGGAGGGGTTGGGATGGTGCCAGGGGTAGAGCTGGGTGGCTCTTAGCAGCAGTTGTGTGACCCTGAGCCTGTCTGCAGCACGGCTCGGCTGTGCATGGGACGTGCTTGGATAAAGATGCACCGCCGCGCTCTGAGTCAGCATCTCTTTAACTGTGGTCTAAACGGTCTCCTAATGACTGCACACTAGGAGCCATTCAAAGACTACGTTAATTAAATTCACCAATGGGTTATAGCTGGATACTCTGTGTTTATCCGGTCTGTTCATGTTATGGCTTTTGGATTTACTAAAGCAAACACATAAAACATTTTGGCAACACTTCTTAAGAACAACAAACTATAAAGCATTACTACATTAATAATAACCTTTAAGCTGTAAAATTGATATAAAGCCTTGAATAACCTCATGTAAAATCAAAATTAAACATAACTCTGCACTTCTGCTTATAAAGAGTTAATCAAGAGAAATCACTACATTTTTGTTTCAGTAAAATGCAATCCAATTTGTAAAGATCATTTGAACGCCAATATCTGAAAAAACTATTTTGTCTTCAGCTTGCCATCCTTTTTATAAAGACTCACTGCCCTGTGGTCTGTTATTCCTCAGTATCGATATCTTTTTGCAGAAGAACAAAAAAGCAACAGAAAATGGAACACCACAAAGTAGGAAAGAAGAGGCCAGTTTGTGCTTATAGTTCTTACCTGAAAGTCCGTGCCCAGTTCTCGTCCGAAGGTCCCGATGGGCGAGTCTCTGGACATGGAGGTGACCGTGGACAGGAAGCTGCTGGACTCGGTGAGGTTTGGCATTGGGGAGAGGTCGTCCGTTCTGTCCCTGAACCCTTCGCCCACATGCTCTATCTTCTCCACGAAGATGTGCAGCTCAGTGCGGAAGGCCTTCATGCGGGTGTTGATGGTGTCTAAGACCTGGGAGTCCGGTCTGGAGCCGGACGCAGCGCCCCCCTCTGGAGGCTCTCCTGTGGTGACCAGCAGTCGGCCCTCATACACCAGACTGTCGGTGTCCGTGATGAGCCGGTCTACCGTCTTCCCCAGTCGCTCTGCCTCCCGTTTGACGTTAGTGAACGACTCGCGCTCTTCTCTTCTGCGATTGGCCAGTTCGGTGGCGCTCAGCTCACTCCCATCTGAAGGTTTGACACTCCCAAACCCTGAGGTGGTCCCGGTTTTCTCAAACAGATCGTCTGAATCACTCTCACCCCCGATGGGACCCTCTCGTTTGGGTTGGAGGAGCAGAAGTCGACTCGCCTCCTCCTCTTCTTCGGCGGCCTCTCTGCGCCCCGCGTCGCTGTCTGCGTCGGTGTCCCGAGGGCTGGAGGTGCGCAGGCCCAGGTTTGCAGCCAGGTCGCAGCGCTGGACGTTAGAAATAAGCACTCGGTTTTCATACTGTAGCTTCATCACCTTCCCGCTGAGCTCATTGATCTGCATCCGGGCAGATTTCAGCTCTTCCAGCACCATACCGTTTCCAGGTTTGAATAATCCCCCTTCACAGCCCTCCTCTCCAACCAAAACGCCACTGCTGCTGGGACCGAACTTAAACCGGTTCAGTTCAGAAGTCAGCTGCCGGTTGTGGTCTTCGATCTCGGAGATAGAGCGACGTAAAAGCTCTGCCTCTTCCTCGACAAACTGCAGGTGGCGTCTCAGTTCACTGGCCGACTCCAGAGCGTCCCCTCCGTACGGCGACGAGGGCATGCTGGAGAAGGGCTCGCGTCCGAAACAGTCTCTCTCGTACTGACAGCGTATGTCTTCATTTTCGGAGCGCAGGCTGCGGTTCTCCACCTCCAACTCCACAATCTTTCTGCCCAAAATGTTGGCCTCTTCTTCCACCAGTTTGAGCCTCAGACGCAGCTCGGCCTCACGAGTGGAGTGAGGTCCCCCTCCGGAGCAATCGGCTAAAGGCAGGGGGCTGTCCACGTCCCCGTACACTGACTTGTACTTCTGTAGCTCCTGCTCCAGCTCGTCCTTCTCACGGCTGAGTTTGGCCATCTTTTTCCTCATTAGACCCGACTCTTCCTTCACAAACTGGAGCTGACAGCGGAGGTCTGAGCTGTCCTCCTGAGAGAGTCAGAAGGTCAGGGGTCAACGACAAGTTTTGGGGCAAGTGTCATTTTGAATTATTTAATATTTAGCAGAAGAGCATTTTGGCAATCAAACAAACTAGAGCTTAAATCAATGATATAACCAAATAAAAACTAAAAAGACCTTGTTTAGTCCTCAGTCTAACCAAGACCTGACCACTTAGTTCTGGTTTAGTCCTGGTTTAGTCCTAGATTGAGTCCTAGTTTAGTCCTGTTTTAATCCAACATTTAGCTGTAGTTTTGACATATTTTGTCCTGGGTTAGACCTGGTTTAGTCCTTCTTTATTTGTTGTTTAGTCTTTGGTTTAGCCCGGGTTTGATCCTACATTGAGTCCTGATTTAGCTCTGGTTTGTTCCAAAATTTAGAGCGGATTTGGTCCTACTTTAGCTGCATTTAATTCTGGTTCATACATACATACATTAAATAAATCTCAAATCTCAAATCTCACACTCCATCCTTGTTCAGACCTAGTTTAGTTCTACTGTTTAGTCTTTGGTTTAATCCTTGGTTTAGCCCTTGTTTGGTCTTATATCTAGTCCTGTTTTAGTGCTAATTTAGTCTTACATTTAGCCATGGTTTAGTCCTATTTGGACCAAATTTAGTCCCATGTTTAGCTCTGGTTTGGTCCTTGTTTAATCATTGTTCAGTCCCTACATTTAGTCCTAGTTTAGACCAGGGCCTTGTATTTTTCCTTTATTCAGTTGATCTTTTCTTCTCGCAAAAGGGACACTCAAACATTACAGCTCATGCATTGTTATTGCACTATTCACAACATTTATCACATTTTGCCTGTTCTCTTTGAGATTATGCAGCTTGAATAGAAACTACATACTGACATATTTACCTGGTTTGTAGCTTTCTTGTCTTTAAACGCCTCTCTGCCACCTCGCCTCCGCTGTGCCATCTGTAACCAAACAAGAAAATGAAAGTTAGTTCGACTGTATAGGCCACATTATCTAGTGTTAAAATATTCCTCCAACAGTGGACAAACTTTAAAGCTGAAGTGAAGACAGAATAATGTGCTCCTGAACAGCGTTAGGAGGGTATGCATGTGCAAGGACTGGACTGTGTGAACGGATTCTTTATAAAACATTTGTACACATAGGACAACTCCACTTGTGTATGTGACTCTGCAAACATTATTAAATCTGTGGAAATCTCACATAACACAGACATCATCAGGTCAAAGCTGGGTCTCATAACAAGAAGTATAAGGATGATCACATGACCTGGCATTTAACATGTGGTTCGTCTGCAGTAAAACATCTGGGACAGTCGTATTGGAGTGACAGATAAAGGGATGGGTTCAGCTACATGACGCTCTTGTTATGATCTCATTGAGAGCTCAGTGACAGACGTCTTATCCCGACTCCGAGGGGAACACATCTGTCCGTCCAGTGGAGAAATCTGTCCCGGGGCTAATACTGAGCACTGCACGCAAAGCCAGGATAAAAACAAGACCCTCTGCACGCCAGCTTAGACTTAGCCACTAATAAAATCATTCATCTTTATCAAGTCTGAGCCATGCATTCAGACTAAGCCACGGCTTTAGAAGACACACTCAATAGAAGATGAGTACACAGAGAGAGAGAAATGAGAAATGCCCCTCGGTAAATGCAGGGGGCAGCACTTTTAACTGTGAATCCTTTTCTAGGAACAGACTGGCAGTGTTATTTTAAAGTGGATGAGGACGTTAGGGGGCATTTCTAGGAAAACTTCCTGACCTTAGGATGAAGGTCAATATACAGTATAATTGCTGTACAGAGTCAACACAACACTAAATGGGAAACATGGAAAACTAATTATTACAGTAAGGCAAGTAGAAATAGGGGAGCTCTATAATTAACAAAAAAATACACTTCAAGGTTAACAATATATCTATCACATATCTTGTCGGAAATTTCTCTCTGAAAACTGGAGCTATCATCCTAGCACTACTGAAGGCTTTAGAAGGACATGTCTTTGTTACATTTTGTTGCTTTGATGAGTACTAACACTAGTAAGACTCTAACACAGGTCAATCCCAAAACTACGGTCGAGTGATCTTGAGTTAAGAATGAGAGGAAGCAGTCAGAGGGATTCAAATTAAAATAAGATTAAAATGACAGACGTTTTTATCCAATCACAAGAATGAGATGCACAGATAAAATCCTAATGTCCAAAATAAAAACAGGACAGATTAAAAATGAGTTTTAGTCCGAGATGAGAACAAGACAGTTTCAAGACTAGGACCGGTTTCAAGTGCTTTAACTACACCTGGGATTTGAGAGTGGACAGATAAAATACATTTTGCTTCCAGCGTTTCCTTAATAAACTAAAAGACGTTATATTTCTGGAAACATTTTGCTGTAAAAACTTTATTGCTGGTTACTGTTTGTACAGTTTTTGTGAGAAAAAGCAGAGCAGACCACTGGGGCGGAGTGAGTCATGGCCAGACGGATGGAAAGTGTGAGGGAGGTCCTTGACTCAGCGGCTGACTCTGTGACGGGACGGGGACGCCCTCCGAGACACAGACCATAACATGACGGTAACCATGTGGGCGCTGACCGTTACAGAGAGTTCTAACAGAAGCAAATGCTGTATGTTGTACAAACCCGATTCCAAAAAAAGGACACAACTTATATTTTATTCACAGTAGAATATAGATGACCAATCAAATGTTTAAAGTGAGACATTTTGAAACTTCATGACAGATATTGGCTCATTTTGGATTTCATGAGAGCTACACATTCCAAAAAAGTTGGGACAGGTTAAAGGCCGGAAAAGTTAAAATTACATATAAGGAACAGCTGGAGGAACAATTTGCAACTCATTAGTTCAATTGGCGACATGCTTTAAAAAGAGCCTCTCAGAGTCGCAGTGTCTCTCAGAAGTAAAGATGGGCATTGCCCCAATGCTGCGGCAAAAAACAGTGGAGCAATATTAGAAAGTTTTCTCAGAGAAAACTTGCAAAGAGTTTGAAGTTATCATCATCTACAGTGCATAATATCATCCAAAGATTAAAAGAATGTGGAACAATCTCTGTGCGTAAGGGTCAAGGCTGGAAAACCAGACTGGATGTCCGTGATCTTTGGACCCTTAGAAGGCACTGCATCACAAACAGGAATGCTACTGTAATAGAAATCACAACATGGGCTCAGGAATACTTCCAGAAAACATTGTCAGTGAACACAATCCACAGGACCATTTGCTGTTGACAACTAAAACTAAACTCAAAAAAGAAGTCATATCTAAACATGATCCAGAAGCAGGTGTTTTCTCTGGAGCCAAGACTCATTTAAAATGGACTGTGACAAAGTGGAAAACTGTTCTGTGTCAGACAAATCAAAATTTGAAGTTCTTTTTGGAAAACTGGGACGCCATGTCATCTGGACTAAAGCGGACAAGGACAACCCAAGTTTTCATCAGCGCTCAGTTCAGAAGCCTGTATCTCTGATGGTAGTGGGGGTTGCATGAGTGCGTGTGGCATGGGCAGCTTACACATCTGGAAAGGCACCATCAAAGCTGAAAGTTCTAGAACAACATATGCTCCCATCCAGACGTCGTCTCTTTCAGGGAAGACCTTGTATTTTCCAACATGACAATGACCACATCCTGCATCAATTACAACATCATGGCTGCAGAAGAAGGATCTGGTTCTGAAATGGCCATCAAAGAGGAAGATGAGCTAAAGAAGACCTAAGACAGTTGAGCAACTAGAAGCCTGTATTAGACAAGAATGGGACAACATTCCTAAACTTGTCTCCTCAGTCCCAGACGTTTGCAGACTGTTATAAAATGTTTACAGTGGTAAACATGGCCTTTTTTGAGGAGTATTGATGGCATAAAATTTAAAATCAACTTATTTTTCCCTTAAATTGATACATTTTCTCAGTTTAAACATTTGATATGTCATCTATTTCGTATTTTGAATAAAATATTGAAATTTGAAACTTCCACATCATTGCATTGTTTTTATTCACAATTTGTACAGTGTCCCAATTTTTTTGAAATCGGGTTTGTAAGTGAAAAGTAAAGTTTTGCTCTTGTTCTGCAATCCAGCCAACACTATAAATGTTGTATTAGCTCCTGAAATACTATTGTGCCTTGTGTTGATTATTCAAGCACTACATCATTGTCCACCCTCAGCTTTGTGTCGGTGTCCGTATCTGAACGAACACTCCTGGTTTAACTCGTGGCCTCAGTGACAAAGCTGATCGCTCTCTCTCTGGGAAGACACAGGATTAAACTGCATCTTGTGTAAAGCTCCTCAGACCCTGGGACTGAAAGCAGAGGGATTCTGTTTACTCCTGAACACACTCAGAGGGAGGCCACACAGATGAGAGCGCATTAATAACACTCACTGTAACTACTCTTACTAATGCTATTGTTTTACTCATACTGTATATCAACAGTAAACACAAATACAGTAAGTAAAACATAAAAATATATATATATATTTTAACCCATTTTAGTGCATTGTCATTGGAGTTAAAAATAAAAATGAAGAATGTGTTGAGGGGTTGTGTTGTAGTACGAGACAGGCCTTGGTCTTGTTCTCATACTTGAACGTGAGTTTTTCTTGGCCTTATCTTGAACACAGAAGTCTGTGGATTAGTACGAGAACATCCAAAACCATTTCTAGCTTACTTATTTATCTATATGATACAAACCCTGGACCTTCTTGCATATTCTTGCTGAGAGGCGAACGTGCTAACCACGTGCCACCGTAATTTGTTTTTGTGTTGTTTAAGTTATGAACAATTGTCAAAGAAAGGTCAACAAACACTGGTTCTGATTATAAGAAAACAAAAAGTTAACTTTTATGGAAGATCAAAGGAACATTTTTGCACATCTAGTTTATTTGTCCACATAATTCTTGTGGTTGGATGATTTTTTAAATATCCTTTTAACCTTACCTTCTTAACCAGACACTAACATTCATGAGTTAGGACTTGATATATTAGACTGAACTTGTATTGCTTGGATTTTAAACTGTACCTTGTTCTTTTTTATATGTCTATTATGGGGTAAATGTATATAAATATAAAATAATCACTATGGGGATTGATTTAGTTCACATCTTAATAATAGCACAACTCAAAATGATTGATTAACAGAAATGCCACAGTTTGTTTCCAGCAGCATGAGCATAATATCTGAGTGTGTTCAGACTATAGCCCATATCATCGTTTCAAACACATCAGAGTTGTTCATTATTGAGCTGGTGCTGGTGCTGGAGCAGGTTGGGGTGCTGGTGGGGCTGGTGCGACTCTCCTGGGACAGTGCCAGGCAGCCGGTGGAATTAGCAGATTGTAGTCATGTAGCTGTTAGCCCTGAGGGACTGAATGAAGCGTCCTGGGAGCAGTTTACTGAATGGCCATCTGATAAACACTGTGACTGCCTCCTGCACTCTCATCCTATTCCTGGTTCATCTCTGTCCTTTCTTTAATCCATAATGACATAAACACCTGCAGGACCAGTGGAGGATAGTGTTTGTGCCGCTCTGCTCATCAGTGTATGACAGTAATACATCTTGGACTGGGTTTAGGATTACCATATGCATTTGGATTATAAATATTGAGGTAAAGACCACCTGTGAATATAGAAATGAAGGCTGAAGTCCAAGAAAGGTTTGGGTAAACTGCAGTATCTACAAAGAAATGGCTATCAAAAGTTGAAAATAAAATATTTATAATACAAAAAACACAAAATGGCCATAAATTCATAAAATGAAAAACAAGTTGTCTTGTTTAGTAGTTAGATCTTTCTCTGTATTATTTTAATCAAATTTACAAGACACTCTTCTAATTGTTGTTGGTTCATTGTTGGTTCATTTTGGATTGTCAAAATACATATAGTACCTTCAATGAATGACCTTTTTGTTTTAAAATGCTACTTTATTGTTCTCCTGGTGTTTTTAAGAGACTTCCTGTGCATTCTTCAAATTGCTTTGGTATGATTTATGCTTGTTTTTGCTTCTTAGCACCACACGTAGGGATGCACAGTGGCTCTAAGCAAGCGGCCATTGTTGATTTCCCTTCTGTGGAGTTAAAAAGAGTTGATTTTATCTCTTGTTTTCAATGTGCAACACTTTGGTCTTCCTTGACATTGCTGTGCCACAGTATTGATGTTTAACAGTTTAACGATTCAGCTCCACTCTGACGGTAATTAGTGAGGTGTGGACACGTGTGTGTTTTTGTGTGTGGCACTGGTTGCGGCATCCATTACTGTCAAGTCTCAGGAGGAAGGTATTTAACACATGATAAAAAGCACATGTCCAGGAGCTAACATCTGCAGAGGAAGAAGCTGTGCCACGGAGAGGAAATCGTGCTGCGACTAAAGCCAAAGTGCAGTAACTACAGAGAAATGTAGGTATGTGTTACTTATTCTGTGTTTACCAAAAGAGATTTGTCAGTTAAGGTGGTAGCTTTCTGCCAGATTAAAATTCCCGAACCTCAAATATTTGCCCTAAATGTCTTAAAAACTGTGCCTCTGGGCTCTGTTTTAACACCAATGCACCACAATAGAATCCAAGTCAAGTTAAATCATTACAAAAACGGATATTACATGGACTTTATGTTACGACAGAAGACAATAGTCAAGGTGTTTGGTGATTATTGTCGAGGTGACCACCTTAATTAAAGAGTGCTGTGGAAAACACTGCAATTTACAAATGACATGAGAGTAACACAGGTCTCATTTGGCTTTGAAGACTATGTACGTACTGCTTTTGGCTTTGTAGGGCAGTGTACTCTTGTGATGAGGCGCGGCTGCTTGCATAAGACACCAAGGCATTTTTGGAACAAGTGCGGGATTACATCAAACAGTGAGATCACCAAAAATCCCCAAATGTGAGGATGAAAAAAAACAAGGGGCGGAGGATAAAAAACAAAACAAATGGGGACACTGCATCTGCACCCAAAAAACAGCTTGTCCTATTTCTGATTTCTGAGAGGTGTCTGGCTCCATAATGGGATTTGACAGGAAGTGGTGTGACCGTGCAGCAAAAAGGGGAGGGATGGAGGGATGTAGAAATGGAGAAAAGGGGAAAGAGCCAGGACAAAAGGAGCTGCGACCGACCATTGGCTGCAGATAAAGCCGATGTGAGCCCTGGTAGAAGCAGCCTAAGACCCAACACAACAGAATAAATGTGGCTCCCCCGGCGAGAGCGCTCAGAGCGATAAGTCCTTATGAAATGTTTAGAGGCAGATTATATTAGGCGCAATCTGGATGAACGAGCACTCAATGTGTAATCCTGTTTGATAAATTAATTAATACAGCTGTGTGAATACATCGTGTCAAACGGCTTCTTAGCTGTGGCTTCATTTTTATATTTTTTTCTTCCAAGGGCACGCTGCAGCAGAAGGGTTTTGTTTTAAAGCTACGTTACGTCATTTACAGCACGGTGTTATTTTTATAAAGATAATCAATCAGTGGCCTCCAGCATCTGCACCGAGGCCACGCTCGAAATATACTGTGCACCTCAATGTGTTTCATCAGCAAACGTGATACATGTGGCTGAATTCAGATTACAAGACAAGACCACAGTGGAAATAAAACTTATTCATCCAGTTTTATTCTACAGTCCACATTTATTGACTGATGAGAAAAGACTGGAAAGTATTGAATGACACATTAACAAAACTGCTTTTCTATTAAACATAACATTTAACATTTGTGCTGCCAAATATTGTTCATCCATATTGTGTATTTGAAGTGTCATGGTCAAAGTTCAATCTATCCAGATCAATATGTCATTGACACCAACCAATAAAAAAACCCTGCAGTAAAAGACTTTTCACTCTGACAATAACTGTACTACTAAACTAGAATATATAAAAAAACTCATCTGGGAGCAAAGGTAGGGAAATGGTAAAGAATATAAGATAAGGATCATGATTTATGCTAAACTCACTCATCTTCCTTCCACAAAACCAAAGCCATGCAGTGTTTTTATGAATGACTGCATCGACAGAACCCATGAATGCTCGTGCGGCTGCTGTCTGGCAGTGAGACAGGCTGTATGCAGCATTCGGAGGTCATCCCAATGTCAGGCCATCCCAGCCGAGGTGAGCATCTTGTAAACAGACTCTAGCCCCTCTGTCGCCCTGCGCCTTCACATCAATAGCTGTTAAAGAGATTTCTCTCCATCTCAGCGGTGAATAGCGTATTGTTAAATGTACCTCTCTTTTCCCGGCAGAAGAGGAGCTTTGAAGAAAATGACAAGCTTCAGACTAAACATCAAACACCCGACACTAATGTGAACTATTTAAAAAGACATTTTCTGGAGTCTGGAGTTACTGAAAGCAGAGGAAAATGTGCTCCTATTAAGACATAATGGGACACATAATCACATAATCTCAAATCAAAGTCAATCTGTAGCCATAAGCGCAAAGTTACAGATAGAGCTTTCCAAAGTCATCTACATTTGAAATAGCTCTTTGTTCAGAACCCAAACCTTATTCAAACGCTCTTTCTTTGGGACTCATGTGCCTACTGACTTAACAAAAAAATTATAAAAACATAGCAGCTATGGTTTCCGCTTTATAAAGTTTAGGCCTATGTTATTTTTTACAGCAAAAAAAATACATAATCTATTTTTATTTATTTTATATTTATTATCACTTTATTGTTCCTGCAGCCGCCTCATAAGTGATGAATTTATGGTTATATTGTGTATTTTCTACATCCTCTATCTGTAAAAAGAGGTGGTTTAAGGTAATTCAACGCATTTACAACTTTTTTGGGATTTACAATATATTTACTGTTCCATGTTGATCGTAGATCTTTTTTGACAGTGTTGCTATCGTTAGTTAATGTACGGTATTTTATTTTGGATCATCAATGAAATAATCATCACTCAAATATTGGTAGTAATTCTACTATTCTTATGTTATTACAAATGCTACTGTCTTGAACATGGAAGATTATATGACAATTATCTTGTTAAATGCCTTTCTGGTATAATCTCCACTGGCAGGATGAGGTCTGCTCTGTCTGATGGCCTTTGAATCCATCAGACATGTTTATGGCTGAAATCATCTAATGGACTAAATCTATGATGCGTATCAATGGTGCAATCTAATTAACAAATTATTGGCCTTCCTGTCATTCATATTTCAAACTAGTTTACAGACAGACCGACCGAGGACACATCAGTCCATACTTTCATGCATTAGTAGAGAATCAACCATATTAATCTTTTGTTTTTAAATCAAAGAAAAAGTATGGATCTTTTGTTCAAGGACAGAGAAAGAGGTTAAAACTTATGTAACATGCTTTTGTGGTTTTGTGATGATGGATTTAAACAATGCAGCTGGATTAATCATGAAAAACATGAGGCAATGTTGCCAGACAAAAACAAAAAAAGCCATTACAATATGTTCTGAGCATCAGGTAAAGTATATTCCATTTGATTTTTATTGTGGTATTTGTCATAAAATAACATGTTGGTTCAAAAACAAAGAAGTTTATGTTAATCTATGGGCATCATTAAAAGAGCACTGAAAGGAAACTAAACCATGAAGTGCAGCAATACATGAGAATTAGTGTTAAAAAGCCTTAAAGAATTATTCGAATACTAAAAAAAGAGCAGAGCCTTTAGTAAAAATGACTAAAGGGAGCCAAACTAGAACAGGAAGTTGGGTCACAATTGTTTTGGCGAGGTCTCTTGAAAAAAAAGTTAGGGAAACACTGATTCAAAAAAACACTTACAGCATGTATAACTGCAAAATAAATTAAATTTTTTATATTGGCAATTCATCTGACCTATTTCCACTTGGTTTCTTAGGAGACAACAGCATGTCCCTGCAGGGCTACCGTAGGTGCACACAGGCAGTAAAAAAGGAAGGCTGTGTAAAACAGCAATCTTCAAAGTTGCCACTAGGTTCAGTTGAAAAATGTACATGGCACATTTAAATTTTTGCTATTGCAATAATGAAACATGAGATTGTGCAGCTCTACAATTACACAAACAAATTTCACCATACAACACGCAACAGTGAACCCACGCTTGTCAATCAGGTCGAGCCGTGTTTCCCAAAAGCAATCTTGTGATCACTGTCTGTTGCTGTTGCGGGCCGACCGGTTCCTGGATGCCTGCGTGTTGACTCAGCAGATCCCACGGTTCAGGGGGAGCCAGCAGGGACCAGAGGCTGCACTTCAGTAAAGCGTCTCCATTAGCACATTTAGCCTCGCTCTAAGATACAATTACTGCCAGCCTCACCTCAGTGTCCCTCAGAGCTCCCTGTCACTTCAATGATCTGACCCGAAGCACTTGGCCTCAAGGTCTGAGACGTTTTATTAGCTTAGCTACTTTCAATAACTTTCTGTGGCACAAATCGTAATGGCTTGAATTCTTGAATGAAAGTATGAGTGAGGCACTTTTTCCATTCAGAGCCATTGAGCCGTAAAATCCTCACGCATCATCAAACAACTCGCTCTCAGTCGGATAAACCTTTGGCTACATGTTTTGGTCTGTTCTTTCCAATTACTCACAAGACAGTATGTAGTTAGTTACAAACAACAAGTACAACATCTAATCCGATTTCTCATTTGAGCAAATAACTCTCCATTTGATAATTTGTTAGTGTTTTTCTTACTATTTTTAACAAGACAAATGGTAATACACAATACACTTATACTTTTAAAGGGTTTTAAAGCATTTTTCCAAACAGAATTATTGCCCAATATAATATTATAAGGTGTTACATCAACCGTTATAGGTTTTTTTCTAATTGTTTCCCATGATTTAGTTGTTTCTCGTCCTGATGGACAGAGAGTGTATGACTGTGATTAAAATGAATTGTTATCGAGCCATAGGAAAAAAAAATAAATATATATATATATATATATATATATATATATATATATATATATATATATATATTCTTCTAGTTCAGGGGCCACATACAGCTCAATTTGATCTGAAGTAGGCTGAACCAGTAAAATAATAGCATATGATTTTTTTTTCTTTTGTTTTAGTCAAAGAAGTACATTTGCATTATAATGTCAGTGCTCTCATCAATTGCAACCAAAAAGGCTTCACTTGTATGTTTTCATAAATTCACCCTCACAATATGTCTTTGATGCTAATGCTTTTTTTTTAGCAATAAAGTCGCTAACTTTCACTGCTGCATCCGTGACCTTTCAGCTATTTTGCAGGACTCCCCTGCAAAAGAGATTTGTAATCTCAGTGGGACTATCCTGGTTAAATAAAGGTTAAAAATAATAATAATTAAAAATAATTATATAAATAATGAAAACAGAACAATATGTCAAAGGTCAATGCAAAGCCCTGGCAATAAACCTGAGTACCAGCCACCTCCTGAGACACAGATCATCACAAAACAGCGTGGACCGGGTAGATCCCTGGTGGTATTAAGTGTAATTGTGAAAAGGCTCAAGGACAAAGAGCGTGCTCGCTCAGCAGACACCTTCCCAAGAGAGACACCGGTGACAAAAACCAAAACAAGTCAACGAGAGCAAAGCCGAGCCTGCACTTCCATTGACTCTTTACGGCCGAGACTGAGAGGGAGCTATAAAACCGCACTGTGTCCGAATCGTGGCAGTGTTTGTGGAGCGCTGTCACCAGCTTTAAGTGACCAAGTGTCTGTATCAGAACGAGGAAGAGCTGCCCTGTCATGTGCTGCAGACTCCTGAGCAGAGTATTTTGTGACGGTGATTTTGGCAGCAAGCCCAGAGTTGTGTCGTGTGCAGAGGGTAGTGGGACGAATCATCACGACGCACTGAGGAGATGGACGAGAGAGTTAGAGACGCAGCCCGAATACTGCTGACAAATCACAAATGAAAACAGACACTGTGCAGCCTGTTCGTGCCACAACAAATATGACTTCTTCAGACACGTAACATATACGGATCACTGTTGTTATGTAACCTGCTCAGATCCAGTTTAAGCAGCTTAAATCAGTGAGAGAATTAAACTTACAAACACTCTGAGAACCACTCTACAGCCTAAAGAAGAGAAGAGATGCAGTTGTTAATGTTGGAGCTATTTGGAGTTTGTTTTCATGTATCAATTAAATAAAAAGTTATTTTGCCTTTACCATATTTACTGTGTGTAATTAGGGTTCATTGTTATTTGTTATATTAGCAATAATATAATTAGTCTTACGGTTGGGACAAGTGGTTATGCTTTAGTTTAAAAATGCCGTCCAGGTTTGGCAAATTATGGTGCCTTCATGTTGTCCTCGTGAACTCGGGAAAGCATTTTTCTGAGTTGAAAAATGCACATGAACACCTGCAAAAGTCGGAACATTCCGGAAACTTGGGTAAGTTGATGTTATTTGCATCATCAGCATGGCGGAGGAAAACAAACGTTTAAGATCTTTTAGAAATGTAAGTAATTTAAAAATACTGTTTTGCACGTTATTAACTTGATAATAAGCTTATTTAAACTTTACACAAAGGTATTTATACATTATGTTAACTTTTTATGATTTAATAGGTTACCTTTTCTTGAACCATTAGTAATTGCTACTTTGACTGTATTAACTCATTTAAAAAAACAAGAACTAACACATTTTTCTCTTAGTGTCCATCTTCATTGTTGTTATGGTTTTGAATGTTCCAACTTTCCCAAATTTGGAAGAAAATCTCCTTAACTCAGATACTTCGAGTTCCCGGGGACCACAAATGCACCAGAATACATATACTGTAGGTCACATGGGACAGCTCTGGTGGGCACAAGGGGCATTTTATCTTTTTTTTTTTTACCAGTAACAGAGAGGTTTTAGGCTTATGTTGTGAAAGTCTGATAGTTGGGTACAATAAATCTACACATAATGCACTTTATGGCTTGGACATTTACTTTTACTTTTACTTACTATTTTTTTTTTACCATGGTAAGAAATACAGTCCTTGACAGTGCCTCAGTGGCCATTTGATTTGTTTGATTCAATTACGTTTGGACAAATAGCCACTACAGTAAATGTCATGAAAGTTTATGCAGTGTTCCTGTGAGGGGCTGCAGCGTTTTACTTCATTTACTTTGTACCTGTTTCCTCAGTTGTCATCTACACAATGTACTTGCCCTACTGTTAGAACCACAGACTATTTTTGCAAAGGTCAAAATGGCACTCTACATCACGCTGTACATACTTCACAAATGAATGAAATGTAAAGGTTGTCTAAATACTTTTATTTCATCTACTACAGTGTATTTTATATCTAGCCAAGGTACTGGACTTTTGTTTTGTGTAGAATTAAAGTTTAGTACATTTTACGATTCTATTTCTAATGATTTCATCTTGTAACAAACTCTCTCAGCCAGTGTACCATCCGTAGGACCTGTACCACAGTTTGAGAACCACATATTTATATTATAATCGCGAGAACACCTCTGTCCAAAGCCCATCTAACTCTCCCATTTGTCGGGCTCTAACGGTCTGTTTCAACTTGTAACAGAAAGAAACTAATCTTTTCTTTTTGAAACGCCTGAAGGATGCAGCTCCACTGGCTCGAGCGGCAGGTTTAAAAGCCCGGTAAATGAGATTGGATTTTTTGCTTCATTGATTGGTGGACAATGTGGAGAGAAAAAAGGGCTGGAAAACGAAGGGCTGGAGAAGATGAAAAGAGTTAACGGAGTCGTCTTAATTGATTTTCTCTGAGCTTATGGAATGTGCATGAGTCCTTGAAGGCATCATAATTAAACGTAGAAGCTCACAGAGATGTTCAAATGCACTGGTCTGTTTCAAGGCTAATAATAAAGGATCAATATTAACAGAGCTCTAGTACAAGGGATATCTTAGAGTCCATCTTATTTGCTAATGTGTTAAAAAAGGTCAATACGCTGTAAACAGCCTCCTAAGATGACTGCTGGAGTGTAATTAAGTGTTTATGATAATCTAACTGGGGACAGGAACCTCTTCAAATACCTGTAAGAGAAAATAAAACTAGAGCTAGACAGGTTTTATATGGACTTGAGCAAGATCTTTGTTGGATTTGAACAGGTTTTAGTTGGATTTGAATAGGCTGTAGATGGATTTGTAGCAAAAACTGGCTCAACCTATAAGATTTTATGAACAAAAAAACAAAAGAATCCATCTAAAACCTAGTGCCACATTCCAAATGACCTGAAGGGCCACATAAAGCATTGCCAAGGGCCACATCTGGCCCCTGGGCCTTGAGTTTGACATGTGTAGTTTAAATAAAGAGAAAGTTGACCAGGATTGTGCGACAAATGAACCCAAAGTCACCCGGTTTGGACCTGTTAGGTTGTATCCTCTGCTCTAATGGGAAACCAGACCACACTGTGTGATTCTGGGACAATGCTGAGTGGGAGGTGCAGGGGGTGTATGTCCACAGGCCGTCCAGCTGGTTGATAATGAGGTCGTACCACTTTCCAGATTTTCACCGTTCTCTTGTGTGTGTCAAATGTTCCACAAAAGGACTGGTAATAAGAGGGAGGGGCCCGTCTTTGTGGCCAGAAAACAGTGGGAGGGGTGCAGTCAGACGAGTGAGAGGAGAGACATTTGGAATAGTGTGTTCTCAGTGAAGCCCAGCGGAGGGTCCAGGCTGTAAAAGATAACAAAGTGTGCGCTCAGGGGGCTGCAGCAGACGACGGGGCCATTACCTGGATACGGAGGAGCAGATGGACACTGGGCCACCATTAGCTACAGAGTTATTAAGTATTGATTGTCAACAAGCTACTGTAGTGTCTGTTTTAAACAATATCACTGATTAAACAACAATCACTGCCTCAAAAGCACATTTTTTAAGAATGAAAAAGAAATGTTAACATAGACATTGTCATCCTTGAATAGCCTTGATTTCATGTTATTATAAGCATTATTGCATTACATTACAAGATAAAGCATGCAACCAGGCTGGTTTATTTTGAGATGAAGTCCCTGAAAGTGCAGGAGGATGTGAAGAGAAAGAGATGTGCTCTGAGAAACACCATGTTTGACAATGTCTTTGCTCTGAGTGTTACAAGCCCTGTCTGTTTTATTACTGAAGTTATCATTTAATCATGACCAGTTCCTTTTGGCAAAGAAGAGCACTTTTGATTAAATACAACAGCTCTCAGAACCTTTACAGGAGCACTTCAGGCCGGACAAGGAATCTGAGCAAAAACCTGTCCCAAACAAGCGCCAGATAACATATGTCCTGCTCTGACACTGGGCTAAGCACTGGAATTGGGTGGGTTGTTTAGTCGAAATGAACAGGGGCTTAACTTTTACTGGACCATTGTAATGTCATGTACTATATTACAGTAGCCTACATACTCTGTCATCACTGTTACTGCCTAAAAACAAGCTGAATATTTGTTTGAGTCCAATTTCTCTTTCCCATGTTTGGACCAATGACATGGTCCAAACATGACCTTCGGATATGTATCAAAAGTGCCAGCCCCTTTCGAAAAAGCATCTGTGGAAGCCCTCCCTCATGCTTTTGGGCATGAGGGAGGGCCATCTGGACAGTCAGGACAGCTATTGTTACAGCAACATAACTGATTTCATATTTGCAAGTGAAGCACATAATATTAAATGTTCTCACCTTGACAAAAACATTTCCTTCACTGTGTCTATACCAGACCAGCGGTCTTTTTTGACGGAGCCAGAAGCTGTTTTGTGGAGCTCATATCTCACTCTGGGCCTGTATTCTTCTGATGGCCTGTCTGTCTGATGTTTGTGCTCGAAGGAGAGGTGAGAAACACAATGACTCAGTCTGACTTACAGCCTGCCAAGCCTCTGTCAGCTGTCCCCAAATATAACCGCTAAAACCATTTGTTACACTGCAGAAGAGAGACGCTCCAGAAAACAAACGCTGGCTTTATGGAGCACTTGGTGGTTGTAGGATGAATGAGCAGACGAAGAAGCTGCTCCCCGTTTGGACACGCTCCGTTTGTAAAAGAAATAAGACAGGGAATTTTGTCAACTATAATTTGTCTCACTGCGGCGGATTAAGAATTCCTGCTCAGATATATCAATTAGGTCAGAGTCTCTCCCCAGAGACAGATTCCTCTAATCAACACATCTAAATACACAGATGCTTCCAGACACCCACAGATGTTTCTCGAGACATCTTAGGCTCCTTCACAAATGCTGCGGGATGTTTTGAGATGACAAAGAACCCGCTTTGATACCTCTGTAAATGAAACACTGTGAAATACATTCATGTGAGGCAAGACCCATCCACATCTCTCTCCTCAGGGGCTTGGACTTCAAAGCCAACAGCTTCAAAATTAATACAGCTCTTCTCACTCCGTCTCGTTTCCTCAGTCAGGGTTAAGAAACTATTCCCACAGATATTTCAAGGACTTAAAAAAAAAATTTACAATGGTAACTTGTAATGGTAATTTTCTCATCTGTTCAATCCACCAAACAACTACAGCAGCCTCAGAGGGTCAAAACTCAAAATTCAGATTCCCATTGGGTTTACAGAAGATCACACTTAATTTTTTCAAATGAATAGTGCATCATTGTGACACTATCTTGATAAACAAAAGGACATCATCCAGTCTTCTAAGTTCATCCCAAGGCTTTCTTCACATGTTTTTTTTTTAGATATTGGGAACAAAACATCTCTGTCCACAAACTGTGTATCCCAAAGGGGGTTTACATAAAAGTCAATATCTTTATATGATAAATCAAACCAAAGTTTAAACATGTAAGGGTGCTTTCACACTTGCACTGTTTTGTCCGGACTTTCGGACTTTCTCGATCAAACAGCTGCTCTTTGGTCTCGGTCTGGTCCAAACTGAATCAAGGTCAGATTTGTTTAGGAAAACCTGGTTGCCGATATTTTGGACACATATAATACATAAATTACATTGTTTTATGGTTTGTATGGCTTTATTTTTAGCTCTACTCTACAACAGGTGCCTTCAGTGAAGCCTACCATTTTTAAATAGTATTTTTTTAGTGATTGAAATCATGTCTTAAACAGTGCATTTGAAGAAGTAACATTAACGGTAACATGTCGACCCAACGTGAGTCTAATTATTGTGTTTCTCCAGTTCAACTGTAAAATAAGCGTCTTCAGAGACACATTCACAGTAAAAGCCGTCTACAGGATGCACGCCCCCCGTTGTCGTGTCAACAGTGAACACAGCGTCAGAGAAAGTGTGATAGTTCGCTTTTAAAAACTGTAGTCAAACCAAAAAAAGTTACTGAACCAAACTAATACTGCAAAAGAATTTGTGAGTTCTTAGTGCAGACCTTGGTGCAGACATTTAGGTGAGAAAATTAAGACTATGTTTGTGTAGGCATTTTTAAAAATCCACCCCAAGAGTGTTTTACTAATTTTTTCTAACCACTCAACACAACTGTAAATCCATGTCCCACCAAACCACTTCAAAACTATCAAAAATTCTGTAAACATACAACGAGGCTAAATTATTTTTAAATGATAAAACTATAGGCTTTGAAGTGGTTCAGTTACCACCATGTCGTTACCATAGATACTCAGTGTTCATCATGGAGAACAACAATTAGCATGTGCACGATAAAGATGAGAAAGCACCACAGCAAACACAGACCTCACTCTAATCCAGTCTACAAAAGTATTATCATGTTATATGTCACAGAAATCCCTCCATATCACTTTACTTTTTTCACAGGGATCACCGCAGTTTTAGGAAACACCTCTCTGTTATGCAAATGGCGCCCTACACTTCAGTTCTGAGATGATAATAACCTCGTATCCTCATGTATGTCACTGCACCAGAACCCCTCGCTGCTCTTCTTCCTTTTTTCCGCAGAGCTGTTTCTTATTGAGCCGTGCAACTAGAACTAGGTCAATGAGATGCCTCCACACTTTTCTGACAAGGAGCAGAGCAGAGTGCGGAGTGAAGAGGTGAGACCAAGCTTCTGCTAAAATGGAGAGACATCAAACACAAGTCTGCAGTGACTCCGGGCTTTGGAGACGATATGAGATGATTAACAATGTAGTGGAAGCCCTTTTCTCACTCTTCTGTGGAGAAACTGAAACAATAGACTCTGGGTTGTAGCTCATTTAGTTCATGTCTTTTTTCGGTCAAATAATTTACAACTGACCCACTTTTACTGCTCAATTTTTAATTATGCTGGGTTTATCTTTAGCCATTAGCAGGAATTATTTAGATTATCCCTCACTCTACTCATGTAAACTCTCCACAAACTACAGCAGCCCCAGAGGGTCAAAAATAAATATGAAACTCCGAAATGGTTTAAAAAACAATAAAAAAAGGGGGAGAAGTAGTGGTGCATTGTTTATTTAAAGCCATTTGAGTTTCAAACCAAACCTGATGTAGATTTTACAGACACCATCTTGAGTGGTTAAAATAATAAATAATTGTTTCCAGGACATTTGGACATTTTAAGAAATTCCCAGGTGATTTCCATGATTAAAACAACTCTTTTAATGTCCAGTCTTTCCATCATTTTTAAAAAAAAAGGCAGATAAAAAAATATTTTATTAGTCATTTAAATTATTTTAATTAATATAATTTGTTATATTTAGGATTTGTTATTATATTTGTAACATTTGTTAAAGATATACATTTTTGGTAACAATCGTTCAGTCCGTTCCACAAACTCATGCCTCTCCTACTAATGCCTCTTTAATGTGACCCGAACACACTGTACCTTTACATTATACCGCTTTCTCAATGTTACTGGGGAGTCGGTTGTTTTTAGCTTTATATATGAACTTAAGAATGTTATTTCAACAAATGCTAATTCATTGATTTGTGGTTAATTACACATTCATTAACGCATAACTACTGTTTGGTTGTTTTTGTTTTTATAATCTGAACATCTAAGTTTTTATTTTATTTTAATGTATTTAAAACTTTTTTTTAACAAGAAAAACAAATAAACAAAACACAAAGAACAAATGGACAAACAAACACAGCACAGTCCAAGGAAAAAAGAAAGAGAAAAAGTCCACCACGAGGCCACAGCAGCGCCAACTCCAAAGGTTCCAGGACAAGTTTGTGCCAGTTAGATTTAGTGGGAGGCTGGAGACCGGAACATTGTAAATGTAATGTCTACAATAAACGATTGTGACGTCTCCTTAATCATCTGTCCATGCACGTTAATAACTGCTGCAGAAAGTGCTCCCACATTTTGTTTAAAAAAATAAATAATGACTGACAGTCCTTTTTTGACACCACTCTGGTTTGAACTAATGGGAGCCACACTTGTGTAGTTTTACCCCATGTGTTGCTTGCTAGATATCAATAACTGCGCTGTGGTTGTATTTGCTAAAAATAGTTTAATGCTACAGAGAATTCTGAGATTTAATAACATGCCATAAGGGCTTGAGCTGCTCAGGGTTTCCTGCAGCTCGAGGAGACGTTGCTGTGAACAGGACACTATGATAAATCAGCTCCATAGCTCCACTGTCTGCAGGCATCCTCAGTTTTTCATCTGTAATTGTTCACACTGTGGGTCGTGTGCGTCCTCATTACACGTCCACTCAGGTTGTTTTGCACGGGAAATGTGACCTGAGACATATCTTGGTCTCACTTGGGGGGAAAGATTAACTGAGCTGTAATGAAAGATGGAGTTATCGCAGAGGAACGGGAGCAGCTAATAAATCACCTGACGCTGGTGTTGTGTACAGTGGAGTTTCATTAGCTTCCTTTCATTACACGTATCAGCGTTTTTCTGCTGATGTCAGGGGAATACAGTATCTTTGGACCAATCACGGTTCGCCTCAGTTTGGACCACAAAAAAGTATTACAAATGGCAGACCTCTAGGGCTGTCCAAACGTAAGAGGGTTTCTTATGAAGGAAAATTTCCAAGGGCCGACTTTCTCTTCTGATTTAATTTGAAGAACAGGTTCCAGTTGGATTTGAACAGGTTTTAGATGGATTTGAGCAGGTTTTTGTTGGATTTAAAAAGGTTTTAGTTGAATTTGAACAAGTTTAAGTTGGATTTGAACAGGTTTTAGTTGGATTTGAACAGGTTTTAGTTGGATTTGAACAGGTTTTAGTTTGATTTAAAAAGGTTTTAGTTGGATTTGAACAGGTTTTAGTTGGATTTAAACAGGTTTTAATTGGATTTGAACAGGTTTTAGTTTGATTTAAACAGGTTTTAGTTGGATTTAAGCAGGTTTTAGTTTGATTTAAAAAGGTTTTAGTTGGATTTGAACAGGTTTTAGTTGGATTTGAACAGGTTTTAGTTGGATTTGAACAGGTTTTAGTTTGATTTAAACAGGTTTAAGTTGAATTTGAACAGGTTTTAGTTGGTTTTGAACAGGTTTTAGTTGGTTTTGAACAGGTTTTAGTTGGATTTGAACAGGTTTTAGTTGGTTTTGAACAGGTTTTAGTTGGATTTAAACAGGTTTTAGTTGGATTTGAACAGGTTTTAGTTGGATTTGAACAGGTTTTAGTTGGATTTAAACATGTTTTAGTTGGATTTGAACAGGGTTTAGTTGGTTTTGAACAGGTTTTAGTTGGATTTGAACAGGTTTTAGTTGGATTTGTACAGGTTTTAGTTGGATTTAAACAGGTTTTAGTTGGATATGAACAGGGTTTAGTTGGTTTTGAACAGGTTTTAGTTGGATTTAAACAGGTTTTAGTTGGATTTGAACAGGGTTTAGTTGGATTTGAACAAGTTTTAGTTGGTTTTGAACAGGTTTTAGTTGGATTTAAACAGGTTTTAGTTGGATTTGAACAGGTTTTAGTTGGTTTTGAACAGGTTTTAGTTGGATTTAAACAGGTTTTAGTTGGATTTGAACAGGTTTTAGTTGGTTTTGAACAGGTTTTAGTTGGATTTAAACAGGTTTTAGTTGGATTTAAACAGGTTTTAGTTGGATTTGAACAGGTTTTAGTTGGTTTTGAACAGGTTTTAGTTGGATTTAAACAGCAGAAGAACTACAGTGCTGCAACCCTAGAGCATATGGCCAGTCATACATCTGCTAAAGTCCATAACAGAGAATAAATATAAACTAAATCTATAAAATAAAGTAATAATAACAATTTAAAGTGTGCAAACTGAGATCTCTTAATCTGTGAGACACAAAAGACATCTCACATAATAAGATATTGGGTTTATAAAGGAAAAAACTATTAAAGTGGAGAAGGAAGAATTGATCAATGCGGTTTAACCACATTCCTTTCAGACACACCTCATTGTTCTGTCTCTGAGATTAGAGATAAATAAGACTCTTGGAGCAAGACACATTTTCTAATAATTCCCAAACGAACATCATAAGAACCCTCATCACAAATTAGAAACTGCTGACCTGTGCCTCAGTAATCTCAGACGGTACACGGACATGAAAACTAATAGCTGCTGGGAAATACCACAGTAAAATCAACTCTTTATTTTTATTCTGATGATAAAAGAAAGAGTCTGACCTGGCATCGAGGTGCATTTCCACAGACTTCTTGTGTTTTTCTGGGATAAAGCTCGAGGGAACACTAAAAATCTGCACTAATTCAGAGCTACTGCTATTCCACTCTGACTCTGGCCCCACACGATACGACGAGCCACAGTAAACCAAAGGCACTGTAAACATGAACATTCAGAGCCAATTACCTCCTCACAGAGTATCTGTCCTTTGCTGAATGTTTTATTCAGACAACTCAGAATTGTAAAGGAAGTCATTAGGCTAAAATTATATTAAAAAACACTAAAGAAACCTATTAGAAGAGAATGAACAGCTAGGTACACCTCCTCCTTTGGTACAAAATAGATTTATGAGGGCCTTATAAATAACAAACCTTGTGTTGGGAATGTCAAAAAGATACAGGGACTTTAACACATCGTCTGTTAGAGTTGAATTATCTAAACTTTCTGGATGGCTACTAATAGATTTCCCAGGTAACTCTCCTTTAATGGGGATTACTTAATTGTTTTACTCTTTCAGTTTGACAGCTTTAGTTCATCTCCTAAAGCTTGCTGTAACAGGAATCATCTGTGAAAAAATGTGTCCTTCAGACATCAGCTAGGCTTTATAATGAAGGTTTTTAATAGATGAGGATGATCAGCCCACAGCGGGAGTTTGGCCAATCACAGCTCACTTCAAGAAAGAAAGGCGCGCTCCCATTGGTCGACACTGATGTCAACAACAAAGGACCAAGGACTTAACCCTGTAAAGCCTGACACATCAAAAAATGGCCAGAAAATTCTAATTTTTTGAAACCGAGAGGTTTATTAAATATTTTAGGAAAAAAAAAATGTCCATATCATTTTGTTTCTGAGATATTTTTTGTATCAAATATGATACACTGGGCGTTTGTTGATAAATTAGAGGTCTCAGAAACTCAAGTAGCATATATGATACAAATGGTTTTATAGGGTTAAACCAGGAAATGTGTTTTTCCGTTGCAAAATTTGTCTTAATAAACAGTAAAACAGTTCAATAAGGATAAAAATAGAAGAAAGGGAAGCAACATAAATGCAGATAAATGTTGGCTATGCTTTGCCACAAAGTTTAACAATAATAATTACAGGATCTCACAGTCCAACGGAAAACTCAGAGAAATATAAAGTTTTAGATCAGCTTTAAACTTCAGTTTAATTTAATATATTAGTGTTTTATGGACAAAACTTGGTCCGGGTTTACTTATGTTTTATTTTTTAAATAAAAGAAGTTAAAGGTAAAGCTCTCTGTGATCATGCTTGGTATTTAAGTAGCAGCTAGATATCTTCTTAAACACTGGAAAAACTCCAGAAAGTCTCCACAGGTGAAATAATCATTAAACATTTTGATTAACACAGAATTAAATGAATGTATGCTTTACAAACTCAGCAGTAAAGAGGAGAACAATGCATTAAACCAGACTGCAGGAAAACTACACTCTCATCCTTTTTAACATTTATAACATGGTCTCAAGCATCATATATTTATATATTTATTGTATATTTTGGCATTTTTACTTTTTTTATATGCCTCTTGTCTATATTTTCTATTTTTCTGTTGATACCATAAATTAATATTAAGTCATTGTCCAAATCAGTTAATCTTAATGAATAATGAGCAGAAATGACTAGCGGTGTATAAAGATTACATATTCTTTCCTTTAGTGACCTACTTGAGTCTGGCAGGTCGAGATGTTGAAGTGTCATACAGTCAGACTGGTCTGGTATTAGCCTACTTTCTCTTTGTTTCCAGACAACGGGTTAACTACAGCTGTCATAATCCATTAGTCTAAGCAGAAAGAGATGAGCCGTACTGAGAATAGACTGCACTCAATGTATCAGGTACCTGAGCGTACCTTTTCTCAGAGCCATTAAAGAACACCTACGCTGCTCAACAACATGTGGGAGTAAGATACAGAAGTTAATATTCACAAGGAGAGAGTTTTATTTCTTTAATTGAGCTTAAAAACAACACCATAAAATGTCTCACAAAATATCCAATATAGTCAATACAGAGACACTTCGAAAGAATATTTACAAAAGAGAAATGTGGGATCTTTTGATAAACTCAGGGACCATCAGAAGGGACTTGAAACTGCTCCAGAACCTTTTGAAACAATTGCTTTTCGCACCAATGCACAGATTATCAGGTCTCTGTGTGCGTGCCATCTGAAGGCCTTAGTGAAGGTTTCTGAATCTAAAGCTGTTTTATCCTTCTTTTCTTTACACCTCAGGACAGCATTTCCTCCTTCGTTCATATAATCTACCACAAACCCAGTTTTATGTCTGAGATTTTCCCCCAGGGTTCATATGTTGTCTATCCATTACCTGGAATTATTCTGACTATCCTTCTTTGTTTTATCCACTCCATAAACTACAGCAGCCTCAGAGGGTCAAGACTCAAACTTCCAATTTCCAATGATAACCCATGATGTTGCATTGTTCATCTAAAGCCAGCCAAGAAGTCACCAAACTTTAAAGAGCAATCTTGAAAAACAAATCTGGGGCTAAAATATAAATAGAACTTTCAACACATAAACACCTTTTCTGGGTCATTTCTATAATAGTTAAACTTCTGTCTAAATTTCCATTTCCCGAGTCATCCTCTTACCTCTTTGCTCCTCTCCAGCTCGTTGTGCAGCGCTTGTTTGGAGATCTCCACCTCGATGACCTTCTGTCGGAGCAGCTCGTTCTCATCCTCGGCTCGGCTGCGCTTCTCCTCCACACTCTCCAGCTCGTTGTGCAAACGGACCGACACGTCTTTGGCCACCTGTCGTCACACACAAACACACATGGTCAACACATGAGCGCAGATAGATACTATACTGTATTATTTGGATTATTGTTTTATTGTTTTAAGTCTCTCAGTAATTGCACAGGAACTAGTTCATGAGGCTAGCTGCATTAGATTCAGTTAATATTATAATATATTACTTATGAATGAAAGTTAAATCTCTTTTTTAACCCAGGGCAGCTGCTGCCCTTATACCCCTCACAGAGCTCGGAGGTCTGCACACCAGCTTCTTATGGCTGTGCCTAAATCCAGCCTCCCTCTCCAGATCAGTCCTTGGAGCAGTTTAAGACCAGGCTGAAGCGTTCAACACTAGCTAGATAGGATTTGTTTTATCTGGTTTTATTTAATTGTACCCACACTGTATTAATTATTATCTTAGTTTGTATTAATTTGCCAATATACTGTTCATATATAGCTTTATTATTTATTAATTTGATCTGTGCACTGCCTGTACAGCACTTTGGTCAACTCAGGTTGTTTTAGAACTTGACTTTACTTGACTTTTTGAGTTACATTAGGCCCAAATATACTTGTGTAGAACCCATCTCACATTTTTCTTCTTCAATCTTAATCTGCAAGTTAAATATAAAAGGGCTTTGCTTTTTATATAAAAAAAAAATCGAATGGCTTTGTATTTAAATTCTTATTTGTCTTAAAAAACATTATAATGTAGAATGAACATACAACAGAAGTTGTGTGACATTTTTGCAGCTCTACATTTGTTTCTGACTCCTGGTGTAATCATATCCAGGAAACAGTAAAGAAGTGTATAATCCTACCTGAACAAAAAGTATGATATTAAAAACAGTATGTATAGAGTCCCACCTTGAGGTCCTGCTCCAGACTCCGCAGCAGTTCCCCGTCCACGTGTCCGGTCTGGGCCACGCGGAGGCTCTTCTGCTCGGCCTTACGGAGCCTGTATTGGAGGATGCGGCAGTTTTTGTTGGAGCGGTCCAGTTCCCTGCGCAGATCCTGCAGCTGGTAAACCTCCTCCTCCAGGTAGTTGTCCCGGATCTCCTCCATCTCGGCTCGCAGCTCGTCCACTTCATCCTGGAACACACATCATACAGGACAAACCTTTTTATTCTACGCTTCTTGTTTAGTTTCTCTAGAGAGATGTAGAGGTGGATGGAGCAAAAACACAACTGTGAGCTCCTCTAGATGTTACCATTTTACTTTCATGTCTTCGAATATTCTTGTTATTGTATAGATTAGAGAAGCTGGAACTGAAATCGTTGGTTTAAAAGCAGTTGAAAATGAGCCTCTGTGTTTTAAATGTCACTGGCCTCGTTTGATTTTGGGGATTCCAATCAACATTTGCTGAAGCAGAAAAAGAGGAAAAGGTCATAGGATCAGCCAAACATGAATGGAAACTCCACAAACGACTATCAAGACCTGCCCCTTAGTCGCTGTCTGAGGGTGTGGGTCGTCTTCATTATAACACACTCTTCAAAAGAGAAAAGAAAGAGAAAGAAAGATGTGTCCAGACAGCAGGTAGGTCTGGGTCCAGATGTCCGCGGCAGTTTATAGCAGTGTTTCCCAAACTTTTGTTGTGGGGACCCAAACTTCAAAATGCCCAATAAGTTGTGACCAAAAATGTTCTCATCAAGAACTTTATGACAGTTGTTTTAATTCCTTTTAAAAGCAGCTATTCTTTTAAAAGCAGCTATTCTAATTAAAGGCCCAGTAACCATCACAAGCATGCTTCAGTTTTTCATTGTTGTAAGAGAGAGATTTGTGGGTCCCAACCTGTTGTTTGGGAAACAATGGTCTGTAGAGTCCTGAAGAAGGCTGGATAGTTACTGGTGAATACGGCAAACCAAGCAAGCACCTTTAAAATAAAACCCTAAACCAAAAGTGCATTATGGCTCTGAAAAAAAATAGAACATTTTCTCAAATATTGTGCCCTCAGTCACTCTAATATGACTCTTGTGTATTCAACACTGTGGTTCCCAAAAAGTAGTTAGATTTCAGAGGGTTTAAGATTTATTTCAATGTGTTTTAGTTGGATTTGAAAATGCTCTTGTTCGATTTGCTGAGGATTTTGTTAGATTTGAACAGGTTTTAGATAGATTTGACAGGTTTTATTAGGATTTGAACAGGTTTTAGATGGATTTGAACAGGTTTTATTAGGATTTGAACAGGTTTTAGATGAATTTAAACAGGTTTTATTTGGATTTAAACAGGTTTTAGATGGATTTGTACAGGTTTTAGATGGATTTTAACAGGTTTTAGTTGGATTTGAACAGGTTTTAGAATGATTTGAACAGGTTTTATTAGGATTTGAACAGGTTTTAGATGGATTTGAACAAGTTTTATTAGAATTTGAACAGGTTTTAGGTGGATTTGAACAGGTTTTCTTTGGATTTAAACAGGTTTTAGATGGATTTGTACAGGTTTTAGATGAATTTGAACAGGTTTTAGTTGGATTTAAACAAGTTTTAGATGGATTTGTACAGGTTTTAGATGAATTTGAACAGGTTTTAGTTGGATTTAAACAGATTTGTTGATGGATTTGTACAGGTTTAAAAAATAATACTATGCAAAGAATTGAAATGACTCTAAAAAAAGAACTATACTTTAATTGAAAACGCTTTAATGAATTAAAAACAGTCCAGTGAGTCACAAACCATTTGGTCTTTTAAAATCTGGATCCCCTGAAAAAAATTTTGGGAAACACTAATACAATATATTATTTTAAAAACAGTGACATTGAGACTTTTAATGCTTGTCTCTGTTGGACTTAATAGTTTATCCAGTCACTTTTCTTCACTTGGTGCATTTAATAACAACAAAAGGGTAAGGAGTGGGATACAATATACCTTTCCAGATTATCCTAGTGCCTGCGAGTGATTACATGAGTTCCTGTAATGCAAGTACTCTTTGTGTTGATGATGTAACGTTAGTAGTTGGCTCTAAGCATCTTATCTCTTGGATTACGTTTATAGTTATCTCCGAAAACAAGCCAGCACTGGGAAAAACAGAAACATAAAAGACCAGTTTGTCAGCAGAGCTATACGTTGGTTTGCGACCTCTGGGTTTATTTAAGAAATCAGTTTTTCAGTGGATTTCCCTCGGGACGGGACAGGACCGGGAGGGGGTTGATTTGAAGACAAAGAAAGAGGAGGGGACAGTGGCAATTACTGAAAACTTAATCCATGCTCATTAAGAAGAGCGCGGAGACTATTGTTGTGCAAGTGGGCAGCTAATGACCTCTCAGGTTGTTCTAATAGTTTAAATGAACACAGGCACAAGAAGAACTGCAGCACAGAGGCATCCTAGGACATGTCCTTTAAGACCAAACCTGCACAACTGTCCTGTAAACACCTCTTTACCTAGTATCACAATAAAACCACATAATTACACAGGGCTGCACAATATTAGGAAACATCTGTTAAATTGTAATACTTCAAGTTCCCTCTAGGGATAATAAACACTTTTGAATGGATGAGAAAACATAAAAGACTATTTACAAGGCTCTGTAAATTTGGTTGCACTTTAAGTGGTACAAAATGTAAACATGTGAATAGTATTAATGCCACTGTTTGAAGCAGCACTGTGTCAGGACGTACTGACTCTAACAAACGCACTGCTGTAAACTTGCTCCAAATATAAAACCTGTTGATTTGACTGGTTTGAAGAGCTGCTAGAGTCACAGAGAGTTCCATAATGGAGTATCTGTCCAAGCAGCCAGACTCGATGAAAGACGGGTTATTCTTCCATCACCAAAGAGAATACAACAGCAGATAATGACACAACTGTTTTCTGTAACTTGACTCAGACATTAATGAGTCTGATGCATATCAATATTGTGGGTGTTAATATTGTGGGTGTTAATACGGCTGATACATTTGCCATTTATTTTGGAGAATTAAATAACACTAGCAAGATTAAAATCAGGTCAAGAATGTCATATTAATGTCATAATAATTAGTGACTGAAAGCTGTTTAAGTTGGAACTGTTCAGTCGTGCTGACAGTGTTAGATTTGAAGAGAATTAATAACAGGACATGTTTTTCTGGTGATCCACACAAAACAACCAAACAGTTTATGTCACCAAAATGCTCTCAAAGTCACATTTGCATAACGCATGATGACATTTGACACTCGGACATTTCCCTTGTAAATGAAGCACATGTTTCCCAGAGCTACACATAGAAGTGGATGATAAAGCTGACTGAGGGGCTGCAGTGTGCTCGAGATAAGAGAGAGGGGGGGGTGCACCTCAGAGCCCCAGCTGGTGGACAGAGGAGCCGGCAGGAGGAGCGTGTGAAGCACATGGGACAGTGTTATCAACTCCAGTGGGATAAAGCCATTAGAGCCAGAGCCGGTAAAGCTGATTAACTCTCCTGTGTTGCCAGCCTCACAAACAGACGGACATGATCAAGTCCGGAGTAATAGGCAAATAAAAATGCAAATAAACTGTCTGAAGAGTTTGCCGCATTATCTGTTTACCCCCTCCCCTAAGTAAGGGGGGTGGGGGGTGCTGTGCATTATGGCAGCACGCAAAGAAACACTGTAAGAAAAGCACACCATTCAATCGTCTGTCCTCATTTGTGGCATAGTTTCACTCACAATGCACCTGTTTAATTCATATCTGCATCAGTTAAAGTACTGTGCCTCGGAGAAGTGTGAATGCTGCAGGTGCACCCTCTGTGTTTTATAACAATGCATGTGCATCTGTTCTCTCACCAGGGGGCATTAGTGTCAGTGCAACAAATGCAAGGCTGTGGAAATAAGTGGACTTTCTGTCAAAATAAAATACTGTTTTCATTTGACAGGAGTCTTGTTAATCAGTTTAAAAGAACACAGTGAGTAAATGAAAGTATAGCAACAATAAAAGTCCCATCAATGAGGGGAGCAGTGCAAGAGTAAAGCCAACATGATGGATGCAGACAGCAGCGTGCTGACAAGTGAAATGCAAATGCATTCTCTGTCCATTGTTTTAGCGATGCAGACTTTGTGTGGATAGCACAAAGTTGTTCTACTACTCACTGACACGAGTATGAAGACTGGCTCTCTCTGCTGTAGTAGTATAGGCTACTGCTGCAGAGCTAGAGTCACATTTAGACGAAAATCCTGTTCTGGCTCTAGACTATTATTGACAGACGCTGTTGTAACACTACAGTCGTACCTTGAGGTAGTCGTTCTCGGACCTCAGGTCCTCGATCTCCCGCAGCAGTTCCTCCTCGGGAGGCTCTTTGGGGCCTGGGAGTGGTTTGTCGGGCCGGGGCTGGGACATGGTTGCCCTTGCGCCGGGTGGCTCGGCAGCGCGCGGAGCGGCAGTGGTCCCAGAGACAGCTGCAGCAGGTGCGCGTGCTTGTGCGCGCGGTGCAGGATTATCGGCTCCCTGATGATCCCTGTCGCTGGAGCCGGTGCCGGACTCCGCGTCACTGCTGGCGGCCAGGGCCGAGCAGTCCGACAGGTCCGAGCTGCTGCCTGCCCCGGTGGGCACGCGGATGGGGGAGCCATGCGGGGGCTTGGCCTTCTGGACTGAGAGCAGGACGGGGCTGCAGGGGTCCGGTTTGGGGCAGGCCTTGGGCTTTGGGCTCTTCTTGGCCGCGGCGCTTCTAGGAACAGGTTTTGCGGCGGGGGGCTTGTCTTTGACAGCGGTGGCAGTGCGTCTGGAGCTGCGGCTAGGGTGCGCCAGCGGCACCGCGGTGGACTGCTGCTTGGTCAGTTTGGGTGACTTGGGCACAAGGGATTTGGGGGAGCGAGAGTGCACGTCTTTGAGGAAGGGTCTGGCCGGGGACGGCGCTCTGTTCAGCCGCTTCTTCTCAAGCTGTGGGCCGTGCGCTCTGTCGCTGCCAGAGCCGCCGGGGCTTTCCATTATACACCGGCACTCACTCCGGCACTGACACCGGCGGCAGGGCGCGGAGCCGGGCTGTGGATCCGCGTCGTTGTTTGGGGACACCTCACACAGGACACACGTTTCTTCCGCTTTACCTTCCTCTTCTTCTGGTGGCGTCGCGTGGAGCTGAAGCGCATCCTGCGGCTGCTCTACTCCATCCTGGGCGCGTTCAGGCTGTGACCGCCGCAGCAGACCATACACTGATTCAGACTTAGGCAGGTGGCATCAGGCGGAGTGTCAGTGATTGTTCTGTGCGGCTCAGCCCCATCCTCTGCCTTCAGTCCAGGCCCTGTGTGTATTCTACTGTAGGTGTAGTAGCTGGTACCAGTCTTCCTGGGCCCTTCTCACTCTTCCAGACCTGACATGGGAGATCTGCAATCGCTGCAGACGCTCCGAGGATCGACGCCTGTGATTTGGTGCGAGGCGCATGCGCTGCTGCTTCACCAGCACCAGCACACCCCTTATTTTCTGTGGGACCAGGTCTGGCACGCTCCCCTGCGCATGCCCCAATCACACATCCACGGGTTGTTGACAGGCGACAACGAGATAAAACATGGCTAAAGGCTACTATCATCCACTGAACCTCTTCATCGGTCATTAGCTCTTCGGAAAAACTAATAAATATTTCATGTAAAGGACAAACTACGCAGTGTAGCGTCAGACTTCCGTAGAACATTTACGACTCCCTTTAGGGACACGCCCCCATACACACCACTTACAACACTGTAATCACAACAAAACAGGTGACTCGGGATTATAATAAAGTGTACTACTTGTCTGAGTGCAAACCCCTGCAGTGAAGTCCAATGCTGTTGTCTACAATGAAAGACAGATTACAGTAGACACAGGTGACGCTCATTAACTACAGCCTGCAGGATATTAACACCTGACCTGAGATACTCCTGCTGTCATCAGGGAGAATGATTGGTCACAGTAATATCACAACAAAACACGACTCTTGTATGTGCAGGATATAAACAGTATAATTATCAATTTCATAAGAAGAAGTTTAGATTCTAACAACAGAAAGCAAACTGCCCTGCCTGGTTCCTGATAAAAAATCTTCAGCCTGTGCTCTAGTGTCTGTGGCCCTCCAGTAACAGGTCTCTGTGCCAGTCCCAAGCCCGGGTTGCGGCAGGAAGGGCTGTAAAAACAAGCCGATAAAAATAATAATGTTGTAATTCTATAGGCTGTAAGTGGGGGTAGTTAAATATAATAAAAAATAATAAAAATGTATGAATTGCAACAACCATAAAGTGTTGCATTATCAAAAACTAACTAAAGCCACATCAGCACTTACTTATCCATTAACTCATGAATAAAGGCAGTTTAAACTAAAAAGAAAAGAATTGCTCCCACAGGACAACCAAGTTAGAGTTTGATTTCAGTTATTAGTTATTGCCATTTATAGGATCATAAATTCTATTAATATTTGCTTGAGTATTATGCCTTTAACTCTGATGAGCATTTTAAAAAAATAAAGAATGGAACATGAAGCCTGGGCTTGATCAGAAAACATGCATTATGTGCCTTTAATACATGCTAATGGTTCATTCTTTTACCAATTTATTATAAACAACTCACCCAACAAGGATAAACTGCCTGGCACAGTGCTGTCTGTTGAAATGTGAGCATCTGAGGAACCTCATGAAGATTAAACACACAACACAAACTGGTAATAAATATAGATGTCTTTAATTGCATCTCATTAGTCCAAGAATGCCTCAAGTTATAAATACCACAAATGTCTGCTGAACGTGCCAAACCGATGTGTAACAGGTTTAATACAAAGTACAGTCTTCCATCTAACAGGATACACAAAGAAAAAGCATCTTTAAAAGTACATTTAAAACATTTAGAAAGTATACGGCTTGGTTATTATTAGGTGCCAGGGTTAGTTAGTTGCACAAATCAAAAGAAGAAAGCAAATAGTCCAAACCAAAAACACCAGAGAAAACCAATTTTCTTTTGTGTTAACAGCTAATTGTATCTTGTGTGTGAAGCTACAAAAGTCTAACATTTTAATAACAATTTAATTACTATTTAAAGGCATACTAGGTAGGATTACTATCTATTTGATGCTCACACAGTAGAAATAGCAATCTGGAAAAATAAGGTTTACTTCATTTATTTTACTACAGAGTGTTGAGATGTGATGCAGGCAGCTCACAAAACAGTTTTAAATACAGACAAACTAAATCCTGGCTTTGTCAACTGGTGGGTTGGGCCTCAAAGGATGGATGTAGTTAAATATATTGTGCAAAAAAAGTAGTCTAACTATTCTGTTTCTAAAGACCTTTGATAACAACAGATGTGTACTTTGGAGTCTGTTAGCATAGTAACAAGAATTAACTGAAATGTAAAAGGTTAAGTTAAAGTTGGCAGCAAGATTGTGAAGCGTATCTTTAAAAAGGTGGGGTTTAGTGGCATCTAGTGGCACAATTGCAGCTTGCAATGCCACACCTATGGTAGCCCTGCAGGGACATGTTCTGTTGTCTATGAACTAACCCAGTGTCCACTATAAAAATGCAGAGACAAAATCCAGTTATTCATGACATTTACATAGATGGCCTTAGCTTTCATACAAAAATGTGTGCTCAAATAGAAACATACTGTAAATGCACTTCTTCTCCAACAGTGCTTAGTTTGTCCTCTCTGGGCAGTTGTAGGAACAGAAACAGGAAGAAGTGGTTTATATAGGGCATTAAAAGTTTGAGGTTTTCCAAGATAGACAAATGCAAAGAGTGGTATTTTGAAGTGATTTTACACTAATGCAAACAGTCATTTTGTTTAACTGTATGCTACAACCTTTAACTATGGATTTACTTACACAGAATTTCCAAATATGCCATAATATGCATTAGAATTTGTTCTATAAAAAGTAAGTTGCATCTAAATGACCTGGTTTCCAAGAAAAGCCCAGTTGAGAAGCACTGGTCTAAATGACAAGTGGCAAAAATGAGAATAATTCACTGGGTTGATCCTACAAAGTGTGCCTTTAAATAAATAATGTGCCATATTAAATCCACAATAGTTTTCATGAGGCAGAACAAAAAATATAAACCAGAGTCCACAAAAAGCAAGTCAGTCAGAGTCCGTTTAAATCAGATCCTTTGAATAATCTTGTCCTTTCCAACCCACACACTGCGAGTTCACTGTGTCCACATTGCTACATCTGTTAAATTGCACAAGACAGACCGAAGACAGAAGACAGTAGGGTTTAACATGCATAGCGGAGTATTTGTAAATATGTGCAGTTAATGATAACCCCAAACTGGTCCAACTACCACCCTTTTGTTTGTTTTTCTTCTAAAAACGAGAAGCACTATATGTTCCTAGAGATGTTTCTATGCGGCGCAAAGCAAAACTCTGAAGTAAAAGTCAGTTATAATGATGAGCAACACGTTTAAAACTTCTTGAACCATTCTTATTCTACAATCTTCCCAATAGGTTTTCTTCTAAATGTGACGGCAGCTTGTTTTCTTTATATAAAACTCAGAGCTTCTTAGTGTCAGTGTCTGTATTTTCACTAAAATACCAATGTCACACATAAAGAATGCCCCATGACCCTATGACTACATTACCCATCTCCCTTTGCATTTCCATTCCACTCAGACAACACTAATCAGAGCTTAGCTAGTCATGTATTTTCATCTTGCCTCCCTGTATAGTTTGGCATGTCAGCTAGTTACAATAAATTGAAGTGCAAAACAATACAGTTCCTTCAAATGGGAAAAAGAGAAAGTTCCAGCCACTTAATACTTTTAGGTAACAATAAAAAAAAGCTGATATGTTCCCAGTCCACAACCTCCTACTGCATCATGTCCAGTCATTACAGCAACACAAGTGTTTAAGGTCAAACCTACATAAATCAACAGTGTGCTTTAGTTTATCTCAACCTGTCACCTGCTCACAATAAGAGGGAAACTTGGAGTATTGCCCAAACGAAAAAGACAGATCTCTGTACCGTGAGCTACAAAGGACTGGAAGACTGTCTATTTAGGTATACAACTTTTTCCAACAAGAAGATGACCAAGTTTGACTCAGCCATCAGCATCATTTCATAAAAATCTTGTGCAACATCTAGCAGAAGGCTCTCTACCTCAAAAGGCACCAGTACGGCACAAGCCTAACGGTCTGAGGTAGTCTGGGTCGAGTGGACAGGAGCCTGGTCTGAAATGGGTGTAACCAAATGTTAGTGTAGTATACATTTCATAAAGATACAAGAACAGGGGAAGAAGAGAATACTGCATGTTTAGAGAGTTCATCCTGACAAATGCTGCTGTGTGCTGCCCCCTGATGGACATACTGGTTTGTGGATGGTGGAGTAGTGTGGGATGGTTCAGGGGATAAACCGCTCAGTAACAACACTTCTGAGGAGGGGACACCTCTGGGGCCACTTCCGGTTCGGGCTGCAGAGACAGGATGCTGCTGGAGAGCTCCTTGTTGGACATTTCCAAAGGCATCTGTGACAAAAAGGTTAAGTGAAATTGTTGTCATTCAAATTTTGCAAACAATATACAACTTAAATACATAAATAAATGCATCTCTGGAAAATATTTTCATCATCATCAAAGCTTCAAAACATTAGTGGCTTTGAAATGAGTCGTATAAACTACACGGCAGATAAGAATTTTGAGATTGATGACAAAAAGTGTCATTGTTTATTAACCATCCATGGTGCATGTAAATGTATTTTCCACTCTTGTAGTCATTTTCTGTTTTTTTTTTTTAAAGAAGAAAATCTATAAAAATCCTTACAATAACAGCCCCAAGAGAACAGCATGTGTAGAAGAAAACAATTAGAAGGAGACAGATATAAAGCAATGGTTTTTTAGACAGAATTATTTACATGCAACTGTACATTATTTTAGCTGCAGCCTGAATCATCATAATGGTGTCAAGATAGAGTTTAATCTCATAAAAAGCTGTTCAAACACTGACCTTACTAATAATGTCATCCACAAGCTTCAGAAATATCTCGTCTACATTAAAGTTGTCCTTGGCACTAGACTCGCAAAAACGCATCCCACTTATTCTCGAGGCAAACTGAAACACAAACAGAACAAACACTGTTTAATTTCAGAAGAACACACTCTAAACTGAATAAAAGAGCACCAGAACCATCAACAGCTGAAAACCCTCATCCATCTTGACAGCCTGTATTTGGACAAGCATGTTTGCTGTAAAGAAAGTTTGCAGTTTATGTTTTTGTAGTTTATTCATAGCACATCTGTGTGTTTCTGACTGTAGCATATTTCCTCAACAGCGCATTACAATCATATCACACTGTTGTAACTAGGACTCAATATTATTCTGGTGCATCCAAATGTTAAATGTGGTGGTGTGAGAAGTATTTTCCTGTTGAACGCACCCTCTCTCCTTGCTGTTTGGTGATGACTCGATCCGACTCACAGTCCAGCTTGTTCCCGACCAAGAGGAGCTCTGCTTCCTCTGAGGCGTACTGGCAAGGCAAAGAGAGGTTGTGCCATGAGCAAAAGAACGTTTTAATGAGAAAATATTCAGTGTCAAACAATGCCTAATAAAAGAAAAATAAACAGAGAGATATTTGAGGAAGGTTTAGGTGTGTTGATACTGATCCCAAAACATTTAGGGGGGTTTCTATTTGCAAAAGTGGGATATAATATTGTCAAGTTAAACAGGCAGAGTTGTAAACTCCTACTAAACAATCTGCACCAGAAACTGAATGAATGGCACAAAGCAGCTAAAGACAAATATCACAGAGTGTATTAATCTGGTGATCTAAACAATAAGCTGACAGTAAGACACATTTTGAGCATAATACCATTTAGTTGTTTATTCACATTTTTTCGTGAGGATTAATCGCTTGAGATGAATAATCTCATTTTCGAGGGGGTCCTCTTACTCACATTCATTCACTAGGGACACTTTAGAGTTGCCAATTAACCTATACATGCATGTCTTTAGACCTGTGTTTAAACCTGTTAGTTACAATAGGACATCACTTTACAGTGTCACTAGTTCACTTTACATTTGTGCCAGTCAGCTGCTGCTTCTACAGACACTTCTACAGCTCCTATTTTTGTTGTCGATTTGTCAGTGAGCTGTGTTTCTCTCCTCTACCTGTACCTGTAACCTGTAGGTTTCCACAGAGCTCGACCTCAATAAAAAGTGAACCATCTTTGTGATATTAAACTTACCTCTCTAACCTCCTAATACAGGGCTCTGGGCTGTCACCCCTGCATCATGTTATGATTTGATCAAGCGGTTGCTGTAGTTAATATGTTGTTTCTTACTGATTCTGACAATCACTGTGTTGTTTTTACTCAGTGTATTGGCTGCTGCTCTTCCACCAAAACAGATTGACCATGTCACTATTTGATGGGGCCTGTCCTGATTTCAAGTGCCTTGCCCCAATAAATATCTGTAAAAATACTAAAATGACCCAGTTATGAAGAGTTCTTTTGGCCCCAGTTTTCACCAACACTAAAAATAAATCAAACTTGAACACATTTTTCCACAGACATTTTCCACTCAATACAGTGTGTCTATATTGTACTTTTATTAAACCTGAGAAAGGTCAAGGTTCTCTGTAGCTCTTACATCATTGTTCAGATGCACCACTCTAATTCTATTGTTAAAAAAGAAAGACACTTATTACACTTTATTCAGGAAAGTCTGTCTTTTGGTTTAGTGTCCCAATTTGGAGGTTCGGAAATATGTTCACCTAAGAGCAGTAACACATAAGTCTTTTATTTATGAAATTAACCTTTACCTTGTCTATCATTTTCATCCATTTAGCAAGGTCGTCATAGGTCTCCTGTTTTGTAATATCATACACGATTATTATTCCCTTGGCTCCTCTGTAATAGGCCGACGTGATGCTGTTGAACCTCTCCTGGCCAGCAGTGTCCCTGTGTGAAAACAAGTTAAATCTATTTTCTTATAATCTCTGTAGGGTTTTGAATCCTAAGCAGCGAGTTTGAACAGTTTTTTGTTAAATATTTTAGTGAAAATCATAGAACGAAGACTTGTGTACATGAAAGAGAAAATCAGCTCTGCAGTGAATTAATCAAATACTGTATTTAGGTAATTACATAGTATAACTAGTGCTGCATTCACATTGGATCTGGCAGATGGGAGACAGCCATCTTATATTTATGCTATGAAGTTCCCCACAAATCATATATTCTCCCTGTTTTAATAAACCACCACATATTAATATCGCCATGCTAAAAGCCCACAACATTTCAGCATTTTTATATCACTGTCTGGTTTAAACCGTTGGTCATTTGGACATTTCTGGAGTGAATTACAATACATCATTTGTTTTTTAATATGGCTAGGTCTAGTTTTTGTCATCCTTCTCCCATTCACAAACTGATACTGTTTGCTGGTTTCCATGTGAATGAAGCATTAGACATTGTAGGCACAGTAAAATAATCTTAATGCTGGCCTAGCTACATTCAAAGAAACTGACCATGCGAGTAGACAAAATAAACTCTAGTTATAATCATGTATATGAGAAATGAATAAACTAAAAGAAATGTTGATTTGTTACATTGCAGTGTTTTCCACAAGAAATTTGTCAGTTAAGGTGGTAGCTTCGTCAGAGCTACAAATGCTTTACCTACAGATTCATTTCATTTAGACTCATATAGACTTTCAAATATTTGCCACAAATACCTTAAAAACCCTGCCTCGGGTCTCTGTTTCAACACTAATGCACCACAAATGAAGTCAAAAAATTATTAAATGGACTTTATGTAACTACAAGACAATAGTCAAGGTGCTGGGAGCTTATTGTTAAGGTGGCCACCTTAACAAAAGATTGCTGTGGGAAACACTGCATTGAGTTTTTGTGATTAGTGGTTTGTTATGGGTTTCTGGTGTGACACTGAGCCACACTTACACTACAAGTTGTTACTGTACCTTTATCTGGCTAGTTTGTCCCTTCCCCTGTGAGTCACAGTCAGGCTTATGAGCAGCAGCAGACAGAGACAACATTACAATGATGAGGTTAGCTAAAGCTGGATGTTGTGATGCAATGAAAGTTCAACATGACAGAACACAGTGAATATAAGCCTCTTGAACAGCCTGGACAAAGTGCCACATTAGTAAACTCTGGCGGATACAAGGTTGAAATGGAAGGACAAGACAGATGTTAGTGAAAAGCAATGAAGCGCCCATATTTTATGAAAGCACTGTTAGACCCACTGAAAGCAGCCATAGCAAGGCAAACCTAACAAAACCACAAACCAACAGTTGATACTGTTACATTAAAGCCATTCGTCAGACAAGAACTCAAGTCAGTCAGTAGATGCTTTCTAAATGTAATTAGTGCCAAGTTAGAGTCACAAGACAGGAATCAAACTGCAAATCCCATCTCATATTACACTACATTGTTTTTAGAAAGTCCTAAATCTACAAAGTGTTCAACTAAAACACAAACTAATACAATTGTTGTTTATCATTTTACTGGTGAGTAATGAAAGATAAATATGTATATATAGTGTATGGTGTAAGGTTAAATCCAAAATACTTCAGTCTTAGGGGCATGATTTACAAATACATAAATATAATAAAACAAAATAAAAACCCTACATCTGTACTGGTTAGAAAAAGGTTTGGTAATAGTGGCCACTGTATAAGTTTAAACAAAAGATCTACAGCAATAAGGGCCTCCTAGTTCTAGTTTATGATATGTAAACAACCATCTAGGGGCGCAGTGGCTCTGCGGTAGAGCGGTCGTCCTTCAACCGGAAGGTAGGTGGTCCGATTCCCGCTCTCCCCACAGTTCATACTGTCGTTGTGTCCTTGGGCAAGACACTTAACCCCCCTTGCCTCCAGTGGTGTAACACTGGTTCAACCTTAATGTAAGTCGCTTTGGATAAAAGCATCTGCTAAAAATGTCTAAATGTAAATGTAAAGTCAAAATATATAATTTAATTATGTTGTAATGTTTGTGTATTATTCTGTGAGACAAACTATTGTAGTGACAATGTGTCAAGAAACAAGCAAATAGTTTCCATTGAGCTTGTGTCTACACAGTACAAGTGGGTTTTTAGAGCACTCTGCAGGGTTAAAGGAAAGACAGAGGAAGTACAACATGCAGTAAAAGAGTAAAGAGCTGTTCAGTTTACCCACCATATCTGTAGTCTGATCTTCTTTCCTCTCAGCTCCACTGTCTTGATTTTAAAGTCAACTCCTGTGGGGGAAATGTGATCAAAGACTGAACATAAACACACAAATACCAGTACAGAGTTCATTTATTTTTGGGACACTTTGTAGTGCTTTGTGAGTAATAAACTGTTTTTCAAAATGTGGCTGTTAAATAATAATAGAATAGAAAAAGTAAATCAAAACAAAGTAAAACATGATCTTCATACCATGCCATGGTACACATCTGACACAACTTGAGAGCTGTGTCACAAGAATGACAAGGCACACTATCTAGCAACTGCCAGACTATTTTGGGATTGAACACTATGCTGTCTGTGTCACTGGTCTGTTTACTCACAAACAGCTCCTGGTAGGAGGCTTTAACTACAGTAATGAACAAAGTGCAGCAACTTGTCACTTGTAGGTTTTTTTCCAGACATAATTACTCAGGTGATTGTCATATATGTATTAATTATATTATACATACAAGATTGTTATTAAAAAGGTATTAATATGATACCACATTATGGAAAACAGAACTCGGAACATTATTGCTGTATATTTTCTGCTCCTCAACCTCAAGCCCAAGGCCAGGACTCCCCAAAATAAGACAAAACGTGACAAAAGATGACCATACAAACATTGCGATCACAAATACTTCTGACTTATGTCCTTCAGACCACAGCGGGGTACGCATCTCCTCCAGCAAATAGACAGATCCATGCTAAGCTTTGTCAACACAAAGTTATCAAAACAAAACCGTTACAGCGGGATGTTCTCACCAACGGTCGACTTGCAGGCTTCACAGAAGGTGTCATCAGTAAATCTTTCCATGATGCTAGTTTTACCAACACCACGGGAGCCAATAATTATAATTTGCAGTTTGAAGTCAGCGGGTCTCGGAGGCACCTTCCTGCGGCGAGACTGCGCCCCCAGAGCGGGGGAAGAGTTCGCCGAGCCTCCGCTACCGGCGGCCCTCCGTGCTATGTCATATCTGTGATCCATTAGAAGCTACACATTTGGGACCAAAAGGGAACTAAGCACAAAACCGTATTATAGTCCAAGCAGTTTGTTAGATCCAACTTTCTGTCGTCTCCTATAGAAGTTTGGGAAAGTTTCTCACTCGCCAAAGGTTGTTGTTCAGCCATTAGAGACCAGCAGCGCCATGACGTCACTCACGTACCATAATGCATTTCCGCTTCCGCTCATTTAGTACAATCAGCCCAGGCAACATGTTTATATGATCTAAATGTACATGCAAGTTTATGGAATATAAATAGCCTACTAGCATTTAGAAATGTGCGCGTGTGTCGAATATTTCGTTTCATTATTGAATCTTCACACCTTCACATGTCAAACAAATCATCCACATCTCCCTGTGTCTATCTATGGTCTGAGTAGGTTTCCCCTACCACCAAAAACATGTATAATATAGGACTACAGATGAAAATTAGTTGTTAAACTATACTATGGTACAACCATCTCTGCTCCGGCTTAATGCACATTGTATGCTGTGCTAAAGAAATAAATAAATATGTTCTAATATTTTATACAGTTTGGGTATTGTGTTTTGGGTATTGTGTTTTTTGCCTCGTCAGCCGCCGTTGTCTGCGACAGCCGGTGACGTTGCTGTTGAGGAGGAGTTTCCTGTTAATCCAAACATCGTCAACCATCGCTGTTTAACAATATTCCTGCATTGATAGTATTTACCACATAACGCTATGGCTGCTCAGAAGATAAACGAAGCTCATGAGCACATAGCTAAAGCTGAAAAATGGTGAGTTTATTAATATTAACCTTTCTTGGTACGACAATTGGTTTTACTATTAGTGTTAGCTAGCTATAAGGCCACGTTCATCAGAGGTTGTCACTTTTACAATATCCATCTTACTTTGTACATTTAACATCATATAGTGCAGCAGTAATGTGCGTGGTTATGTCGTTTCTAATTCAATCCAATCATTTGCAGCTTAAAAACAAGTCTGACCAAATGGAAGCCAGATTATGACAGTGCGGCATCAGAATACGCCAAAGCAGGTAATAAAACGTCTATACACTTTCCTAGCATGTTATAGTATTATGCCACACTCTTATGGGTGTATTCAATGATTTCAAGTGATGGAAAACTAGAACCGTTGCCATAGCAATTAAGAATATAAAACATCGCTGTTCTATGTTTTGAATGGTCAAAAGTCCTCAAAATGGCGTCCATAACAGGAAAAAGGTTATGTGACTTATACCAATGAATACTGTGTGTTTTTCAGCTGTGTGCTTCAAGAATGCCAAGCAGTTTGAGCAGGCGAAGGAAGCCTACCTGAAGGAAGCAGAGTACCACACAGAAAACAAGACGTATCCTCAATCAAATTTATGCACATTCACCTGTGTGCGTGTTTCTTTTGTAGTCAGCTTTGTATTTTCCTTGACTTGTCCTACAGTCTTTTCCATGCAGCAAAGTAAGTGTTATGTGTGAGTACAAAAAGCTGTTAAATGGTTAAATCTTGCTGGTGTAAGGTTGTAACTCTTTTCTTTCTCCTCAGGGCGATAGAACAGGCAGGTATGATGATGAAGGTGAGCTCAGTTACAATGTAGATGAGTCCGGTACAGTTTTGGAAGTAATATGAGGTACTGAACTGGCTTTGTTTATGCTGTTTAGGAACAAAAGAAGATGCCCGAGGCCATTCAGTACATAGAGAAAGCCTGCATGATGTATGTAGAGAACGGGACTCCAGACACCGCTGCCATGGCTCTGGACCGGGCTGGAAAGTAAAAAAAAAAAAACATTTATCCCCAATTCTCACATATACAAAGTCATTGTTCATACACATCCTTGAAAATCTGGAATTTTGGAGAGTAGCTTTGTTGTCATGGTGACAATTCCATAGAAATAATGTATAGGTCAGTTTTAAGCAGATAATTATAGTCCTGCTTAAAACTGAACTGGCTTTAGATAAACAAGAGAAAATTTCACTTAAATAATGATATAAATCTAAAAAAAAACTGTTATCTAAGACTAGAAGACTCTGAACATTTTAGTGTTTAATAAGGAAAAGCCTTGTGAGGGCTGTTTTATGATTTACAAAACCAGAGGACCTTCTTGTGCAGCATGAGTAAAGTAAATTGTACATAATATTGTACAGTTAGGAAGAATGGATGTGTACTAGGACTGCGTTATATCAGGAAAACAGAATATGTGATAAATATGTTGAATATTACAATAACAAAAAAACCTGTGATATTTCAATGTTTCCTTGACAGTTGAAGTAAAATTTTATTCTTAGATAAAAAGAAATGTAAGGCTCTGGACCAACTTCCTCTGGTCACAGTAGGGCCACTTACTTTTTCATTTGGTCACGCCAGAGTTTGAGTTAATGTATGTAATGTATGTATTATTACATTTTAGTCACTTCTTTGTAATTTTGCGATTTTTAATTTAGTAATAAAGCTTTGTCATATATTGTGCAGCCATAACATCAACTCTATGTGGTAAATGAATCATTTGTTCCAGACTTATAGAGCCTATAAATCTGGAGAAAGCAGTGGACCTGTATCAGAAAGCAGCTGGTGTGTTTGAGGTAAGTTTTCGAATAAAAGCTGTGAAATGCGTCTGTTTTGGATTGGGGATTAGACGTGTTTTTTTTTTTTTTTTTTTTTTTACTATCTAGAACGAGGACCGTCTGCGGCAGGCCGTCGAGCTGCTGGGCAAAGCCTCCAGACTTCTAGTTCGGCTAAGGAGGTAAGGGCAAAGTGGTGTAAGAGGCAGCTGGGTAACATAGAGCTTTAAATGTGTATTTACTGATATAGACAGATGCAAATAGTGTTGATGTTATTAGGCACTTCTGTATTGACTCTTCATTCTCTCTCCATTCAAAGGCTTGATGAAGCTGCGGTTGCTGTGCAGAAAGAGAAAAACATGTACAAAGAGATTGAGAACTTCCCAATGTGCTTCAAGGTGAGTCCCTTTATTAATTGTGTGTACTTCTTTTCTAGTGTTTTTACTAGAAGAATATGTAGTGCTGTATTAAGGCAACAAAGTGTAACAAAATACAACCTTTGGGTTCTGAACTCTTACCAAGAGAGTTAAATTCCTGTCAAAACTGTTGTAGTTTTTATGATCCAATAGTGAACCAGCAGGGGGCAGGATTGGTGCTGGTGTAGTAACTGTGGATGGCCCTCAGTACTGCAGTTTGTCTGCGCCACTTCCTGTAAATACTTGTGATTAATAATGGTTCAGGTGATTCATCTGATTTTCTGTTAGAAGCTCAGACAGAACACTTTCTAGAGTTCATTTTAGATCCCTGTGCTTCTACATTTTAGCTTTTCAATAAAAACCTGTTACTTCTGGGATCTGTGGTGTGTTCGATTTATTCAAAGGGATTAATAATGCACAATGCAATTACTAACACATTTAGCTTCTTAAATGCCACATATCCATAACTAGTTGGTACATAAATAATTGCTAAGCCAAAGATATAGTATAGTAAATAATCATTTTTTTATGCCTGAAAGTAGTTACACATTTTTCTAATATAATATGGATTTGGCATTTTTTTAATCTTAAGTGGCAATAACGAGGTATATAAACTCTTAATATTACTTGGAGACTAATGGAGGGTTCCTGATACTGCATGTAGACAATCTAGGATTTGTTAATGGTGGTTTTAATTTATTGCATCTATTCTAGTAGTGCCCAAACTCCTCCTAAATGCGTCCTGTTTTTGCTGAGGTTTTAAATGCATACTGAATATTATTTATGCTGTTGGTCTGTGCTTTTCACATTTTAGAAAACCACAGCCCAGGTGCTGATTCATCTTCACCGGGCCGACTTTGTGGCAGCGGACAAATGTGTCAGAGAGAGTTACAGGTATGTCACATATCATCTAGTCGTCTGATCATCTACAAGGATTTTGGTATTTGAGTTTATGATTGTATTATTTTCATTACAACACAATTACAATATTTTGTTAAAGTGACGCACTGTGACTTATAATAATATAAAGATTGTATGTAAGGAAGGTGTTTAGCTTTTGTAGTTTGTGATTTATTGTGTGTCATTAACATTCTTATAAAACCAAAGTGTCTGCACAAACGATTATACAGCTCGTCTCGTTAACTACCGTCCACAGAGAGCTGCACTTTTCTGAAGTTTACATTGAGCTTCACTTCATGTTTATGTTGTAACCCACCTCGGCCACTTTAACGTGTCATATGACCCGGAGTCCCGTTTGTCTTGTCAACAGTTTGCCCGGCTACAGTGGGAGCGAGGACTGCCTCGCTATGGAAACACTACTGCAGGGCTACGACGAGCAGGACGAGGACCAGGCGTACCGTGTGTGCAACTCACCTTTACTGAAGTACATGGACAATGATGTGAGTGGCACAAGTAACAGAAATGGCTCTATTGAAGAAAAAAGGTTTATTTTGTAATATTTAGTTGGACTAACATTGTCTGTATTTTGTTTTACCACATTTGTGTTTTGTGACAGTAGGCCCTTGTTGGGTTATCCTTTTGTCTTGATGCTCTCAGCAAAGCCTTTTTCCCATTTAGTAATCATAAAATGTGTGTGTTTCTTTAGGTCATGCAGTTGATAAGATCCAATGCTTTGAGCTCTTTATGCAATGCTCTTGCTGTCACAATGCAAGATTTTTTTCTGGCCCCAACCCAAGGCTCTTTTTTGTTGTCAGTGATCCATTTTTTATAATGGTAAATGGTAAATGGCATGCATTTATATAGCGCTTTTTTGCACCCTTCTTGGGTCCCCAAAGCGCTTTACATCGTGCTTCCACTCACCCCATTCACACACATTCACACCTGGGACAGACAGAGATGGGGGCTGCCAAACAAACGGCGCTCAACCTTCTCCGACCACCACCAAACACACCTCTACAGTCACACACATTTATACACCAATGCTACGGACACTGGAGGCAAGGTGGGTTAAGTGTCTTGCCCAAGGACACAACGAAAGTATGAACAGGGCAGAGCGGGAATCGAACCGCCAACCTTCCGGTTATAAGACGACTGCTCTACCACTGAGCCACTTCGTCCCATAATTTCTTTTTTTTTTCTTTCTATCTTATGTGGGACTTTGGATGGAAACTAGCCTAAAGTTACAATCCGGCATGTTTACATTCATGTTTCATGTATGTTCATTAACATGCACTGTCCCTATCAAAATATTTTAATTGTTGATAGAGATAAGAGCTAGTCATTGAATCCATTTGCATTTAATAACACTTGTCTAATAATCACTAAAAGTGGAATTTGTCCTCACACTGGAAGCACGTCATCTTTTCTCTTTGATGCCTTACAGTACGCAAAGCTGGCCATTTCCCTGCGCGTTCCCGGAGGTGGAGGGAAGAAGAAGAAGGCCCCCGCTGTCCCACAGGGCGGCACTAGTGGGGCGCCCGCTCCTGCCGAAGAGGAGGACGACTACGAGGGAGGGCTGTGTTAGCCTCCGGACTCCTCTCCTGCCTCTGCTCAACCACGACTTCTTCTGTCGACAAACTCCACTCCACCTCCACCACTGCGATGCCTGTTTTATTTTAACGTCTCTAAAAGACAAATCAGAGTCACAGTAGACGTTACAGAGAGTTCAACCCAAGCCTTTTTATTCTTTTTTTTATTTTCAAGGTAATGAAAATAAATATTATGTATGAACGGCTCATGTTAATGTTTGTATATGTGCTGTCTCTCTGTGTAGCTGTAAACTCTGCTGTTTGTGGATAAAGTCTAAAATAGTTGTAGGTATATTATCAATCAGAAATACTCTACATATCTATAAGTGTTGATTCTTTAAAGGCGTTTATTTGTACAAAGTTAATTTATTCAGTATTGATGGCTGTTGGAAATGTTACTGGAGCAATATTCAATCACCTGTAAATGCATGTGTTTGGACAAATTAAAACTACAACTATTAGCTACTGATTAAAACAATGCTTCCGTCAAGATTCACAAACATTATTGACGAAACAGTTAATGTAGACAGTTGTAAAAAGTCTACCTCACACTTTCATTAAAGCAGCAACAAATAAAAAGGGAACATAATGTGTTTTCAATGCATTTCTTCTATTACCATATAAAAAACAAAAAGTGTATTAGTGCATATTGTTTTAATAAAAAAATCTGTATATTTGAATAAAACAAAAGGGATTGTTGCCCACTTTCTTGTCTGCTCCTCAAACTCTACAAACTTATTTTTTTGTTGCACACGCATCAATAAACATTTCCGCCATGAGGCATTTTATGGTCTCTGTACATTTTCTTAAATGAGTTACCGAACAGTTTTTCCATATCAGTCGGAGCGGCTGCAGATGTAGTCGGCCCCTGACAGACGTGCACCGACTGCGTGGCTTCCTTAGAACTATTTATGTTTGATGAGGCTAATGCTTTCTTCTGTTCGAGATGTTAAATGCACACACTTTCAGGACACGCCCTAAGTGCCTTTGCATTGGGGAAAATAAAACGAGTGTTAGAGTGAAGACCACAGACTGAGACAAACACCAGTGTATTATACATTGGAAGAGATTTCAGACTGTTTGGATTTTACCTAAGTCCAAACTCATGGAGTGGTTAGTTTTTTCTGAAGGGGAGTTATAGGAATATTTGAACCATAAAGAAAAAGATACACTAATGTTAAGTTGGACCAATACATTCAAACTGACAATGTTTTCACCAAATTTTAGTTTTGTGAAAGTAGGTCAGTCCAGTCTTGTTGCTCCTAGAGAACTGAAGCCTTTTTTGTATTATTAATCATTACAAAGGGTGTCTTTTACATTTTAATTGTATCATAATAATAACATGGGCAAATAAGTCAGTTGTGGTCCTAATTTAAAGCAACACTAGGTAACTTTATAGGGCATACATCCACTAATGACTCTAAGGAGACAGACTTTTTATACATTTTACACTGCAGATTTGTGTTGAGGTGATGCATTATGGATAGATGCGTGTTCTCATGAGTTAGTGTGTCCCAAAACTACCACTTACACAGTTGTAGTTTCCTTGTTTCATGTCAGGCAAGCCTCATACATGGATGTTGATGTAATGATGTAAAGCTCCATTTTTGGGGGTTAATAGTTACAGTGTTGCTTTAAAAACCTCTGAGTAAAAACGTATACAAGCTAACTAAGACTACATTTAACTATGTCTGCAATGTATTATTTAAACCTACATTTGTTCATTGTTCATTCCTTTTTCGGTGGACTAGAACAATAGGATGAGACTATTATTTATGGGCAGATGATGGTAAAAGGTGTGGGTTTGAGGTGTGCTACTTGGATAAGCTCCAGCCCCCTGTGACCCCTGATGGGAAAAAATAGGAAATTAATGAATGCAGCCTCTTTCCAGAACAAAACAGATAAAAGCAAAGTCAACACATGTTTTATTTGCACATTTTCAACACTTTTTTTGCCATGTTGCCTTTGGATACAGCTATAGTTTCACATTTCATTCCCTTTGTGACCTTTCTTCTTAAACGTGTATGTACATGTAATGAAATTAATCATGGGAATATGTAAGTCTTTTTATCTTTCATGCTACAGTGTCTTCTGATGCATAGTTTGGACAAAAAGGCTTCCGTATTAAAGCCCTTTGAGTGAGGAATATTTGGTGTGATGACAAAACCAGGGACTAAAGCATGTTCCAAGTCCAGATGCACCTAACCCTGAATAAAACAGCCTCTGCTGGTCGTCTCTGTGGCCAGACGAGCTCCTTCTGAGGACACAACCACAGCAATATTTATATTCTCTCTGTTGCTCAATTTTTGAAAAGGTTTTGCAGTCCTCTAAACTGAAAGTGCATTTGTCACAGCAGTTCTGTGGGATTTTGAAAGACTTTCGAAACACAAACATTTTTGCAAGAGGTACTCAGTCTCTCTATTTTTTATTTCACATTCTAAAGCTAGTTTTAGAGCTTCTTTACACTTGTAGTCTGCTTTTTTAGTTCAGATTAAAGGAGAAAACGGTCTCTTTAGTTCAGTACTGGATCAAATGACACAACGGACTGAGACATCTCTGTGATTGAACATGACCTTAACATGACAAAACTGTGGCACTTTTATTAGATATTCTTGTAGCATTGATTGTTAATTTAATTTATAGTAATGACCTAACTTTGGCATGTACCTGCAACAAACAGTGAAAATAAATAAATAAAAACGGTTCTACAGTAGGTGAAAAGTACAAAGATAACATGTTGATCTCACATCCTTTTTCTATGATTCACCTTTTCTCACTGTTGGCACCAGAGACTCTGTGTCTAATGGACACACCACCTAAGCCAACGCACATGGTCTACAGGTTTTGTAAAGGCCACACTCTGCTTTTGAACAATGTTAAAGGAAAAGTAATTTAGAAAAGAAGACGCCAGATGAGATGCTATTCTTTCCTAACATTTCAATTTTCTTTTCTTTTGGCAATGCATTGAAAGTGAACAATGACAAAATAACGTTTCCTTTTGGTGGCACTGACCATGTAACTGATATTAAAACTGAAATGACAGTAACCACTTTTTGTTTTGAAATCCTGTTGCACTGCTGTGACAAATGCATGTTTAGTTTGGAGAATTGTTAAAGTAAAAAAAAAAAGAGTGAAAGTGATGGATAGTGTCCATGTCCTCAGATAACTTCACAATGTCCACAAATTCATGCCACAATAATACTTGTCATATCTCATACTTTTTTTTTTTTTTTTAAATCCATCAAAGCCTACATTTATTTAACATATTTTTAATTCATTGATATCTGTGACGCCGCTCTTCCTGAGAAAGATATGTGTCAGTTCTCTCATACACATGTAAGGCAAGGTAAGTCTGTAGTGTCTTTTGAAGTGGCTTGTGAAGGTTTAAAAAAAAAAAATTAAACAATTATTATGGTTTGTGTCCCGATGTCAGGTCCCATCTTTAGTGTCTTTATTGCACAGCCCCTCGTTCCTTGTTTCCAGTTGGAAGATGTGTACTTGGTGAGATTGTGCTCATTAATAGATCGCTGGGAAGCCCTTTTTCAGATATTGTCTGTAAGTCTCTCTCGGTCCACAGAGCAGTTCAGAAAATATATGACAACAGAAAGAGCAGAGTTTGTGGTTTAAAAAGTACCTTTAGTTCACCTTTTGTTTAAGGTTAAAAAAAAATTGCCTCTTGAACTGACCGAGCTGCTCGTTGTATCCACTGTAATCCAAGCACCTGCAACTTTGTGCTCATAAATTAACAATACTGCAATAACTGCAAGTCTGTTTTTTGTCACTGCATTAAAAAATACCAGGTGATAACTTCAAGAAGTGTTGGGCTGTCTTTTTAGTCTCCAGTCCTCAAGGCCTGGTCTAGTTCTGGGCTGATTTGTGCTCCGTCAGCAGCTGAACGTGCTGCAAATGTGGCTCACAACAGAATCACTCAATCAGCCTCATTTTCCTTTAAACAGTCACTTTTATTTCTTTGTCTTCACTGTGTTTTTTCCCGCGTCCACTTGATCATGGTTTCTGGCGAGCGGTAGAGGAAGATGAGTTTGGCGTACATGTCCTCCTCTAGGTCCAGCTCCCCGGTTTCTCGCACCAGGAAGATGTCCGTGCACAGCTTTAGGATACGGTCCACGTTGGGCAGCTCCTCGAACATGATGGTGTGGGAGATGCCGCTGAAGAATTCACGTACAAACTTCCCGATGACAAGGACCACAGAGGCGTACAGGCCCATGATGCTGCAGAATACACAAAAGACATTAATGGCATATTATGTAGACTTTTTGAGATTGTTTGTGTATTTGTGTATTTAAGGACCTAAGGGACCATTTTGACTGTGTCACTCACACATGGTTACTATTGAATAATAAATCATTTTCCAGGATATTTTCAGAACATTATCTTGACAGTTCTGGTCAGTATTTCTTCAGTTTGGACTTTGCTCCACTAACTACAGCAGCCTCACAACTTTTTCAAAGACTTTAGGCAAAGTGGTCATTACTTCCAGGGCTGGAAAACTACTGTTTAGTCCTGGAGAACCAAGACCATCATATATCGTGCCTTAAGCTTAGTCAAAACTATAACTTGTGTAAAGATAGCACAGCCACTCAAGTCTTTTCCCTGTTTACCATTTAACCGTAATATACTTTTCACAGGCAGTGCTACATTATCTAAAGTTTATTATAGAGTTTACTTTGATGACTTATAATAGGACTTTTACATCATGTGCTGTAAATCCAGGGGCTGACAAATTATGATAGACATGCTCCCCCTAGCTATAATCTTGTTCAGTGAGAACTGGAAAGCAGCTGAACAAAGACTGAAAAGCGTAAGAAAAGCCTATTTCCACTGTCTAAATGTCTTATAAACTTTGTTTAAAATCTTTTTATAGCACTTTTACCTTAAATTATTTTTGGCTTGTTCAGAAATATTTACTGTATTTATTTGCACAGTTTTCAGGGACTTGGCTGTACATTTCACATGTTCATGTTTTAACAATGTACAGTATGTCATTGATTTATTCATACTTCTCTGGAATTTGTGCAAATGGGTTCCTTTTACTAAAGCCTACAGCTGTATCACTCAAACTGCTCAGGTGTTTGGTATTAAGATATTTTAACTATGCCCTATCCATGTAAAACATGTTACTTTTTTTAGGGTGACCATACGTCCTGTTTTAGCCGGGACAGTCCTGTTTTTAAGCCCATTGTCTCGTGTCACAGAAGATATCTGCAAAAACACTAAAATGTCCCAGTTTTCCCCTCTTCCTGTCCCGATTGTTCTGTTTTTTTTTTTATCGTCAATGACAGTCATTAAATCAAAGCATCGCACTTTGCTTGTAACTCATTTGTCAGTGGGCTGCCATGGTTACGGCAATATTACCCAAATTGGAAAGTAGTGTTCTGTGTATCTGTAACTCAATACTGATTGGTCCATTTACGTTGCTAAGCGTCCCTGTTTCAGAGTCATCAGCCAAAAAGTTTACCAACGAGCTTAAAGAACAATACAAGTGTTTGTTTTAAGGAAACCACATGTTTGTTACATGTTAATATCATGAAAAATGTTACTCAATGCAATCAGTTCATGTCTAAATAGTGTATTTAGTGTATTTAAAATTAACAAAAGTGTCCCAGTTTTGAGGTTTAAAAAAATCTGGTCACCCTAACTAAGTTACTTCAACACGTACCCGTATCCAGCCAGAAACCCCAAACTGGGAGGGCTGACTTGATCGCTGAACACATACACATCCAACCCTGCACCCTTTTTTGAATCCTTCTTGTCGAGTGGACCTGATTCAGTCTGGTTCACGATCCACCACTCCTGGATCTGCCCGGAGGAGCCGTTCTCGGCTTGCTTCAGCGTCACCCTCAGGTTGTACATCTTTTTGTCTGCAGAAATTCACAACAACATTTAGGTTAGAACCACAATACAGGACGTGTGTCACTTTTAAATATATGTGTCATTTTGTTTGTATGTCCACAGGCCACACAGAAAGAAATCATCATTGTATAGAATAAAACAAACGTAGGCTACTGTAAAGTGGTACCAAGTTTTAAATAAAGTGATAATAACCTTTATAGAGCGACTCAACGGGTTTGGAGTCGGTGTCACTGGGGGCTCGGATGTAACGAGGGAAAAGCCCAGGCAGGACTCTGTAACAGAAACAAAAAACAAACAAATCGTGTCAAATCAGATCACAAATGTATGATAAAGTATAACTGCATTTACTACAAAGCATTGAAAACACATGGGAATATGCATTTTGAAATAACATTCATTTTACTGGAATTACGTAGTGCTATTTGAAGCTTTGGAATTATATAAAAATCATATTGTAACATAGGCTTTTTACAGGGAAATCAGATCAGCCAGAACAGAGTGAAAGGCCTACGAGAAGCAGAACAGTAGGCCAAACAAAACTCAAGTCAAAGATGAATATGCAAGGCCCTCTGTTGAGTAATTGACAAAAAAAATCCTTTAATGAAACATGGACTTCCCAATGCATCTTTATCAGGGCAATGTGAAATCAGATGTGGCCTTTCACATGGATTCAAGTCTGGTTCTTATTGAAAGACTTCCTAAATTACAGACGTTATTTTTTTCAGCCATAGCACTGCACATAGAAGTCACAAAAGAGTCGAGACGTCTCTTGGACTCAAGCCTCAGACTTAAAAAGACTTCTGCCAAAGATTAGGAGTATGTTATTTAAAAACGCCAAGAAACAATACATTTTCTCGTGTCTGTCTTTGTAACTTAAATAGTTTCACAGATTACGGAGAGTTAGGCCACACGTTACTCAGACGGAGTGGCTCAGTGGTAGAGCAGTCGTCCTATAACCGGAAGGTTGGCGGTTCGATTCCCGCTCTGCCCTGTTCATACTTTCGTTGTGTCCTTGGGCAAGACACTTAACCCACCTTGCCTCCAGTGTCCGTAGCACTGGTGTATGAATGTGTGTGACTGTAGAGGTGTGTTTGGTGGTGGTCGGAGAAGGTTGAGCGCCGTTTGTATGGCAGCCCCCATCTCTGTCTGCCCCAGGTGTGAATGTGTGTGAATGGGGTGAGTGGAAGCACGATGTAAAGCGCTTTGGGGGCCCGAGAAGGGTGCAAAAAAGCATAAATGCATACCATTTACCATTTACGCATTTGATGCCGCGTTCAAACACGCTCTGTAAAGCTCAGCGCTACAGGGCTTTACAACTATTACATTTTGGCTGAAAAACACCCCACACAAAAATCACTGATCATTATGACAAAACATTCTTGACTAAATATTCTATAGAAATACAAACATCTATTTGTTAAATAAATACAGATTTACAAAATCGGTTTGATTTTAACATAATACTAGCCTGTTGTTAAAAAGACTTGAAATTTAATTGAAATTGTACAGACTTTTACAAATTAATTTATAATGGTAACATTTGTATATATCTTAATTGTACCAGACAGAGGCTTATACACAAAAAACACCTCTTTTTATAGATATTATAACAGTGTTAGAAGAAAATGATCAGTAAAAATGCAGTTCTATTTCATCCCTCCTGACCGCCAGGGGCGGTGCATTAAGCACTGAATGATCATCTTTGCGCATGCGCAGGTCGAGAATTTAATATCAACAAAGTCACTTGTGACCTCCCGGTGACCCACGTGGGGCTATTTAGTCACGTGATACCGGGAGCTCAGTCCCTTTTGTCTTCTCGCGCGCAGGTGAAGCTTTATGGTGGAGACTTGTGTTATACGCTCCACTGTTCTTTATACACTCAGCTCGTAGCTTGTAGCCTCGTGCATTGTGAGTTTTTGACCACAATCGGAGCAGCGGGAGTGGCTCGCCCTCCAGAGGCTGCACGAGCTAGATGTTGTTTGCATCACGGACGCTGGTAAGCTAAGGTCCAGAGTGTGGATGCAACAGATGGTAAGTCCACTTTCCGTGTTTGACTGTGCTATATATATATAATTTGTGAATTGCCGCCGTGTCCGGCTGAGCTAAATACATTTGGTTTTGCTTTCCGTGTTTTCGGCTAAGCTATATATATATTTTGTGACTGCTGCCGTGTTCGGCTGAGCTAATTACATTTGGTTTGCTTCCGTGTTTCGGCTAAGCTCTATATAATTTGTGAACTGCCGCCGTGTTCGGGTGAGCTTCTTACATTTGGTTTGCTTCCGTGTTTCGGTTAAGCTCTATATATTTTGTGAACTGCCGCCGTGTCCGGCTGAGCTAAATACATTTGGTTTGCTTCCGTGTTTTCGGCTAAGCTATATATATATTTTGTGACTGGCCGCCGTGTTCGGCTGAGCTAAGTACAATTGGTTTGCTTTCCGTGGTCGACTGAGCTGTACACTGTTAACTGCGGCTGTGTTCGGCTTAAGTACACGTGTATTGGAATTGCATATTTTGGAACGGGGGTAACTCCGGTTCCACGTAGCATCCCGCGGTGGAATCACTAGTAGCGTTTTCAGCTCAAGGTGATTCACAGGGGTAATTGTAATTACTGGGGGTCACGAGTGGCGGTTCTTGCTCGACCTGATCTCCCTTGAAGAAGACGTGTAGTGCTGACTGTCATGCTGGAGTCACTATGTTGTAGGGCTTGTTAAGCCCCCCTCCAGTCTGATGATGGCCACGACCTCTGCCCCTCCTGCTTGGGTCACAGATGACGCGTGTACAAACTGCAGCATTATGCCCCGGTCTGTACGGGTGGCTAGGCTGACCGCTGTTGAACAGCCTTTTGCTTATTTAACAGAATTACAGCCTGCTCAGTTACCAGCTGGACAGGGTACACGGCTGAAGCGCCCAGCTGCTGGGGCTGCGCCTCCTGTTCCGAAGAAACGCTCAAAGGGGGAACTGTCCAAGAAGGTGGACAGTCTTTCTTCAGAGTTGGCCGAAATGAAAGCCATCCTCCAGTCATTTCGGGCTGGAGAAGTCCTCGAGGCGGCTGCACATGTGCAGGACGTAGCCTCTCCTTGTGAGGATGATGCCATTTCGATGGCGGCTTTAGACACGCTCTTCCAGGAGACTCAATAGACGAGCCCTGAAGTGTCTGAAGACGGGTCCCATGCCTCTACAGGTACTCTAGAGGGTACGGACAACTCGGCCGTCTCAGCCATTAGGACAGCCCTCGCTCGGCTACAGCTGGACGAACCCCCACCATGACCAGTGGCATCCAGCGCATTTTTCCGACGCCGTGATGTGGCTACCTCTTTTCTGGTGCCCCCTCGACTGAGTACGTTAGAGAGCTCCATGCGTGCTGGGCGGACGTTAAGGCATTTTCACGGCCTACGTCCGATGCTAGAGCGCTCGCTTCAATGCAGGATGCCCCCAAATTTGGCCTGGGTCATATGCCGTCGGTGGAGCCGGCGGTAGCCTCTCTAATTGTGGCCCCAGACGAAGCCATGCGACCGAATGCTAGGTGCCCACGACCGCAGTGTCGGGTCACGGATGACTTACTGTGTAAAACCTATGATGCGGGGGCACGTATGGGACGGATGGGAAATTCCCTGTCCCATTTACTCCTGGGCCTTGCGTCTTCGCTGGAGGCCACGGGGGTCGATATACTGACCCAAACATTAATGGACACATCTCTGCAGACCTTCGCTTTCATGTCTAGAGAGCCTCAAAAGGCTAAAGGGGGCGGAAGTGAGATTGGAGTGCCGGCGGTCGGTCGTTTTACCCTGGAGCAGCTCTCTTACTGGGCCGCTCACAGCCCCGACATTTGGCTGCTGACCACCTTGTCAAGGGGATATCAACTACAATTCCGCCGCCAGCCCCCAGTTTCTGGCCAGGTCAGGATGACTGTCATCCGAGACCCGGCAAGAGCCGATACGCTAAACAAGGAGATCTCCACCCTGCTGGCCAAGGGGGCGATAGTTCCTGTAGACCCCCGGCTGGATCCGGGGGGGTTTTATTCAAGATATTTTCTAGTGCCAAAACAGACAGGCGACCTATGTCCTGTCCTCGACCTACGAGGTCTGAACGTGTTTTTAAGGACAATACCATTCCGCATGTTACGCACTGGAGAAATGCTCCAGGCGCTCTCTCAGGGCGAATGGTGTACCACAATCGACCTGAAGGATGCGTACTTTCACGTCCCAATTGCAGAACACCACTGGAGGTTCCTGCGATTTGCTTTTCAAGGAAATCACTTTCAGTTCCGGGTCCTTCCCTTCGGTTTGTCCCTGTCTCCCAGGGTATTTACTCGTGTAGTGGCAGCAGCGCTGTTCCCTCTACAGGCACGGGGTATCAAGATTCTGCCATACCTCGACGACTGGCTCATATGTGCACCGACCCGCAAACAGGCCATTCGAGACACAGGGGCTGTTCTCGAGCATGTAGAGCGCTTGGGACTGAGAGTGAACTCCAGTTTTTCTTGGGGTCAGTCTGAATACAATCTCCATGAAAGCTTGTCCCTCTACTCAGCGGATCAACAGCATCGTAACCATGCTATCTGTTTTTCAAGGGGGCAGGGCACTGCCATTTGTCTGGTATCTCCGGCTTCTGGGCATGTTGACAGCCGCCTCTAATGTGGTGCCTCTGGGACTGCTCTGGTTGAGCCCAATGCAGATCTGGCTGAACAATCTACACTTAGATCCGACAAGGTACATGCACAGGTACAAAAGGATACTCGTGTCACCCCAGTGTCTCGACTCCCTGTCTCGGTGGAGGGACAGGAGTTGGATTACACAAGGCGTTCCCTTGGGCTCTCTACCAGTACGGAGAGAGGTTGTATTTACGGATGCCTCCTCCACGGGTTGGGGTGCGATGTGGCAGGGCCGCATGGTCCAGGGGGAGTGGCCCCGACATATTTACACAGAGCACATAAATGTTCTGGAATTAATGGCCGTACATCTGGCCCTGCGCCATTTCCTCACGGGCCTGCGAGGCAGGCACGTACTAATACGTTCCGACAACATGTCGGTGGTCTACTATGTGAACCACATGGGCGGAGTACACTCAGAGAGACTAACACAAAAAACTCGACGTCTCCTGACGTGGGCGACACTCCATTTTCCCAGCCTAAGGGCAGCCCATGTTCCTGGGGTGCGGAACAGAGTGGCGGACTGTCTGTCCCGGCAGAAAGTGTTACCGGGGGAATGGAAACTTCACCCAGAGGTGGTGGAGCACATCTGGGGGACTTTTGGCAGGGCAAAGGTGGACCTGTTTGCTTCGAGGGAGGCGACCCATTGTCCCCTGTGGTTCTCCTTGACAGACAGCACCAGCCCGTTGGGCCTGGATGCGCTGGCGCACGACTGGCTGAAGGTGCTCCTGTACGCGTTTCCTCCGTTCCCTCTAATAGACCACATACTCCGCAGAGTCCTTCAGGAGGGACACAGACTCCTCCTGGTGGCCCCTTACTGGCCGGCGAGGACGTGGTTTCCAATGCTGCACAGGCTCTGCTGCGGCTCCCCTACGCGTCTTCCCACCAGGTCAGATCTCTTGTCACAGATGGGGGGACAAATATTACATCCCTATCCCGATCGCCTCCAGCTATGGGTCTGGCCGCTACAGGGCCTGGATCGGGCTTCTCTCAGTTTGGCAGGGATGTCGAGCATACCATAAGAAACGCCCGGGCACCCTCCACACGATTGTTGTATGACAATCGATGGAAATTGTTTGAGAGGTGGTGTCGTGACAGGGGACAGGATCCAGTAGACTGTCCCATGTCATCCATTCTATTGTTTTTATAAGGACTCCTAAATCAGGGACGGTCACCGTCTACCCTGAAGGTATATGTGGCAGCAATCTCCTGTCGACATGTGGAAGTCGATGGCAAGACTGTCGGAAGTAATAGGCATGTTTCCTTATTTTTGAAGGGCGCTCAGCGATTACATCCACCTACACGGCCAGTGGTACCCTCATGGGACTTGACCATGGTCCTGGATGCCCTGAAGTCACCGCCGTTTGAGCCTTTGACGGAGGTAGGCATTAAATGGGTGTCTATAAAGACGGCATTTTTATTGGCAATGGTTTCTGCCAAACGTATTGGAGAACTACTCTGTGCATGAGTCCTGCTGTCGGTGGAATCCAGACAGGTCAGGGGTCACTCTTTGGCCGGATGTCTCCTTTGTTCCCAAGGTGATGTCCGGGGCGACGGGTATTCAGCCGCTACAGCTGGCCCGCTTTGATACAGGAGAAGTGTGTGAGCATCTATGCCCCGTCCGAGCACTAGATGTGTATATAAAAGCAACTGCTGCATTGCGCAAAACCAACCGGCTGTTTGTCTGCTATGCTGGCCCACGTAAGGGCCAGGCACTGTCTAAACAACGCCTGGCGCAATGGGTGGTGAGTACCATTACCCAGGCATACAATGCCCGGGGCCAACCACTACCGGTGGGAGTGAGGTGTCACTCTACAAGGGGCATTACCACTTCCTGGGCAGCAATGACTGGAGTGCCTTTGGAGGTAATCTGTGCTGCGGCGTCATGGGCTACTCCGCATACGTTCACCAGATTTTACAGACTGAACATAGCCGCCCCCCATCCACTGGAGGGAGTTCTACGGCAGGACACTTCTACGTCCTATTAAGGTATGCTGGATTAGGGTCTGCTGATTCCTCGTGACCTTGCTGGTATACGTCATCCAGTGCTTAATGCACCGCCCCTGGCGGTCAGGAGGGATGAAATTAGGGCTGGGCGATATGGCAAAAATGTGATCTCGAAATAAAATATCCATATTGAACGATAACGATTTTTGCTATTCGATACAAGTTGTTAATGCTTCCAGCTTAAAAATAGTATGCCTGAATGACTGAAGCCACAAAAATGATAGGGTTCATTAAATTACACTTTAAAAGTATAGTTTATTAAAAAAAAAAATTACACATTTCCAAAATGTAAACATAATACTATTGTAAACATAATTTGTAAACATTACAGTTTTTTTCCAACCAGAAGACTAACTGTAAACAGTGTCTGGCGTTAAGAGGTACATTAAATGTGCAAAATATAAACATAAAAATATACAACTTCTAGCAAGTGCACACAATTTGTAAAACTTTCAGTTGTATTTTTTATTCTTTTTGCCAGGAAGACTGGTCTGTAAAAAGTGTCTGGATTTAAGAGGTATTTTAAATATGCAAAACGTAAACATGAAAAATATACAGCAACTAGCTAGTGCACACAATTTGTAAAACTTTTACAGGTTTTTTTGCCAGAAACACTAGTCTGTCCACAGTGTCTGGCTTTAAAGCTGCCCTGTGGCAGGACACTATATTACCACCTGTGCTAAAAGCACGCTCTGAGGGTGAGCTGGTGGCAGGAATACACAGGTAACGTTTTGCCAGGAGGCTCACTCTGGGGTATATTGCTGAATTGATCTTCCACCATTCCAGGGGGTTGGTCTCGCTGTCTGCATCTCCTTTCTGTTTCCTGTATGAGATGTGGCGGAATGCGCATGCGCGGGTCTACACAAAAATGAACGACTCCTGAGATGACTAGTTGTTCCCGAGTCATATTAAAGACTCGTTCAAAAGAACGAATCGTTCATGAAGCGACTCATCACTAGGGGTGAACAACTCCTGCTCTGACTGCAGCTGGGAGGGGCTGCTGCGCGAGGACTGGGCCGACTATGAGTGCTGCTCATTGATTAGAGTAAGAACGATGTGTGCTTTCACTTCAGAAAGTCTCCAAAAGTCTCCAATAACTCCAGAAAAAGTCGCTAGATTTGTCGCTAGTCGCTTTTTTGAAAATTTGTCGCTAGAGGGGTCTGAAAACTCGCTAAATATAGCGACAAAGTCGCTAAGTTGGCAACACTGCTGACGTGCACGTGCACGCTGCTGTTGCATATTTCTGCAGTGTGATTGGTTCTTGGATCAATCCATATCGAGTGAAAATGTCCGGAGCTTATCATCGTTATCGATTTAAATTTTATCGCGATTCGATGTGATATCGTTTATCGGCCCAGCCCTAGATAAAATAGAACGAGAGTTACATATGTAACTACGGTTCTATGAATCCCGGATGACCGCCAGGGCAGTCAGTCCCTCGGAATCCTCGTACTTGCAAGAAGGTAAAGGGACTGAGCTCCCGGTATCACGTGACTAAATAGCCCCACGTGGGTCACCGGGAGGTCACAAGTGACTTTGTTGATATTAAATTCTCGACCTGCGCATGCGCAAAGATGATCATTCAGTGCTTAATGCACCGCCCCTGGCGGTCATCCGGGATTCATAGAACCGTAGTTACATATGTAACTCTCGTTTTAAGCATCAAAATAAAAATGATCAGAACTTAATACACTGAGTTTAGCTGACCACATCTGTCCACAAAGCTTGGAGACAGATAGAGACCACATAATGAACTTAAGAGTTCAGACAGTAACAGCTCCAAACACACTGCTGCTCATATACTCACACTTGTTTGTCGCCTGTCCCACTGAGGAGTTCAATGAGCTCCACCTTTGTTTGGTTTTCCAGAGTCTTCACTAGTTTCCCAGAGACTATTTCAGCTTTTGCGCCCAGACTGATGTTTCTATGATTAACATAGAGGGAAAAAAAGCAGAAATGATCAAGATTTATTTTGTGTATTTGTCTATTTACAGACTGTACCACCGGGTCTCGATGGCACCAGACGCTGATCACATGTACTAGACTAACTTACCAACAAAAATACTGGAGTCTCAACTTGAAATAGTGTTACACGGTCTTACCAAGTGACTTCTGGATGAGTCACCAAACTGTCTGACTCATGCTGCCCTTTACTTTAGCAACATTTAATATTTGTAAATAAACCTGGTGCCATGCCTCATTCTGTATTTCAGGTCTCATCAGTGACAAAAAGTGGTATATTCTTGCTTTTAAATAAACCATCAGGCTCATGTAACAGGAACAGAGTTAGGACTGTGAGTTGACCGATACATTAACGTCCTATGTATCGGTGTAAAATAAGAGATTTCTGCACATTATACCAAAGCCCTGCAACTAACTGGCCACTGTCCAGGGTGAACCCCGCCTAAAGCCCAAAGCTGCTGGGATAGGCTCCAGTCACCTGTGACCCCTAATGGTAATAAGGGGTAGAAAATGAAGGAACAAAGCCCAGACATTATGCAGCTGTCTAAGTGTGAGTGGGTATATACCTCTGAACGGACCAGGACACAGTGATGGGAAAGTCCTCACCAGAGCCCAACATCTCTATCAGATTGGACCTGCTCGGAGGACTGATGGTCCACAAAGAGTTGGAGCTGCCCTTGAGCTCAGCGATGACCAGGTCGTCAGACATGTATCTCTCCAGCCACTCCAGTGCATCCTGCACAACATAATGCCAGTGTTAACTGCATTATCTGACTATATAAAAAAACTTAAATAGAGGGTGCATGATGGCAACTCTGGCTTCCTCCCACTGGCCAATTGCAAATCTAAAGTGTCTCTAGTGAATGAATGTGAGAGTGAATGGTTGTCTGTCACTGTCTATGTCTAAAATGTCAGCCCTGTGACTAACTGGCCACTGTCCAGGGTGTACCCCGCCTCAGGCCCAAGTTGCTAAGAAAGGCTAAAGACACCCGCGACCCCTAATGGAACCAAGTGAAAAAAGAAAAAGAATATAGCAGTGAGAGTACTTACATCAATTCCGAGATAACTCTTCACAAACTTGTCAAATTCAGCTGCCGTCACACAATGTAGTTGTTTCTGTTGAGCGCTCATGGTGAAAATGGGCTGTAAAGGAAGATAAAAGAACCTCAGCTAAGTCTTGTTTGGTAAACTATATAAATCCTTCCATCGTTTTATTTGCCTTTTCTTCAAGAACAGACATGTCCAAAGTCTGGCACAAGGTGAGATTTAATGTGCCCCTCAGCTTCAGAGATAAAATGTATTGTTTATCATCAGCAACTTTATACAACCAGGTTAAAATCCAACTAAAACCTGTTCAAATCCAACTAAAACCTGTTCAAATCCAACTAAAATTCATTCAAATCCAATTAAAACCTGGAAACATTCCTCTAATTTTCCTCTTTGAACACTCCTGTTCTTAAACTAGTACTGTACTACGCATAAAGCCAAGGCTAATACTCGATTTGGGTTTTTTGTTTGCGATGTTATAATACCATGAACCAGTATTTCCCATATTTTGAAAATAACATTTGGCATTATTTTAATTTTAATGTTTTCTTTTGCCTGATAATTTGGTAATTTTTTACCAGATTTTGGTGAACTTTTTATTATTGTTAACATATTGAGTTATGTTTTATTGTTGAATGTTACAGTGAAATGCCAAATCCACTTTATTTGAATTCATCTGGAAAACAAAGAAAAAATTCTGCTGTATTTGAAAAAGGCATCTGCCTGTTTTCTGTTCTGACTTTCTATTACACTTAAGTAACACACTAGCGCTGTCACTGTCTAAGAGAACTCCAGATGTGGTATTCAAGATGTAGTCAGACATTTGAAGAATCAGGGAATGTCAATGTCCGACTGAAAGGTTATTAAAAGTGTTTGCCCAGTAATGTCTGTGTAAAGTGTTCGCACCTGAAAACCAGCCAGTGTGATCTCAAACGAGACGTCTTGAGGAGGGTTGACCACTCCAGCCACAGATTTCACCAGAGACATGAAGAGCAGCGGGAACCAGACGATACAGATGAGCAGCACCACAATCATGCCTCCCATGCCGTATTTCACCACCTTCTTCTTCTTCTGGCCTCGAGGCTGGGGGTATCTCTGCAGAAGAATAAGAAGAGAGACAGTAGAAGTCATAATAGAGCAGTTTTAAATATGATATAAAGGTTTTTGAAGTTGTGGTACATAGTTGCACATTGTAAGTGGCGTATAGTTAGTATATAACCTGAAGTCTAGTACAGGTTATATATAGACTCTGTCTGGAGAACTGGTGAGACCCAGAGAAGCAGTCTGTAAGTGACCTTTAGTGTTAGAAAAAAAATAAAGTTTTAGTCTTTTTCTTTTTTGAACAAATGATGTCTATTTCAGAGTCTGTACAAAGAGCCTTTTTACTTTATCACAGTGCAGTCAACAAAAGTATTTTTCTGGAGGAGCTTCCATGTGGTTGCTCATCTGGTTTGCTTGGAGGAAGAATACTGCTGTAAATAAATCCATCTCAAGGCAAATGAACGTACTGTAAAAAACTCTACGTAGTTCAAGTTCTGTTTTTAGTTTAAAATGGTCTTTTTTCCGACGCAAAAGACTAGTGCTGAAGTCCAAGACAGACTCACAATGACAGAGGCTGACCAAGACTTTGAAATAAAGAAATAAGAAATGTCTCATTGATAATCAAAGCTGTCAGCACTCACTGTAATATGTTTAAGATTCTGTCTACTCTTGCTGCCACCTGCTGCTATCTAGTTTGATTATTTTGAATTCAAACATAAAAGAGCTTGAGAATAGATTCATTCATTCATTTTTATAAAGCTTCAGCTTATTAACCTTCAGTTAGGTCTTAACACTGCAAAAGAAAGCTTGTATATAGCTGTACAGTGCTTGTTTGAGTCTGTCCAATACTCCAGACCTCACCCACAGTAATCTATTACAGGATTACAAAATACAACCCTACTTAAAAATATCACTTTAATTTGACCTGTGGATAGCATGAAATTGGAATAAATCCTTTTCGTAGAAGAGGTTATTGGAAACTGCTGCTGTGGATTATTTACTGGTGACAGACAGAGAACAAAGAAAGGTTAACTTTGCTCACATAAGCATTGGCCTTTTGTTATTTACATTCCTAAACTGACAGCCCATATAATTTGCTGTTTGGGAAATTGAGTCAAAGTCACAGCTTGAAAAGTTTGGAGGATTACTTTTTGGACGCAGAAAAAAGTCTTCAATGATAAACACCTTTTCAGACTCTCTCCAACATTTGAGAATAAAGATGTGAGCGTAGATGTCCTCCACACAGATCCAGCTGGACAGAGACAGCGAGGTGTCGGTCCAAACCCAGTCCATCACGGCTCGCAGCTCCGTCAGGAAGGGCACCATGCGGAAACTACAAACACCGAAACAGACGCTGTTACTGTGACTCTAACATAAGACTGCAGAGGGTATTCAGTAATCACTGTTTTGAATAATTCATTTTAGTCAATCATCTTAGAGCACACACAAAAACACGACATGCACAATACATTTTAGACCCGTTACTACTACAATCCAACTTTCATTTTAAAATTCTAAAGGCCAGCTAACAATAGTGTAGAGCAGGGATTTCTGGGTGTACAGTTCTGCTGTATCATTTAAAAAGTGAAACATACCGTATATTCAACCTGAGTGAATATTTATGTTGAGGCTCAAATACTAAACACCATTCTGTTCAGTTTTCTGCCAATAATTGAAATAAAGGGCAATATGTTATGTTAGAGTTGAACTAATTACACTTTAAAATAAACAACAAATTAGAACTGTTCCCGTTTTGTTACTGTTCACTTTTGGAAGCTTTAAGATTTGTGAAATGAAATCTTTAAAGCTGTAAGTTAAAATATAATTGAAAATTAGAAACGTGGGTAACTGAGAATTTTATCTTGGTCGTAAAAAAAATAAATAAATAAATGTAAAAAATAGAATCATTGGTCATTTTTGTGTAGATCAGGTTTTAGTTGTATTTGAACAGGTTTTAGTTGGATTTTTACAGGTTTTAGTTGTATTTGAACAGGTTTTAGTTGGATTTTTACAGGTTTAAGTTGTATTTGAACAGGTTTTAGTTGGATTTTTACAGGTTTAAGTTGTATTTGAACAGGTTTTAGTTGGATTTTTACAGGTTTTAGTTGGATTTTTACAGGTTTTAGTTGTATTTGAACAGGTTTTAGTTGGATTTTTACAGGTTTAAGTTGTATTTGAACAGGTTTTAGTTGGATTTTTACAGGTTTAAGTTGTATTTGAACAGGTTTTAGTTGGATTTTTACAGGTTTAAGTTGTATTTGAACAGGTTTTAGTTGGATTTTTACAGGTTTTAGTTGGATTTTTACAGGTTTTAGTTGGATTTTTACAGGTTTAAGTTGTATTTGAACAGGTTTTAGTTGGATTTTTACAGGTTTTAGTTGGATTTGAACAGGTTTTAGTTGTATTTGAACAGGTTTTAGTTGTATTTGAACAGGTTTTAGTTGGATTTTTACAGGTTTTAGTTGTATTTGAACAGGTTTTAGTTGGATTTTTACAGGTTTAAGTTGTATTTGAACAGGTTTTAGTTGGATTTTTACAGGTTTAAGTTGTATTTGAACAGGTTTTAGTTGGATTTTTACAGGTTTTAGTTGGATTTTTACAGGTTTTAGTTGGATTTTTACAGGTTTTAGTTGGATTTGAACAGGTTTTAGTTGTATTTGAACAGGTTTTAGTTGGATTTTTACAGGTTTTAGTTGTATTTGAACAGGTTTTAGTTGGATTGGAAATGGTTCTACTTGTTTTTAAATAAGTTTTGGATGGATTTATGAATTGGTTATAGTATACTGTATACAGTATAAGAATAATACTATGCAAACAATACTTGAAAGCACACTAGAAAAGCAACTATACTTAATAAAATGTCTTTAAATCATTTAAATGGCACTCAAATATAGAGATGCATGCACACCTAGTGGAATTGTGCAAACTAATGTAAGGGAAGACTGTGAAGGCATGTGTCTGTCAAAAGATATATACTGTATATTCTTTCCCCTTAGACCAAATAAACTAAACTAAACAGAACATTAGTTAACACTGACAATTTTTGGCTAATAAGCTCTTACCATATACAAAAGCACAACTTTAGAGGAAGCTTCAAGAAATAAGATGACACTAGCCATCCATCTTACATAAATGTTATTTTAAAATGTTCGAGTTAATTAGGAAGTAATTGTTCCCTGAAGCAGCAGCTCTCCTTGTATCTCAGGAGCCTTGGGCCTGTTTGCTCAGCTGGAAGAAATAATACTTTCTCCACATAACTCACCCTTGAAACAGGAAGAGGTTGACATAATTGTAGCTCTTAGTGAGAAAGTTTCCCAGCACACGGGTGGGATAGCCGCAGCGGATCTGATAGGCCGACAGCCCGAAGTAACCACACTTGACAAAATACCACATCTGGGCCACTCCGTTTTCACTGAATCTCCTACAAAAGAAACAACAGAGTATAGTGTTCGACAATAACATACTGTATTTCAATAATCACACCAAGGAACACAATTAAGTCTGTTTAATTCAAACAGTTGACAATAAAAACGAGAGATAATTCTGCTTCGATGAATGGGCATAAATAGACTAAAAGTATACACACAAATATGTAATAATTTACACATGTAATAGTTGTTGTATAAAGTTCTGTAAACAATTCTCAATAGAAAATATTTACGTGAGAATCAACAGTCTCGGCATATGTCGATCTTAGATGTAAAAGTAAAAATAGACGTGTAAAGCCATCAGAAGGAGCCATTGGTTGAACTACTTCCTGAATGGCCCAGGGAGGACAAACTGAACACTGCTAAGCAAAGAAGTACACTCATGTTTGTTTTATTTATGAACACATTTTTGCATAAAGGTTTGTGCTATTCATGAAATAAAAGTAATTTTGTTTCAGTTTCACACAAAAGGAAGACTGCTGTGAGGACTACAATGTTTTTTTTTTCTCCAAAAAACCACATATTAAAAAATGTTCACCTGTACTACGGAAGACTTATTATGACATATTCTCAAGCAAAGTGTGCAATTTGGTCTCTTTGACTTGTAAAATATTTGGGGTAAACATGTCATAGAGGTTGTGATGAAACATTTTATGATCTTACTTATCTGTGACTCCAGGCAGAATAAAGAACATCCAGAAATGGATCCCAAAGACCAGGATGACTTGAAAGATAACTTTTCCCATGACGGACTTTCTCAGGTACAGAGCCCGATCCACAACCATCGTCCCAAACTGAATCAGCACCATGACCAGGAAGGGTCCGGGCACTTGATCCTCGGACAGAGAGGAGGTGATGTCTGCCGCAGAGTGTTTCTGAAAGGAATATATGCAACTGTAAAAACACTAATAATGGTTATAAGTAATGAATTATGTCTGTTGCATAGTTTTTCATTGAACCTACACCAAAGGCCCAAAACCCAAAGACAATGATGATGAAATCCACAGTGTCAGCGAGGAACATCAGCACATAGACGTCAGTGACTGCGCTGTAATCTGGATGGATCAGGTTATAGAAGAACTGCTTTATGGGAAGGTATATCTCCAAAAACCTGCACACAGCACATTCAATGTAAAGAGAAAATCTATTGTTATTGTTGTACATCTTGTATTTTAATTTTTTAATTTGTTCATTGCTTCATTCATTTTTTTATTTTTTTTTTATTTAAATGGTAAATGGCATGCATTTATATAGCGCTTTTTTGCACCCTTCTTGGGTCCCCAAAGCGCTTTACATCGTGCTTCCACTCACCCCATTCACACACATTCAAACCTGGGGCAGACAGAGATGGGGGCTGTCAAACAAACGGCGCTCAACCTTCTCCTTCCACCACCAAACACACCTCTACAGTCACACACATTCATACACCAGTGCTACGGACACTGGAGGCAAGGTGGGTTAAGTCTCTTGCCCAAGGACACAACGACAGTATGAACAGGGCAGAGCGGGAATCGAACCGCCAACCTTCCGGTTATAGGACGACTGCTCTACCACTGAGCCACTCCACTTAAAAAATAAAGAGACCCACAAAATATAGAAAAAAATAATAAATATTAAATTAAAATTTTCATTCATCTCTGTAAAGAACGTTGAATAACCCCGTGTACGAATAGTGAATCCGTTTATAACACAAAATATACACGTGCAGACAATACAAGGACAAACACTCAAGATAGACATTAAATACAACATGTCATTACTCAAAATCTTCCACCATTTGATCACGGATTTATTTTTAGGATCCAAACATGTTCTGAACAGTGAATATAAACTTCTCCTTTAATGAGCCTACAATGTGGGCGTTCCTGTTTCTTTCTTTCTCTCTAAATCACTGGCTCTATTTCACTTGCACTTAGATGAAAAGATTTTTTATATTCTTGTTGTGCATCACAATTACTTACTGCCAGTAATTCTATTGTTAAGATCTAAATTTAGCCGTTTGAAAGCTAATAGCTGTGCCACTCTGTATGTATGACTCTCCAAGGCACTTTAGACTATATCGTTCACTCACCAAAGTCCTGCTGAGAAAACGGCTATTTAATTATTACCATGTGTTTTCAGAATAACAAAATTGTGTGGAGCCGAAATCTAAGCCAAATTATTCATTCATTCATTTTTTAAACACCTATTCTTTACCAGTTGCAAGGGCCTGGAGCATGTTTCCCCAGCTTTGGGCAAGAGGCAATGGATACCCAAGAAAATTAACAATTTATCGTACATTTACTCACTAAAGACAATATACAATCACCCTATACATGCACGTGTCTGAAGTGTACTGGTGGCAATAACAACAGATCCTTTACCTTTCTGAATCAAATGCATCTTACCTTTTTAGAATAAAAGCTTTCCCTTTGTAGAGCTGCTCCCTCAGCTTCTCCATGATCATCTCTTTTCGTGTTTTCTGATGGACACTGGCCTCGCTGCCATCTCTGCGGCTGCTGTGGCGGGAAGCCGTACTTCCTGTGGAAACAATTTACATTTCAAGTCGTAAATGAACTGTGACCTTGCTGTAAATAACTATAACAGCCAGATAGCCATGAATAAAAACACTACTCAAGAGTCAGATTAGGGGACAGAGAAACTCGCGGAGACATATGTATTTGTAAATAATGCATAGGTTGATATTTACAATAATCCTTTACCTCTCTTGGATCTGGCCGAGGAGTGGAGCGATCGCTGGGAGATATGGGATCCTCCGCTGGAGCTCCTGCGGCGCTGGTAGGTCTGTGGTGGAGGATAGTGCATCTGGACTTTTCCCGAGTCTATGGTAGTCCCAAGGTTAATGGACCTTAAGGTGTTACTGGAGCCACTCCTCTCTTTATTCAATGAAGACGAAGGCTCAGACTCCTTCTCGCTCTCCTCTTTGGTTTTTGTCTCGTCTTCTGACTCGTCTTGAGGAGGAGTGGGTGGCGGTGGCTCTTTCTTATGTTTGGGGTCATCTTCATCCCACAAACCATGGCACTAGGAACAGCACAGAATGTTAGTATAATTCTGTAAAGTCATTCAAATCTGTTCAGCTAATTTCAATGACTGTTCATCCTTTTAATCCCCTTTCAAACCTAGTCCCCGGTCCTGGTTGTATCTATCATTAAGGGCCCTTAAGTCCAGACCTGTCTATATTTCTGTGTTAAGGAAAGTTTACTCTGGGCTATTTGTATTGGAGTTCATATCAGAAAGAAGGCTGAGCTGTTAACACAATAAAAACATGGTATTCACATAAGATTGAATTACATTTTTACCAACCAATTCTTGTTTTGCATTTTCTTTACATTTACACCTTTTAATCTTACAGCAGTTTATTCAAAAGGCATTAAGTAGGGCTTCACAATAAATCGCTCATTTATGTATCGCAAAGATAAATTACAATTATATCATATTTTACAGACATTCAGCCTTTGCAAACTCTGTTATGTGCCAAAAAAAAAAGAAGAGTGGCACCAGTGTGACGAGCAGAAGTTGTTTCAAACGCTTTGATTTCTACTTCCGTTACCATTTCTACTGGGTCAAAGAGACATTCATTTAAAAATAAAATACTGTGTATAAATACATTCACAGCACTATTCAGACCTGACATGGCAATACAATGCTGTAAAATTGGTGAGGCTTCTCCTGACTTATAAGGCCTTACCCTCAGTGGTAAGGCCTGTCGTATCTCAGAGACCTCAGAGTGCCGTACTGTCCTAACGGAGCGCTTTGTTCTTAAAATGCAGGGTTACTAGCAGAGTATGTGAGCGGTGCGGAGTGGGAGCGGAGCGAGGAGCGGAGTTGTGTGATTTTGCCAGGTGCGAGGAGCGGATTTTTTAAATGTTGGAGCGTTGTGATTTTCTTCCGCTCCGAAACGCTCCACTACGCTCAATTACCAATCACGAGCCAGGAGTCTCTGGACCAAACCACTGTCAGGAGACGGAGGGGGACTCAAAATGTTTCTAATCATATTTTGCATTTGTTTGCATTTGTATTGTTTTATTAGTACTTTCACAAACATTTATATAAAGTACTGCGTATTCGTTTTACACTACGTGTTATTAAAAAAAAAAAAAAAAAAAAACACCCTGGAGCGAAAACGGAGCGAGACGTAAAAGGACGGAGTGGGGGAGGGAGCGAGGAGCGGAAAACAGTACACCCAGAGCGGAGCTTGAGTGGAGTAATTATGAAATACTTTGAGCGTGGAGCGCAAATTCTTCCCGCTCAGCTCCGCTCACATACTCTGGTTACTAGTCGTTCACAAGTTTTCCAAAAGTACAATGGGAGGTAGTGCCTTCAGTTACCAAGCTCACGTTATATTTAAAGGTATTTAAGTTTTGCACGGCCTGTCTGTCCTGGGAGTGAATCCTTTCTTTCTGTGGTTCTTCCTGAGCTGGGTTTTTGAGTTTTTCTTTACCCTGACGGAGGGTTTAAGGACAAGGGATGTCTAGTGCCTTTGTTTTGTAAACTTTATACAAGATATGCAATTATATTTATCAAACCTGCCACACCCTGGTGATTTTGGCCTGATAACATGTACACAAGTGACACAAACAGGTTTGAATGGCTACAGGTAACACCTGTCTCACCTGTGATCTGTTTGCTTGTAATCAGTGTGTGTGGATAAAAGGTCAGTGAGTTTCTGGGCTCCTGACAGACCCTTGCATATCCAAGTAATTGAGAATGCCAATCAGCAGGGAGGCACTTAAAGAAATATGTGCTGCTTGGCTGAGAAAGCCATAATTACGCAAATGCTACAAAGCATCCTGCACACAATCCCCCAAACAGCACAGAGACAAACCTCACGACTTCTGGAACAAAGTCATTTGGAGTGATGAGACCAAAATTTAACTTTTTGGCCACAACCATAAAGGTTACATTTGGAGAGGAGTCAACAAGGTCTATGATGAAAGGTACAACATTCCTTCTGTGAAACATGGAGGTGGATCGCTGATGTCTTAGGGATGTGTGAGCTACAAAGGCTCAGGAAAATACTGGAGAAAAATTTGCACTCATCAGCCCGGGACGTACTTGGACGTTCCAACATGACAACAATCCAAAGCACAAGGTCAAGTCGACCTGTCATTGGCTACAGCAGCATTAAGTGAAGGTTCTGGACTGACCATCTCAGTCTCCTGATCTCAGTTTCAATGAGCCACTGAGGAGATCTCAAATGTGCAGTTAATGCAAGACAGCCCAAGAATTTACAGGAACTGGAGGCTTTTTGCCAAAAAGAATTTACCATCTGAGAAAATAAAGAGCGTCATCCACAACTACCACAAAAGACTTCAAGCTGTCATTGATGTTAAAGGTGGCATTACACGGTATTAAGGACTGGGGTATGTAAACTTTTGTCAGGGTTATTTGGGTAGTGTCTGTTGTCTTCATGATTTAAAAGATACTATACTATATTCACTATACACAAGGGAAAACAGCAAGGAAGGATACAAGTTAAACTAGATCCAATAAAAGACAATTTTCATTTTTTATTTGCTTAAACAAGAAATCCATAAAATAAAAGTTGCTCTGTGTTCACTATCAGTGCTGAAAACAAGTTTTCATCAGCACTGTCTTTGGTCCTGAGGAAGTAAGGACCAAAATATCTGCCCTTCATTGTAATGTTCCTGCTTTTATTCACAGCACAGCCTTGTTGGCTTTTAATTCTCTTCTATGTTAAGGTAGTGCAATATTGAAATTTTGACAATGTATCTTTGAACAATGTAAGAAAGACACCTTCAGAATTGATCTGTGGAAGAACAGGGCGAGTAACTGCACCAGGTCGTAGTGAACGTAACCATCTTTCTTCTCCACACCGATGATGTTCGAAGGGTAAAACGGTTTATTTTTTTCCAAGCTGAATTGATTGAAGGGGAAGAAGCCAAACTGGAAGAAGTACTTAATGACAATGGTGACCTGCAAGGACAGCAGGTTTAGTGTTATGGTTGTTTAAGTCAATAAACATCTTGGTTAAACAAGAGACAAAAGTTTGTACCTCAGTGTAAACAATGGCAGTCATCCAATAGCGTTTGCTGGGCCGAGGGACTGACAGCATGGCCCAGAGGAAGATGGTGATGGGTAAGACTAGAGTGACACATGACGCTGAAACCATGTGGTTGATAATGATGACGAGAAAACACACCATCTCCGAGTGGGCCACCAGCATGTTGTACAGAGCATAGCACAGCTGAAGGATCAGGGGCTGGCTTTGGTAAAAGTGTTCTGACCGCTCCAGTTCTTCATCATGAAACATCCTGATGGACAATTAAATAAAGGCTGCTGTTCAATGTCGAGTCATTTGTGTATATTTAAAAAAAAATAACATCTCACAATCAGGTTGTTTAATTTAATTACATAAGACACTATAAATGTCATAAATGTTATAATCAAACATAAGCAATAAACCAGCATCCTAACCAATACAGTAGTATTTAAATTACATTAATGACATTCCTTACACAAAAACCTCTATGTGGAGATTTCTAGGCTTGTTTTCCAAAGTCATGCATTATTAGGTGGATTCACAGTGGCGTGACTTTTTTTCCTCAGTGCAGCAAATATTAAAGAAAATGCATGACATACAGCGAATTGGCCCAAGCTAAAGAATCAACTGTGCCTGACTCAAAAGTACTAAAGGTAACAGCTGAAACTTTTCTTGGGAAGCAAAGCAGTTGCTTTTTGACTTACTTGTTGAGCAGCAGTTCGCTGGCAGTCAGCTCGGTGGTCATGGAGGGCATGACCAGGTCCGACCTGCTGCAGTCTGATTGGCTGTCAGGAGTCATCACCATCAACCTCTTTCTGTCCATGTCACTCTCATCGTCGCTCACCTCCAGACGATCGAAGCTGACCGCTTTGCTGTAACTTGGAGGCACCTCAGCGTCAGCCTCAGCGTCAGACATTTTGGAGGCGTCTGTATCAGGGGTGTACACTAGCCCTGGACACCCCTGAGAGTGCATGTAGTCCCGCTGTCCTGTACTGTCTTCACTCTCTGTCATGAAACCTTTCTCATCGGCAAGAGTCACAATCTCCACGTCCTCGGCTCTGAGGGAGGGGCCCTCACAGCTCTCCTCAGGGGCCTCGGCAGGGTCCTGGTCTGGGACAAATGGCTCCCAGGCGCCCTTGTCAGTCTCCCAGTTCTTTGTCACCTCTGTTGATCCAGGCCACTCTGTTTCCACCAGGGCGTCCTGTCCTTCAGCCTGCACCTCTTCATCCCCCCATGGACCCGCCCCCGCACTCTCCTCGAGCTGCTGGGACTCAGAGGTGTCTCGCTGCTTATCTCCACTTTGTTCCTGTTCGTCCTCCACTTCCTCTATAGTGTCTGTGGTGCCCTGTCTGGAGAAGAGCGTGACGCACTGGGTGGCCTCGCTGTGTGGGGCAAAAACAGCAACAAAAGAGCAATAGTCATTTATTCATTCATGTTCATATGTTAGGACAATATTTCAATGTTAAGAAATGTAATTCTGTTGTTGTAATGGATCAATAAAATAAGAATGAATGAATGAATGAAGAAAGATGTTTGGTGTCACAGTCTATGCACAGTTTGGAGTGGAGATATGTGGAGATGCTTGACGAGGCGTCTGGGCACCTGGACACAAAGCTGCTACCGCTGTCCACTGATGAATTAGGGTCATCCAGAACAGGCATCTTACGGAGTTTGGGTCTGGCACGTTCGCTGGTTTTGGGAATGCACTCTGGCATCCCTTCCAGTTCATCAAGGGTGGACTGACGGGAAAACAGCATGGTGGCCTCAGTGTAGGCACTGAGCGGTAGTAAGAGTGGCACGTGAGATGAAATGGGTGACGTTAGTTCACAAAGTACAAGGGCTGCAAACAGAGCAGCTAGAAAGATGGATATTTTTGATCAAATGAACATAAAACATGAAGCTAAATATGATGAGGTTAAAAATATCTCATTATTGAACTGAAAAAAGATGATTAAGTAGATGTAAATGATTTAATGGCATCACCATATATCCTTTTATTCTTTTTACAAACACAAATACAGAACAAACATCTTTCTAATTTATAACCCAGGACAGAATACCTGGACATGCTGTCCCGGGACGCTGTGGAGTCCTGGCTCTGCATTGGAACACCTGTGCGCCTCCTTCGAACTCTGTTAGAGCCAGAGATCGACTCGTCCTCACTCAGCTGGTCCAGGCTAGACTCCCGGGAGAGGTTAAGTCTCATGGCCTTCTGGTAATAAATGTGGATGCTTTCTCTGGTTGGAACATTACCCTTAAAAGACAAGAAACTATTCTAATAAGTCCTCCTAACAGACAACTTACAAGCAATATAATCAAAAACAAAACAAAAAACATGGCCGTTTTGACTCTTTGAGGCGGCTAAAGACTACACATGTGTTTAACAGGGTCAATATTGGAGGAGAACATACTTTTTTGACCTCTCGAGTCAACATGCAGCGCTCTATTCGCAGGACAGTGGAGATGTCAATGTATTCCCGGCACATTTCATTCATCCACTTAGTAAAGCTGTCCACAGTCGTCTGGAACAGGACCCACGTGAACTTTATGATGTTGAACACTCTCTTAATAATGTTGTCTGTGGATCATATGAAGGTTAGATAGATGTAAAAGGAACTAAGTTATTTAAGAAGGTTATACATATTACCTGATAAATTACAAATAACATTTTTAAAGCACATTCACTTTTAATTAACAGGAAATATCAGATACCGACCTGGGCCTTCTGTCTCCTTGTTCTCATCATCTGTTTGTGGATTATTTAGATGCTCACTGAGATCTATGGTCACATGACCCGCTGCAGAACAAAAAGACCGACACTTTTTAACCCTAAAAGCCGTCCTGTTACATTATGTACAGCTCCTGTCTAATCAATTTTTACCTTCTTTCTTGCTTCTCCTGTGCCTAACCCCTTTGGTGTATTTCTTCCAAAACTTGCGTTTCTCTTTGCCCCGAGCCTTCAGAGCCGCTTTGGGGTCTGTAATCCAGGCGTGATAAAGAAACTGTGGAGTGCACACAAGTTGAATGCAAGGTTTCCATCTTTCACACATTCACTTCTAACTCTGACTCTGACTTCATCTGGAACAGCCAAGTGTATGAGCGCAATTGAATCAATGTTTTTTTAAAGGGAAGATATTCTGATGGTGAGCTATGATAACCTCTGGTGGGCGTCACGGCTGCTCCAGATGAGAGAGGCATGAGTAGGCTGTTTTAGTGATGTTTACTATTATACTTTACATTACATTACATTATTACTTTATTGTACCTTGTTTGGATATGTTGCAAATATGATACACTAAGTATTTGTGCAATAACCATCAGTAAAGGAAAGAGTCGGCTTGTTTGGGCCAGATAATCACAATCTAAAGGCTTCAGGTGTAAAGCACATTTATTTTTAGGGTGTGTCCGGAGGCGGGCTCAAAGGCTGGACCAGAAAATGATTGTCAGGTCTCATCTGCTTTTACTAGAAGTGAAAGCACAGAACATATACTATATCTGCTCGTTTCAGATTACTTTACTGTTTACTGGAGAAAAAGCAGGGTCTTTCTGCAAGTGAGGCGTTTTTTTATTCTGACTCAGCTAAAGCCACAACTGTCATCGCTTAGGTTAGAAAAAGAAGCTCTGTGTACAGACACTGTTAAGTAGACTCATATAAATGGAACATTTATGAAAATGTTTTCAACAAACGCTCACAGTTTGCAAGGTAGTAGTCTAGACTGGTGTTTATGGATTTACCTTAAAGTAAAATAGAAAGAAGCTAAAAGACAACCCATTCCTTGACAAATACTACTTCACTGAGACTCACACTATTTCTAATCTCTCAAATTAAAAACATCTTGAAGCGGTTTATTAAAGGTATAATGTAAGACACAGAAATCCTTTGCTGTTCGAATAAGCTTCATGCAAAAATCTTTCACACCATCAGCCAAAACAATATAAACAATTGTAACAAGCCAAATATTTGTGAGTTTAAATGTTATTAATGAGTGTAAATTAGTCTTATTGCATTGTCTCTGTTGTTGTCATGAGATAGTGGAAAAGCATTCAGACAGAAATGAAGCAGTGAGTGAAGGGTTAGTACCTTGCCTGCCTTTACAACATACTGCAGAATAGTTTTGGGCAGCTTTATTATAGACTTGGGCAAAGCCAAGAGAGCAGACACAAACTTCCCAATAGCACGCTTTAGTAGAGAGAAAAAGAGATTAGTAAAAAACATTCATCATTAATCCATGTTAACTGTTTAGATTAGTTTGGTGGTTCATATTTACACAGGCATGTGGCATATTGTAATACAGTAAAGAAGAAGAGAATATCATCCAAACAAACTTCACAAAATGTCTGCTACATTATATAAATGTTTAATTTATAAACAATAACTTTGATTCTCTTTACATGTGGAGGCTAAGAACACGTAATATTGTCCATATTTCATTATATTACTTTTAAGGGGAACATTATTGTTGTGTAACATTTTGTTTTATAATATTTGTGATCTCTGCAAAGTGTTGCATAATCAGCATTAACACAATACTATGCAACTTTTCAGGATTTACACCCAATGAAGGGCTAACACGGGACAATTAGGATTATTTTTCTTTGTTCATGTCAGCAAAGCATTAAAACAACTTGGGAGCAATAAATGTTTGTTTCTGAGGCTTTATATTTACTTATATATTACATTTTGTTTAATTATTAGAGATAGGTGTTCCCTACAACTGTCACACACCCGTTTGGAGAAGCAGACAGGAGCAGTTAAAAAGGATTTGTGAAATGTATAACTGCTAATGTGGCCAGTGAAAACACACTTTAATACACTTTCTGTTCCTCAGAGTGGAACTATCCTCTAATGGATCACACACTTAAAAAAAAAAAAACTGGGAATGAGCTGACAGTCCTACAGTACATTACAGAAGAACAAAGTCTCCCTTTAAACAGTTTACCAAAACATGAAGTCATTACAGCGAGAACTGAGCGTCACCTGAAATGCAGACTTCCTTTGCGGGTCTTCGTCTTTTTTGTCTTCCTCCTCTTCTTCATCTTCGCTGTCAGTTTCAAATAAATAATAGTCTCCGCTTCTCACCACTGAGAGGGCAAACAGTAAAGTGCAGTCAAACACAGTGAAATCAACAGCATTACAATAAGACTCACCAGAAGCTGCTGTAAGGAAGGCATGTATAATTTATAAATGCTAACAAAATGTCCAGATGTGTGAGATGTGGGAGGTTTAGTGAAAATCTAGTGAAAATGAGCAGAAAGCACAGTAATGAGAAATGCTGCTTTTTAACTTGAGTTACAACGTGACAGAGCAGAGTCAGGCCAGTCTTTAAAGTGTTAGGAGCAATGGGGTAGAGGCTGGCTTATGTCCTTGAACAGAATTGCGGTGGGTGGGAAGCCAAGGAGGATGCTGGGAGATGGAGACACATTGAATGACAACGATGAAATGGAGAAATAATTTGAAAATGTCATGTGGGGGTGGATCTGAGGCATGAGTTCATTCAAACAGACTGTGTTTATTCACTCTGAAACAGTGAAAACAATTGTCCACGTTTATAACTTTGAAGGAAAGCATGTTTGTTCTGGGTCAGTCTGTTGGTTGCTCATGTCTTCAGGCAAAGAATGAATCAACTCTCTAAACTTTACACAGAATAAAGTTTAGTCTACTTCATATCTTTGCATGAAATGGTTGAAGAGATTCTCTGCTGGGGGCTCTTTGGGTAAGAGGAACATTAGGTACACACACCAGCCATTAGTCATTTTCCTCTGGACTTCTCGTGTCTGTTTAAGGCAACCCTGCTCAACACAAAAGTGACAATGGTTTATCAATTATTTTACTTTACACTAGGTTTAAACAACTAGTGGCTTGCCACATTTTCTAGTGGCCTTTGTTTGTACTTCCCACTTTTAATTCTCCCGTGAAATCCCCAATTTACTGTTATACACCAGGCCAGCAGCAACATTTCTGTTAGTAGTATTGTGCCTTAAAATGTGAGTAAGGCATTTGTTTAAATTGGTTTTAAACATCTCCTTTTTCTGTATTTAGTCTTTGTCCTTCCCCGTTGTCTGCGTCTAATTGGTCTCTACCAGTGTAAGCCAGTCAGTTCCTTGCGTAACACTTACGTGATCCAAGTGTCTTGTTCAAAACAGACAAGATGGCGCTGCCGAGAGTTTGATCGCATCTGCTCTTCAATCTGTTTTAAATAATCCTTAGGTTTTCACAGAATAAACAAAAGAAGTCATTTACAGCCACTCCGCCGCACACCAGGTTTGTTCGTTTACTTCTTTGTGGATTGTTGCCTAGATAACGTCATGTCTGTTGCAATTCTGATTGATTGGCCCTGCCTTGAGAAAAACTAGCTGGCATTGAGATTTTCCTCGACTTGTTTTGACTTTTTGTCTGTTTTTGGACCATTGGGTTTTGGAGTATGATTGTGCGATCTGCTTTGTGAGCCATATCCAATGGACTTGACACAAACATATGCTGACTATACATTGCCCAATGACAAATTAATGCATGTAATAATAACTTTTCTTACATTAAGGCTGTTTAAATGTTTATTATCTCTAAATACAGATTAACTGATAAATATCATATTTATATTTCAGAAGGGCTTTCCTGGATAAATACAAGTTAAAAACATTAAAAAAATTAAAAAATACCAAGATGATGGTTATCTTTTAGCTTTTATGGCCATAGAACAATGTGGGAGCTATAAGTTGTCTTTGTAGTTATTTTATTTAGTTACTGGTTTGGACTCGTTCAAGCTGAAATGTTGGAAAGGAATTGATTTAAATCTGCAAATAAATGTAATTGATATGTTTTTAAACAATAATGACATTTAGCATTATATCTCATAACTGCTTGGTAAGTTTCCTATGTTTTTAAAAGGAATGACAGCATGGAACTAATTACACAAGGAACGTGTGTGATTTGTTAATTTACCTGTATATCTAAACATTATTGTTACTGATTATTACTGTCCCTTAAATTGTCGATCTCTGGTCTCGCCCTGTGATCTTAGTATTTGTCCCACTCAGCCACTAAAGTCGAATAGCTCTACACGATTAACACCTGCAACGAGAGTGCCTTAAACAGAGACGGAAAATGACTAAAGCTTGTTCAGGGTTGCCTTTAGAGCCCTAGGCCAGCACGGGAATCCTGAGCGTTCTGGTCAAGGACACAAGGGCCAGTCAGAGTGGAGCAAGAGAATAACCTACTGGACGCATGGTCAACCCACGGCCTCCACCACTGCTTTTTTTTGGTCTTGGCTTTCGCTCGCTGTGCTCCTAAAATTTCACAAATACATCAGTGCAACATTTCAGAACAGGAGTTATCAATTTAAAACAAAACAGAAAGGATTACACAACAGGGCTATTACTAAACTGTACCAAGTGTTTTCTTTACGCAAAACTGTAAAAGGATGAGGCTAGAAAATATAGGCCAGAGGATGAATGGCTACAAACCGATGATGTTTCTATCTTTGTCTACTGTAGAGTACTGTAGATACAGTATTTTGGCTGCACAACATATCTTATATGTAGCGCTTTTACAATATCTTTTACAACACCTGCAATAACCATATTGCAAAGAACTACTGTAATTGTAATTGTAATTGACTAAATAGAGCTTTAAAGCATTTAGTTAGAGCGATTTGTAATTCTATTCTAAAGCAACATATTGGATGCCTATGAGGCCATTGTCCCGCCTCAGGCCCAAAGCTGCTGGGATAGGTTCCAGTCAGCCACGACCCCTAATGGGACTAAGCAAAAAGAGAATGAGTAAAAGAAAATGAATGAATAATTGAAGTGTGCCCTGTCGAGTTACAAAGCAGGTATCTGGTGACTCTGGTGCACTATGCCGTTATTCTTCTTTTTCAACCAGGAAACTATTACACTCAGGTCCATAAATATTGGGACATCGACACAATTCTAATCTTTTTGGCTCTATACACCACCACAATGAATGTGAAATTTAACTGCAGACTTTTAGCTTTAATTTGAGGGTATTTACATCTAAATCAGGTGAACGTTGTAGGAATTACAACAGTTTGTATATGTGCCATAACTTGTAGCATCTTTTGCTTTTGTCTTAAATGACGTCCGAGCTAACGTGCTAATCCGGGTTGAGGACTAAATTAAGTTAACGTCTCATTGACAAAAACACTTAGTAAATGTCTGAACTAAGTCTATGGAAGCTAAACAACCTCTCACAGCGTTTAAATAATCTAGAGAATGAATGACGGTAAACATGGTGTCCTATATTTAAAGACACACATCCAGTTACAGCAATATAAAAAAATGAAATAACCAATCACAGTTGAGCATACCATCCTTCTGGCTTACACTTTCAACCAACTAAAAAACACTCACAGCCTGCACTAGACTGACACTCTGACCATAATCGTTCATACCATCATCGTCGTCCTCCTCCGGTGGAACGAGGGTCGGTCCTTCTCCGGACTCCTGGGCAATACTCAGCATCTTCTCTTTACCCCTCTTAAACTTTTGCTGCCTCACCTTAATGCGCTCCATCCTGATTAGATTAGACAGATGTGAGCAGACACAAGGTATTGAGTCGGAGAGCATCAGTGACGGACTAACAGACTGTTCGTAAACAATAAAGGACTTCATTTGGAAATTAGTCGACATTATAAAACCGTGATATCAGCATAAGGAGTATGTTATAGAGTTAGATGGTGAAAATGCATGTTCATCTATTTAGAGAATGTTATATTTAGTAATTATTCTTAGTATCAATAGTGTCTTATCCAAATCTAACAAAGGTTTGGAGAAATACTGTCACTTCATTCCCGTAGTGTTTAACGATAAAAACAAAGTATTTCTATTCTCACTGTCTCTTGAGTTGTTCCACTGATTTGCTCTCCTCTTCGAGTCTGGCTCTAACAGCTTTAACTATAGTGGCCTGGAAAAGCTCTGCCCCTCTGTAAAACAACAAAACACACAGAGACAAATCAAACAAGCACTGAGAATAAAAGTATAAATGATACATAGTTTAAATAAAGTACAAAAGCATGTTGTGTAGTAAAATGGTATCTGTTGGTAAATGTGCACCTGGATGCTAGGATCTGTGACGCTCTGACGTCTGCCACCACATGGAGGAAGTAGTAACTCATGAAGACCCGTCTTTGCAGCAGCAGAAAAGCAAAGCAGATACTGTCCCAGATGATCCCCGCCTCATCCGTGGGCAGCGCACAGCGCTGCTCAGCAGCTTTAACAACAACATTATATTTACTGAGGATGGCACTGATAATTATTCATGATGCTGATGTATTGATTATTTCATGCTCGGTTAAAATGGTGGTAACATTAACAATGAAGTCTGCATTTACAGCACTTTATATAGATCCAAAAAATGCTAGTATTACAATGTAAAGTGCAGGGTTCTCATTCTTTTAAGAAATTATTTTCAGCATATTCCCAGGATTTTTTTTCTTGACAATTTAAGACAGCCTTTTTCTCAATAAATATCTATTTATTAGTCTCTACACACCACTAACTACAGCAGCCTCAAAGGGTCAAAACTCAAAGTTAAAATTCAAAGGTGGTTTACAAAAGAACTTCTAAAGCCAGTTGAGTTTCCAGCTAACTTTGCAGTACATATATAATACATAAAACCTAAATATATATATAAAATATTTGATTTGGGACATTCTATTTTCTTTTTTATATTTAATTGAGTGCATACTTTTTAATAGTTAACATAATGACACAATATTTTTACACTTTCCACCCGTTGTGTAAGAGAAAAAAAGACAAAGACAAAAACTATAAGTATATAATATAAATTAAAAATAAAATAAATAGAAGAAGAAGCAGAAATGCACACACATCAAGCTTGTTACCACCGTCTTTGTAATACCTTATATTGATTATTATAGATACTTTGTACCTCATATTCTCTCACCAATCAATTATTATTATTTTTAAATTATGCATTTTCATTTGGATTGAAGGCAGACCATCTTTTTCTGAATAATTACATTTTGTTATTTACATTATGGGCTATTATTTCCATATGATATGTTTAACATTCTAATAATTTTCCAGGTCAAATCTCCAACATATTTCCAACACATAATATACAACATATTCCAATACAAAAATACCAGCAGATATACTTACGCAGATTGTCTTGGCTCTTTGCGATCTTGTAATCTTTAATGGTGCAGGCGAGACTGAAAAGCTGAATTAACCAGCACTGGTTCTTCATCAGAGTGTGAATGTATCCACAGGCCAGGATCTAGAGACACAGCAGATGATAAGGATGAGATTATTGTTCCTGAAATGTACATATAGGCAGTCTCTTCATCTAACACCTAACACAATGTAGAAGCATACTCACAGACAAAATGTTCTTCATGGTGATGACAAAGATGTTGTAGGCGATTAAAAAGTCCCAGTAGTGGAGGATCTTTTTAATCGGCTTCAGTAAAAGCTCACCACCGAAGAGCAGGAAGTAAAAACAGGCCACGAGGTAACCCATACAGAAGACACTGATGCGAGTGGTTCCAGTGATGAAGATGATGGTGAGCACAAACCAGAAGAGGTAGCTGAACATGATGACCTTCAGCATGTCGAGGTAGGACCTGGAAAACACAGCAAACACAACAAAATGTAAGTAAAGTAAAGAACTGTGATAAATGTGTGCTTTTGTCCAGTGAGAATTAATTTGAATAAAATGAATGAAATGCATTTTATTATTGTGTCATACATGCCTGACACAAATGATCTTGCCAAACATATACAATAAAGAGCTAAATAAATATCTATCTAGTTAACAAACAAAAAAAATCTGCCATTTCTTCTAAGTTTTACAAACCAATGTGCCCAAGTTATAAACACGCCATCAGTTTCACCGAACATCTCAGGATTTTTAACATTTTATTTATTAATAGTGATCTGAATTAATCAGCTTAAGTACACAAATACAAAAAAATACAATTCACTTTTCAACCGTTTCTCTTTTCTCATCAAAGTGGCCACTGTAACAACAACCACCTGGAGAAGTACCCCCCACAGGAAGAGAGTTCTTTTTATTCCTCAGCTCTTTAACAGTCATCTGTAATCAAGTCATTAATTAAGAAAACTAATTATTATAACCAAGCATATAAATAGGATAATAGCCATGAGTGTAAACTGTATTTTGATGCATTGTAATAATATTAATGGTAAGTCTCGCCTTCAGCCAAAACCCTTTCTGTCTAAGTTTCACATTGAATGAAAGTATTGTATTCTTTCCTATTTAATTATTTTATGAACTGAAATAAACTGAACTGAACTAATTAAAAATCATCTGAATTATTATTCTCCATTCCACAACTTACAGCAGCCTCAGAGGGTCAAAAGTCAAACTTAAAACTCCCAAGTGGTTTGCAAAAGAACATTTTGTTGTTTTATGTAAAGCCAGTTGAGTTTGGATCTAAATATGCAGTGACAGATACATACAGGACATATTATACACATACACATTATTGTGATAATCTCATGCAGTTTATCTTGGTTGATTTTATTTAAATACATTATCTCGCTACAGACAAATCTACACTTGTTGACCAAAACTAAACTTGAGAAGTTTACGGGGCGGCAGTAGCTCAGTGGGTAGAGTGGTCGTCTTTCAATCGGAAGGTAGGCAGTTCGATTCCCACTCTCCCCACAGTTCATACTGTCGTTGTGTCCTTGGGCAAGACACTTAACCCAACTTGCCTCCAGTGACTGTAACACTGGTAATTACATTAGAACAATGTAAGTCGCTTTGGATAAAAGCGTCAGCTCAATGAATAAATGTAATGTAAATGTTTACAGCGAAGATTTGAGAGTGTCAAACAGTAAACACAGAAGTCACACACAAACTCTTAGATTGATGTTCAGTTTCTGTGTTGAATGGTCTTTAGGTGTGTTGGTTGAACCAGAGCAGAGGTGGCACTGCTCCAGCCACCATGTGTTTCTGAAGAAGTTAACATCTCTTTGGTCCATTCTGCTTCGTTTATTCATTCATCTACTTTAGTTACTCCATTGAATCAAATCCTTAGTTATTAATTAGTGTTATTTACATTTTACATAACTTTTAATTCAGAAAAAACATGGCTTCAAATGGGTAAAATAAACTGAATACCAACAACCTGTGCCAACCTGTGCTTTAAATTTGAGAAAAAAAAAGTGGTCAGCACTACATTTAACCCAAAATATTTAATGTTAGGAACAGAATGAAACAAGTGCTGTAGATATAAATATTACATTCTTTTAATTTTAATAAGCCTAATATAAGCCACTGTATAAATAAATAAAATCTAAAGCTAAGCATGGGATTATATATTGTCAGATAAAGTCTCATAATTGAGCAGCGTTACATTTATATTTATCACATAAAGCCTAGTGCAGTGCCAGTAGGAGGCTGACCAGTGTAACCTGACACTTGTCACTCAGCACAGGAAAACCACTCCAGGACCAACATACTAACAGAAACTTAGATCCTGTTTTTCACAACCGCTCCACATAACTCAGGCAAAGAAAACATCAGACGCAACAAGCGTTAATTTAAAGATCCTCAGGAAAAAACACAGTTGAGGAAAGCTCTCTGATGAAGTGTGTTGAAAACAGCTGAGTTAGTGTCCTTCGTCAATGAAAGGAGGGGAAAAAAATACCTGTTCCATACTTAAAAGCTATTTATCGAGTTAGAGTACAGGGGCAAAAGTGTCTGAGCCTCAGAGTGTTTTTTGTGGAGTATGGATTTCTCCCTCACTCAGTATCCGTAATTTGATCCTTGAGGGAAACGATGGAATAAGTGCAGAGCTGCTGTGGTGCGGACAGACGGCCAGTGCAGTTCTCTCCCCTTTTTTTACCGAGGTTTGTTGATGGACACAGAGTGCGTTAATAAAAGACTTGTCCACTTTGCACATCAAAACAGTGCAATGTAAAGAGCACATAATCAATGCCAGGTAAGGACGCTCGGCTTTTCTCTAATGCCTTCCTCTGTACATTTCACACACACAAGAGTCAACCTAAACACTCAAATATTGTACGACTGCCAAAGGTCTGAAGTATGCATACATTGGGTATTCAATAACACCTCACTCTAATCTAGTGGTATGAGCTAATGTCATTTATCATTTCACATGAAAAGGTATTTGCTGAGTGACTGGTTCTTGTGCGGCACCACCCTGTGTGAGATTTCAACGTTCACACAAACTAGAAAAATACATGATCTTCTATTGAACATTTTACTAAAACAATTTTGCCAAAGATTTAAAACTTTAACTTATTTTGTTTCGTTAACCTTAATGAAAGACTTCTGTTTTGTATGTGTTGGAGGACTCAATCCTGGCCTCGACTCGAGCCAGGTTTTTTAATGGCTCCTAATTAACACTACACGATTATATTCTCAGACACAGGGGCTGGTGACTTGACACGGACTTGTGCACAGTAACTCAAAGTTTTCAAAGTTTACTTCAAGTTCCTTTTTTTTTAGCTTTGTCTACACTACTCCTGGAATGACAACTGAACGTGTTTAATCCTGTTTTAATTATGTATCTTACTTGTTTCTAATCGTAAATCTGTCTGTGTACTTAGTGTATGAACTGTGTTAAATGAAACACAGCTGCCTTGCATTTCTTGTTTATAGTTGGAGTATTTCCTGTAGTGGAGAAAAAGCCAGACTCAGCAAATGCTCCTTTGTGTCAGAAAAGTATTTCCTGAACAAATTAATATCTTAAGCTATATAAAATGAGTTTTTACGTGAGGGGGTTGGGTACTGCAGAATCACACTCCTTCACCTTTATATTAGAGCTGCCCAGTCACTTGAGCACTAAAACTGTGCAAAAAATCAGTTTGTATTTTTTTTTTATTGATGTTTTTATTGTTTCTACTGATAGGTGTGCATTTACATGACTTGACTTTAGACAAATATAAAGAGTAAAATAATGTGCCTTGTACCTTCTTCTTCTTTGATTTGGTTTAAGGCACTTTTACAGCTGTTCACTACGTCTGTAAATCTGTCCAGTTCTCCAGACGACTACAGGTAACACACTAATCACTATACACAAGTACCACATCTTACCCAAAATGTAAAGGACATTGTTTAAACACAAGACATGCCTGAACCTGCAGCTTTACTCTACCTCTGTCCAGAACCAATGCACTTAGCTTTGTACACTCGCTGCTGTTTTTCTATTTCAGACTGGAATACGCTGCCTCCAACAATAACTATGACTGGAAACCACGGTAGAAACTGAAACAATCAATACTTCAGGATGAAATGAAATGACTTTACTTACTCATGGATAAAATTTGCAGAAGGAATGAAACTAACAGACTGTAAGCACTGTATCCAGTTCAAAGCTTTAATTTTCCTTTGTATTGTTTCCTTAAAGTCATTATGGTAAAAGTGTACCTGTCTTAGATGTATGTAACTGTCATATTTGTGTCCTAAAATATTTGTGTCCTAAAATTTTAGTAATATTATTTAAAGGACTTAATTCGAGAAACACTCTTCTTTTGACATAATGTGTAACAATAACTGTTTCCTTGGATCCGGTAACTCTATTTAATAAGCGAGTAAATAATACAGTGCTTTATGCACTTTGTTGCCCCGATGACTCAGGAGCAACAAGTCTGATCGGATCGGACTAGATAATGTAAGAGAATATCATGCTGTAAATGAGTAATTACTAATTTAAATTACTATTTTGTGTAAACTGTTGATATAAGAGATAAGGTGCATTCACAAATTAAACACTGATTATTTGCAATGTAAAGTTATTATCACTTATAGAGTCTGTACCTGCAGTGGATAAAGTCCGGGACTGGGTTGTGGACACTGAATGAAGCAGCGTCTAAATCTCGGCAGATCTCCACATTGTCTCCGGCCATGATACGGACCGCTGCCTTGTTCTCATCGTCAAAAACCTGCCTCTGGAACGAGGCACAGAGCAGCAACATAAAATCATCTAAGAAGGGAAAGAGACATTAACGTTGATCTCTCTTACACAGATTATTATTAAGGCTTAAATAACTTTTTGCTGTTTTCCACAACCCATTAGAAACATACAGATGAGAAAAGATGAATTAGGGCTGGTCTTGAAATCTGGAACATAGAGCCATTTGACCACTTTGGAGTCAGTCGTGGAGTACGGAAACCTCCACGGATATTCTGAAATGAAAACGTACAACCGTATTAGACGTGAGTGTATGTGAGGCATGAAAATGACAAGCCTACTCCACCAAAACAAAAGTACACTATTATAATCTGCTCATTATAGGGTTCAGAAAAAAAGATCATAATATCCTATATTATATGATGACATGGGTGATAGAGATTCTCCACAGACATGTCGCCTACTTCTTGATACACTGTTTTAAGTGCAAAGCCCTTATTCTATTCTTTGTATTTAGGTTAAGAAAATATTCAAATAGCCATTATACTCATAAAACAAAACATTTATTAACCCATTTTCAATTACAGAAAAGCAAAAGTAGCAGATGATGGTAGCATTAACATTGCAAACAATAATTCTTAAACATATTCAACCATATTCACAAATATAATAACTTTGGCACAACTGATATTTAAGGCCTTTAAAGACTCATGTATTTCAAAAGGTTTTTTTATAGGTTAGTGTACATAAGGTGAAATGCCAGCTGGATGAGAAGACCACACCCACCTTTACAGGCTGCAGGTGGGATCCCGATGCAGACAAAGTACTGTAAAGTCAGTATACAAGCCAGGAAACAGCAGTACTTTGGCCAGATCTCAGCGATGGCCTTTCGCCTTCGTCTGTACATGACTAAGATCAGAGCAAAGGCGTGGAGCATGGAGTAAAAGTCCATACGCTGCCCGATTACATTGACCCCCAGCAGCAGGCACGTCTGTGGGAAGAGAGAAGATATGTGAGACTCAATAGAGTGTAGGATTTAGTATGTAAAGCCACACCGTCTCACAAATACTGAAAGTATTTAAGCTGTACATTTTGTGGTTGAGGCCTACTATGAGCAGGTATTAATGGAAAGATATTTAAGTTTTGTTTTTTTGTATGGCTGTTCTCATGTTACAGCAAACTCATTCATGTCATCCTACTCGCTGGGAGTTTTCCGATCACCCTCTCCTGTTTCTTTAAAGAGATAATAAAATGTATTGAATAGTGAGCTATCCAATTATCTGTGACCTGAAGCTGTTTTAGCAGTATGGTACGTTTTGGGAACCTAAAGTCCACCGTGCAGGTTAAGATCCAAAAACACAACCTAATGACCAATAGTCATAAACATAAGAGTTGGTGTGGTGAAGATAAAAACTCTTTTGTTAAATGTCAAATGTATTAAAAGCTTGACTCAGAGGCATTGTTGAATGCTCAAGGCCTGAGTTATAAGTTTATACAAATGAATAATGAATGACAGCTTTTTACTTAAAAAGGTTTTAGTTGTAGTTTTGTCATGTTAAGATATTCGTATTTCACATTCGTCTCTTCAATGTGAACAAACTCACAAGTAATACAAAGCCCTGAAGAAAGCCAAAGAGCTGAAATGTTATCTATTAAACTACATGACATTTGAAGCCAAAGAGTAAGCAATTTTTTCTGTCTAAGAGCAAAAAAACATAACATGCATATATTTGTGAAAAAGTATCTTCTTCTATAATCTTACCTCAAGGCCAAACTTGTAGAAAAAGTAGTTGATAAAATACTTGACGAAGTGGACAATGCCTATGTCCAGGTGCTGTCGTGTTATATTGTGGAAGATGATGTAAGCTGCTGGAGGAGAGAGTTTGTTCCTGAGTCTGTAGTACTGCTGATGTCGAAAGATGGTCACCTCCAACACCAACACGGCCAGCATCAACAGGTTGTTCTGGGAAAACAAAGGTTTTTGTATTCTCCTAATGCAATGTTTCGAAATGTAAAATGTATTATCCCAGAAGGTTTTATAAGGTCTTTATTTTTAAGTTCCAGTTGGTGTAGCTTTAGGCACAATATTTTTTCTCACCCTGAGGTATCCGAGCAGGTCATTAGTCTTTCTCAGACCGACCCAGTTGGCTGGATCCACAGGTTCCTTATAAAGCAGAGAGTCCTGCAGCTCAGTTCTCTGCTCTTCTGTGTAATTTCCAGTCTGTGGATGAAATGAACACATTATCAGGAGCAGTAGCTCAGTGGGTAGAGTGGTCGTCCTTCAACCGGAAGGTAGGCGTTTCGATTCCCGCTCTCCCCACAGTTCATACTGTCGTTGTGTCCTTGGGCAAGACACTTAACCCACCTTGCCTCCAGTGGCTGTAACACTGGTAATTACATTAGAACAATGTAAGTCGCTTTCGATAAAAGCATCAGCTAAATGAATAAATGAAAATGTAAATCAACAACAAACATGACTTAAATTTAGTTTGGATTTTAAACAGTATGTTGTTTTTTTACTTCTATAATTCCTAATAACACCAATAAACTTTAAAGTTACTTTAAGCTCAATGTCACCAAAATCTACCAGAATCCAACCACACAAATAATTATAGCTGACTCCATAAGCACTAGAGCTGCTATTGTTGGTTGGTTTACATTAAAATACAGAAGCTAGGCACATTGTTTTGGGAATTTTAATACGGGTAAAGAACCTCTCGGGCAGAATACTTTCCCAAACTGTAAACAGTTTTTAAAAAGAGTTTAATTTCTCAGTTTCTCCAAAGCAAATCCATACAGTAGACCTCATTACAGCAACAGAATAAGCCATAAGAAAAAACAAATTGGTTCCAATATCACCTCGGAGCAAAGGACCCCGTCACATCCTGCATACCCACCACTGAAGCACTCGAGGTTGTAAGGAAGAGACTACTACAGGACACATCTTTACAGGACAAACCTCACTCCGGACCATATTTGAAGTTTACTGGAGATATGCTTGAACACTACTTATTTCCAGTTCAGGAGTAACTACAGACAAAAACACAGCTGTGCCATGGGATCACCTGTCTCCCCAATTGTGGCTAACCTGTACATGGAGGAAGTGGAGAACAGAGCTCTGGTCTCTTTCCCAGGTACAGTGCCCAGTCACTGGTTCAGATATGTTAATGACACGTGGGTCAAAATCAGAACCCAGGAAGTAGAAGCCTTCACAGAACACATCAACACAGTGGACAGGAACATCAAGTTCACCGTGAAGATACCTTAGACAACCGCCTGGATTTCTCAGACTGTGCAGTGGTTATCAGTGAGGACAGGACTCTCCAAGTAGAAGTTAATAAGAAGCCCACACACACAGATCAATATTTACTGTTTGATTCCCACCACCCTCTGCAGCACAAGCTGGGAGTCATCAGGACTCTTCAGCACAGAGCACAAGAGGTTCCCACAACCTCAGAAGGTAAACAGAAAGAAGAACAACACATCCATAAAGCACTGAGAGACTGTGGATACCCCAAATGGACTTTCAACAAAACCAAGAGGACACAGAAACCAAACAGACAGGAACCAGAGACAAAAGGGAAGGAGTGTAGTTATCCCTTATGTGTCTGGTTTATCTGAAAAAACTTTAAACCACAGTCCATTTTAAACCTGGGAACACTCTGTATCAAAAACTGGTCCACACAGAATTGACAAAGTATCTTGGATGAAACTTCTTCAGCTTCAAACACATGCCAGCTCAAATGTCAACCATTAAAGACGAATGCTTTTCAAAATAAAATAAAATTGTTGGTTGTTTATATTTACCATGTTGCACTGCTTGACGTTTGCAAGTTCATTTATAGATTTCAGCTGGTATAACATTTTACAAATGATGATGACACACGTCCAGACGGTGCAAACACTGGAGGCAAGAGGCCGATACCGGCTGTAGGGCAACGCGAAGGCCCAGGACGCCAGGAACACATAATTCAGCAAAGACACCTGCACAGAGCACAATACAAGTGATAAAGACACAAAACCAACACATTTGTCATTCTTCCACTGCCATTCTCATTTCATTAAATCTATATATAAATGTAATTTGTACTTGTTTTTGTGAATCTGTGGCTAAATCTGGCACATTTACAACTCATGTTGATTAATGTGCACTGTGCCATTTAAAAATCTTATAGATATGTTCATCTTAATATTTTTCTAGGCAATCATAGGTCTTCCTATCATTTAATGAGGAAGAAGAAATGTAATGGAAATCCTTCATATTATACCTTTAAAGCTAATAAAACTGAATGCATTCCTACCTCTCTGACAGAGACCATGAAAACGCAGCAGGCAACAATCTTAATGATGTGGATCTCCAGCAGCCACCAGATAAACAGCTGCAGTTTGTGGAAATACTCCAAAAACTTGAGGAAAAGCACACTGAGACGGTCCACCACCAAGTGCCATTTGTTCCTCAGATCTGTGCAAGACAGACAAAAACCAGAATGAGCCACAATGGAAAACAGTACACTCTTTATCACAGAAAGGACACAGGTGCAGCTCCTACACAGAAAAAATAAATATCATGACACTAGATCCTGGTGAGTGGGCAGAGAAGGAAAGACATTCATTTTCACATATGCTAGGTTTTCCCTTTAATTATGCAGCTTAAAAAGCACTAAACCAGACAACACACCTTTTCTGAACAAGTGTAGTTTTATACATGTTCTTCATGTCCCACCTTCCCTCGACCTGTTTCCTGCTTCTATTTCACTTTGTCTCTTTGTCTTTCATTTCTGCTTTTACTTGGTCTTTCTTATTGTGTGAAGCCCTTCGTAAACTCTTTTTAAAATGTGTTGTTTAAATAAATATTGTAATTATAATTACAAACCTCCCAGATATATATTTTAACTTTTTAATTTGGGAAAACTTTTTGGCAAAAAGAAGAATAGATGGACATAATAATGCTTCTCTAAGTGTTAGCCCTGTGATTAAATGTTAATTGTCCAGGGTGAACCTCATCTTAGCATTTGTGATAGGCTCCAGTGCCTTTGACTCAAAAGGGGGAGGAGTGGTGGAAACGGAATGAAGACAAAACCCAGACACAGACAAACAACTAAAACTGAAGAGATGCAAATGGAGAGTGTTTCCATGTGTCTTCAAATTACAGCAGTTATGTCCCTCTGTTTTAACACCATTATCCCACTGCTCCTGCTGCTGCTGTTTTATTCACTGTGGGCGATAATTCACTGATTCAAACCAGAGCAGTTAGTTTTACTCTCAGTGGACTAAAAGGTCAGTGTTTCAAAAGTCTGTTTTCAATGGTGAACAATTACAAGCAAGTCTTAGTCCAGACCCATGGAGGTCAGTGTTTGGTGAAAGAGACAGAGTTAGTCCAGTCTCAGACCAAGTCCAGACCCATGGAGGTCAGTGTTTGGTGAAGAAGACAGAGTTAGTCCAGTCTTAGACCAGGTCCAGACTCATGGAGGTCAGTGTTTGGTGAAGGAGACAGAGTTAGTCCAGTCTTAGACCAGGTCCAGACTCGTGGAGGTCAGTGTTTGGTGAAAGAGACAGAGTTAGTCCAGTCTTAGACCAGGTCCAGACTCGTGGAGGTCAGTGTTTGGTGAAGGAGGCAGAGTTAGTCCAGTCTTAGACCAGGTCCAGACTCGTGGAGGTCAGCGTTCGGTGAAGGAGACAGAGTTAGTCCAGTCTTAGACCAGGTCCAGACTCGTGGAGGTCAGTGTTTGGTGAAGGAGGCAGAGTTAGTCCAGTCTTAGACCAGGTCCAGACTCGTGGAGGTCAGCGTTCGGTGAAGGAGACAGAGTTAGTCCAGTCTTAGACCAGGTCCAGACTCGTGGAGGTCAGCGTTCGGTGAAGGAGACAGAGTTAGTCCAGTCTTAGACCAGGTCCAGACTCGTGGAGGTCAGCGTTCGGTGAAGGAGACAGAGTTAGTCCAGTCTTAGACCAGGTCCAGACTCGTGGAGGTCAGTGTTTGATGAAGGAGACAGAGGTTGGTCTTGACATCCGAGATCAAGACTTTTTAAATTTTTAAAGTAAACTTATCTAATTACAACTGGATATGTACAAAAACTTGTTCCTATTGGACGACAGTGAGGTGTTTTTATATTCTCAAAAGTATTTTAAAATAAAGCTATAGTGTATGTAACAAACACTCTGGCCTTTAATAGTGGGCTCATTGTTTGGACAAAACTCCAAGAACATATAGTTCATATAGGCTGCAGCTCATTGTAAACGGAGAGGCCTGGCAGCCTATTTTATTTTCTGTGTATATACACAAGCTTTAATTTAAGAGCTGGGTGACTGTCTGTGTGAGAAAAACTAATGCTTTGGCTTTTGTTGGTCTTACAAGAAAGATGTGACGGGTGAAAGTGAGCGCTCTCAAAGTGAGTCATGACTAAAACTTGGAATAAATCAGCCTCAGACCAAATATCTGCAATACATAGAAGTTTTTACAGCTTTGTCTGCAATGATTAACAGCTGGATGGTAAAAAAGCATGCGGCAGATACAACAACAGACTGGGACTTGGCTTTGGTCTTTGCGGAAGACTGAGGAGGTAGATGTGTCTGAACTTGTAAAATCTTTTTTAACAAAAGGTCATGGGACTTGGTAACAGCCAACAATGAGGTCATAGTAATAGTAGAGATTGAGAAGTGTAGGAGCCATAAACCCAAAATACTAACATATGTTTTTGTTTAATACTGAGCTAAAAGTAGTTCAATTCAACAAAACCTAAATTAATTCATTGTAAAACAAGTTAAAAACAGGTAGAAACAAAAAATATATTGATTATATATATTTAATGTAGATGCTTTATACCGCCCTCAGGGGGATTACACACGAGTATTACAAATGTTCTAGTTTAAATTTAAGTTTTAGGTCTTCTTGAATTTTTAATTAACTGTTTTTCATCATTAAGGAAAGTTAGACTGAGAACATCTTGCCATTTATTCAAGTAGAAAAGTAGAAATTTAAGGAATGCCATTACTCTAACTCCATAATTTTGTTGAGTGCTTTTACTTTTACTTGAGTGATTTTATTACTCATACAGCCAAGTATTATATCAGTTTATTACCAACTATACTTTTACTTGAGCAATGACTTTTTTCCTTGATTTCTTCCACCCATGTCCAAGGCACTAAGACAAATGCCTCAAGTGAACTCTGCTCTAGTGATAAAACCTGAAATAGTAGCAGTAAATATGTGCAGCCAACAGTTAATGGACTTTTTTGTGCTTTTGCCCTGAAGTCACTGTTTGTACCTGAGCTCTGTTCAGTGCTGGGTTCGGGCTCGGGCTCCGTCTTCGCGCTGTAGTGGTGGCTCTCTGTGCTGGCCTGCCGCAGGTCTGAGAGGCTCTTAGCTTTAAAGACCGTCTTGTCTGAGTCATCCATCACCATGACTAAAGCCTGCTCTTTCTCAGAATCACGGTCTATCTGCTGCTCCAGCTTTTCCTGCGGCGGCTCGCCCTCGTCTCTGGGCAGCGCAGCGTCCACCGAGCTGGCACTGAGCATGGTGAGGTCAGCGAGACTGCCCTCCGGGTGCGCCAACCTGGAAATATGTGACCAGTTATAACCCATAATACGCACAAGTACACATTTATATTCATATACTAATGAGGAACAATTGCATTTAGCTCTTATTTTTCTGATTAGATGTTGTCATGTTAACTTTAAATTTTAATTTCATTCAGTCCTCAATGGTATATATACAGTTCAACAAAACAAATACATTCTCCAAAGGTTCTGATGCAAATGTTAAAAGGGGAATTATTTGTCTTTTGGCTCAAAACCGAACGACAGACCAACATTAAATCAGGCATTGTAAAAAAAAAAAAGCAGTGCACATTCCTTATGCATTTTCTAAATAATACATGTGGCTTTGTTGGAGTCTGTTTTTTTTTTTTTTTTCTTCTTGCAGCAGACAAATGCCAGAAGCTGGAAAGAGGCATCAACCCTTTAAATACTTCTCAGGCAACGGGGCATGGTCAACAGTCGGGTCAGGGCTGGCATTAACCTACCACAAATCAAAGCAGGCATTTGGTTTATTCCCATGGCTAATACTTACTTGGTTTGTTGAATAGGAATTCTTTTCTTGATGCTGCTCAGGACAATGAAGTTACACAAAGATCAATGATGAAAAGTGACGGGAGGAATTTAGAAATGAGAAACAACTTTTATACATCATCAGGTTTATTGTAATACTTTACACAAGCCTTTTTTTTAATTAGGTGCTGTTTAGGTAAAACCTGGCCAGCCATTCCTTTTCACTGAAATATTCTTTTACATAAAATCAGTCAGGAATCTCTAGAAATCTCTAGAAATTAAGAAAGTTTTCTCTAAAATGGTCAAGTTTTATGTTAGGTGCTTTAATTGTTAAATCTTTGTACATTATTAGAATTGGGCCAGAGGCAGTTTTTTTGTGGGAGTCTAGTAATTAAATCCAATGAGAATTGACAAAGTAGTACGGTATAGTGTAAGACAGCTTAGACAGACAGACAGACAGACAGACAGACAGACAGACAGACAGACAGACAGACAGACAGATAGATAGCTTAGACAGACAGACAGACAGACAGACAGACAGACAGATGTTGCTGTCTTTTAGTTTTTTTTTTTAGTTTTTGAGCTAAGTAAGATCTAAATGACATTGCTATATATTAACAATATGTAATGCAGTAGAGTCCTTACAAAGATTGAATATCAGAGAGAAAGATGTACTGCAAATGTTTATGCTTTAACAGTTAAGAGGACTTAATACTAAAGTGTGAAAATAATGAGTGAAGCTGGACATATCTATTTTCATGGCTAAAAGACGAATTGAAATGCAGAATATGAAGTGGGCCTTAGGATGGCTGGCCGAACTAATTTTTAGAACTACAGAAAAGTTTAAGATAATAATTTAAATGAGAAATTCTTTGTAATTGAAACATGCATTTAAATAGAGAGGTTCGAAGAAAAAACAAAATGTTAGAGGGTGTGTCTGGATACAGAGGAGAGAATTAAAACATTTTGTGATCTTAGGACAAACCCAACACGAACAGGCTACAAGCAAAATTAAACTAGTAAATAAGTTGTTGAGATATCATTCATGACAGGTAAAATATTAAAAATTATTTCATCCGATGTCTTGATCAAATAAATTATAAACAGATCATCAAAATAGAGGAGCGGACCAGTGAGGGGGGAAGAAAAAGTGTGTCATTGACAGCACAGAAAGCAAGCAGCACCCACCTATTCATGATCATATAGACCCGCCCATTGACTTTAGCATGGCTGTGAGAGGAGGTAGAGGAGAGATGGCAGCGAGCCACAGAGAAAAGCACACATGAGCAAAGCAAGCCGTAGGATGAGTTCAGATATAAAATCAGGAAAGAGATTTGGTCCAAGTATGAAAACATGAATGTTAAAGCTCCAAAGATGAACAAAGAAACCAATGTTATAATGACGAAGCAACACTATGTCACTTTTTACCATCAAATATACAGTATAGCCTTAAAATAATTAACATTGTGAGAACATATATAGTGCCAGATCAATACAAGGGATTCTTTTTGAGACACATCAGTCACGTGTGTTAGCAGCAGTGTAGTTGCATACAATGGCTATGTTCTAAAGGTCATTTGGTACCGACGTCAGAGAAAGAATAAATAACTTACATTATTTCTGTTTTATTTATATTCTGAGTCTGAACGATGTTTTGTTTGACCAGATTCCCTCTATTACATCCGTCACTCTTGACGCTTGTTCCGGTCACGTTGCCGCTAAAATTCAAACCCCAAGCTAGCAAAATGAGTAAAAAACAAACATCTTTGGAAAGTTTCTTCGCAAAAGGGAAAAGACCCAGTGAGGAAACAGAAGAAGAGCTTACGACTTCCAAGACAAAGTTAGCTACATTTAACAAACAATACAAAGAGTCCTACTTAAAATATGGATTTATAGTGACAGGTGATTCCCACTCTGCATAATATGCGGCGGCCGGCTTTCTTATGAGGCAATGAAGCCTTCAAAACTGCTTCGCCACTTGGAGACCAAGCACGCAGCATTAAAAGACACGTTTATTATTATATTTAGAAAATATTACAGTTTTTATGCTTCTTGTATCATTTTATTTTGTGTATTTATCTGCCACACCTTAAAGGCCGGTCCGTGAAAATACTGTCTGACATTGAACCTGTCCATGGCGCATAAAAGGTTGGGGACCGCTGGTCTAAACCCATTCCTAGTCCCTAAACCTTCAGTCATTACATGGGGACATAAGGACTATATAGTGAGCACTTTTGGATTGTTTTCTGTTGCACTGCTTGGTGGTGGATATCTTTAATAAACCTTGAGAGAAATATGAAATACCAATATGGAAACACATGTTATATACTAGTCTGTGGGTGGCACTACAAAGCCTTAAGTGTACAAAAAAAAAGTCTACAAATGCCTCAAATGGCTTGGATAAAAAGTTTTTTTTTTATTATGAAGACATTGCTTGTGCTGATTTAAACAGGAAGTCATACAGTGAAACCCCCAGAATTTTGCATGATATGGCTTGATCTGGTAGTTTCCCCGGCAGCTAAAGATACCCAAGTCAAATTGAGCGATAGCGGGATGTAGGAAGTACCATTCGAACGGTTAATGGATAAGCTACACGCAAAGAAGAAAATAGGCCTGTAGGTTTCTGCGTTTTCAGTAAAGTTATGTTTTTATGATGCATGTACTGTTAAAATTGTTGTATAATCTGCCAGGTTACAGTTTTTTTTAATATAAATTCTGAAAGTTACATAGTGTTGCTTTATGTGTTTTAGCATATTTCACTTTTTTAATGCCAAGGTAGTGATTGTATAATTATTTTTAAGTCATAATTATACAATGATATAATGAAATAATGAAAAATGAGTTTCTCCTGCTCCTTCATGACACCACTAATACTTTTGGGACAAAGACAAATTTAATTTGGAATAAATAACAACCTGTAAGAGATTCTTTGTAATTAAAGAAAGTCCACAAAGTCTCACCTGTAAATGGTGCTCTGCTCTTTGGCTACGATGGCCTGAAGGTCCGTGAGCTGCAGGAAACGTTCGTGAAAATAGTGCAGGTGGAGGATACACACCAAGAGGAACGACGTTGGAATGAAAATCTTTGTGAACAGCTCACCGAGAAAAAACTTCTTCAACCCCAGATCTATTAATCTACAAAATAAAATTAGAAAGGATGTTAATGTAAACTACAGTCACAGATTTAAAATGCAGTTGTAACTAAAGTGGTAGAAAAATGTTCTTAGTCCAGTCTTAAAATTTTACACAATTATGAAATATTTGTGGAAAATTATTTTTTGTGTTTTAAAAGGTGTGGCTGCATTAGACAGACACAAACAATAACTCCTATTATTCAAGTACAAATGATTTTACAAGAAAAACAAAAAAACTAAATTCTTGACATTTTCAATGTCAGTTCTTAACATTGTCGGTATCAAAGTCAACAAATAACAGAATGTTTTCAAAACTGAACAAAAAAGAAATAAACCATCACATTATCAAAAATTAATATTTAGTAGTCTTGTATGACTGTCCTAAAACGAGTCGAGACCAAAACAAGACCAGGTCCAGGTCGTATCAAGACCAGAGCAAGTTTACAATAAACTGTAATAGAAACAAGAGAAAAAATGTAGCCAGTCCGAGTCCAGTCTTAGACCAGGTTCAGACTCGTGGAGGTCAGTGTTTGTGAAGAAGACAGAGTTAGTCCAGTCTTAGACCAGGTCCAGACTCATGGAGGTCAGTGTTTGTGAAGAAGACAGAGTTAGTCCAGTCTTAGACCAGGTCCAGACTCGTGGAGGTCAGTGTTTGGTAAAGAAGACAGAGTTAGTCCGGTCTTAGACCAGGTCCAGACTCGTGGAGGTCAGTGTTTGTGAAGAAGACAGAGTTAGTCCAGACTTAGACCAGGTCCAGACTCATGGAGGTCAGTGTTTGGTGAAGGAGACAGAGTTAGTCCAGACTTAGACCAGGTCCAGACTCGTGGAGGTCAGTGTTTGTGAAGAAGACAGAGTTAGTCCAGTCTTAGACCAGGTCCAGACTCGTGGAGGTCAGTGTTTGGTGAAGGAGACAGAGTTAGTCCAGTCTTAGACCAGGTCCAGACTCATGGAGGTCAGTGTTTGGTGAAGAAGACAGGGTTAGTCCAGTCTTAGACCAGGTCCAGACTCATGGAGGTCAGTGTTTGGTGAAGAAGACAGAGTTAGTCTGGTCTTAGACCAGGTCCAGACTCGTGGAGGTCAGTGTTTGGTGAAGAAGACAGAGTTAGTCCGGTCTTAGACCAGGTCCAGACTCGTGGATGTCAGTGTTTGGTGAAGGAGACAGGGTTAGTCCAGTCTTAGACCAGGTCCAGACTCGTGGATGTCAGTGTTTGGTGAAGGAGACAGAGTTAGAAGAAGATTTTTGATTACATATAAAATGATTTAAGTTTTTAGTAATTCCAAGAACAGGCAAATTGGTTGGTCTTGACATCCGAGACCAACACAAGACTGAGGAAATAAAGAGACAAAGACAATCCCAAAACTTTAACAAAATAGTCTTTAGACCGGTCTCGGGTACTACAACACTAGTGACTATAATAATTATAGAAAGAATATTCTGGTCTTCTCCATAAAACAGCTATAAAGACAACTACTGTACATCCACATTTAGTTTAAGAATCAACACAAACTAAAGACATTAACGTTAAAAAACTCTTACCCATCTTCGTTCATCCCCGTCATCTTGGTCCAATAGTACATTGAGGTATCAAACTGAAAGGTGTAGACCAGGGTGAGGACCAACATCGTGTAAACCACTACAGACATCCAGAAGTACTTAAGGATCCGACGCCACCACTCGTAGTGCACCTGGAGGGAGAGAAAGTCTGCATGTAGTTTAAAATGATATTATCAGTGCCCAACGTTCTTTATGAGATACTAAAAAAAAATACTACAAGTCCAACCTCATAGAGGGGTTAGAGATTAGTAAAAGTGTTTTATGATTAGATAAAATTATATTTAATTGATCCATAAGTGTGCTGGGGACAAATAAAGTAGCTATGGCCTTGGGTTAGCTTTGATCTAAATTTCCAAGATTTCTATGTCAAAGAAAAAAGACAAAACTGAGTAAAAATGAGTCAAAGGCAAGACCGAGACCTACGACACAAGACAGTGACCTAATACAGGTTTACATGTTTTATGTCCCCAGCCATTTTCCCATCACCGAGTACAATTTCTAAAACCTTGTAACTAAACTTTGCAATGGATTTTCTCTCAAAGCATGTAAACTATAACATGCTCCGGGGTTAGTGTGATATTAATTTTTTTATAATTCCAAAAAAATACTGTTTAATAAGCTGTGAAACATTAAAATACACAGTGGTCATAGGCCATTTAGATTAAGGAGGAGTTTGTTTTTACTGTCATTGGGTTATAAAACACTGTAGATTATGACCCGGAGGTACACAGACTTTATGACACGAGTTAAATTGTCTCCACACTGCTTTTGGGAAGAGTATAACAGCGTCTCACTTAAATGCTGAATCTGGAACACGACATTAAACTTAAACGAATAAATAATTCACACATGACAGTTTTGAAATATATTAAGCCTATGTCACTCAAACACAAATATATTTTAGAGGCATTAATAACATTTGCATCATTAATCTGTTTTGTTTTCTTTACATTAAATACAGCCAACATATAAAATTACTTTGTAAGAGAACTCACAGGAAGCAGACACTGAAAATAAAGTGTGTGTATGGAATTTTTAAAATAAGCACACGGTTTCAAAGTAAACAGCCATAAAACCTACTGCATATGCCATTAAAATCTAAATAAAAGGGTTTTATTGCCTTTGTTGTATCTGTAATGTCATCCGATTACTTTCTGGGTTCCCTTTGCATCACAACAATTTCGACTTCTGCTGAGCCAGAGGCAGGTTTTTCTGTGTCTGTTGGTACTGCCGCCTGAAAATAAAACTCAAATCCACAGAGACCATATACATTTTTAAATCAAATGGAAAAAGAAGGATGACTGGCCAGGCTCAAAGTCTAGATGTTGTACACAGACTTTTGACAAAACAGAGCTCAGACGCAAAGCTGCTCTCGCTTTTGGTATAAATCCAAGGTTAGATGAGGACTGTACATAAAAGGCAAAGAGAGGCTGAAGTCACCTGGTAAAGGGCCACAGAGGAGAGGAACATCATCATGTAGAAGATCTTGTACAGGACAATGTCTCCCTCGAAGCTGACGATGAAGAACATGCCGCCGCAGATGTAGATCCAGTATTTAACCAGGATGGCCATGATCATGGTTCCAAAGACCTGCATCGTGTCCTGTTCTGCCCCTTTCTCCTTGTCCGCCTCCTCCTCCTCTGTGAGACAAACACATGACTTTTCAGGTTTTTCCTAATATTATCTGAATAAAAAGACAACGCTAACCTACCTTTTTTGTTCTGCTCGTCCACCCGAACATCTGAGAGGCCAGCGCTGTCCTGGAGAGCTTTTTCTTGTTTCTCTGTAAGAGTCTGTCTGAGCAGCAGCCAGAAGCTCAGCAGACATAGAACCTACATATGACAAATACACGGCTTATACAAACACACGGCAGACAGAAAAAATAATTGCATTTACTTTAGCTTGCTGTGAGAGCCAAACGGAATGGCTTCTGTGCACAATAAGAGTCAGATAAATCAGAATTAACTTCAATAGAACAGCGTAGAGCTTGTTTAATGTTCCTGGTATGTAAAACAAACTTCAATAACATGTTTTTTAAAAAGCACTTAGGCATAAACTACTCAACTGCTTCCTTTAGAGAGAACACATTTACACACTATTTAATATATTAATAAAGTGTTTGAAAGTATTATGCAACTCAACTATGTCATTTGAACCTGATTTCCACTGATAAATAAAAAAATAAATAAAATAAAATAAAACCCAAACCTTTGATGAAAGCGAGATAAAAGGGTTGTCCTTCTTGACAAAAAGTCCCGCGACCGCGCTCATGCCCTCGAAACTCCAGATGTACTGCAGAACTATGACTAGGTTGCCGTAGGCGACCATGAACGGAGAAGACAACATGGCGTAACGTCTCCGGTCCCTCACCATCCATAGCATGCACGACCACATGAGGAAGACAAAAGTCAGCCAGCTGACGTAAGTGATGCTCCAAGCCTGACGAGAAGAAAAAATCAATGTGAGAGTTACATAAACCCATAACTCCTTTAGAGCTGTGTGAGTCATGAATAAAGAGTAAACTGCGGTTTTCAGCTTTGTCTTGTACAATAAATGAAAACTCATTTAAAACAATAGTGCAAAAGTATGTTCTTTGAAAACAGAGCAGTGAACAAAGACAACCAGTGCATGAACAAATCTTTGATCAAGTCTGTGGTTGTCCTGGCTCTTGAAAGATTACAGTTCACTGTCACTTTGCACAGAAGCTGGATTCACTCAAGATTTAGGAGTTCACAAACTCTCAGAAATCCATCTTGTCCTGCTCAAGGCGACCTGCTGAGTGGTTCTAATGTAACTACTAATGTAAACAACATGCCGTGCCTGATGCCGATTGGATAAAATAACTTTGTAATGAGTGATTACTGGCAGGTGGTTCATCCAATCACCACCAAGTATTCATCTTAAGTATCTTTGCAAACAATGGCTGTGTAACAGACAGATGTGGAGAGGTAAAGTTCTCGTCTCTGTTGTGCTCGTCATGTTTTAAATAAAACTAAACAGTAACTATAATCCTGTCGTGCATTTTTAGCCAACGTTTTGTCTGAAAATCTAAAAATAATTTAAAAAATGTGGAGCGCAGTACTCACCATCATAGCTATGAGAGCGCAGATGTAGCTCTGCTTCATGACAAAGTGAAACACCTTGACCATGGCACTATGACGAATATTTGTTCCACTGTCTTTGTCACTGTCGCTTTTTTCCTCATCTCCTTCCAAAGCTGGATCTTCCGGCGGCAAACTCACCTCCAACATACAATCATTCTTCTTTTCTGCTTAGACACATAACACACTTTGTTAATTACTGAGCAAAATATTTACACAACTTTTATGATGAACGTATAATGACACAAGAATAAATAATCTTCTGGTAAAGCTCACCGTTATTGTCACTGGACGGGTCGGGTTTATATCGTGGGGTGGAGTACATGTCCAGACAGACTGGGCCGTTCTCAGTCGGGAAGTCAAAGGATGTCCCGTTAGAAGTGGGGACAGCCTGTGTGTGTGTGGAAAAGGTAATTTTTTTATGATCACTTTTATGCCATTCATTATATTTTTATACTATGAGTACATTATTACTAGGACAGCTTTGTACTTTTCACACTGAACATTTTGATTCATTGAACAAATGAAACCATGGGCCATATTTACTGAGCTGTGCAGTTTCCCGTGAGGTGCAGGGACTGATTCTTTTCATAAATATGTAGCAGAACACATTCCAGCTCAGTAATAGCATGATAATAATATGATGATAAAAGTTATAATATGGTAATTATTGTTAATAATCAAGTAGTTCATAAGTGCTAAGTGGTTACATGGTTGAAATAAATTATACATGTTGAGAATTATATAGAAATGACCTTGTAGCTAACCAGAAATACTATATCATTTCTAAATTACCCCATATTATCGAGCTGGAATATAAAGTGCAACCCACATCTTGTGAATAATAATTGTGGCTTTTCTAATAAATAATCCTCTAAAACATGCTTTTTTGTGTCAAATTTTGTAAATCAAAATGCACTCTTCTTCACAGATTTGGCACTAAAATTGGGACTTTCACAAATATATATGCAATTGAAGAAATTCCTTCTGCCCAGTGGCTTTTGTGCAGTAAAAATGAGGCTTGTTCTGGTTCAAAGCTCTAGTAAATCTGCCCCAATGGGTCTTCATTGTTTCACCTTCAGAGTTTGCTTTAGTGGACTTTATTGTCTGAAAGTTTAAACTCAGGAGTTTGCGGTGTTGCTGGTGCAGTGTGAGAAGCATTGTTTCTTGTTTATGCTGCAAGACTAAGGGGTAGAAACGGGAAAAATGCAAAGTTTAAAGAGCAGCAGAGCAGCCCGCACCTCAGTCGTACTGATGCAGTCCTGCGTCGAGAGGAGCTAAAGGAGAAAAGAGAGCATAGAAGGCACAAGTGTGTTATCGATGAGCAGCGTCACGTCTAAAGCCTCACTATTCACTAAAGATAAGCAGAAACACAGCAAAGCAAAGCTACTCTGGAAATTGAACCCATCACTTATATGTGTCAGCCCTTTTTTTAACAGCTTTTAAATCTCAGGACACGGACTGTGGAGATTGATATTGGACCTTGAAATAGAAGCAAGGTCGAAAAAAGACAGTGCATCGGAAAGAAATGGTGTGTGAGTTGTGGAATGTGACAAAGTACTTTTTATCTTTACTCTAATCTCTCTGTACTCCACTTGATTTTAGAGCAAATACTGTATCTGTTCTTTCTACTCCACTACAGTTTTGCGTAATGTTACTTGATATTTGTCCTTTTTGGTGCTTCAACTGGAGCATTAGATTGTGTTTTATTTTTTATCAAACACATGACCAGACCTAGACTTTACACAGGTGCAACAACACACATTATTTATAATTTTTTTAAGTAAAAGCGGTTCTGTTTTGGAGTTAAGACCAGATATATGATGATATACAGTAAATATGTTAACATTGCTGTACACCTGTAGCTATAAAAGAAAATACGAGGAAGTAAAATAGGTCAAGATGGCAGAAAAATACATCTGTACTCCTTTTTATATATAACATCCCTAAATCCCTGGCCCTTCATACAGACAATAGTAACCATTACATCTTCAGACCTGTGTGACTTACATTTTTCTCGTCTGTGCCCTGTTGAGATTTCCACCACAGCTGCCTCTTCTTTTCGGCTGAGTTATTTGTTCCGTTTCCAACCAGTTCTTCCTCTTCACAGATGTCCCCATCCTTCTCGTCCTGTAAAAACACAGATAGAAACAGATCTGTCTCACTGGGCTCTGGGCTCAGATCACTATTGTCCAAACAGAGCACACTCAGGTTTTAGCCCAGATTCTTTTAGAGGCATGAGACATTAGAGTTATTACTATTATAAATGAATTAATACAAACAGCAGAAACTTCAAAAGCACTGTTTAAGTCATGTTTAAAGACTATATGGATCATTGGCTGTCCAAAAGATTTGTGGTAGTGTAGCTAAGAAAATAGAGCAACACAAAGCATGAAACCACATGACCTGAGTGTTGTATTTTTTTAACTTGATCTGTTTCCACCTTCCTCCAGTTGCTCCTCTTCATGTTTTTATTGTCTAGAGGTCCTGAATTTGGTCCAAACTATTGCCAAATTTATTTCACAAACGAACTGGACCTTGGTTAAAGTTGGTCCCGACCGAGAATCTTTTCTTTTCCAGCTGTTTGGTCTGAACAACAGTCCACTTTCACATCAGACAATTAAAAGTACAAAAGGCCGACCAAACATTGCATGTGTGTCAGTCGTCCTTGGTACTCTCTTGATCAGGGGTGTCCAAACTTTTCTTAATTTTTTATTTATTTATTTGGGTTTTAGGATTTGAGCAAGTTTTCGTTGGATTTGAACAGGATTCACTTGGATTTTAACAGGTTTCTTTTGGATCTGAACAGGTTTTAGTTGGACCGATTTGTTAAAAGCTGCTGCTGTTGGGGCCATAAACAATACATTTCATCTTTGAAGCTACTGGCCACATAAACTCTTACCTTGCGCAGTGATTAGCACCTGGGCCAGACTTTGGCTGTGTCTGGTCTAATTCAAACTAAACACACTGACTGTTTGTTCTTTTGGTCTGTTTATCTAATATTGTGTTTCACAGAGATTAAACTACCATTAAAAAAAAACTACAAAAGTTGAAGCTGCTGATTTATGCTGTTTTAATGGTTTATTATTGGCATATTCTCAAGTGTAAGAGGAGGTAAAACAGCGCAGCACTGCTCTGTATGGAAATCAATAATGCATACAGACCTGTGGGTTTACAGGGAAGTATTGACCCTTCTATAAAAACTCAAATCTATAACTCCATTATAAGACGAAGGAGCTCCGAGGTGAGAAAGACGGGCTGCAGTTCTACACTTCACCTTATGTAGGCCAATCACAAGGTAATTAGATTAAAGCCAAATCTTTTATCTATTCTCTATCCATTTTAAGGGAGGTGTTTGTAAAATCTGCTGTTGGAAAATAAAATATTCAAGAGACACAAAAAGCACCTAATGCTAGAGATAATATAAATTGATTTGTCCAGCTAATTGACCGTCCAAGAATCTTTCATCATTTCGATTTCTGTGATCACAAGGCCACATTATTCCCTTTTTAGCTTCTTAATTTTACTCAAAATAGTTAGGTATACAGTATATAACATTATAACTCAACATATTTAGTGTATATGCCTTATTAATAGATACATGAATCAAGCCAATGTTAGACCCTCCTCTAAACCTGCCACAAAAATCTAGATGTGGTGATCAGATCAAAAATCTAAAATACGTTTTAAGTTATAAAAAGGCCTGTCCTGAGAGAAAATGTTAGAAAGTTGTTCTGCAGACTTAATGAAAGTAAATCAAACAACCTAAAGTAAAGTTAGTGGCCACATTTGTCCAGCTAGAAGTAGGGATGGGTATCGTTAAGGTTTTAACGGTATTACTACTCTTACCGATACTGCTTAACGGTCCGGTACTTTAACGGTATTCTTATCGGTACTTTGTGTTGTGTTAATACCGGGTTTAGGTACCCATCCCTAGCTAGAAGTCAGTAGGGCTGCAGGATATTGTGAAAACAATAACCTACAATTTATGAATGTTCTTTTTGACATATCTCCACTGGTCAAAACTAAGGCTAAACTACACTAACTCTGCTTCCAAACCATGGTACTTAAGCAATAATTCAAAATGAAATTATATTTATTCATTCCTGATACTGAGATCCTATAAAACAAAAAAAATGTTTAGGACTGAAAGAATGGACTGAACTGTATCCAGTTTTTGTGTGTTACTCTTTTTTTGTTTGTTTTAATTTTTTGTGTTACTGTTGTGGCTGTATCTTTGTGAATAGTTCTTGAAACTATTATTATTGTAAAAGTGTACAAATTATTGACATGTTTATGTGATATATGTTGTCTAAATTTGGACCCTAGGAAAAATTGTCATAACTGTGATGAAGACTAATGGGGATCCTTAAATAAAGAACATTACATATCCTGGCACAATTGGTAATTTATTTGGCCTTTTTTAAAAGAATATGAATGATAACACAAAAACCTTTCTTTCTCTCATAGCCATTTATTGTCAAACAATTGTGTTGTTTGAAACTACCAGAAACTACCCAAATGACTCTGATAAAAGATTTTTCTTGAAACTGTGTAGTGCCGCTTTAAACAACAACAGCTTGAAGTCTTTTGTGGTCGTTGTGGATGAGGCTCTTTATTTTCTCAGATGGTAAAACTGCCCATTCTTTTGGGAAAAAAGCCTCCAGTTCCTGTAAATTCCTGGGCTGTCTTGCATGAACTGCACGTTTGAGATCTCCCCAGAGTGGCTCAATGATATTGAGGTCAGTCCAGAACCTTCACTTTATGCTGCTGAAGCCAATGACAGGTCGACTTGGCCTTGTGCTTTGGATCGTTGTCATGTTGGATCGTCCAAGTACGTCCCATGCGCAGCTTCCGGGCTGATGAGTGCAAATTTTCCTCCAGTATTTTCTGATCTTTGTAGCTCACACATCCCCGAAACATCAGAGATCCTCCTCCATGTTTCACAGTAGGAAAGGTGTATCTCTGATTATAGGCTTCCTCTCCAAATGTATCGTTTATGGTCCAATTTTGTTCTCATTACTCCAAATGACTTTGTTCCAGAAGTTTTGAGGCTTGTCTCTGTGCTGTTTGGCGTATTGTAAGCAGGATGCTTTGTGGCATTTGTGTTGTACTGGCTTTCTCGACCACGCAGCACATTTTTCTTTACAACCCCGGCACCTTTTTTCCTGTATTTTAGCTGAAGTTATTTGTAGGTTTTTCTTTGCATCCAAAACAATTTTCCTGGTGGTTGTGGCTGAAATATTTGTTGGTCTTCCTGACCTTGGTTTGGTTCCAACAGAATCCGTCATTTTCCACTTCTTAATTAGAGTTTGAACACTGCTGATTGGCATTGTCAATTCATTGGATATCTTCTAATATCCCTTTCCTGTTTTATACAGTTCAATTACCTTTTCCCACAGATACTTTGACAATTCTTTTGCTTTCTCCATGACTCAGAATACAGAAACATCAGTGTGGCACTAGATAAAAAATGCAAGGGTCTGTCAGAAGCCTTAGAAACGCCCTGACCTTTTATACACACACACTGATTAGAAGCAAACTGATCACAGGTGAGGATGGTTACCTTTAGCAGCCATTCAAATTGTGGCGCATGTTATCAGGCCAAAATCACCAAGGTATGTAAACATTATACCATGGTCATTTGGATAGTTTCTGTTGTCATTATGATTTAAAAAGAGTAAACACAATTGTGTGACAATAAACGGTTTCACCCAACCACTGACTACGAGTGAAAGAAAAGTTTTTTGTGTTATCATTCCTATTATGGACAAACAATCACAAATTCTGCCAGGCTTTGTAAACTTATGAGCACAACTGTATAAAACCAACTGAACCAGGGCTAAACCGAGGACTACACCAGCATTAAACCAGGTCTACAAGAACACTCTGAACCTCTTATAGGACAATTATTTTGAAAAACAAAGTAACTGTCTGTCACAAGGAAGACCATATTGTTATTGAGATATAAGCTTCTTGCAATAGCTAAAAATGCGATAATTACAAATGTGCAACATATTGTTCCGCCCTAGAAGACTTGTTTAAAATCATAGTATAAAGGAGGCCTTAGACAGTAAAGCGGTCCTTTTAGTGGACAAAAGAATAACTCCATAAAACACAAGTCACAAAAGAAATGAATCTTGCTGTAGACGTGTGCTGTTCTCACCGTCAGCTCTTCAATGGGTTCCTGCAGCCAAAGGCGAATGAGTGTGGCCAGAGTGTAGTAGAGGATAAGCAGCATGATGGGATTGACAAAATGGAACCACTCGCGCTTCGGGTGAACGGTGAGCTTCCACGTGTAGGAACAGTTGCTCTGAATGATAGGGGAGATGCCAAAAACCCTGCAAGAGAAAAGAAAAGAAAGATTGCACTTTAGATTTGATTTATTAGATACATAACTGTAGATATAGTTATTGGAATCTAAAAACATGGTTGTCATTTTTTTTTTTTAAAGAAATGATTTTTCCAAGACATTTCCAAGACTTTGTAAAGAACCTAATTTTGAAACTAATAGTGTAAGATTTAAGGAGGATTTAGTGATAAAAACAGACAGGATGGGCATACACTAACCTGACAAGCCAGAGAGTCTGCTCCACAGAACCAACTGGAAGGGCTTCCATATAAATCGTTTGTAAAAAGCAGGTACTTTAAACAGAATGAGTTCTAGTTCAACTTCTAGTTGGGGAAAATGGTTTAAACCCCAAATAGTATATTGTAAAAGCGATCATTAGTAAAAAAATAAAAATAAAATAAAAATAAAAAAAAGGCTTTATGATGCGATCGACTAGTTATTATTTTATACGTTACTCGGGAACGGAAAAATTTGGCCAATCACATGCTCAAAAAGGAGCACTCCCATTGGTCGACACCGGCTTGTGATGTGACGGTCCAGGAAGTGTAATAACTGCCAATAAAGTTTGATTTTATTGTGCTTTTCTCCAAAAGGACCATGGGACTCAAAGCGCTTAGCCATTATTCATTCACTCCACAGTCACACACTGGTGGTGGTAAGCTACGTCTGTAGCCCCAGGGCAGCCTCTGCTGCTTAGAGGGGAGAGTGGAGTCTGAGTCAGGGACGGCAACAGAATATCAGGCAGTGGACTTTTAAATGAAAAACTGGTTGGTGATTGGATTTATCATCCAATCAGAGCAGTGCCACGGTTAAATGGCTGCTACATCTTTACACCTAAAATACGGCCAGACTTGTCACAAGTTGCCACATCATTGGACACACCAGCAGACGGTTCAGACTTGGAGCAGTTAAAGATGGATTTTTGTGAGTTTGTAAACTCCAGCTGCAGCGCTTGGTAAGACATACACATAATGTTACATCTAAACAATTATCTTGAAAAATGTAAGTGGCCATAATTATTTCTACAACATTTGGACAATTTATCAAATTTAGAGGTAATATCAATGCATAAACAACGACTCTTTACATTTCCAGGTTTTCCAGGACGTGTGGGGATTCTGTTACAATGTGTTTGTGCCCCAGAGGATGTTACATGACTCATTCTTCTTCCTCCACAGAATAAAAAAGGTCAGTACTGTCACAGGAAGTGCTGACGTCTCTCAGTGACAATTGAATAGATTTAGAAGCCTCTCGAGCCATTTCTTTGAATTCCACGTGAAAGAGTGAGCACTTCCCCACTTCCTGAACTGTTTCTTCTGAGAGCGGGACGGGCCCAATAGCCCCATGAATGGGTACTTCCTTACTTTTGTGAGGCGGGATGGAGGAAGGGGAGTGGAAGTCAACAGTCTCACTCACCACTGACGCCGCACAAGGCCGACTCACTGTCAACATGGACAAAAGGGGCAGGCTCTAAAGGTATAGCCTGTGCTCAAATAAGTCACAGTAACAGACAGAGGAGGAACAAAGGAAAAGGAAACAGGCACAGACCCAAATGTATTATCATCAACATTTATCACCCGTTTAGACGCCTGTTTTTATCCAGCAGCAGACAGAAATTCCTCAGAAATATGTAGCATGGAAAATCACCAAGAATCCATTAAGATATATTTAAGACTTGCTCTGCTAAATCACACTTCATACCTTCTGTACAGCTAAAAAAAAATAAAAATAAAAAAAGGCAGAAAAAGTTTTGAGGATGGCTATATATAATAGAATAACCATTTTAAATTACAACATACCAAGTTTTATTGCTCTATTTTTTACTCAGGGGTCATTTTTAGTCCTGGATTTATTCTGACTATTCCTCATTGCTTTGGTTTAAACTCCCTGTTAAAGTACACTCTTAAAGGTGCAGCGCAGATTTTAATTTGGAAGATTGCAACCCCATTTTTCCTAAAAATCCCCAGTTCCCCAAAAGAATAACCTGGTTCTCCTGGTGATCACTGGTCTCTTGCTTTTGGGCAGAATTGTAGAAACAATAACTCTTCCTTTGGGTTCTATGGAAGTTTAATGTTTTTAATTCTCTATTTTATTCAGCTGTAATAGTACAAAAATGAATCGTTTAATCACCTAATAGCATATTAAAATAGAAATCATCATTGAAAAATGTACACCTTGGATGTCATCTCGGCTTTTTCTAATCAATGATTTTAAATGATGAGAATGCTCAGCAACAGACCAGAAGCTCTTTGGCCAATCATATGCTCACATTCAAAAGGGGACAGCTCCCTTCTGAATAAGGGAAGCTCCCATTGGCTGTCAACCCTGATACTATGGCTGCTAATGGTACAGAAAGTCTCTATTCCAGCACCGTACACATCTGCTTTAACATCCCAAAGAAAAAGAAACTGAATAAAGTCATAAGAATGCAAGAGTGGAGAAATACTGTCAATGCATTCACACAGTGTTTAACGAGGCAACAAAGAAAAATGCAGAGGATCACATCAGTCTGACACCGAACTCAAGCTAGAAGTTTAAGGTAAGCTCTGGCTTGGGTTTGATGTAATGTATTTTGCGGTGGCGGATTTGTTACTTTCTAAAATGAAAGCAAGAAACATTGCACTGATTTTGTTGGGTTTTGTGGCTGGCATGCATAACACAACTTAAAATGTAAAAGTAAGACTAGTGACAAGGTAACATTACATCAGGTTCTCTGACAAAGAAAACATCACTTTGAAAAGAATCAAGAATGTTTTATTTCTTCTCAACTGAGTACGTGGAGACTTGTAACCCGTTTAGATAAAGTGTTTCTGATGGTGCTGATGGTGTAAAAGTAGTCTATAAATTCTAATGAGTTTGTTTTTAACAAGAAAGCTGTCAATGCCACAGTGTAATTACAGCTTATCTGCCATCGGAGCCGGGGGAAGAATGGGAAAAGCTCACAAGGTTTGTTCAAGGGAGCACTGTCTAAACATAGCAGTAAATAGCCTCGGTCCTGACACACAGCAGCACAGCTTCAAATGAGAAACTGTTCGATCGATAAACTTACCAACACCAAGGGCAATGGAACGAAATTGGAACGGCTACAGCAGTGTCAGTGGAGTTTCAAAGACAAAATCATTATGGAACCAGGAAATATTATAGCACTTATACAATTAATGTTCAGTTACACTACTGTGATTATTGAACTGAACATTGAAAAGATTTATTCATTTTGCATTAAACAGGTAATCTTAGTGACTGACCTCAAATGAAACACAACTGAAAACATGATGTACCGGTCATAGCATAACTTGTAATTAAGGCTGCACAATATATCACAAATTTATCATTGTATCGCATTATTATCGTTAATATAATAATAATATTTGTATTGCAAAGAATGACCTGTATCACAATAACACTATACTCTTTTATAAATTTTAACTTTTTGTGTTAAAATCATCCAAAATTGTTCAAATAAAGCTTTAATTAAACTGTGGTGCGTTCAAATTAAAAAGTCCTGGTTAAGACCTGGTCCTAGTTTAGATCTGTTTAATCTTGGTTTAGTCCTGGTTTAGTCCCAGTTCGGCAAATTTTTAAATGGGACTGTTAACATTTCACTTCCTGCTCTCGGACAAGGCGGTAGTCTCCTAATGCTCCTCCTGCCTCTGGCGTATGCTTCTTTCGTCAAACTAAATTTCTCTTATTTCTCTTTGACTCTACTGCTGGCTGGTCCCTGAGCGCAACTGACACAAGAAGGGTGCACCGGGGGAACCCATTTGCCCTGGCGGGACCTTTGCGGCAGGCTATACTCACAGGACGCCTGGAAGAACTGGCAAGTTCTGTGTTTAGAAGTTTCTGTCCATTGAGGATGTTGAGGATGTATTTCTTTTTGGATTTATGATAGTGGGGTTCCTGCTCATTGGTCTGGGGACTGCCTTAAACTATCGCAAAATTTGTAAGACAGCTGCCTTTAAAAGGTACCCAGCCGCTGTCTGCTGAAATTAAACTGTGCTTCTGTGACGTGGAAACAGACTGAAGGGAGTACAACAGAGACGCACAGTCCTGACTCGGCATCTCAGCCCGGAGTCAGACCTGTGAGCTTAACGGATATGAAGAGTGGACAACATCTAGAAACAACATTTGTATCTATTTTTTTAACCGTTCTTTATCCACAAAAAGTCCCACTGAGATTACAAATCTCTTTTGCAGAAGAGTTCTGGCCCCATATGTGTGTGTGTGTGTGTGTGTGTGTGTGTGTGGGGTTAATATATTAACATGTCTTTTAGTGTTAGGAGAAACCTATACAGACACGAGCAGAACATGCAAATTCCACACAAAAAGGCACTGTCCTGGATGGTAATCAAACCCGGGTTCTTCTTGCTGTGAGGCAGGAGTGCTAACCACTTACTGTCTGCCAAAATGTATGTCCCAGATGGTATTGTTCATTCATTTTCTGTACAAACAATCAACAATTTACCCAGAGTTTACACTACCAGTGACTAAAGCCCATTGGCAAACTGTAAATGTGACTAGACTCCAGCCGCAGGAGCCACAGACAGTTGGACGTCTCCATCCTCATGCATAATAAAACACTGGTTGAATAGGAAATCTTAAAGCCCTACCACTAATATTGGATTTTTATTTTTTTCAGGAGGATGAAAGCTGTTCCATTTGCAGAAGCTATGTTTCAACTGGGTTTGCCTTTTTGTTTGTGTCTTTGGTAATAGTAAATATTTATAATTGCCTACACTAACTGGTTGTGGATGCGAGGAATTTGGAATAACATCACTGAAAGAAAAAGTATTATTCTGAATATGTGAGTGACAATGATTAGATTAGAAAGATTTAAACCCTGTCTGACCCTGGGTAGGTCACTTCTTCAGTTTGACCCCAGGTTTCTCTGTGGAACTGAAAACACGAACGACTAAGTCAAAACAACACTAAACTTATCTACAAAATAAACAGCATCATAAAGTGATTGAAGAACACATACACATGAAGTCTCACAACCAGACGTAAGTGTGGAGGTAATTGTTTGAATAAATCACCATCACAGAGGTTATTATGAATGGATTTCTCTGCCACAATGAGTTCGTTTCTCTGAAATGATTGGTCTGAGGGCTGTTATCAGGAACTAGAACCTGGTCTGGAGCAGTTTAGCTGTTCTTCCACAATAGAAAGTGAACAAAGAACCCAGGATTAACCCAATAGTTACTTTGCTAACCACAATCCAGCTTTGAAGTTCAAGGCACTTAAATATACTGCATGTTTTTTTGGGCTGGACACTTTTTTCCCAGCGCTTTCATCCAGAACTGTTGACCAGCCTTATACATGCTACTGCTGAATGTGCACAGCCAACATGGAATGACCTCATGACAATGTATCGATAGCATTTGTACTTTCAGCTTTATCTGCACTATTTGTAACTTGTTCCAGTTTATGGTGTAAGGATAATGAGGTGCACGGGTCTGACCTGGTGTAGTTGTCGTCCGGTGGGATGAACTCTTGGAAGAACTGGAACTGGTAGAGGTAGAGAACAATGATGTGTCCAGCGCTGAAGATGGCCATCAGGACACACATGCAGCTGAAGAGGAGGGTGTCAAAAGTGCGCCGTAGGGACCACCAGGTGCACAGGAACAGGAAGATGAAAAAGTAGGCTGCTGAGGTTAAAGATGGCTGCATCATGCCTGGGAACACAAAGGGCTATTGTGATTAGAGGGGCATTGTGTAAAGGGTTGTAGTTAAACCAAAGAAAAGACATCAGTCAACACTAGGTTTCAAATGATTCAAAATCACATTAATACTCTTTTGCCATTTATCTATGTTGGAGAAATACACAATAAAAGCTTAGAAGTTATGTTAATTCCTGTTCCTACAGCTGCCCAGAGAGGACAAACTTAATGAGTACATGTTGCAACACAGACAGCTATGGATGGCTTAACTGCAAGTATATCTCAAGTGTATTTGTTGTTTGGGCAGAAGAACAGAAGTGGATGATCAGAATAAGGACCTCACCTGTCATGCCCAGGAGGATGGTGACCACTACTTTCCCTGCAGTGGTTATCAAGTTCCCAATAATCTCCTTCACTTTTCCTGCAACTTCAGCTATGATGCGGAGGACCTTCATCTTGGCACTCTCCTTTGCTTCCTCCTCCTCCTCTTCCTCCTCTTCCTCCTCATCATAGAGCTCCTCATCTTCATCCTCCTCCTCTGCTTCGTAGCCCGCCTCAAAGTCATCCAGCAGGATATTGTCATCCAGGCTTAGCTTCTCCTCTTCTTCCTTTAGACAGGCAAATAAATGTTTATATAACTGTGATTATTACTGTTACCTTTCTCACAGAAACCTTTAGTTATGAGAATGAAAATAATTATCATTTCTATGACTACAAACTATATAGATATTATACACTACACTAAATAAATGTAAATAATTTACTTCACTTGAGGCCAGGCATTTTATTTTGTTGGTAACACTTTATTTTACACTACATTTAAAATGACCTCATTGAGTACAGCGTAACACACTGTGTAACAATATGTAACTACACAGTAAATACATACCCTAACCCTAACCTTTACCTACAATATGTAAGTACACAATTACATTAAGTATGTACTATGTAGTTACATGTTTTTACAGTTTTTAGGACGTTGAGAGAACAGAGCGGCACTTTGATCCTGGGTTTAAATCCCATTCAGGGCAGGGCCGTTCTGTGTGGAGTTTGCATGTTCTCCTTAGGTCTGTGTAGGTTTCCTCTGGGTACTCCGGTTTCCCCCACCACTAAAACATGTACAATATAGGACTACAGATGGAAATTAGCTGTAAAGCTATATTCTGATACAAGCATCTCTGCTTTGGCTTAAAGTACATTGTACATGTCAAAGCCAGGCCAGAGGGCTCTCTCGACAAATCCAAAAATATTTACATTTACTGTCGATGAGAACTGAGTTACCACCAGAGCACGTCCAGTCTGAAATATCACCGCTGATCAAGAGACCCCCTCTGCCCCCTCACTAAAAGCAGACCACGCCGAAGAGTCTGCAGCAAAAGCGCCTGGACAGCTCAACCACAAACAAACTTCATCATCATCAGCTAGAGCTAAATGGATAGCTACTGCACATAGGTCAGTTTTTTTATCTTTCAATTTAAAAGTTTGACACTACATTGTGTTAGTTGTAATGTTGCACATCTGATCTTTGACATTTTTTGCTTTTAGCATATTTTTGTTCAGAAAGCTTTTTTGGAAAGTGTTACAAAAACAAACTTTTTGTCTAAAACAGTACATTTCTGACCTCTTGTCTAATAGGAAAAGTAAAAACTGCAAAATATATTCTTTTAAAAGTACATTTATAACAAATACAAAAAAATCTGATTAAATTTTGATTAATCGTGAGTTAACTACTGACAATTATGCGATTAATTGCGTTTGAGTATTTTAATAATTTGACTGCCCAAATATAAACATTATAAGTACATTTTATTATAATTTCTTACAATATTTTAATATTCTGTATGATCTGCATGTTTCTTTCATTTCTTCATGTAAAAAAATGCATAAAAATAAAAGGTGGTAGAATTATTTTCTTATACTGTTATGAGTTCTTTGTGTGTGAGACACAAAACCCTGGACAAACGCTGGTTAATCACAGGGTTAACACTATCATCTATCACTGTATGTGTTTCCACAGAACAAAGAATAATCAAAAAGAGTTAATACTAGTAGCATATACAGCTGCATATCCGTGCAGCTCTGCAGAAGGAGAAACTGCCGAATGTTGGCATGACATCAAATTTTAATTGAACAGTTGCTTCACTTCAACAAAGCGTCTGAAGACATAACAGCTTTGAATAGTTTTATTACTTTATAAATGAGACAATACTTAGCCAGAGCGGACACTGGTGCAAATATAACACAGGATGGATTTATCTTTTTCCTCAGTGATGGTGAGAGAGCCATCTGTGCCAACACGAGCAGCACAGTTAAAGAGAATTGAATGCAGATTTAATTTACACTGAGTCATAAAGGGAGTAGAGGCGATGCCAAAGGAAAGGGGCTTTAGTCCAAGTCATCAACACCCAACTCCCAGCTCCTTTCTGTCTTTTTAGCTTGTGGAAATAAATCTGAACAAGGCAGTAAAAAGCATGGGATTTTGTAAAAGTGGAATGACTCACATGACTAACATATTAGGACCAAAGAGTACAGCCAACAAGTAAATAACCACTTTAATATGACTGTTGTTTTCATATTATTAAAAATAATACCATTCATTCATTTTTCTGAAACTTGTCTTTCCAAAAGTTAAAAAAAAGACAGAAATGTAGACAAACTTGTTCCTCTGCTTCGAAGTCAGCGTTGTACTGTCCCATTTCCTCCGGTGGTCTTTTCTGAAATGAACTGCGACACAGGAGCCAGATGCCCAGGCCAACCACGAACATGCCGATGTCAGGGATGAACACTCGGATGCCATTCCCTGCATCTGATCCGATCACACTAAAAGAGAAAAAGACAAAACATACAGACTACTGATAAAAGTGTACATTCCTTCACTAAAGCACAAATTAATCTGTCATTCATAGGAAATTATAATGAAAGCCCAATATTACAACAGTTACCTAAAAGACACAAACAAGTCTTTGCTCTGTTGGTTGGATTGGACAAGACCTACAAATAAAATTATCTCAAAAAAATCTCAAATGTAAAAATGTCTGTAGGTAATTTATTTTTTAAAGATCATTTTTTATAATTTTTTTTTAAACCATATACTTCCTAATGGTTGACCTACATTATTCCATTTTTCTGAGCTCCTTTCTTTAATTAAAGGTGAGAATTTGTGCCTCATTTATGCTCCACAAGCCACTGAAACCAAAAGGCACATGGCTAATTAGCATAAAACAACACACCAAGCCACTGACAGAAGGTGGGAGGTTCATATGTTTTGCTTTGACCTTCTCCTTTCGAATGTCTAACAAATGTTGTTCTGTGATTGGCTGTCACTGCGGAGATGAAACTCCTTATTTCATTAAATCATTTGCATAAAGTTGAGCTACTGAATTAAATTCTACACACAAATCCCTGGCTCTGTGTCGCTCTGGTTGCTTGCTGCTCCGTCACAGAGCTTGTATAAATAAATGGTTGTGTGTCGCCTTACTCGCTTGAGCTGTAACTTTATAACAATTTTCTGCTACCTCCCATTTTAGGACAAATATGCAACTTCATCACACCCATGATGTTGTACCTGGAACTTATCTCTACCCTAGCATTAGATGACACATAAAGAAAGACATGAGAATCCTACAATCAAAATAAAGTAAGCCTAAAGGGGGCTGCTGTGCCTCAAAAACAGTTCAATTGTAAATGTAAAATTTAGACTTGGCTGAATGAAAATCTATTTCCCTGCTGTTCTTGAATGTTTCATGAGAAATCAGATCGTGTGAGTTACAACAGACAATGTAATCTCATAACATTGTCTCATAGTGTGTCTCATAACATGTGGATAATGTAAAAGTCACATTTCTTTTTAACTGTATTAAATTGCTCTTTAAAGTCTTTTTTTCCTGCACTCAATTACTGTAAAAACTAAATCTATTCACATGAACGTATGGGAATCTGGATTTTCTTTCCGCTATTCCTCTGTTCTTTTAATACGTGTTGTGTTGAATGGTTCGGCTTTTATACAGAGTTCCACCCTCTAATGAAATCAGGATTGCATTGCTATTAAGCAGTAAATAAAATTCCATTCAAACAGAAAGAGACTGGTGGGTTTTTTTTAAGGCTTTGAAAAACATGTTTACTCTGAAAATATGTGGCCTGTAACAAGGTGAGAAACATCCGTGGATACAGCCAGAGGGTTATGTTTTTTGTTTTTTTTACATTAACCAGCCATAACATGTCACTGAGGCTTTGTACTTTGGATTGCAGTGGACAGTTTTATTTGATTAGTCTCCTTAAAGCTGAACAAAACCACCCTGAAGCCTAAAATAATGTCAGACTTTAGATGATTCAGCGTGATGCATTTGCTCTGCCAGACTTTTATGAGGTGTCATGATTGCACGTACAATTCAAGCAAATAAAAACTGTCCTTGAAATGGCTTCTTCAAAATCCCTAAAGCTTACTTTAATGCATGCAAAACCAGTTTCTATTTTTGTTTAAACTGCATCCTGTGTTAGTGAGTCTTTATATTATACACCCAGCTACAAGTTTAATTAAACTTATTTGAATAAATACTGGTTCTTTTGACCTCAAAGCTACAGAGCTGATGGGTTTTTCCAAGTGTGGACTGAGCAATAAACAACATTTCCAAACCACAACCACACTTTTGTACCTTTAAAAAAAAAAAAACAACCTTTAGGAGGAACATTGTTTATAGGTGAAGACGATGCAGCTGCGTTTTAGTCACTAGACCAAGAAAGGTTTCTATAAAAGCTGACAGACATTAGTTAACTATTTGTAACGTGATTTACAAAGCTTTACTCTTGTGTCTATGATGTTTTTCTTTATAATTTCACTGTCATTTACATATTTATTAACGCTATATAATTGCTTAAACTGAGGGTATGCCATTTTGTTTTCTTATACTTTTTATTATCATGGATTTTAATCAATGAGAATGTTCCGGACATACTGGACGCTTTGGCCAATCACATGATTGCTTTAAAAAAAAAACACATGCATCTTGTTGGTCTAAAATCAATGTCAACAAGGAAGTAATTACGACTAAAAAAACAGAGAAAGAGTCTATTCCAGCACTGGATATGTCTGCATACACAGTAAACCAAAAATATAAAACATAAATAAAGAAAATGCAAGCAAAGTAAAAACCGCTATTTCAGCTGTAACTCACATGTATTACTATTTTACAGCGAATAGGTTTAGTAATACAGCTTTAATACTTTAGCTTTGAATATTAAGCTAATGGAAATTGTCTATGTAATTCAAGGTGTTTGAATTAATTGTTAAATACTCATTTATTAATGCTCTGTTGCTACTGCTTCATAGTGCGTAATTGTGAAAGGTGTCTAATAGTGTGTAGTTTTCCTGCTGGCCTTCACAGTTCGGTAGACTGTTTACTTTCATCTACTGCTCTATGATCACAAATGTACTTCAAATATTGGCAACACAGTGGCAGAGGTGGTTAGTACCGTCGCCTCAGAGCAGGAATGTCCATGGTTCAATCCCAGGTCAGGACGAGGTGTCTCTGTGTGGGTTCTCCTTGTGTCTGCTGAAGGTTTTCTCCGGCTGCGTGGGTTTCCCCTAATACCTCTAAACAGGCACAGTAGGTCCCCTATAGAGCTGGGACTCCCTTTAAAAGATGTTTGCAATCTGAAGGGGACTTTCCTTATCCTTATCCAATAATTAAATTGTGCTCTGGTTAAGAATTGAGTCAACACCTTCCCATGATTATGTAAGATATTTTGATCTTAGGGTCTTATAGTACATTATAAATCAAAATTATCCAATAAAAGTGTCAATAAAAAAACAACCAGTCATTTTAAAGCGAGTACTGTCGTACTGGATAAATGAGCTAACCCAGCATGTGCAATGTTCTACACCAGTGTTTCCCTAACGTTTGTTGCTTTATGAAGCTTTTTGTTGGTCATTTCTTCGACAGCTTTGATTCTGATTAGGGAACTCAACAGAACAACTCAAATTAAAACCTTAAACCAACAACGGTTTAGGGTCTTAATTTGAGTTATGTTGGTGCTGCTGTTTTAACACATTTCAAAAGCCGCAATTTTAATTAAATGCCCGGTAACCGTCACAATCATGGATCCAGTTTTTCAGAATTATTGAAAGAGAATTTCTGTGGCGTCCCACTCTTTGAAAACAATGTTCTAGTTTAACATGAGGTAAATCTTGTCAATATTAAGTATACGTTCCACTTTACTCCCTCTGTTTCTATGTGTACACAGACCCCAGACACTTTCCAGTAGGATTTCTTTGGTCAAACATTGATTCAGTATTCACAATCCAAGTTAAAAAACAGCCAATGGAAGCATCCCTTAACTGTGGAGGCAGATGAGCAAACATAAAATAAAGTGGAAATAAATCATGTACTGTCCGATTAAATATCTCATTCCTTTAAATGCTTTTATTCTGAAAATCTATCTGAAACTTTCCAAAATAACATTTATAAAGGAAATTAAATTAGTAATGCAGCTGTTCCCCTATTTATCTGAGTTATGTTATGTTTTGTCCATATAGGCCTGGAAACGGAGAAAACATCCGGCGTCAACACGAGCTGCTGTAAACATTGTACACACTGAACGATGTTTAACACAAACAGGTAAAAGCAACGAGGATAAAATGTTTACCGCTATACTTCCGCCACTTACAGGACCCTGTCCACCCAGGGGCTGTTGAGTACTGGAAAAAGCATAGGGCTCAGTGTGGACATTCCCGTACTTAGCAAACCACATCTAATACAATCATAGAGCCGTGAGGAGACAGAGACAGCAGCTAAAGCACAGAAAGAATGGCCTGTCAACACACTGTCAGGCGTAAGTGGGCTTAATGTTCATCAAGAATCCACACTGGGACAGGTTCGGAGCATTTATAAATGTCAGTAAATGTAAAAAGTGGGGTTTAATGTTATTGTGGGGATGCTATATTTAGTTTAGTACACACTGCTCGGGCAAACAGACTCAGCGCTTGTACAGGAGCAAATGTTGTACCTTTGAGAAAGTAAATCATTGAAAAAGATCATAAAACATAACATTTATAGACGATTTAAAAGACTTCCGATATTTGCAACGCTGCATTTTTGTTTGGTACAAAATTGCTTGCCCCTCCCGTTTGCACTCTCAATGTCCTTTTTTTCAGTCAACCAGCAAAACCTCAAAAGTATGAGCCACCTTTTCCCTTTGATGCTGCCTCCTAGTGTCCCAGCGTCTAATTTTGATGCCATAGTCATCTGCTGTTTTTGGTATTAAATAATCAACTGCATTCATCTCTTGCTTTGTAATTCAAAACATTGCATTTATTGTCTACACTTTAAACACAAGCAGGGTCTACTCTCTTCTTCAAAGTTTAGAAAGTCCGACCAAACCTTTGTTGCACTTACAGTAGCACACCTGCTCGTCGACCCGATCTGTACCAGACCCTTCCCTCTGTTATTACTTTCTCATTGTGAGCCAAATGCACTTTTAAAATACAAGTGAGACAAGAATAGCTCCAAAATAAAGTAAGCATAAAACCAGCTCCTATCATCTTACCTTTCAAACCCTATCTGCCGGATGGATTTTTCCCAAGTAGAACCTGAAAAACACATACAAACATATTTAGAGAGTTTTCTGGCAAACAAACACACCTTCACACCTTTAATAAGACTTTAAGATTTTATTATTATATCTGTAAAATCAAAAACAGTAAGTTTTCACACCAGTAATTCATCTTTTCCACTGCTGTATCCAGTCCTGTAAAATATTTATTGTTTCTGTAAATTATGGGATCTGATTTAATTATGTAACATGCCCAAAGTATTATTATAAAAAGGTGATAAACAAGATTTATTTATCTGGGAAACACAAACCACAACCACAGTAGCCTGGCCAGCCAGACCATTTGGGTCTAGGATTCCTTCCATAACAGCAATTGTAACCATTTATCTAAAATGGGGTGGGCTTTATGCAGTGCTTTGTTTCTCTAGTTAGTTGTCATTGTCATTGAATTGCATTGAAATACAGTTTATTCTGGGTCCACTGTTTTTCTCTTCTGGAAATCCAGCTCAGATCCACAGACACAAGTGTGACGCTTGTAAACAATAAAAAATAATTAGGACGACTGGCCAGACTACAACCTCAGTATAAATCAAACAATGTGTGTCTTGTTTTTGCATTGTGGTCAATTTTCAAGTGTCACAGCAGAACAGAAGACATTTCCAGGTATTGAAGTCACTGAGCAGACAGCTGACAGGGCGTTTGTTTTCCAGCCAGAGACAGAGACAGTTTGTGACTGAAGCACTTGAGTTGGGTCAAACATAGAATTATATATCCGCTTCTTTGAACTGTCGCAGTTTAAGACTGATCCAGGAAAACAAAACGTGACAACAAAAATGTTAAAACAACACATGTTATTAGCCACTTTACTAAATACACTTGTTGTTTTATTAATTATTATAAAGGAGTCCACTGCTGTTGTAATGTGCTCAGCATCTAAACAGAAGTTTGATGGTTGGAAATTGAACAGAAAAGGTGACCCTTTAGCGACTGTAAAGAGCCAAACTATAATACTGGTAAACTTTGGTGCTCCACAGGGTTGTATTTGTAGCCCCTAAGAATTTTACATTTATAATAATAAGAAGTATTAAATACAGTAGATGTATTTATAGAGCACATTTTTTACAAAAGTAACTCAATGTGCATTTCAGAAGCGACACAGAAAAGGCAAACAAAACAAGTTGTAGCAAAGAGCAATAAAATAAATATTAATAGAATAAAAACATGAACAAAGAAAGAGTGCAAGAGATCCTGTATCTTAATAGACAACATAACATTTCCATAAATATTGCCACTTAATTTTGTACCCATTTATTTACTGGCACCCTGACTTTTTTTTTTAATTATTGTTTAAAATATTTTTTGTTCTTTTTCTGTTTATTTTTAAGCCTATTTTTCCTCAGCTTTATATAAACATCACATTAAGAAAATCTTTTCTAGGACATTTCTTTAAAGTTCTGTTTGTCAAGGAACGCATTACAGTTGGGCTCAGCACCAAAAAATACCTCAGACTTTATGTGGACATCATAAAACATACTTGTACTTGCTGCGCTTTAAACCTCACAGCACAGCGTTTCTTAGGGTTCCCACTCTTTTTAAGAGGTCATTTTGCAGAACACTTACTTCTTGAGAATTTAGGACAGCATTTTTTCATTAACAGTCATATTATTTATAAAGGTTTTATTCCTCAGTGTTCATGCAGTGTCCTTCAGTGATAAAAGGCTCAGCTGTTCTTTCTACAATAATATAAGTGCTGTGTCTAATTGCAACCTTTTCTTCAATAAAACTATTTTCTTTAAAAGCTAAGGTCAGCAAACGTTACTGAAATTACAATGACTTAAGGACCTATTCAGTTATTAAACCGAGCCACTTTTTGTTACAATACATTGTTTGGAAGCTTTGAGAGCACTACAAATTTAAGATGTGGTCAGGGACACAGCCATGGCCAAATTCAAACAAAAAGCTAGTTTGTATTTTAATGTAAAGCCTGTTTTATTAAATAGAAGTGCACTGAAGTTTACAGATTCTTTAAAAATACAATGATCTAAAAATAATTTACAATATCCATGACAATACATTTCCAAGACATTTGGACTTTTAAATCAATTGCCCACTTGTTTGAATGACAGGAAAACTATTCTCTAAATTTCTGTTTTCTAGGATGTGTGGTAAGCTTGGTTTCTTCTCAGTCCTCAGGTCCTAATACTACCAACTTCCAAGTTTCAGACTGTCTTGGTTCCATCAACTGAACTGTTTCCAAGAACAAACCCAGCACCTGATGCTTTCTTCATCAGATCAGTGTTTACTAAACAACTTAGACCACCTCCTGTTTTCAGCTTTTGAACAACAAAGAGCAGTCAGTGGACGACACGCGATCAGTGAGATCAGTGAGATCAGTGAGATCAGTAAGATCAGTGAGATCAGTATGATCAGTGAGATCAGTGAGATCAGTGAGATCAGTGAGATCAGTGAGAACAGTGAGCTGCCGGACCAAACGCCACAAGAACTCCTTCTTCTCGACTGTCATAAGACCCTACAATCAATCAGTCTATGGCAGATGAAATTTGAAGAGCTCTAACACCCAAATTTCCCCTTGAGGATTAATAAAGTTAAATTGAATTGGAAGTGATTACACCAGTTCACTTCAGTCTTTATGAGCTGATAAATCATCTAACCCAGGGGTGCTCAATACGTCGATTGCGATCTACCGGTCGATTTCAAGGTAGTATTGGTCAGCCATCCTGTCTCTTGACTGATAAACAGAGCAGCCAGTCAGATGACATCTGAATTTTTCTGACACTGAGGTCACTGTGCATGCGCAAAAATGTGCAGCTAAACTAACACGCTTCAGCGACTTACCTCCAACTTTTAAACCTCGTTTTTTTTTCTCTTAAACTTAAGAAAGGGTATAAAAATGAGTGAGGGAACTGGACCAAGTCAGAAGACAAAAACCTATCGCTTTCATACGGAATGACATTCACAATGACATTTTTGAAGTGCATTTGCCTCATCTGTCAGCAGCTACCTGTCTGAATCAATTCAGTGCAAGTCATTAGAGTAAACTCTGCTAATGAATGAAAATTTAACATAGTTAATTATGTTGTGCAGTATTATGGTTTGCAAGGTACATCAACATACATTATACATATAAAGAATCCTCAATATATTTGTAAATAAATATATGTTTTGCATTGTTGTAGTGGGTAGATCATTTTGACTTGGTCATTTTATAAGTAGCTCGCGTGCTGAAAAAGGTTGAGCACCACTGATCTAACTTGTATCTGCCAGTGTCTAGGTGGGCTTCCACAGAAAGCCTTTTCAAAGAGCAGGTACTTTAGATGTGCGGGCGACTGATTGGATGTATCATCTGTGAGTTACAGCAGTTTTATCCAAATTAGAGCAGCGCCATGTTGTAAACGTAACGGTAAAATGGACGCTACAGTGCTGCCACATCTTGACAGTTCAGGACAGCGTTTTGTCATTCATATAATTTGTTATGTTCTATTATAACTTTTATTCCTCAGTTTTTATGCCACATTATTAGCCCGCGGGTCAGGACAAGGACACTTTGCTTGGTGCAGTACAAGATGGATGTTTGTGAGTTTTTGAATTTACAAATCTCGTGAGAATCCAGCTGTTGTGCAAGGTAAGAAAACATCAGCTTTTAATTAAAACATTGTTTTGGCAAAATGTGCTTTTGAGTCACAGAACAATCAGTAACTCAGAAACTATTTGGCCTCTTGGGAAATACAAACACTTAAAACTACACTCCTACTCGTTTACTTTTTAAGAAAATATACTTGCAGGGCAGCATTTATTCATTTAGGCTTGTATAATTAACAACAGACCCAGTTTTTTATGTTGGCATCACATGTTTTCTCTGTTCTCTCAGTTCTGCTTCAGTTTAATAGTACACTTCCCTGACGAAGGTAACCTCAAAACTGAGCCATTTAAGTCTCAAACAAAAGTTTACCAGTGTAAATGTGATCAAATGTGATAGAGTAAGGTACAACTAAATACACAATTATTTCTGGGACATTTGGACATGTGACTTCATTTCTTTAATTGTAAAACTCTCTAGGTTTTCAGGTTTTCCAGGACACTTTTCCAGGAACCTTGTTAACTCTGCTCCCACCCTGAAGCTCAGAGGGATGACAGATGACTCTAAAAGGCCACAGGCTCATCTGCTGACCAGTCGCTGACCCGCTGCAGCTGGAGGTTGCAGCGACTGGAAAGCTGTTCTCATTCGACTGGGTTGACTCCTCCAATGGTGTATTTAGATACGTCCGACAGAGGAAATGGTGGAGTTATCTGGCGGGAGGACAGCTGCCTGAGCGTGAAGGAGGACTCATTGTTTATAGTTGGACGCCAAAAGGAAAAGGGTGTCAAGAAGCAAAACAGCAGATTTACTGTACAAAGTTTAGATAAGACTTTGAATCATTGCATCAGAGGAACAAAGACAAGTTCCTCCTTTAAGTAAAAATAACATAGAAGTGATACAAAAAGTTTGACAGAAACTTAATTGTATGCTATTGAATTTTCATATCTGTGATGGTCATTTGGTAATTTTCTGCCACTTTTAATTTATGCTTCACAAGAGGCTGGAGCCTATCCCAGCTGCTTTAGGACGAGAGCCTGGGTCCACTCAGGTCCACTTTGAAACAACTACACACTATTAAGTATTAGTTAGACATTTATAATGTCTTAATTCATCATTTACAAGGCATCTCTGCTACATTAATAAAAGTGATAAACATTGTTATAATGTTTTAGTCTTAGATGTTCTTAGATTAGAGGCTCATGTTAAGTTTTATATACAAGTGATACTGAAGCATTTATAAATTGTTTATTCATTATCATTAATTACAAATTAGTGAATGCAATTAGATTTACTTTTATTCAAAATGTATTCACATTTTAGAGTTATCATTGACGTACAGCATTAGTGGATATTGGGAGTCACTTATTGACTCTCTCCAGGTAAACAGTAAATGGCATGTGCTTCAGATATATCTTGTCATTTGTTTGGTCATGAAAAAAGATGAAAGTTGTGTGAAAAATTTCTGACTGTTGTCCTCAACATCAGGATTTTTTATTGTTTTTAATTGGTGTATTTTATTACGGTCCCTTTACTGCAAGAATGAATGTTGTCTGGTGCAGTCTGTTCAGTCCGTTGAGGCAGCTGCTGTTTTGATATTGGGCTTAACAAAAATAAATGTCTTGTCATGGCATCATTATAACTATACTAATTCAGTGAGTACATTATCTGTTTTGTGCTCTATGGTCAAACTGATACCTACTATAGACACCACAGACAACACATTAGATTTAGATCTTTTATATATTTGCACGTCCTCGGCCAATTACTTTTAGCACTTTAATTACTTATCTTAAGTCTATAATTGTCATTCTTGTATCTTTCATAAATTAACAACCGGTTAAACATATTTTTTGTTCACTTAAATCAACTAAGAAACAGCAGCAACAAAAACCCAACAATGTTTTTACTTAAGCTCAGGTTCCTCAATGTCTCACTAATATCAAGTTATTTTTCTCCATACTTGGTCATTTTTTTATTTTCTCATGAGGTTTGGCTGTCGTTTCTGTTTTATTTTGTTTGAGATGAGAGATGCTGAGGTCAGGAGACTGTGATGCCACTGATAACACACTGCTTTCATTTCTTCATTTATTTTGACTGAATCTGGAGACATGTCGAGGAGTTGTTGGACTTTTTCAGGAAACTCAACAGTAAAGCCTTTTATCTCCACTGCAGTGCTCTGTATCTTTAGGTACATTTACAAGGTAATGGTACGGGTCAGGTTTGGTTTTCCTTTTCATTCATCCAAAAGGCCTTTTCATTCATCCAAAAGAGCTACACCGTGTCCCAAATGAACCAAATCAACCCCTTGACGTCTAGTTTTAACCATGTGGCACAGTGACTCAAAGGTGCGGCTAAAGACAACAGTCTGGACAGAGCCAGTGTTTATTAGCAACAGCTGTTTCCGGTTTTGATAAAGTCAGCGTCTTGCGGGCCCTCGCTGCGTTAATTGAAAACATAGCTTTGGCTGCATTGCACTAAACACGAGCAAAACTTGTGACATGAAACAGTGAGTCCATAAAATGTGGGAAACTGGCACCAAGCTCAAAATTTTAAGATCAGAAAGCAACATTCTTTTTCTATGCTGAAGTGAAAACATGGCTTTCATCATCCTCTTTTTGCATACACAGGGATTTCTGCGCAACCATGAGGGGCTCGTCTGTGAACATGGCAGTCTACTCACAGTTGAAGTCGGAGGCGATAGAATTGCCGGCGAGCAGGCTGTTGACGGTAATCTGATAGATGATGTGGAGCAGCAGAAAGGACAGACTGGTGAAGCACAGTGACTGGAGCAGACGACCTGTGTGGCCTGAGGGAGGAGAAGAACAACTGCAGTGAGTTCAACGCTCTCGAGGAGAAGGATTTTGTGTGATTTGGAATAAAATGCAGAAAAAGGGTCATTGCATGGTTTATTTTTTCATGTTAAAGATTCTGTACATATGAAATATATATAATATAGTTACACTATTCAAAAGTCCTAAGTAATTATTACACCAAAGAAACAAAAAAAAAAAAGAAAAAAAATGAATTGAGTTGGGGGTGGGTTGTGCTGAGGAAGCTGTTACATACATACATACAGGGCCGCTGACAGAATTGATGGGGCCCTGGACAAACTCTATGGCCATAGGCCCCCTATATTATTTTGTCCATATTCCTAAAGCATAGGAGGGTTTAGTTTTAGGCCCCCCAGACCCTGAGACCTGGGACAACTGTACTGGTTGTAAACTATAATCATACTTTAAATTTTTATTATTGTGGGAAAAGGTCTTTGATAAGAGGCATCTCTCAAAACCAGGAACAGCTTTTATTCATAATGGTCTGAGGAAGAGAACACCCAAAGGGGATTTTCAAAGCATCATGATACATTTCCTGGTTAATGTTGGCAGCACTTCCATTGAGCAAATCTAAAAGTTAAATAAACATTGTGAACAAAACAACCTTTAACTGCAAATACCTGATTAAAATAAACAGCTAAATACAGTTTATTGCCCTAAAAAATGACTTAAATATCATAAAATACAGCTTCTTATTTCTTACTGACCTGGTGCCTTCCTTTATCATAAAATTCATCTTCTACAAATGAATACTCTGAGAATAAAAGGACCAGAGCAACAGCTGCTCAGCACATGGTCAGTTTATAGCTGCACCTACAGGTATTTGGGATAATTTCAGGAGTTGTTATGGTGATACTTCCCGGTAATCGGATATTGAAGACACCTCATTAAAGTAAAAATATAAACTGACAAGAAAGAACATGCTTCTTTTAACAACAAGTGCTGCTCCTGCAGTTCGATCAGAGATTAAAATAAAGCCGTGACATTTAGTCCAGTGATTCTCAGGCCGTTTTCTATCAGTTCTAACGCTCATTAAAAGTACCACATCCTTGCAGGGGGGGGACATTTAATGAGCTTCACTGAGGTATGTCACAATATCCTGGCTGTACAAAAGTGTGCTAACTTCATCAAATGTGAACAGCAACAGACCTCGACAGGCTTATTAAAGGCTGCAGTGAAAACAATTTGTGCTAATTTCCCGATGCAATTGCCAGAGCTGTCGCAAAAATAAAGATTTTTTTTTTTTTAAGGACTCTTTTTGTGGGTGCTCTGGACAAACAAACCACTTTGGCTTCTGTAAAACAACATGCTGGTCGTCTGATGCCCATCTGTTTATCTTAAAATGTTGTTTTGCTTCAGTCTCAGAGCAATGACCCCCTGCAGAGAAGTTTAGATTTCTTCCAAAACAAAAGCCCTTATTCAGTTTTAATAGTGTTTTTCCATGAAGCCAAACTTTGACGATAGCTACTTAGATTTAGCCTTTTGTCCTGCCAACAGTGTAACACCAAGACCATCACTTGGTTTGTTAAATAATACCAAGTGTGTTGTAACAAAAAACAATTAAAGTAATAAAATAAAAGCAGCCACTGTCCCTGAGTTAAAACATAAACCTGACAAATCACCCATGACCTTAAATAATTATAAAGATGACTGCACGCAACAGAAATAAAAGACCTTCCCAAAGGAAACGGTTGTGTCAGTGACCATTAAGCAAAGCATTTACAATCTCAGGGCTCTTAAAAAGTTTGTTCCCAAAAGAGAGTCAGGTGAGGTTTTGTTCACAATGAAAAAGAAATTACTTTCGATTATCGAAGGAGATAATCGACGGTTTAGATTCTGGGGGAGACACAGGCAACTGGCCTTCCTTCTTAAGTGTTATTCCCCTAAATATATATTTAAAAATAAAAACAACCATGTGCCCAAAAGAAGTTTGATTATTTTCATTTGGTTTATAACACAAAAACCGGGTGCAGTTTATATTCCAACTCAGTAATATTAGGGTAACAGTAGGGTAATAAGGAAATGATATAGTAATTATGGTTAGCTAATTGGTTATTTACATACAATTGTCAACATGTATAGCTTTTTATATAACCATGTAAGCACTAGGAACGTATTTTGGCATTAAATTTAGTTTAGGGCTGCACAATATATTTAGTAAATTTATTGTTTTATCGCGATATTATCAATTGCAAAATTTGAATGTTTAAAAAAATATATTTCCTATGGAACAAATAAAACGACCTACCAATATTTGTATCTCGAAGATTGACTTGTATCTCAATATAGCCATATTCTTCCATTTTACTTTTTTTGTGAAAATTATTAAAACATTTTCAAACAAACCTTTAAATAAAACTGTGGTGCGTCCAAATGAAAAAGTCCTAGTTTAGTTCTGGTTTAGTCCTGGTTTAGTCCTGGTTTAGTCCTAGTATAATCTTTGATACTGATTTAGCTCCTGCTTTTTATTATTATTATTATTATTATTAACTATTATTTAATTGGACGACCGCTCTACCATTGAGCCACTGTAGTTCCACGAGTGGAAGTTAGTCCACAGCCTTATATTTCTTTTTCTTATGTAAAAGAGCGTTTCAATCACAGATAATATTTTTATTGCAATATTTATATCTAATTTAGTTCTAGTTATTATGATTTTATGTCTCATTTTCTTCTGATACATATTTCATTATAATGTGTAATGTTTTTTGCAATAATGTTTCTACAATTAACATTTAAAACAACATGTTTTTTAGGCATATTTAAGCTTTTGTCTTCATCAAGCATTGTTATATAAACTGTTTCTGTTTATTGTCCCATGAAAAGTTAAAGAGAGTCTGTAATTACAACAGGAAAGGCAAATCACAAAACAACATCAAGCTGCATTAAATAAATCTTTTTGCCGGTGAGTATTCCTAAACGGTGCAGCTGTGGGTATTTATACAAAATAGTACCTCAGTAACTCTTAATGTTCAGCAACTGCTTTAATTTAACAAATGCAACAAATACTTACGTACTTATACTAAAACACACATTTATACTTAAACACAAACAACGAATAGCTCCACTAACATGTCTCACTGGGATTTCCCCAAAAACAGTGATTTCAATTGTTTTCATGTGTATTTTGCCTCAAATAAAGAGAAACAGCTGACTTCACTGAGTCAACGGTAAAGGGGACTTTATAAAATGTGGTTTGAAACAAAGTTGGTTTGGTCTTGATTAAAAAGCTCAATTTCTTATTGAGCTTTTTAATCATTAACAAAGACTAAAACCATTTGTAACAACCTGTAATAATGATGATTATTAATGTATTAGCAATTCTTTGTAAATAATGCATAAAAACATCACAAGTAACTGTGGCCAAGTTGTGTGTAGTTTTTATAAGTGCTCCCAAATTATTGTTTTTTCCTTTCGGGAGCAATACAGTCTTCTATAACTGAAGCATACTCTTGAGATAAAACAAAGATTGAAAAGCATCTAAAGTAAGATAAATTAGGATAAAAGCACAGTACGGTATGTGGTGTATCATTAAAATAAACTATAAACTATATATACACTATCTCTCTTATTTATTCTATTTAAAAGTGTGTTTGTGTTGCTCATAACATGACATTTACGTGAAATTATCTTTATAGTCAAACAAGATAATTGACCAGATGTCATTTGGCATCTTGGCCATTAAAACATCAGTAATGACCACATATGTGCTCTGTGCTCTCAGTTCTGGCACAGATCCAACCTGTCAATCACCAGTGGACCTACTTGTTTTTGCGTTTTGTGGATACGCCCTAAAAGTGACACACACAAGAGCTGCACATTATTGGACTATTTTAAATATTGTAATGATATTCTTAAAGAAATGTAATGCAATGGAATAACTTCTAAACGAATACCGTTAACTGAAAAGACTCATCGAGAGCAACATCTGCCATTATAAATAGTTCTGATCTGATCAGACATGTCTGTCTGTCTGTCTGTCTAAGCAATTAGACAATCTAAAGCAGGATTAAACTGGTCTAAAGCAGGATTAAACTGGTCTAAAGCAGGATTAAACAGGTCTAAAGCAGGATTAAACAGGTCTAAAGCAGGATTAAACAGGTCTAAAGCTGGATTAAACAGGTGTAAAGCTGGATTAAACAGGTGTAAAGCTGGATTAAACAGGTCTAAAGCAGGATTAAACAGGTGTAAAGCTGGATTAAACAGGTGTAAAGCAGGATTAAACAGGTGTAAAGCAGGATTAAACAGGTGTAAAGCAGGATTAAACAGGTGTAAAACTGGATTAAACAGGTGTAAAGCTGGATTAAACAGGTGTAAAGCAGGATTAAACAGGTGTAAAGCAGGATTAAACAGGTGTAAAGCTGGATTAAACAAGTCTAAAGCAGGATTAAACAGGTGTAAAGCTGGATTAAACAGGTGTAAAGCAGGATTAAACAGGTGTAAAGCAGGATTAAACAGGTGTAAAGCAGGATTAAACTGGTCTAAAGCTGGATTAAACAGGTCTAAAGCTAGATTAAACAGGTCTAAAGCTGGATTAAACAGGTCTAAAGCTGGATTAAACTGGTCTAATGCAGGATTAAACAGGTCTAATGCAGGATTAAACAGGTCTAAAGCTGGATTAAACAGGTCTAAAGCTGGATTAAACAGGTCTAAAGCTGGATTAAACTGGTGTAAAGCTGGATTAAACTGGTCTAATGCAGGATTAAACAGGTCTAATGCAGGATTAAACAGGTCTAAAGCTGGATTAAACAGGTCTAAAGCTGGATTAAACAGGTTTAAAGCAAGATTAAACAGGTCTAATGCAGGATTAAACTGGTCTAATGCAGGATTAAACAGGTCTAAAGCAAGATTAAACAGGTCTAATGCAGGATTAAACTGGTCTAATGCAGGATTAAACAGGTCTAAAGCAAGATTAAACTGGTCTAATGCAGGATTAAACTGGTCTAATGCAGGATTAAACTGGTCTAATGCAGGATTAAACAGGTCTAAACTAGGACTTTTTTATTTGGACACACCACAGTTTGCTTATAAAACTTTGTTAGGATAATTCTGACAGAAGAAAAAGTTTCTAAAGTATACAAGTCTATAAAATGTTGTATAGTGTTGTTGTGATAAAAGTCATTCTTTGTGATATAAATATTGGGATTGATAATATCATGATAATAAATTTGCGATTGTGCAGCCTGACCTTACATGTGTAAACCTGGCCCAATCGTATTAAGAGGACACATTGAGTGCGCTCACAATATGGCATTCATGTTCCTATTTGATCCAGTCAGAGATGCTTTTAAATGCCAGGCCCGGACACACATTAAACTGTAGAGGCCAACATACAGACACTGGATGTTGAGGCACACAGGAAGTCAACAATAATCATACATATGACCACTGAGCTCTCCTAGAAGACTTCTCTTTAACTATTTATGAGAAGATAAGTGGCTCACTTTGTCTGCTGCCTGGCCCTCTCTCTGCTTTACTTCCTGATTGTTATTTCAGCTCTCGGACTCCACCGATATAGGTTTATGTATTATTAAACACCGATTGTGGTCTGGGACAGAAACTGCTACTATGAGAGGTCTGGGAGGTGTCCTGTTTAGTATTTTGTGGTGAAGGGGAAGTGCATAAAGGCTCGGCTGAGCTTCTCCAACCGCAATCCCACATTCACCGCCGAAAAGAGAACAGTCACCTCAGTCACCTGACAAGTCTGTTTTAATTTGTACTTCTCAAGAGCCCGTTCCCCCAACTTTAAAGTTAATGGATTAGACTTTCACTCTTTCTCTTTAAAACAAAAATAGCAAAATACCAACATTAACAGGCTTTTCTGACAAGCTGCCATCAGCCAAACTAATAATTCAGACCAGCTTTACTGTGGAATTTAGAAACATGGAGTCAATCTAAAGCCAATCACTTACAGATCTGTTTAAACATTCTTGTATTGGTTTGTGCAAGTTTAAATTTATTTACAAGATGTTTCATTTTAGTTAGTAATTAATTAATTATTTATTATTGTAGTCTTTTTGCTCCTGAGCATTTAAACCCATTTCTAAAGCATCTACTTTCCATTAAATGTCCATTTTTATTTGTTTTTGAAATGATTAGTTAGAGTTAGAAATTTTGTGCCAAACTAAATTAAAACATTTTGTGTACCAAATGTTTGGGTTCCACTGATCTAAAGAGATTTTTTTAAGCTTCTTACTTATTTATTTCAAGTTTTTTCACAAATATTCCACCACAGTCTTCTTATGTCCCATTTATGCTCCACCAGCAAAACGGCAAAAAGATGAGCCACTGTCCCTTTTAGGCTAAAACCTGACTTGTATGACATCATTTCCAGAATAAACACAAAATACAACTGTTAAAAATTATTGCACTACTCTAGGATGAGGTGGTGTGAAAGAGTGAGCAGAAAAGGGGCTTAAATTGCCCAGAGTGAATGAAAGTACACAGTCAGTGCGACCTTCAACACCTTTCCATTCACTTACAAAATGAAAATTGAAAAGAATGTTATAATGGTTTTATTGTTTTAATGTATTATTAATGTATTATTGTATAATTAATCACATCAGATCATTGGGAAATCGAGGTTACAACAGAGACATGCTGCTCCACCAACGCCTTTTGACAAGACAGAGCACAGACACTGAACTGGATGGTGTCTTTATATTCTTTTTTTTGCTTCTTGATCTTTACACAGTGGACATTAAATCACAGTCTCCACGTCCCACAACTTTCGCTCTTAGATCTACCAAACCATGGATCTTTTTTTTGTTACAGACTGGTCTATTCCTCAGCAGCCAATATTATCTTTCACTGACTGACCTCTAAGTCAAATCTATCCACATCTCAAGTTCTTACAAAAAAGGGCTGGTTTGTATTACAGACAAAAACACTGGCTGCTCAAACTAGAAACAGACAAAACTCAAGAGTGAAAGTGTGTGTAAAGTGAGATCTTACCCTGCATTGTGTGCTCGAAGGCTCGGCGAACAGTGGGAGAAGCAGGAGATAGATGAGGTAGATGAAGGAGAGGCAATTGTACCTGAACAGGCAAGCTGCAGAGACAAAGAAACACAAAAATAACGTATAAATCAGTAACACAACACAACACAGAAGGCATTTAATTACGTTGTGCCAAGTTAACACCACTTAAATATGGCTGTATTTTCCATCAATCAAACATCATTTTGCATCTTTTCAGGGTCTGAAAACAGTAAACGACTTTGTAGAACTGCTCTGCTGCAAGCGTGGGACTGTTATGCCTCAGTATGTACCTTTTCTATGTAAGATGTGTGGAAAGTTGAGTTGGTCCGGCAAGAAAACTGCTCAGTAGATGATAGCATGCCCTGTCACTCTTAGGTCAGCCTGATGCAGTGTGTGAAAGACAGACGGCTCAGACAACTTTGAGACAAACCATTTTAAAAAGGATATTGAGGATTTGTTATGGGTTACCTGCAACCTATTACCTGAGTTTGTGTCGTGTCAGCGCGATCGCAGTTTAGGAACAGGAATTGATGCAATGATTAAAAATATACTGTATTTTAAACCAAACAAAGGCTGACCTAAACAAATGAATATGTGCTTGTAAACTAGATCGGACAGTTTGTAATGATGTTATTGTGACGGAAAAGAGCAGTTACTTTGCAAACTATTTTGTGCTTTAGTATTCTTACACCAAAAGACCAAAGCACTATGTACTGTTTTAAATGTGTTAAATATACTGTATACATGTCCACTAGAGGCAGGCTAACATCCTGTTTTTCTAAATTGCAGCCACATCAACCATAATCTAAATAATCCATAATTTACTTTATTTAAAAATCTGAATATCCCTTTTTGATTTTGAGGCTATGTATTTGACTGGTGAAAGTTACAAAGAGTTACTTTAGCAAGACTCTGGCACTTCTTCCTCATCGTCACAAAATAACGCTGAAACAATTTATTGTGGAGATCGTCAGTCAACCAGGTCAACATATAATAAAGAGATTAGACATTTTCTACATCATTTGTACATCTTATAGTAATAAAAACTATGCTAAACAATAATAATAAAAAAAGAATTAAACGTTTTTTCTCTAATAAACCATGATGTGGTAGGGCTGGGCAATATATTTATATTTAAGATATATCAATAGATTTTTTTGGAAGATATGGGATAAGCTTATATCGTAACATCGATATAAATACGCTGTCTCCCCCATCTCTGACTCAGTCTGCACCGCCCTTGTTCCCTTTATTCACGATATATAGGACCATTATGTTATTAAACTTTCATCTGATGCAAGAAGCTAATTATTGTCACAAAAGAAAATGAAGCATGTGAAAACACTGGGACGTTTTTGAAACTAACATTATTTCTATATTATAGGCCTGATTAAAAATGAATAAATAATGACCAAAGATTCAGTCAGACCTAGTCAAAACCTATTTTTGATTACATAATCAGTTATGGATATGATGCTCATTTACAACCTTCTTGATTTTTATCTTAATATATATACCAATAAAAGTCTTAAAGATATTTATAATCTACAATTTCAGATAAAAAAGAACTAAATGAATTAAATAACCTTTTTTTTTAAATAGATTTAAATCTAAATTGAAACTCTTAAAATTATATGTATTTTAAGATATAAATGAATATATTGAGGTATAATAAGTGTCACCAGTGCCTCTCAAAGCCTTAATCTGTGGGAAATGAGTGAGTTTGGTTAACTTTCATTAGTAAAAATCTACAACATGTGGCACATCATTAAAGTCATTAAAAGTTTAACGAGAAGGAAACTTGATCTTAGTCATAAAACAGCACCAAACCAAAGTTTCCTCAAACCACACCTCATTATCTTTATCACACACTGGCTTCAAACCCACTGCCGTTAAAACATTTGTTTCCGGCGCCGTGATCAAGTGATAAGACATTTGTAGTTAACGTAGTGAGACACTAAACCCATGGAGACACCTGTCCTATTCTCTCTGAGCTGCTCTGAAAAGCCTCACAAACCCGGACTAGCACCATTTCATTGTAAAGGCTCTTTACAGCTGACTAGAATGAAAAGTATCCAATAGCAGTCTCTAGTAATATATAAATAAAATTGTCAAGGCAAAGTATAGAAGTGATTATTTTCATAAAGAAGTGGTACTTAAATACTGTCCTGACATGATCTACATTAAAACACATAACTTTTAAATATCTAAAACCTAAGACTGTTCTGTTTGAAAGAGCATTCAACAGGAACAGGAAACAGGAAACAAGGGGATAACATGGCGGAAACAGACTCCAAGCCAGGAGTCAAAGTTTTGTGGTATAGACCATAATAAGAGAGACTTTTGCCACTACATAAGCTGCCCAGCAAATACAGAGATGTAAACTGATGTCCAAAAACTTCGATGAAAAAATAGAAGTTCTTATAAAGCTGTAGTAATTATTAATTGAGAAACTCCAACCACAGACAAAGACAACCTATTGCTTATATTTTAGCTCCAACGCTTCGCGGAGAAAGGCTCAGCCCAGTATTTTACATGACCTCGGACAGTTTGATGGAGCAAAAGGGAGTAAGAATAATTTAAACAAGGGAACCAGTGTGTGTTTTAAAAAGGGCAGAGGCTTCTCAAAGACCACAAAACACAGACATATTTTAATGATTGCCCGTTTAAAATAAAGACATGCACACTCAGAGAAAAGCATCTTAAAATCTGCTTTCATCCTTCAATTTTTCCAGAAAAGGTATTGAACCGCTCGGAATGCCCTTCACAGTTCAATCTGGTAAATTTCTGTTTGTTTGTTATTGCCTAAAAATAATAGTCCTCATCTTTTTATCAGAATCAGAATCAGAATCAGAAAGAGTTTTATTGCCAAGTATGTTTGCGCATACAAGGAATTTGTTTTAGTGACATAAGCTACCAGTACACAGAGACACCAACACACAGACAACAAATAAGTGTATAGACAATATAAACAATTGTGCTATAAATGATAATTGAATAGGATTGAATAAGATGCAGGGATGTACTAGGATGGAGGGGTAACAAATGAATATAAGAATATTGCACTTTTTTTGCATAAGCATAAGTGGGGAACATTTAACTGTTCGTGGGGTAGATTGCCTGGGGGAAGAAACTGTTTTTGTGCCTTGCTGTTCTGGTATTTGCGGCTCTGAGGCGCCGGCCAGATGGCAAAAGTTCAAAAATGGGGTGACTTGGGTGTGAGGGATCCAGAGTGATTTTATGAGCCCTTTTCCTCACTCTGGTTATATACAGTTCTTGAAGGTGGGCAGGGGAGCACCAATGAATCCTTTCAGCAGTCCGAACAGTTCTCTGTAGTCTTCTGATGTCTGATTTTGTTGCTGAGCCAAACCAGACAGTTATAGAAGTACACAGTACAGACTCAATGACGGCTGAGTAGAACTGTTTCAGCAGCTCCTGTGGCAGGTTAAACTTCCTCAGCTGGCGAAGGAAGTACAACCTCTGCTGTGCCTTTTTCATGATGGAGTCAATGTGAATGTCCCACTTCAGGTCCTGTGAGATGGTAGTACCCAGGAATCTGAATGACTCCACTGCGGTCACAGTGCTGTTTATGATGGTGAGTGGGGAAAGTGCAGGGGTTTCTTCTAAAGTCCACGGTCATCTCCACTGTTTTGAGCGTGTTCAGCTCCAGGTTGTTAAGACTGCACCAGACAGCCAGCTGCTCAACCTCTTGTCTGTAAGCAGACTCATCACCGTCCTGGATGAGGCCGATGACTGTAGTGTCATCTGCAAACTTTAGGAGCTTGACAGAGGGGTCTTTAGAGGTGCAGTCGTTGGTGTACAGGGAGAAGAGCAGAGGAGAGAACACATCCCTGAGGGGCACCAGTGTTGGTGGTGCAGCTGTTTGACATGAATTTCCCCAGTCTCACTAACTGTTGCCTATCTGTCAGAAAGCTGGTGATCCACTGACAGATAGAGCTGGGAACAGAGAGCTGGGTCAGTTTGGTCTGAAGGGCTGTTGGGATGATGGTGTTGAAAGCCGAACTAAAGTCCACAAACAGGATCCTCACATAAGTCCCTGTTTTGTCCAGATGTTGCAGGATGAAGTGCAATCCCATGTTGATTGCATCATCCACGGACCTGTTTGCTCGGTAAGCAAACTGCAGGGGGTCCAGTAAGGGTCCAGTGATGTCCTTCAGATAACCCAGAACCAGTTTTTCAAACGACTTCATGCAGCGTATTTTTCCTCAGTTGGCTACGATGACTGTCGATGGTTGGCTGTGTGTGTGGCTTTAAATCATTTGGGATTAGGGAACGCCTCTGTGAGTGAACAACCAATGACAACACTCTATGGGCTGATGACAACAAACAATATAAACAAAGAACAGCAAAGACCCACTTGAAGAAACTAATATCGTAGCAGCTCAGCGGCATCTTGGGCTCCAAATGAACGTGCCCTACTCAAGCCTGCTGCGTTACAGGGCTTTGCAGTGAAAGTGAAACAAACTCGCGCTGTAATGTCCCGCTGTAAACGTCCCTCTTTAAACACTGGCTTTATGAAGTCTAGTCTGTTCAGAGCGAGAGCTGCCACTGAGGCTGTACTCACAGAAAGTTGAACTTAAAAATACTAAATGCACATTTCTAAAAGTTTTTCGTAAGCTTTGTAAGCACTTTTTGTTTAAGTAAAATTTGAAAGTTTTAGTTTTTTAAGTGAAAGTTTTTGTTATAAGTAAAATGAAGATTGTTTTGAAAATACAACAGACTTTGTTTCTTTAAAATCCAGTTGGTCAAACTCCCACTGTGAGCTGATCATTCTCATCTATCAAAATCTTAAATTATTAAGCCCAGATGATGTCTTAAGGTCTCAATTTTTGGTCTCATTTTATTTCGTAAGCAGTAAGCTTTAGAAGATTAAATTGTCAAACTAAATGCAAAAGTAAAATAGTTAAATTGCCACTACATTTTGTACATTAACAGAGTTACCTGTACAAAAATTGCTTTATGAATAATTTTTCCTCTTCTAAAACATTGGAAAGGCATTTGTAAAAATTGTAATAAAAGAGATTTACCAAATGGCCAGGCGTTGCCCAAACAAAAAATAATGCTGATGGACATATTGTCACACTTATATTTGACTGTATCTTATAGTAATTTCCTTCGTAAATCTAAGTCTAAGCTAAAACATTGTACTTTTACCAACTGATATAAAACCAAATGCACTATCCCCGTATTGTCACTGCACATTACACTGAATTATGTAACTCTCACTTCCCAAACACTACATAATGACACACACAGTCCAGGTCTAAAGAGGCTCTTGGAGGAAGTCTTTTGAGCTCATGATAAAAGTTAAAACACTTAAGTGCAAACATGACTTCCCAAAAGCACTGACGTATTGATCCTGCGTCGCTCCCTCGTCTCCTGAGACCCACTGACCATCTGCCCGCTTCTTCCCAGTTAAACGGCTCCCATCACCTGCTGAGTGGACGTCATTTAACACGTCCCAAATGAAGCGCATTGTGGCCACCATTTACCCATTACCCGCTGCACATCCACACACGGAGATGCTTTTTTTCCTTTTTTTACTGCAACCTGACCAGCTTTACCCCGAGCAAATATTTGAAACGCTCGAACAAAATATTTGATAAGCAGTAGAGTGGGAAGTACAGCCTGTACCGACTGCGCGCGTTTGACCTCCTGACTCCCGCTGCACGGTTATTTCAACACGCAGAGGCTTTACAGGGCGAGTCGTCAAAGAGATCAACCGCTCTGAGCAACTACTAGTGTTGAGCCGCTGAAAAATGACACTTAACTGCTGAAAATGGTGCTTTTATTTATCTACGCACGCTCAATGGGCCTATTCATTGACATACGGCTTGGCTGTGCCTTCTCCCTTTGCCCCGGAGACCTGCAGTGGAGCGAACCTCCTGGATTTCACTCTGCTCCAACAGAAAAGCAATGAAAACCAACAGAAAAGAGTCTCAAATGCTTAACATGTGGCCAGTTTAACAGACCATATTAATCTGTGATCTGTCAATTACAACCTCCGAAAATACTTGTGTTGTCTTAGTTGAGACAGCAGCTAATGTTACTCCTATATGAATATTAAGAAATTGTACTTTTAACATTTATCCATTTTGCTAGACTGCCATTTATGTCAGTCGTTTGTTTTTTCACACCACTAGCTTCATGAAAGACTCTCAAGTGGCTCTACTTTATCAACTGAACAACAGTCTGAACTCAATGAACAAGCCAGGACTAAATTAAACCAAACACAGGACAGTAACAGGAACACATTTTTATATATTTCAATTTTCTCAATAGTCATTTCTTTTTTCACATTACTGCACAGGACAGTGTATTACGTCATTTATGTTTTCTCTGCTTGCTACTCAAACAGTTTGTAAAAACCAACAAGAGGCCTGTATCTTATAATCATGTTTTTAATGGTTAGTTCATCCCAAAAGGTTTTCAGAGACTCCTGTGTACTACCAAAGACAGCCAGAGTAATAAGAACCACTGGGCCACACGTGTCAAAATCAAGGCCAACTCCAGCCGTTTGGAATAACATGTTGGTTGTTAATATGTTGTCTTAATAGAAATAGGTTTGTAAACACAAAAAGATGGCAAAAAAAAGGTCAAATTATCAGTTAAGGGTCAGTATTGACTCAAAACATTGGAACAACATGTTTAATTCAACCTGGAGAAGCTTAACAGAGAGACAGTGTATTGTATGTGTTGTTATTGGACTGTATAGATCTCGTGACAAAGATAAATTATAATAAAAATCAATGTCAGAAGAAATGCAAAATTTTTACAGAGAGCCACATATTTCACAATAAACTGTAAATCAATGTTCACACTTTCAACGCTGTGTTGTACTGCTTTCATGGGCAGTTTATCACAATTGTATCATATGAAATGTCAATTGCTAATTCAGGTCTCAAAAAGTTGATATTACAGTACCAAAAATTACAATACTATTCTAAATAAATATTAATAAAATAAGCTCACTCTTTTAATAAAAATATGCAAAATGACAAATCAGTGGATTATAGTAGATATAATAATACTGTCCTGGAAATAGGCCAGTACCGTATTTATACAGTCAACTAGAGGTGTAACAGATCACAAAACTCACGGTTTGGATCACATGACAGTTTTTGAGTCATGGATCAGATAATTTTTCAGATCAGCAAGAAAAGGGGAAAACTGAGCCTTTTCAAAACAGGCTTATAATCTCTGTCTGTTATGATGTATATTCTGAATTATGAGAGAATTATGCAGTGATTGATAATGAAACAACTCCCAGACAAACTCAGAGAGACACTGGACAAGAGTGTGACAGTCTAGTGATTAAAAAAACAAGATATTACAAGCTACCGTAATATGCAACATAAATGTGCACTTTATTTTCTACACACGGCTGATGTTACTTTCTCCAAACTATAACTACCGTGGTCATACATATGAATGAAATTATGCCAGCAACTTTTCAACTTCTTCTCCTCCACAAGCTTTTTTTGTGACTGACTAATCAGTCAAGTGAACACAGAACAGCTTGACTTTTTCACTCTGTGATTGTTAAAAAATGTAAAAGTAGATCAATCATAATAAAGTAAAATACGTGGGTCGCGTGAGTGCCGAGCCGTGGGACATAATCAGCTGTGATCCGTTCCACCCCTACAGTCTACAGTAGAAGAAGAAAAAAGGAGCACTCCAGAACCATTCAAGTGAAATTAAATAAATATAGTTTGAGTTATTTAATATATACAGTAGATCTAGGTTTTCCAAAAGTGTGTTTGCAGGAGATTGTCTCTGGGTTTGGCCAAAAAATTCAAACTTTTTATTTGTTAACAGGATTTAAGGTAGATGAACAGATTTTAGATAGATTTGAAAAAGTTTTAGATGGATTTTGACAGGTTTTAGATGGATTTGAACAAGTTTTAGATGGATTTTAAAAAGGATTTTGAGAGGTTTTAGAAAGATTTTGACAAATTTTGGATGGATTTGAACAGGTTTTAGAAAGATTTTGACATGTTTTAGATGGATTTGAACAGGTTTTAGATGGATTTATGAATTGGTTATAGTCAAAAATCACACTGTGCAGAAAAATAAATGAAAATACCAAAAAATATAAACTGTAAAAAATCGGTTTAAATTCATTAAATAGCACTTTGAAACGTATTATTATTAAACAATATATCACCAAAACAAAAAAAAATGCAGAAAAAATATATATATATAAAATTAAAAAATAATTGGGTTTCCTTGAAAAGCAGTTTGAGAAACACTGCAGTAGATGAAGTGGTTGTGTTTGGCTGATAGAACCTCTTAGGGATATCTACAGCAGGTTTCTTTTTCTTATCTCTTTTGCCCAGATTATTTGGTGGATATAAAGATAACCTGTGAGTCTGTTCGGCTCCGCTCACGCTGCTTTCCTCCAGACGTTTGACCGCAGTCTTCCCGACCGCTCTCTTCTCTCTATGACTCACCACCGGAGGATTTTTACACAGGGAATGAAAATAAACTGCCATTGTTTTCAAGCATCAAATTACTGCAAAAACTCTCCATTTACGGCTGAATCAGGCGTTTGTGTCTCACAGGGAAGGCTATGATTACAGAGGCTAAACAGAGGCTACATAAATGAAATGAAATCCCAGAAGAAGAATTGCATTCAGAGTTTCAACCCCAAAAAACATAAATGTCATGAAGATTAAGTAGTTCAGTGCCAGGCCTGACCAAGCACCAGAAGATAACTGAGGAATTTCAACCACTCAGAGCCAAATACTAAAGAGCACACCACATCAAGGCCAGTTTGACAGTTTTAGTTTGAACATAAGACCCCAAATTTAACCAACACACTTGTCTCCTGCAGATACTCCTGGATTTTTTCAGTGTCTAATGAAGAACAGCATTGAATAGGAATAATATAAAGAGACTGTTTATTGATTTTTATGGCCAGCTTTTATTAAATCACAATAACTGTGTTTAAATATTGTGCTTCAACTTCTACAAAAACTAAAAATCGATAAGATAGGGGCTCACCTGGTACTCAGGCAATTCTATCCTCGGGTCCTTTGCCCAAAGTTATTACTCTAATAAACAAATAAACTTGTTCATAATATGTCCAAAGCCTTAAAGAAAGTTTGTGTGCTCGAAAAGTGCTTGATTGTACAGGAAAGACTTGACAAGAAGTCCAACTATATACTACAATATTTTAATACAATCTATTCTTAATATAGAAATCAAATTTAAAAAATACACAGATTCCAGCGGAACTCTACAAACAGTCAATAAGATTAAATAAGTACAACAAAAAGTCAATATCAGTATTTTGTTTTCACTATTGTCTCGTGGTCAAATACATTCATGTCTATTAAGTCTTCTACATCTCCAACATCATCACGGTTCAAAGCCAGTGATGTTTATCTGCTCCCACCTCTGCCGTCTGAGTGAGTGTTGTGCTTTTATTTGTCTTGACACTCCGTCTGTACATTCACAGTTCCCGTTATCAGATCGGACATTTGGAAAAGGTGGCATGTGTGTGAACAATCTACTCCCCAAATGGCCTAAACATGTAAACAGAGGCTTGTTTGATGAGCGAGAATGTACAGTAGCGTGTGCCTATGGGCGTGCATGCATTTAGAGGAGGCACTGTGTACACACGGGCCCAGCGCTTTTCAATAGAGGTGCTGTCAGATGGCCAACAGGAAACAGAGGCTATGTAGCGTCAGCAGACAAGTCTTTCACTGAGCCACCCGCTGGATATTACTACAGACACGACTTACAGTAAGCAGGCTGTACACAAGTGCTCGAAGCCAAAGGATGATATTTACGGCTGGGCATTGTTTAATCAGCGCTGATAAATCAGAAAATGATAACATCTAGAAAGAAAGGCTCTGTATCCAGTGAGAGTCAGCAGGAAATGTTACCTTAAAGGATCTTTCAGATACATAATTTAATCCTGGGTATATGGATTTGCATTTTAATTATATATATATATATAATTACATATATAATCCGAGATAAGAACACTGGACTTGTTCTTATTTCGGATTTAAACTTATTTTTGCTCTGTCTTGTCTCAATCTAGGACATAAACTGGTAACCAATATGTTCATATCATGTTGTGACTGGACGTAGGTGTCAGACATAGTTCACATATGCATTGGTTCATGAGATCTTGGTTGTTTAATTAAGAACAGTCACTGCGTTGGGAAAGAGAAAGTGTTTTAGAGTTTGTTTTTTGGGACCTGTAGTCAAATTGTGAAGAATTGGTGAGGTCCAGAATATCTGCTCTTTATGTATCATACATTTTTTGTGCAGTGAGAACTTTCAAAAACATGCACCAACAAATGCAACTTATACTGACATATACAAAAAAAATCACTAACAAACAATTACTAATGCCAAGCTGAAATAATCTGAATTGATTTTATTAGAGCCAAACATTTAAAGAGGATATTTTCTTCCTCTCTAAATATATCTAAACATCAGAATTATGGGAGTAGTGATAATGGTCTCATGGTCCATAACCAAATAAATTGCCCCCTTTACCTGTATAATCCTGCTTAATACATTGACATACACTAAGACACCAGGCATGACCTCAGCTGGCTACGATAGTGTATCTGCCAGAGGACAACAGGTCAAAGTGTCCTGCGTGTGAACAGACTTTAAGGATGTTTGTGGTTCTAGAGGATATCTGTTGTTTGCTATGTTGTCCACAGACAATAATATAGCCTAAGACTTCCTGCCTTCTCCAAAAGCTAACTGTCCATGATTGTGTCTCCATGACTGTTCCCTGGTTTCTTGTCTGTCTCGTTCTGTCCTTAAAAAGTCTAGTCTTGGCCTCAGTACATTCTGATTTCAGACTAAACCATAAAGCAATAAAAATCTTTCACAGAAATGTACTTTTTAAGCCTCTTCAAACATTTCTAAACAGTCTGATTTTGTCTGAACTTACATAATTCTAACATATTTCAAGCTTTTGTAATGGCAAACCTTTTGTATTAATGTGAAGAGTATGACTACTGTCTACAAACTTCAACCAACGTGACCTCTGCTGAACCTCAGGTTGTGATGACGCTGGGAGACAAAGTAACATTATGTTCGCAGCTACAGACCATCTCTTTAGAATTACTTTTCTGTTTGTACATATTTCTAAGATCTGCAGCTACCATTTATATTAACAATGGAAAAAACACTCTTAACAAATGCATCTTTTTGCAGTTTGTAGATTATATTATAGAGACACCAGCTACAAAGGTCTGGGATGGATCATGACTTTGTTTCCTCGTATCTCTGCCCATGTACCACACACTTGGTATTTGCTTGATCTTAATCCCTAAAAGTCTTGTCTTGATCTCGATTTCCTTCATGGCCTGGTCTTGGCGAGCCTTTGACAACACTTTGCCCTGAGCAGAAGCCAATCGTTTAAATGTTTGTGACTGTAATCTGGTCCACTCTACGTTTCCATCTTGTCAGTAACTGTGCACGGCTCCACTGACTGACAATTTTTTATTTGCACTTAAAAAAAAAACATAAAATATTAAAAGGTATGTTTACGCTAAAAGGAAAAAGCAACTCTCTCACTCAACCGCATTATTAATTCATACTGTTAAAACGACTTTCCACGAATTAATGGGAGACAATGTTTGGCCTCCCAATTGGAAATAAATGAGGCGTCGCTCCTGTCAAGCGATGCATTATGGAAGGGCTACTGAGTGGGGCTTATCTATGGAAAGCATGCTGTTGGGTTTTAAAAAAGGACCACAGCCACAGAGTCTTACAGCGGTGGCGGGTGGATGTTGTTGCGGCCGACCACACAATTACAGCAGCAAACACAAAGTAAGCCCCATTTAATAGAGTGTGCATTTAAGGTGTCATCATAGCCTCAGCATCTCTCCCACAAATGCCATGTAAGCATTCAAGTGAGTCTTCTTCTGAGAAAAGAGCAGTAACAAAGCCATAGGCAACATCAAAGTGTTTCAAAGTCGATGAAAGCTGCCCAAGAATTCAAAATGTATACTATAAAGTACTATGAGTCTTTTTATTCAAAACTCCTATTACGTTGGCAAGGTGTTGTACAGTATGTAGTGTGCAAAGCCTGGTAGATTTTTGGTTTGAAAGAAAAGGATACAGTATCTTTTCCAATGGGTTAATCATTTTGGCAATGATCAGCCCTTATTACATTTAAGGTCTAATAAAATCACTTTGTCCACTATTGCCATCTGTTATTTCACCTTTTTACTGCATTTCTGTAGCATCTGATTAGAGGACATAGAACAGAACATGCTTTTCTTCATGCAGCTTCACTGTGGACAATACAAAAGTGATGGTTATAATGTAGTGTGACATTCACTGAATAAAGTGCAAGGCTTTGGTTAGTTCTGAATCTGTCGAAAAGTTAAAATTTTTACCCAAACTAAAAGACATAGGCTATTGAAGTATCTTTAGGCGAGAACAACACTCGGTTATGATCAGGAAAAAGTTTGAGAAACTAAAGCACTCTTTAGAGCAGGGAGGGGCAATGTTAGCTGAACCGTCATAGCTTTGTAACAACCAATCACAGCAGACCATCTGTCCCGCTCATACTTTCTATCATCAACCACTTATACATCTGTGCTATAGTATAATCTGTTCAATAAAAGCTTTCATTCTACAGCGTTGTTTTAAAATCTATGTAGAGGTGGGACAACATATATCTATTATTATTTTTACTGTAACAAAGATACATATTGTGATTCAGGCCATTTCTCCTGGAAAAAGGTTGTTGGACATCTGGGAGTTATGTGCAAAAGAGGGACTAAGTAAAAACTAAAACATGTAATAGACATTAAATTCAGACAAAATTAAATTACAAACCTGATTCCAAAAAAGTTTGGACACTGTACAAATTGTGAATAAAAACAGAATGCAATGAAGTGGAAGTTTCAAATTTCAATATTTTACTTAGAATACTATATAGATGACATATCAAATGTTGAAAGTGAGACATTTTGAAATGTTATGCCAAATATTGGATTTCATGAGAGCTACACATTCCAGAAAAGTTGGGACAAGTAGCAATAAGAGGCCGGAAAAGTTAAATGTACATATAAGGAACAGCTGGAGGAACAATTTGCAACTTATTAGTTCAATTGGAAACATGCTTAATGCTTATAAAAAGAGCCTCTCAGAGTCGCAGTGTCTCTCAGAAGTCAAGATGGGCATTCTCCCAGTGCTGCGAAGAAAAATAGTGGAGCAATATCAGAAAGGAGTTTCCCAGAGAAAACTTGCAAAGAGTTTGAAGTTATCATCATCTACAGTGTATAATATAATCACAATACAATATAATATCAAAGATTCAGAGAATCTGAAACAATCTCTGTGCGTAAGGGTCAAGGATGGAAAACCGTGATCTTCGGGCCCTTACACGTTACTGCATCACAAACAGGAATGCTGCTGTAATAGAAATCACAACATGGGCTCAGGAATACTTCCAGAAAACTTGTCGATGAACACAATCCACCAGGCCAAAAAACTGTTGCCAACTAAAACTCATAGATCAAAAAAGAAGCCATATCTAAACATGATCCAGAAGAACAGGTGTTTTCTCTGGAGCCAAGACTCATTTAAAATGGACTGTGACAAAGTAAAAAACTGTTCTGTGTCAGACCAATCAAAATTTGAAGTTCTTTTTGGAAAACTGGGACGCCATGTCATCCGGACTAAAGAGGACAAGGACAACCCAAGTTGTTCTGAGCGCTCAGTTCAGAAGCCTGTATCTCTGATGGTATGGGGGGGTTGCATGAGTGGCATGGGCAGCTTACACATCTGGAAAGGCACCATCAAAGCACATATGCTTCCATCCAGACATCGTCTCTTTCAGGAAAGACCTTGTATTTTCCAACATGACAATGACCACATCCTGCATCAATTACAACATCATGGCTGCAGAAGAAAGATCCGGTTCTGAAATGGCCAAATCTTTTACCCATAGAAAACATTTGGCGCATCATAAAGAGGAAGATGCGACAAAGAAGACCTAAGACAGTTGAGCAACTAGACGCCTGTATTAGACAAGAATGGGACAACATTCCTGAACTTGAGCAACTTGTCTCCTCCGTCCCCAGATGTTTGCAGACTATTATAAAAAGAAGAGGAGATGCCACACACAATGATACATTTTCTCAGTTTAAACATTTGATTTGTCATCTATGTTGTATTCTAATAAACTATTGAAATTTGACATCATTGCATTCAGTTTTTATTCACAATTTGTACAGTGTCCCAACCTTTTTGGAATTGGGTTTGTATTTAAAAAGTATTAAAGGATTTTCTGTCAATCTAGGGTCTACAAACACAACTGTTCTATAACATGATCTTTTATTGTCATTTCCAAAACAAAGTTACAACAGCTGCAAATGGAGTCATCTGTAGATTGTGTAGATTCAGGACAAAAATTTTAAAAGCACACCGAGAAAAAGAAAAGGCACATGGAGTAAGATGGTCGCCAGTGTTAATTAACAGTAAGGACCATGTAAGTACTGGTCAGCTTTTCAACAATCAATAAACACTTAACAGCGAGTGGCAACCACACAGTTTTATTTTACAACTCTAATAACCCCCTTAGAAAAAGACTAAGAAATGTGTGTAAAAAATGAAAACCAAACATTGCCGGTCAATGCTTAGGACTCATCTTTATGGTCGCTCCTGATGCTCTCACTGCAGAGACTGGACTCTCTGTGGTCAGGCCCTGTTTCCTTTAGCCAATCCAATAAACGGTGACAGGTACAGAGTCACACTGACACAACTGCATGAGCCCTGCTTTGTAATTTACTCATAATAGCCTCGTGTGTGTGTGTGTGTGTGTGTGTGTGTGTGTGTGTGTGTGTGTGTGTGTGTGTGTGTGTGTGTGTGTGTGTGTGTGTGTGTGTGTGTGTGTGTGTGTGTGTGTGTGTGTGTGTAAATGATGCATTCACTTTTATATGGGGGCACTTATAAAATCACAGACTTCAGCTAAGAGATGGCACATGACCCGTGACATTTGGCTTTATGGCAAACCATAAAACAATTTTTAAAAAATCAATGACTTCTATCATAGAAACGTAAAATCTTCTTTAGTGTGAGTTTGATTTTAAAACCTGACTCATGATACTGGCTGTTTCTAATGGCAAGTCTCTTTCATTAATGTTCCGAGAATGACATTAAAACAATGGTAAAGTAGCATAATGTGGATTAAACAAAAAACAAAACAAATATTTTTTAAAGCCTTGCCAAATGTATATTCCAGCACTTTGATGCAGATGGCAGAGAAACATTAAAAACGCCATCCTCAATTGTAAAGACAGCAGTTGCAGTTTTTATGCACTAAAACAGTGTGCTTGTGTAATTACCACAGCTGTCAATACACTATTATAAACGCTAAAGCCTTTTTTTTAATGAGACATCGATTAATTCTTGTGAGCATAACTGTTATCTACCAACATTAACATTATGATTGCCACATCTATCTCTGGGACCCTGTGTCACAAACTTTTACACGTCGCCTGCAGATAATAGCCAAAAAATGACCATTTGAACCAAGGTTGTAAAGATCACTTTTGCAGAGGGATGGTATGGATCTTTCAAAACACATTCCCCACAATTTATGGACAATTCTACAAATATAAATTGGTTAAAAATCAATTAACAGTCATGTTATTCCAAAACAAATAACTCATATTCTTGAGCAGATACATCCAAATAATATAGCCTATTTTTAATAACACGACTATTTGAATCAACAGTGGTCTACCAACATTATTATTTTAGTAAAGTAGTTTCTAATGCTTTCCCAAGTGCTTGTATTGTAGTCTGTAGTGTAAGATTTTACTCAATCCCTTCAAAGAATAGCAAAAAAAAAAATAGCAGTTTTCATGCAACGATTTAGAATAGAACCTCAACTGTCTATGGACTAATCTAAGAACTTGATTTCACACTTAAATTATTTGTAAAATACATAAACTAATGACTCCCATCTCTATTACAGCCTTTTAATGATACATTCTTTGGCTTATGTTACCAGGATGACTGTTGTCTACAAACACCATTATTTTTACGGTAAAGGTGCTCCTAAGGCTTTGTCAAGAACATCTATTGCACTCTGTAACACTATATTTTATCTAACCAGCAGAAAAAAGACAATCAGAGGCTAAATTGAGATAGATAGATAGACTTAATAGTCTTTGCATTTTGGTGGAAGTACCCCAACTGTGAATACAAACTGTTAAATGTAGCCTTTAATGTCACTGGAAATGGATAAACAGAGTGTTATTGTAAATCAAATTAGTCATGACTGTCTACAAGCCTTCGTTTTTTTCTCCATTGTGTAGTTAAACCAGCAATATTACAGCGCAAGCAGGAAATTAAAACTCAGTTCTAAATCAATACTGAACTAGAAATGAGTAGAACAGATTGATTATAAAGCTTTGTAAACTGTCTATGTCGCACACTCTTGTAACAGACTGATGTTATGGCACAGTAAAATAAATGAGACAGCTTATGCCAATTGAATTTCCTCAGTCCGGCTATAGACGTAAACTGATCTACTGCTCGGATAACTCACCAGCTGCAAGACACAGTGGCAGGAGTAACCTGAAGACCAGCCCGCAGACCACCTCCGAGGCCATAGCTCCGCGTTAAAGTCCTCGGTCCGGGTCCGGGGAAAGCAGCAGCAGCGGGTGGTGGTGGTTGGACGGGGTTGGGGTTAAAACAGTGGCTCTAGGGTTCGCGGTGCATCCCCGACTCGAGTCCCGTTCAGTGGCAGGAGGAGATGATGGTCAGACTGGCGCGCTGCTGCTCGTCCACACGTCCACATGGGCTCTGTCTGGCTGCTGCTGCTGGGACCTCCTGCCCTCCCGTTACTCCACAAGACTTCTGCTCCAACAATATAGGCATGGTAACACCGGTGACTGGAGTGAGCCCGCTAGTTCACACGGGACAGATGCGTAAAAGTCATGCTGAAAAAAAATACCAGGTGCGTAAAAAAAAAAAAAAAAAAGACGCCAACAAGTCTTTAGAAATCCAATTAACTTCCTTTGTGCTACAACATCAGGTTCAAAACACGTCTAAAGCTGAAAACGTCACTGGTGTGGACAGCGTGGAGCAGATTGAGAGGAAAGTGACTCCTTCCTTTTTGTCCTTCTGGCGAAATTAGACTTTCTGACTTCTGGTGTGGACGGTTTTCGCCAACAGGACGCTACAGAAGCGATACTGTGAAGGACCTCTGTTTGGGCCAATCACAAGTCCTCGATATGGAAGTGGGTCCGCCTCCTGCGATAATTGGAAACAAGAGGTGGGCCTTGTTTATCCAAAAAGCACCAGATTTGAAAGATAAGTCGACACAGTGATGAATAAAATCAAGTTAATACCTAGCACTGATATGAAATTAGACAAGAGGATGTTACTGGTTATCTGTGAGCTGTAACAAAAGATGAAATTCAATTTAAAGGACACTGTTGATTGCATCCACAGGTCCAGTCCGTTTAGTAGAAACAAACAGCGACCCCCACAGGTAAGAAGCACAACCTGCATCAACTTGTGCCCCTGGATATTGAACATTGGAATGTCACTGTGCCAAGAATAATTGCAGTGGTGTAAAGTAAGTAAAAGTGCGTTGTTACTGTACTTTAAGACAGTTTTATGCATTTGTACTTAAGTAGAATTAACAAAGGGTAGTTTTGAAATTTAAGCGATATCCTTAATTACAAACCCTCGCATGTTTTTAATATGAATTAGTTGTTAAATCTGAGTCAGATACTTTTACTTTAATACATTTGAAAATAAATACGTTTTTAATCTTTTTTTGTACTTTTACTTAAACAAAACAATTGAGCACTTACAAAACCCTTTTTTTTGCCTACCCCTCTCAATATTTAGTCCAAACAAAACCAAACACCACAGACATATATTAAACCACAAGGCAAACACAAGATGCACCCACAAAACAAATTTAATATAATTTTAGCTCTTTTCAATTTAAATTACCCATTGTTTCAATCCCACCATCACCCACACTCAAATTTACTCCAACATTCTTGATTTTATACTTTTATATGTCTTTATTGTTTTTGACTCCTTGATTGTTTTGTCTATTCCATTTCACAAACGGATCCTTCTTTTAATAGTACTCCGTTCCCTTTTTTTGTCCTAGATTTATTTAATTAAAAAAAAAATATCTGTTCCATAATGTTTGTACTACGTTTGACTATTTCTTTTCTCAAGCCTCTTTTGGATATTTAATGGTAATGCATTGTTGTTGTTGTTTGCTTTATACATAATTTGAATAATACTGAAATCAACTAAATCATGGAATTTTAGAACCTTAAGTTTTACAAATAATAATAAATTATAATATATAATAAAAATAAATGTCAAAACAGTGTTAGAAAGGAAAATAACTCCACAAAAAAATAACAAAACACTAAAAAAGACCAAATCTAAATGAAGAAAAATTACAGAATGGATGTTAAAATCATCCAGAAAATTTTGTTACAATTCTTTTAGTCTTAGAACATATGGGTCCCTTAAAAAAATTGGATAAAACAATAATCCCTATTGCTGTGAGGTCTGTAAAAAGTGTTAACCTAGGGTTAACTTCGCATTGAATCAAGCTTAACATAATTAAAAAAGGTCTTTTCTTAAGTTAAGTGTAATTTTGTTTCATTTATTGTGGCTATTTTATTATTTTTGTTGCCAAATGATGCTTTTTGTGCCATTTGAGTAAAATTTACCGTAATTTATTTGACCTTTTACCATCATCAAGAACCAAGATGGCAACCCTTAGGTACTTCACTCTTAAAGGTATGTTTTCTAAACAGTTATTTATTTTTTTAGAAGATTTTAGAGTGATTTGTGCAGTTTCAAGTGTTATGTGGATCTTTCTGTGCAATGTCATTGTTTGTTAAAAGAATTTAAAAGTTAGGCCTGTTTCTCATTGACCTCTGTTTAACTGTGACTTCTGCACCGCCTCCTTTTTACCACAAAACCCTGCTGCAAAACTGTTTTACCAAAAGTCATCTTGAAGTCATTAAGAGCATTGTAGTAAAGCATCTTTGGTGATTAGCTGTAATCCTGTTGTCTGCTGCTGAGTGAACAGTAAGGGCTCCCGTCTACTCTGTGCACACACAAAACCTCTGACGTTCGGGACGGAGACACTGATCTGCCTTGTCGTGATGATGGCACGCAGAGTCACTGACAGCCGCTGGAAAAGACATCAGAGCCGCTTAGTTCCAGCGTTTAGTCGCAGCTATGTGTGCCGTTTGACCTCTGACCTCACCAGGCAAAACAAATTACACAGTGGAAGTAGTGTTGTTTAGTCAAGACCAGGGAGACGAGAGCGGATAACTCAAACATTACAAGTCCAGTCTTAGACCAAGCTCAGACTCATGGAGGTGTTAGTGTTTGGTCAAGTAGATAGATTTAAAGGGATTTTATTTTTTTAAATGCTGTCCCCACGCCTCATCTTTTATTTGTCATCAGTGGTTACTAAAGTTGAACTGTAGTCTCCTGTCGTCTTCTGTGACAACCACACACTCAAAAACATCTCTATTGTGTAAAAAAAAAAGGATGGAGAATAAAAGATGAAATTCAGGCTCGATCTTATTGTGTTGAATTATATAAAACAATACAACATTAGTTAACTTACAAATGAGACATATCTTAATTCTCAACAGGTTTTAAGAAATAAAGAAAAGGAAAAACTAAAAAAGCACAAGCAAGGTTTAGCATTGTTTTGGATTTCTTGTTCATATTAAATATACATTTTAGGGACTTTAAGTAATTGACAAAGTTATTCAAAAAAATAAATAAATAAAATTGCAGTACCTTGCTTGTAATTATGTGCAATATAAGATTTGCACATGATTACTATATTGAAGATATCTTGTAATCATTATGGTCAAATAATGAAGCTGGGTGTTATATGATTTAATTACTATGTGTTTTTATTCTTTTTTTGTTTTGTTTTGGATAGAAATGCCCACTTTAATACAGGAGTAGTAGGGACACTGTAAAGAACTTACCAAAGGAAAACCTTTATGTAATTCACATAGATACAGTGGATTTATGGGTATGATATTTAATCCTACATGTCTTCGAGTATTTCAATCAGTGGGATGCACTTGAGACACATCTGTTACCATACTTCATTATCAGACAGGTTCACACAAAAAATTCTACCAGAGTGGAATGTTGCTGGTGAGATGGAGCTAACAGATGCTAAAGTCTTACTTGACAGTCTCCATGTGATCATGGCCGTACACAGGCTTTTAGAAATTGTGGGTCCCCCCCCCTCAAAAAAGACATTGAGGAATGAAAAAGACATTCTGATAATAATCTCATAATTCTCATAATTGTTGGTTTAAACCTCCACCTGTTCTGCCTATAGATGAATAAAGTGTGTCCCTTTCCTCCAATGCCTCTTCACCCAATATTAAAACACAAGCCATGTGGTTTCTTTACAGCAGAGCATGTAATACATTACGTTTGCGCCATGTTATCCCCTTTCTCTCTGTCCTCCTTGTCTTACCATCTTGCTCTGTCCAATAAAGGCAAAATTCCTGAAAATATACTGTATCTTTAAAAAGAACACCCACATATGATAATGAACATACAAGGCACTTAAAACCGAATCTCTTTATCATCTTGCTCCATCTTGTTCTTTTCCTGATGTTTTATTATTATTGTTAGACTAAAAAGCCAATAAAATGTCACTTTTTAAAACAAGATATTTCAAAACATCTCAATACAATCAATGACATCTTTATGACTCAGAGTTTCCTGAGTTCATCCATTAGAAAAGCTGAAATGTGATGCTTGTAAATGCTACGAGGCACTTTACAATGAACATATCCTATTAAAACGTTCTTTTCAAGTAAAAAAAAACATGTGGAAAAACTTAAATCAGTGTTTTTCCTTTTTGTTTCTAATGTCTTATTTTATCATTATCTCAATCTATTTATTACCACTGCATTTTTAAACAAGCCCAGGGAGAGCTGACTGTAAAGAAAAGACAAGAATAAACGCAACAAAAGTTTAACCCTGAAGCATTACCACATGAACACAACCCAGAATCAATCATGAGTTTTATATGTTCAATGAGAATATTGACAGAGGAAATGATTTATGAGGTGCTTTAGGGAAGGCCTCTTGGCAGTCACAGGCCGGAGCCTAATAACTGGCCAGAAAGACTTAAATCAGCAGTGGTTCTGTTTGTGATGGTGAGTCATGGTTTGGTCTAATCACACAAATGTTTATAAAAAGGAGAATTGTAAACAGCTAAAGGCAACTAAGCAGGAGAAGCCACAGCAGAAGTACTGTATGAGAAGTTACAGTTGCTTTCTGATCAGTTTTTTATGCACTGGTGGGGACACTTAGAGTTTGTATCGTCTACACACAAGTAACATAATATGTATTATACAGTAAAGAAGTATTAATAAGTAATTTTAAATATTGGTGGCAAAGTGAGGAGCACTGTAATGTCACCTCACAGAAAATCCTGAGTTCAATCTCTGGGCCCTCTATGAAGCTGGGTTAACTTTTGGGTTGACCCTTAGTTCTCAGTGTCGCAAAGATTGATTACTTTCTATTAAGGTTGATCTCTGTGGAGACTAAAGCTGCTCCGGAGCAGGTTAAGTTTCAGATAAGAGCTTAGAAACACGGCCCACTGTCCAACCAGGGACGAGAAATAAGCTGCTGGTGTGAAGGAAGAGTGAAAAGTCTTAACTTATCTGTAAAAAATGCACTAATAGCCATTTTTGCTCAGCATGTCATTTAATTGCTGTGACTTAGTGATACTGATTGAACATTAAAATAGTAGATTTCACACTTCTGTCTGCGTAGTCTCAAGCTACTTGTTGCATATGTGGCTTTCATGCAGTCTACGTTTGTTTTACATGACTTTAGTGTAGTTTCGCAGTAGTCTTTGCGTTAAATCTCTCTAAACTGTTGATGTGATTGATATTAAGTGCTGACTAGGCCTGTTTTATACGCACTCTCAGCTCCACTGGGAAATCACAGATAAACTATGACTTTTGTGTTACCACTGATACAGACAGGTTTTGTTTTACCAGGTAGGAGAGACATATCCAGGGTAGGCTCAACTAGCTTCATAGTACAGTGCACTGGTCTGATTATTGCCACTGCTGACAAAAACCTGTTGTAGTACTTTTCCTTTACTGATTTTGTTGTTCCAGTATACCTAAAGCTACATCCAGATGCCTTTTTTGAAACCATCTCTTGAATATGTCCTGATGACTGAGAACCTCTACAGACATGTTCTCCTTGTACTGTATACTTTGTTATTCCTACATCATATCATATTTTATAGGATGTGTGTAGTTTTGGGCCTTTTTATTTACATCTGGTGGCAAAAACTCAGACTGACAAGAATGAAACTCCTGCTCACTGTCTTTGGTCTCACTGTCAACTGTATTTGGTCAAATGACCTTTGTCAGGATTTCTCATTGGTTATTGGCCAAGGTTATTTGACCAAAACGTTGCTAAAATAAATGTTTGGAATAAGAGTGAGACACAAACCCAGAGGAAATAAGTCTGATTATAAGTCTGATGCTGAGTTCACTTTAGTTTATAAATCTCCTAAACCTTATAAATGTGTGCTTCTCCTCCAGCAGTGCTCAGTTTGGCTTCTCTGAGTGACTGACGAAACAGAAACATTAACTACCTGAACTGAAATGGCTCTTTAAATACCATTTAACTTAATGGACCTTGAATTAAATGTACGTTTACTTTGTGCATATTGTTCATCATTGCTCGTCTGACTCCCTTTTCCCTGGAAAAGCATTTGGCATGTCTTTACTGATGTAGGAGTCAGAGCTACAGCCAAAGACAATCAATGCACCAACTCAAAACACGTCAAGCCTTGATTTGTTGAGTTTGTTTGAAGTTGGGACCTGATGTAGGCCCTTAGACAAACAGGGATCTTAAGTAACATTTGTCTTTGATTTATTATTCATCTGATTTCTGAGAGGGGTGTATTGACAGTGTTGGGATGAGGAACCAGGCACGAAGCTGCAGGGGCAGATCCATTAAGTGTGGTTTGGAGACCATTACTCACCACAGAAAATGATGCCTTCTGTTTATTTTGACTTGGGAAATCGCTACAAAGTCAAACAGTCACCACAGCTCTACCTTCAACATTAGCATAAGGCAACAGGGCAGCAGCACAGTGTAAATACAACTTTAGAAACTACATTATACTGTAGTGTGCTTCTACTTAATTTGTCTTTATTACTTAACTTTTGATATTGACATTGAAGGAGTTTAAAACTGATCAAAACCCTTCCTTCTTCCTTCTTTCAATTCCTTCCTTTTTGCCTTGTGACATTGGTTAGGGCTGCACAATATATTGCACTTTATCGTTTTATCACAATATTATCGATCGCAATATTTGTATTCAAAAAGAATGACTTGTATCTCAATAACTATATTGAGATACAAGTCCAGTATAGTATATTAGTGTATAGTCTAGTATATACTAGACTATACACTAATATACTATACTATACTAGTATATACTAGACTATACACTAATATACTATACTATACACTAATATACTATACTATACTAGTATATACTAGACTATACACTAATATACTATACTATACTAGTATATACTAGACTATACTAGACTTTAACTTTGTTTCTGTCAAAATCATCCAAAATTGTCCAAAAAAAGCTTTAAATCAAACTCTGGTGCGTCCAAATTAAAAGGTTTTTGTTTAGTCCTAGTTTAGTCCTAGTTTAGACCTGGTTTAAGCCTGGTTTAGATCTGTTCAGTCCTGGTTTAGTCCTAGTTTAGACCTGGTTTAGTCCTGGTTTAATCTTGGTTTAGATCTGCTAAGTCCTGGTTTAGTCCTAGTTTAGACCTGGTTTAGACCTGGTTTAGACCTGGTTTAATCTTGGTTTAGATCCTGGTTTAGTCCTAGTTTAGACCTGGTTTGGACCTGTTAAGTCCTGGTTTAGTCCTAGTTTAGACCTGGTTTAGTCCTGGTTTAGTCCTGGTTTAAGCCTGGTTTTAGATCTGTTAAGTCCTGGTTTAGTCCTAGTTTAGACCTTGTTTAGTCCTGGTTTAAGCCTGGTTTAGACCTGGTTTAGTCCTGGTTTAGACCTGTTAAGTCCTGGTTTAGTCCTAGTTTAGACCTGGTTTAGACCTGTTCAGTCCTGGTTTAGTCCTAGTTTAGACCTGGTTTAGACCTGGTTTAGGCCTGGTTTAGTCCTAGTTTAGTCCTGGTTTAGACCTGTTAAGTCCTGGTTTAGTCCTAGTTTAGACCTGGTTTAGTCCTGGTTTAGTCCTAGTTTAGTCCTGGTTTAGACCTGTTAAGTCCTGGTTTAGTCCTAGTTTAGACCTGGTTTAGACCTGTTCAGTCCTGGTTTAGTCCTAGTTTAGACCTGGTTTAGTCCTGGTTTAAGCCTGGTTTAGATCTGTTAAGTCCTGGTTTAGTCCTAGTTTAGACCTGGTTTAGACCTGTTCAGTCCTGGTTTAGTCCTAGTTTAGACCTGGTTTAGTCCTGGTTTAATCTTGGTTTAGATCTGCTAAGTCCTGGTTTAGTCCTAGTTTAGACCTGGTTTAGATCTGGTTTAGACCTGGTTTAATCTTGGTTTAGATCCTGGTTTAGTCCTAGTTTAGACCTGGTTTGGACCTGTTAAGTCCTGGTTTAGTCCTAGTTTAGACCTGGTTTAGTCCTGGTTTAAGCCTGGTTTTAGATCTGTTAAGTCCTGGTTTAGACCTGGTTTAGTCCTGGTTTAGTCCTGGTTTAAGCCTGGTTAAAGCCTGGTTTAGATCTGTTAAGTCCTGGTTTAGACCTGGTTTAGTCCTGGTTTAGTCCTGGTTTAGGCCTGGTTAAAGCCTGGTTTAGATCTGTTAAGTCCTGGTTTAGACCTAGTTTAGACCTGGTTTAGTCCTGGTTTAGTCCTAGTTTAGTCCTGGTTTAGACCTGTTAAGTCCTGGTTTAGTCCTAGTTTAGACCTGGTTTAGTCCTGGTTTAGTTCTAGTTTAGTCCTGGTTTAGACCTGTTAAGTCCTGGTTTAGTCCTAGTTTAGACCTGGTTTAGTCCTGGTTTAGTCCTAGTTTAGTCCTGGTTTAGACCTGTTAAGTCCTGGTTTAGTCCTAGTTTAGACCTGGTTTAGTCCTGGTTTAGTTCTAGTTTAGTCCTGGTTTAGACCTGTTAAGTCCTGGTTTAGTCCTAGTTTAGACCTGGTTTAGTCCTGGTTTAGTCCTAGTTTAGTCCTGGTTTAGACCTGTTAAGTCCTGGTTTAGTCCTAGTTTAGACCTGGTTTAGACCTGTTCAGTCCTGGTTTAGTCCTAGTTTAGACCTGGTTTAGTCCTGGTTTAGTCCTGGTTTAAGCCTGGTTTAGATCTGTTAAGTCCTGTTTTAGTCCTAGGTTAGACCTGGTTTAGATCTGGTTAAGACCTGGTTTAGACCTGGTTTAATCTTGGTTTAGTCCTACTATAAGCTTTGATACTGGTTTAGCTCCTGGTTTGTCGAGTGAAAGTTAGTCCAGACAGTTACATTTCTTTTTCCTGTAAAAGAACATTCAAATATAGCAAGTACAATTGTTATTACAATATTTAAAATGGTGTTTGTGTATTGCACATTTTTCCGATATCGTGCAGCCCTATTCTTAAAGTCTGTTTTTGTCCCCTATGTGAACATTCTGTTTCAGTCTGCTGCAGATTTAGATATAAGGTCTAATAATACATCCATGATCATGCTTCTGCTGGAAAACACTAGTTCCTTATCACAATGAAGTTCCATGTAAAGTTACTAAAGTCTATAGAGCAGAGTATTGTGCTCTAAATAGGGTGACCTCCAAAACTCACTGGTAAATAAAAATAATGATGTGTTTGAAAAATCCTTTCTCTATTTAAAATAGTTATTATATTGTTTTATATCGACAGAAAACAGCAACAACTCCAGCCTCAGTTTAACCGTAATTGTCGTTGGAAAATTAATAAAGTATCAAAAATGTAATTGTTTTGAAATTAAATGAAGGACACTAGAGACATGGTCTGTTCAAAACTGGAATATATTATTGTTTTGACAGATATTTGTTAGGACATGGGAGAGTCGCCATTAAATAGGCACAGATGGTCACGTTAGATGTGAATGCAAACCTACCCATATTTTTTCTTGTGTTAAAATTGTGTCATTTTTAGCACTCAGACAGGGAACATTTTTGTATTGTCTTAAATTTAGTTGCAAACCAATCCTGTCAGCCGAAAATAACTCTTCTGGTGAACCTAAAAACCTTCCTAAAAGCCAAATGTGTGACGTCCCACTCTGACAGTCTGCTGTTGAGAGGAAAACTGAAAGAAAATGTGATTAACACCCGGATTGCTTTGGTATTGATCTGCTGGGAAACCAACACTCTGCATGTGTTCAATATTTACATGGATGCACTCTCTCTGTGCACTTTGGAGGCGTGTCAGCCTTAAGTGGGCCTTTAGTGTCTCGCTGTGGCGGCTGTGGGCAGATCACATCTTGTGGAATTCAGAGATGTTTAGTATCAAACATCTGTTGTGTGTTTACAGAAGAAAAAGGCAGATGCTTACGCTTTGATAAACATTTTTGGTTGAAACTGTTTAGATCGTCGCTTTTGGAGGTTTGTTCGTTTGACTCAATAAACAACTATGGTTTTCAGGGTGTTTTCCAGGCAATTTGCAACTCACAATATTTTTCTTCACCAATAAACTATCTTCACTTTTTTCTGTTACATTGTTTGGACGGCTGTCACAACAGCTCCAAACATTAATCTCCTAGTTTATCTTAGTTTTAGCTTTAATTTTTTTTAGCTTTACCAAAATATAGACAGTATATTTAAAAACTACAGCATTCAGTTTAGGCCTGCATTTCGAAATAAATAGCGCACTGGTCTGGACCATGGTCTCACTGTGAACAAAAACCTAATAATGATCTAATAATGTTTTGCTTTTAAACTTTACTTGAATAGCACATAATGTTAGTATTTTTTTATCCATCAAACTGTCTTCACCTTGTGACTATGGCAGTTTAATTTGACTGAGAACAGCTTTGAATTGGATTAGCACTCCTGTCTCACAGCAAGAAGGTCGTGAGTTCAAAACCCGGCCGACTCAACATACTCGGCTGACTCTGGTCTTTCTGTGAGGAGTCTGCATGTTCTTCACGTGTTACCATGTGTTCTCTCCAGGTACTCCGGCTTCCTCCCACCGTCCAAAGACATGCATGTATAGGTTTGATTGGCAACTCTAAAGTGTCCCTAGTGAATGAATGAATGAGAGAGTGAATGGTTGTCTGTCACTGTCTGTCTCTAAATGTCAGCCCTGCGACTAACTGGCCACTGTCCAGGTTGTACCCCGCCTCAGGCCCAAAGTTGCTGGGATAGGCTCCAGTCACCCGCGACCCCTAACGGGACTAAGCGGTAGAAAATGAATGAATGAATGAGCCTTGAATGTATCCCCCTACTTTTTGACATTATTTCTTATTTTTGTGCATACTGCCTGAATCTTTTGGATCGGTTTTGTACTAAACAGTTTATTTGGCTGAGTTTAGCACCACTTATGAAAAACAAAATGATCATTACATAAACAACACAGATCAGCTGTTAGCTTGCAGAAAATTTATTTGTCAATGAAATATGCAGTTAACATTTTACTCGCCTACTCCAATAGACAGTCCTTATAATGTCACTGTGGCTGCCTTCACAACAGTATTTTACTGACCTTTATCCCCACGGTTTACTTGTTAGCTTGCAGCAAAACACTTTATGTTTCCTCGGAGCTGAGGCGGATGAAGAGGAGTCAGGGATGCTGTGGCATGGATGAGTCAGCAACGATGATAAGCAGCAATAAGACAATGGAAGCTATTAACATGGCTAACCCTTAATGTTAAATGCTAACATTTTACTGAGCCCAGATGTTAATTTTCTATTGGTCCCTGATGTTAACAACTTACTGCATTTGATGCTGTCATCAAATGCTGATGCTAAAGTCATACTTAACTCAAATGCTAACATCTTATTAGACCCTGATGCTAATATCTTACTGTACCTTGATGCTAACCTCTTCCTAAACCCTGAGTTAACGTGTGAAAGTTTTACCGGACTTTGGTGCTAACTTCTGACTGAACCCTGATGCTAAAGTCTTACTGGACTTTGGTGCTAACTTCTAACTGAACCCTGATGCTAAGGTTTTACTGGACTTTGGTGCTAACTTCTAACTGAACCCTGATGCTAAGGTTTTACTGGACTTTGGTGCTAACTTCTAACTGAACCCTGATGCTAATGTTTTACTGGACTTTGGTGCTAACTTCTAACTGAACCCTGATGCTAAAGTCTTACTGGACTTTGGTGCTAACGTCTAACTGAACCCTGATGCTAAGGTTTTACTGGACTTTGGTGCTAACGTCTAACTGAACCCTGATGCTAAGGTTTTACTGGACTTTGGTGCTAACTTCTAACTGAACCCTGATGCTAAAGTCTTACTGGACTTTGGTGCTAACGTCAAACCGAACCCTGATGCTAAGGTTTTACTGGACTTTGGTGCTAACTTCTAACCGAACCCTGATGCTAAGGTTTTACTGGACTTTGGTGCTAACTTCTAACTGAACCCTGAGGCTAACTTCTTATTATTTATCATTACTTACTTATTATTATACCCTGCTCAATATATAATAATGTAGATTTTATATACATATCATACATTATAACATCAGTTAATACTTTTGGTTGACTAAAGAAGCCCAAATGATACATACATTTACTGATACTGCTTAATGTCTGTGGACAGAGATTTCCTTTATTATTGCAAAATGATGCAGAAAGATGGCTCTGATGTTGTCATCCGCTGATTTCATATAGACATTAGCAGGCAGGATGCTCATGTTAATGCACAGACCCAGGATGTAGCACTCGACATAAAGAAGTAGACTGTTGACAGATGTCTCACTTGTATTACCTCTGTAACATTACATTACATCCTGAATGATTTACAGCACTCAGACTAAAGGGCTGCCTCACTGTAATGCCCGTGCATTATTGAGCAGCACTTGTGCTCCTCAAGACGTCCTGGGAGCTTGGAAGAGTTTAGCTTTTAGCACAGAGTAATGACCTAAGAGGGTAAAGGTCACCGGTGTCCAGAGGTGGCCACATGTAAACGTAGATAATGAATTAATTTCTCTTCTACTCTTTTTTTAAAGCACTGTCTATTTGCTTTAATCCCCGAATGTCTATCTCTAGCACTCAGGTGGGTCTGTCTTTCCAGAACCCCAAACAAGGTCACCAGGGGTTCCAGAGAGAGGACGCATTGACCAGTTTGAGCAGAAGTCCGGGCCTCCTCTGTTAAGGAGAGGTTCTGGTGTATGTATGTTTTGAGGTTGGAGAGTTCGTAGGCGCAAAATGGCTGCCACTTCACCACCACCAGTGTGTGACTGTGGAGTGAATGAATCATGGACTCTGTAAAGTGCTTTAAAGGCCTTGAAAAGCCAATATAAATCCAATCCATTATTGTTATTATCTATCCTCATCAATTGAAACACCCAATTCAGTTTGCCATGTTTGTGTCACATTTTATTTAATCAACAAATTCCCCTTTTAATTGCGTCAATGATCCCATGGTGTTGTCAATGTTAAAGTATTTTCAGCGAATAGGCCTCGCTGGTGCCACTGCTTAAAACCATAAGAGATGGTTTAAGAGGCGGTTTGTAACAATGGGGCTCTAGAGAGAAAAACTGCAAAGACAAAAGTGCTTTCTAATCTGAACATATTGACCTTGTTTTTTCTCTCTTGCACACTAAACAAAAGTAACTCAGTACTTGAGTTATTTCACTGAATACTTTGTTACTTAAGTAATAATTTAGGTGACTCCTTTTTTATTTCAATACTTATAGAGCAGCCTATACATTCTTATACTTTCCTTTACTTATGTACTTATGTAAATCCCATTTTATGCCTTATGTTGTGTTATATTTATTCTTACTTATTTCAGTTCATCTCTATTTTTATATACTATACTTTATTATGTGTTTCATTGAATGTTTTGTGTGCAACTGTGACTCTGTAATTTCCCTCTTGGAAGTGTATCTATGTCTATTTCTACTTGAGCAGTACTTATACTTATTCTATATTTGTTCTATATATACTTCTTAACTCTCCCGGTAGCTACTTTTTAGATAAACGCCAGCTTCTTGACTTTAATTACAGTTTTTAGTTCACAAGTACATGTACAGTATATACTGTATTCTGTTTATGGAGTCACTAGTCATGCTGTGGTTTGTTTGCTCAACATTTTATCATTACTCATTTTTCATTTGGGAACTTTAAATCACTTCCACAAACATCATTTATTTACTCACAGGGCATTGGTCTATATTTACTTCTGATTAAATGCATGCTATTTTTATTCTACCTGTTTACTCTGGTTAATTCAGTCGACCCCAGCTTCTGCAGTGTTGTTCTGAGTTAGTAATGATGAACAAGTGAGTGGGGTCATTAATATTTAAATTTAAATACAAGTGAAAGCATAAAAGTGCAATTGTACAAACAGTGACGTGGCATCATCATCCATCACAGAGTGTAGAGCCACATGTCCAGGCTGGAAAAGCTCCAATGTGTATAGTTTACAGTTGTACAAATCTATAAGCTGTGACAATATACTACAAACTACTAAAAACATGACCCCAAAGTAGTGCCATTGTTTTGTTTTTTTTTGTTTTTTTTAAGATCATGGTTTCGTCTTTCATTCTAATAAATTTTTGACCTAGCCTTGTTTCATTTTTGGATATAAAGTGGCCAAGATCTAGTTTATTTCTAAATTGTAAATGACTGCCTTAATGGAGTTTTGCTATCAACAACGACACACATTTACCCGTGTACTTACACAACCACAATCAGAATCAGCTTTATCAGTATTTTGACTTGGCAGATAAAAAACATACAAAACTATCTTAAGGAGTTTTATAATAAAATATCTCAGTTACTGTAAGGTAAGGTATTTACAGTCACAAGTAGTTCTAAGTCTATGAGGAGCCGTATAAGACATCTCCATTCTGTCCCTCACACTTTGCACATTCTTATTTTACATTCATATATTTTCACTCACATTCTGTTCATACACATAAATGTCTCCCATCCATATGTTTTGTAACCTTTAGTTTTTTTTACTGCAGTCTTTTTAGAAGCATGTATGAATACTAGTCTATATACGGTATTATATCTTGATAACTAAATCATCATTTATTAAAAATATTTCTTTTTTTTTCTCCTTTGGATAAGAAAGAACACAAACTTTATTTTTATTAAGTTTAAAATAATAATAGAAATTGTTAAAACTATACCATGTATTTAATTTTAGCTTTTGTCAGTAACCTGAGAGATAAAGTCTGACATACATAAGCAGTTTTTTTGTTTACCTCTAGCTTTTACACAGGCTCCTGAACTGCATCATTAGCAGCGAAACCTCAATTTGAAGACAAATAACAAGTGATGTATGTTAATCTCCTGCTGGGGGTTCATTAGGCGCCTAATGCACGTCTAATCAGATTCTAGTTTTAGTCATTAAAAGCACAAACCGGAGCACTCCCATCACAAAATGAGCCTTTAGTTCAAGTTGGGCCTTGTGCTGTAATGTTGTAACCTTGTTTATCACTGAGCATTAGCTTTGTATAAAACCCCAACCATCATCAGGTACTGCATTAGTCCTAATGAGATTGTAACTAAGTATGTTATAGAAAAGTTTCTCGCTGACAGTGCAGAGACAGGGCATAGCTGTTGTTATTTAAAGCAAAGTTATGTATTGATCACTGAGTTGATTGGCCAAGAAGAGTGTTAGTGTTAGTAGAGAAAATAGGACTGTAAGTGTAAACAGGAGGCTAAAAATGTAAGCATCCAAAATACATGGAATATTCTGTGGTTTTATTTTTCACTCATATGTTTTCATATGTAGGCATTGTATTCATTTATCAAATATATTTTCAATCAAAAAGAAAATGTTCAGTGTCTAAGTTTTATGTATTGGCTTTAGTAATATTGAGTAATTACCTTTCATTTTGTTCGACTGATAAAAAATAAGTGGCAGCTGCAGAGTTTCTAGGCATGTTTTTAAAATTTCAAATTTTTCTAAATTTCATGCCCCATCCTCTCTTTTAGTGATCATCGCAGAGAGGAAGTAAATTATCAGCCGTGGATGAATACAGGCATATTATTTTGCTGTATTTTCATCTCTCCAATGTATAGAAAGAAGTCAAAGGGCAAATTACAGGCAAACAAAGTTGGTTTACTCATACATACATCTCCTCCAAGTATATATAGCTATTTATAGATACAAAAAATGTTAACATTTTGATAGATATGTTTGTGTAATGTAAAATATTGCTTAAAGGTTATGCCGGATTTTTGCCTTTCTGGTTCCAGAGAAAAGCTGGATTTTACCATTATTTATTGAGTAAATATTTAAACGGTTTAAAAGGATAGGGCACAAGGCCAGGTTTATTTAAAAAAAACTTGATATTCTGTGCATTTTTCGTTTGCTTTAAATCTCACTGTATGTGCATTTTTCTTTAATGTTATTACAGTACTATCCAACAGAGGGCGCTCTGAGCGTGCGTCAGAGGAAAGAACTGAGCAGAAATCCAACATGGCGGCGGCTTTATTTACTTTCCTGCCGCTGTTCTTTTATGTAGCATCATTTCATGTTGGTATAAGCTCATTTAAACTTTTGTCTGAGCCTTGTTACAAACCAATCCAAGACGACAGGCCGGACTTTGTGAGGTGAGACATTCAGTTTATTTAGTTTAATGTTGTGATGTTGAAAATACAGAAAAGGTTCTCCAAATTACGTTAGGTAATTAGGTATTTTTACCTATTTTAAAATATTTTCACGTTATCATTCTTATTTTATTAGGAATAAGTTACATTAATACAGATTTTAGATAGATGTAACAAAGGGAGTGTAACGTTAAGGTAGCGTTAGTTTGGGCTAACTAAATATGTTGTTGTTTTTGTTTTTGTTTTTACTAACAATCTGTAGGCTAGTTCCTTCTTTTTAATTAAGTTAATTAATACTGTAATTGTCCTTCTGTTAAATTGACCGGGTCTCTAACCTGGTAAGATGCCTGGTGTTTTTATTTTCTTTCTTTAGGACCCACAGTCGTCCACACGAGTACATGAAAGTGTCTGACCTTCCTTTGTCCTGGGACTGGAGAAATATCAACGGGAAAAACTATGTCAGCGTCACGAGGAACCAGCACATCCCTCAGTACTGTGGCTCCTGCTGGGCCATGGGAGCCACTAGTGCACTTGCCGGTAACTATAGCAACAAAAAATGGGACTAGAAAATAGAGCAGGAGCACTTTCACTTTCCTTTTTCCAGGACCTCCAAATTAAAGTTATATAAAAGCAGTTACACAACAAACAATTTAATGATGTAGTCTAACAATAGGATGTAGCGTTCTAAATAAGGATGAAACCAAGAGAAGGTGCAATCTTTGTAATATGTATTTGTTGAATTTTCTCTATTTTCTTTACTCTGCTTGTCCTCCCTTTGCTCTTGTGGGTTCTCCATGCACTCCTGCTTACCCCAACATTCATGTGTAGGTTAACTGGTAAATCTGGTACATGTAGACTTCACAATGAACACTGCTAAAACTCTTTTCACTGCAATATTTCCACAATCATGTGCAATTTCACTGTGTAATATTTCTAACATGAAATACCTGTTCCACAACCTGCCATCTACACTATTTATTCACATCCACACTGTACATATGCATGTTCTATTTTAGTTTATTTTGTTTTAGCATAATTTTAATTTTACAAATGAATAGGCTGTTTTAGACTCTAGTTAGTTTTTAATATAATTTGTGTTGTTTTTACTTGTGTCATACTTTGCTGTCTGTCTCCAAGTGTTAGTCCTTGCTAACATAATTACATTATGATTCCCTGGATAAGCAATAGAATGAATTAATGACTGAATTGACATTACAATCTGTGGGTGTTGGTGATGAAGATAGATAAAAGAATATGTGTATAAGTACTCTAAAAGCCTTGTTGTTTTGTTGTTCTTAGACCGTATCAACGTCAAACGCGGAGGATCGTGGCCGTCAGCTTACCTGTCTGTCCAAAATGTGATCGACTGTGGGAGGGCCGGTTCGTGTTATGGAGGAGACCACTTGGGGGTCTATGCCTACGCTCACCGAAAGGGCATCCCAGATGAGACCTGCAACAACTACCAGGCCAAAAACCAAAGTATATATGTATTTAAACATTTTGCATGCCTGCAATGCCTTTTTGTCCTTTTTAATAATTACACTGTTTAGTCTTAAAATGTTTAGTATTTCAGCCTCATGTCATTTTAGATATTTTCTTAAGATAACACATTTCAAGGTAATAGTAAAGTAGTGCAAAATGAGAGAAATTGGATTATTTTTTTAACACAACAACAACAAATGCATAGTCAATGAGGTAATCTTAGTTCTTATAGTTTTAATATAAGAACATTTACAAAATAAGAATAAACAAATTAATAAATCAAGTAAAATGTGAAAAAATGTCAGTGCCTTTTGATAATAATATGTCGTAGATGGGATTGGTTATGTATCTGCTTTTACAGCCTGTGCAATCCCCTTCAAGCTTTTGAAAAACAATAACAAAGACTATCTTACTCCTTAAAAAAAAAAAAGCCCAAATGAATTTGCAGTGAAGTGCTTTTGAGAACATAACTCTAACTTTATTCACAATATTGACAGATTTGGCCAGCCTATATTTTACCTCGTTGTGCTTTAGAGCCGACAGGGGGCCCAGGGCTGTATTGTGTTCTTAGTACCAGCATGCATCTTCTTTTCTTTGTTGTAAATGCAGCGTCAGCATTCGGCTACACTCCACAATCTGTGCACTTCATCTTTTTTTGTGTGCTTTTAGCTGAAAACCACTTTCCAGAAACACTTTGGTTTTGTCACAAGTGCTTCCTTTTCAAGCAACCAGTCACATAATTATATAAACAGTATTTGTGACTGTGGTGCCAAGGAGAATGGAGTTTGATTTTAAGCTTCAACATTGTTTATTTATTTATTATATGACATTGTAAAAGAACCAGTAAAAACTAAACAAACAAAAAAAAGAGCTCTCTCTGTTCCTGTTTTTTTGCAGAATGTGTGCAGTTCAACCAATGTGGCACCTGTTCCTTTGAGTCCTGCGCTGTTGTGAAAAACTACACTCTGTGGAAAGTAGGAGACTACGGAGAAGTTTCTGGAAGGGACCAAATGAAAGCCGAAATTTATGCCAATGGACCTGTAAGGTGATGTATTTAAGGTGACCTGTCCACCTACGTCCATCCACCGCATGACTGTGTGATTTTAGAAAAAACACCTACACTGAACAAAAAAGTCTTAGTCATCTGAAGCAGATGCATATGTTTAAAACTTTTAAATTCCACAGGACTAATTTACACCAAAGACAGTTTAACTTTTAATATATATTTATAGTCACCATGCACCATTGCAGGCCATGGGTTTGCATGTTCAGACAGGAAGTAGTATTGGGTGAAGAATTAAACTGGACTTCACATTGTGTTTTTAGACCACGCTCTTTGGGGCCCTGTCTTTAATTAAAATGGATAAAATGATGTTCTTAAATGGTGTTAAACTCATTGTGAGATGTATTTTGTATCCTCACCACACAGAATATAAAATACAGATCTATAAAATATCAAATGAAAAAATAGGCTGTATGTGCAATATAGACATCAAAATATATGTACTATATAGACGTTCCTGTTCTCACAGCTGACCAAAGAGAACAAACTGAGCACTGCTGGAGGAGAAACACGCCAAATTCGATGAGGAAACATTATTGTCAAAGTTTAGGACATTTATAAACTAAAGTAATTTAATCTTTTTCTTTTTTATAAAATCAATATCAGGCAGGGCTACCATAGCTGTTCACATGCTCTAAAAAGACAAAGTGTGAGATGTGGAATTACAGTCTGGTCTTTTACCACCAGATGTCACCAAAATGACTGCATACCAAAACTATAAGGCTAATGGAAAACTAACAAAATAATAATAACGTTAGTTTATTGGCCTTAAGTGTAGATTTTCAGCAGAAAAATTACAAGAATGTAATATATGTTAAGTTAACACAGTTCAAAGTTGTTGACAACGCTCACATTTTAAAAGCCAAACTGGCCACTTGCCGTTAACCCACAGTGTGTGAGCGTCTAAGCGATTACTGGAGGGTTTTTGATGTGTTATCTCAGGCGTTTGACACAAGACTAAAACCAAACGCCCTAGTGGCCCTTTTTGGGGGTTCTGAAGGGACAGACCCTGTTGCCTTTGCTTCCCTCCTGGCATGTTGTTGGTTCTGTTTAGGAAGGATGCTCTTCACTGTCACTGGCTGCAGGACATCATGTCTTGTCTGAGATTGAAGAAAATCTGATTTATAATCACTCTGAGGAGTTTAATAGGGCATGAGTCCATTTTTACTAACATTCCCCGCTCTTTATGGGCTTTAAAGGTGGCGGATAAACAGCACATCATTTTGACGGTGACTGGGTGGAATAGTAACAATAACATTATACACAATAACTCTCTATACGCCTCAAAATTGTCTTTAATGTAAAAAGGGCAGACTTTATTATATCTTTGATCAGTTTATCCTTTTCTTGTGACTGAGTGCAGATGTTTGTAAAAATTGAATCTATCCTTTGTTGTGCAGTTGTGCCTTGATGGCCACTGATGGTCTGGAGGAATATTCTGGAGGGATTTTCTCCGAGTTTCATCCTCTCTCTATGTCCAATCACATTGTGTCTGTGGCCGGATGGGGCGTGGCCAACGACACTGAGTATTGGATTGTCCGCAACTCCTGGGGAGAGTTTTGGGTGAGTTTGTCTCTGTCTCGTTAGATCAGGTGAGAAGTCTTAGCCATCTGTCAAAATGTCTGTAAATGTCATGTTATAACATGAAACAAATAATCTTTTGATAAATCACAAAGTCAAATTTTTTTAAATATTGCCTCATGTACCGTTCTTGTTCAATATTTAATAGCCATGTTTACTAGTTCTGATCCATCCCCCGATACCTTGAGCAGATGTATTTATTGTGTGCTTCTTTTGTAAATAGCAAACGTCTTCTTTTTTACAGGGAGAACATGGCTGGGCGAGAATTGTTACAAGCTCATATAAAGGAGGAAAAGGCAACTGGTTCAACTTGGGAATTGAGAAAAACTGTGCCTATGGGGATCCTATTGTTACATAGATGCTTATTATATGGACTAAAACTATGTCCACGTGTCAATAATTTTCCCTTTCACAAAATATATCTATGCAGAACTATAAACATCCTCACAAGTCGCCAGGCTCCACTTAAAGAAGATAAACAAGTTACAGAGAACTAACGTTTTAATTTGTTAATTTGATGCATTGTCTTACAAAACAAAGTGATTAAAACTTTAGTTTATAAACTAAAAGATATAAACATTACCAAATATATATTACCCAAAATAGCTCAACCTGGGCCGTCACTACGCTCAGAAAAAGCTCTGTTTTTCCTGTCTACATGTAAATATAATTTCTGAAAAGTCTGCATTTTCTGTAGTTCAAAGTATTGTTTATGTCAAAGGCCAAAGCGTAAACAGCAATGAATTCAAAGATACGTCTGTGGAGGTTCTCAGTCATCCAGGACATATTGAGGAAAAGGTTAATTTCTCGTCCAAGGAACATTTTTAATTCTGAGTTCAACTGATACAAGAGCTGAGCTTATTTCTCTCAAGAGAATAGGACCAGGCTGTTCTGGTCTCATAGTCGTTACCTTGAAAAGGCAGTGTGACTCCTGATGTGAGAGTCGTTAAGGCTCCTGTGAACCATAAGCATAACTGCTCCCTTCAAGAGTTTATGTTCTTCTAGAGGCAAACGGTTTTGATTTTGGTTCCAAAGATACGCGTTCAAAGATAATTATGTTATTTGTCAGGGCATAGGTCACACTGTCTTCTGTGTTTACTAGTGTCAAATAGTATGTAAATAGACCTCTGATACATTGATTAATTTAATTTCCTGAAAAACTTTTAATCCTGTGGGGTTCATTTTAAGCTAAAAAAGTTATTCTACAGAAAAAAACTGCAGGCATAAGAGTTTTTGACGTCACATCTGTCATCCACCAGTTTATTTTTTTTTAAGGAACCTATTTGTCTTGTAAATGAGTCATTTACACTGAGATTCACCTGCGCAGGAGAAGCGCTGACAGCTCTGAGAGGAGAGACGAAAGCCACACTTTTACATTCATCCCCAATAAAACCTCCCGACACCTGCACACTCTCTGTCGGTTTAATGAGTGTCTGGAGATGGGCCAGTCAGTGTGTTTTTCCCCCAAGTATGTACAGCAGATTCAAAATGGAAGTGTTATTTTTATCTCTCAATGTTACTGTAATAAAAGAGTGTTGCTGGAGGACAATTTTTTTTATATACAACAAACCTGACCAGTATAAAAAGCAGTTTACCTTTTATTGTTTACAACATTCGGAGGTTGTAGGTTTTTGTCAGTTTTTACAGTCAACATTTACCCATTATCTAAAGTAACATTAAAACAGTAAATGATTGCTCAGCTAATAAATAAGAGATGAGATTTAGTTATGCTACAGTCACAGCGGTCTATAAAATAGTCCTGTTTGTTTTATGTTCATGGATGTGATGTCATGTGACATGTGCCAACAGTTAATGCAGCAGATGTTTTTGATGTGGAATTATGACTCCATTCTGCTGTTCCTTTCTTAAAGAGTAGATATAACACCACCGTGAATTTTCAGTAAAATGAGCAACAAAACCTAACCTACTGAGCTAACAAACATATGACTACTGTGGAGTCAAATCCAACTCTGTATCTGCTGCTAGTTTTTACCTGCTCCAACATTGAACAGCACACACTATCTCTCCTGATAGGATGAATGGTTTGTCAAATTTTATGTCATCTCTGTTTTATTGGGGTGTGACAAGTTCTTGTTCCAAAGGATCTCATGAGATAAAAATGTGATAAGATTTCTTGTTGAGGTGAAAAGGTCTGGTGATATCAGCTGATGGAGTGTAAATTTTATTTATAGCCCAATATCACAAAAACAGAGCATGTTCTAGACAACATCCCCTGTCCTGAGACCCTCCATCAGAGTCAGAGGAACAACACACAAAAAGAGAAACTGCCAGGAGACCCACAGAGGACCCACTTACCAGGATGTGTCCAGGACAGTTGTTCCATCATAAATACAAATGAAGGAAAATTTATTTGACTATATCTTGAGTGACACAATGCTCTGCTCTAAGCAAAGGCAGAAAACAACCACAACTTTCAACCAGCCACACCGAGAAAAAGCAGAGAATTTTTTTTTTTTTTTTAAGTAGACAGGATACATGGTGAGAGAGAAGGAAATGATATCAGGCAAATGACCTGAGCTGGAACCGACCCCGAGTCGTCCGAGTATGAGGTATGTGCTCCACCAGGTGAGCAACTTCCACTTTTTAATAATTACACTTTATGGCTTTCAGTGGTATTTTCATTGTTTTTAATCACTTAAGAGATGTTTATGAGCTGCTGCTGCTGACATCTGCCTCCAACATGTTATTAATTATGGGCGTTAATGACATCATTGTTTCTGAATCTTGGCTTGGGTCATGAGAAGAAATGTTTCATACTTTTCATACATTTGTAACAAGGATACTACAAGTGTCAGAGGAAGACTATATATCCTAGCACTAGAGAGGAACTTATATTAAAACTCAAATACGACCTGCTGTTTTATTTGTTTTTATGTAAATGTAAGTGCTTAGGGTTGTTTTAATGGAGAGTAGGAGGAGTTTAGTTAGAGTTTAGTTAAATACTTCAAAGTACAGGAGAGAGGAGTAGAGCACTTTTGGAAATTTAAAAAGGGTCATCCAGAGGTCAAAGGCTGGCTGTGGCGATCAACTTTTCAGGAGTTAAACACCAAGGCAAGTTTTTACTGTAAAAAACACACACACACACACACACACACACACACACACACACACACACACACACACACACACACACACACACACACACACACACACACAGGAGAGACTGCAAGAATGTGCCCCAAAAAAGCAAAGACAAATCAAAAAATATAAACAGTATCTCGCAAAAAGAAAGAAAATGGAGCTAATTGATGAACGCTGAGTCATTTATGTTCTAATTTGTTAAAACTGGACAATGCCCCAGCCCGTGTGTCACACTCTAAAACATAATGCATGTGACCCTCGAACCAAAGGTTTGCCCTCCTCTGTCCAACATACATTCTTTTTAGTCAGTTTTAGTAATACTTATCTCTTACTCTATACTCTTCTAAACAAGCAAAAGCAGCAGTTTTTTGTCACTGGAGCAGAGCCAGGATGAGTGTCCTCCCAAAAGCACACAAATAACAACATAACATGCCTTTCTCTGTAATCATTTTGTCATATGGCTGTTTCCTGTATTTTTGGAGCCTCTTTCAGTTTTACAGCAGCTTCCTCGTTCTCCATGAGTCCCATGTTATCCACTTTCTACAGGGCCAGACTCAGGACAAGACCAGACTAAAGCCATACAATCCCACCGTTTGCCCACAGCTTTAAGAGCAGCATTCGCCCCAGGGGTCCGGCCGGTAACTGAACGCTGAGGCCATATTAGCAGCAGTTTCTTTTGCCTCAGACTTCTTCTCTTGGATTTTCTGTCAGCAGTCTCTGGGTGATTAGATTTCTGCTCTTAATCACTTAATCTTGTTTGGGGGTCTTTGTTTCTGGCCCAGTTCCCGTTGAATGGACAGATGTCTGTGTTGTTTTTACCCAGAGGAGGACTGTTGTTTCAAATAGTTCATAAACTGGATTATAATTACTCTAAGTGTTTTAAATTATTCTCCAGTGAAATGTTATTGCAAAGAGAGAAAAAGGTAAAGCTCACAACCACACACAGGAAGTAATAAGAGTTTTCTTTCACACTAAGACTTTCGGTACACTACAAAAAAGTAAGTTTAAAAAATAAGATTTCACAATGACATTAAATGTATTTATTTCTTGTCTCTTGCCAAGACAGAAGCCTCTGAATATGTTGTTTATGTGCTTTTATTTTGTTAATATCACCCTTTTAGTTGGTTTCATCTGTTTCATAATTCTGTTCTTTACTTTGTAGTAGTTTTATTTATTGATTGCACTGTAATGCTCTATGGGACTAATAACTTACATGGCTGACACTCTGGAACCAAACAGACAAACAACAAAATAAATATAAAACATACAAAATAGACAGAGCTGCAAGTACTAACACAATTACAGTAAGAAGTTACTTACTGTAACTGAATCGCTGCAATAAACGTTTAATAGAAAGATTTTATGCATTTACTTAAACGTTAAAGGAGGTTTCTTGAAATCGACTCTCAATACTTTCTTTTTTGCTAATATTGTTGATTTTTGTTTTAATCTTTTTATTCTGAAGTATTCCCTCTACCGGAAGTCCAGTGTTTAGTCTGACCGATTGGCGGATCTGGGATCAGCCCTGATCGTGGAACGCGCTCTCTTCTGCAGCTGCACGTCGCTCTTCACTCAAACAGAGACAGAGGCTTGTCATTTCCTCCGCGCGCGCCTCCACACTCGGAGCTCCAGCCGCTGTTGACGCGCCTCTCGTGTCCGCGCCATGAGCATCCTCCGGCGGCTCAGCTGAACCCGCGCTGCCCGTCTGAAGAGGAGGAGGGAAGATGCCTCATGGAGCGCCCCATCCTCAGCAGTGCGCCCCAGCCCGGACAATAACAGAGCCATGCCGCGGTTCAGCGCCACATGGACGGTGGCTCTGCTGCTCGTCGTGGTTCTAGGCGGAACTTTCATTTTCTGCGAGTACCTCATCTACTTCCCCACCATCTTCAAGTGCTCCTGGCCCGCGGTGAGCCATGGCCGCGGGGAGAACGACATGGACGGCTCCGGCGGGGGGGACTCTGGAGCGGTGCGAGCCATGGTGCTGTCCGACACTCACCTCCTGGGGGCCGTCGGGGGGCACTGGTTTGACAAGCTGCGGAGGTGAGCCCCCTCTTCTTTTGTAGAGCACTGTAAAGACTACTGAGGCTCACTGCTGTTGTTATTGTTCAGGGAATGGCAGATGGAGAGGGCTTTCCAAACCGCGCTGTGGCTCCTCAAACCAGAAATAGTCTTCATTCTCGGGGACATCTTCGACGAAGGAAAGTGGAGCTCACAGAAGGTAAATGTACAGGTTACATTTTTTTTTACGCTTGCTTTGTGTTACTTGAGGAGGATGTAGACACCTGAGCCTCTCCAAAAGAAAAAAAAAAGACAACACGATCCTTCTTTCCTCTTGATCATAGCGCTGCATCATGTTAGAACAAAGAGAACAAGATGGAAAAGAGGAAAACATAAACAAAAGATGCTTGTGAAGCCTTTTTACAAGAAAGACACGCAGCAATATCCTGTTTTATGTTAAATATATGCGTTTTTCTTCTGTTTTCTCAACGTTTGCCATGATGTATTTTTAGTACATCATGTTGCCATACTGTGATCCCATAGGCTGTATAGCATCATTGATATTCACCAGAGGCTGTCATGCTTTACATTTATCATTCCATTCAAGCTGCAGTCTCCATCTAGATGCCCTGAAACATTGTTCAAGAGCAAGAACGGCTTGTATTGGGTCAAACTCCAGCCAATCCCCTGCTTCTTCTTTTGTTCTATGCACATATGCCCTTATGAAGCCAGTCAACCAGCAACATGGTATATTTATAGTTTATATACAAGTATTAATGTGTCACACCTCCATGTGTCTGATAGAAAAGCCTCATAGTGTCACTGTCCCATATTATAACATACTGTATTTATTACCAATGTATTACTGACCATTTTAATCCAAATCTTAACTCACAGCTTAAAAAAATCGATAAATATCTATGTACTTGTAGTTTTCCCTGTAATAAGTCTATTGTTTATGAGTGATAATAGAAAAAAATAAAAAAAACAAAAAGTCAATCCAGATGTGACTGAGGTGTTGTCATAGTGATTACTCCAACCAATCACAGCCCAGAGACGTTTAACTTGTGCTTCTATTGGTCACAAGGAAAAAGGATAACACTAGTAAAGGCTTGGACATTTATTAAAGATTCAAAATGTATTTAGTGGAATATTATTACTGTAGCATCAACTCTGAAGAATACCGAGAGTTTAATAATGAATCAGTCAATCACATCAGATTAATAGACCCCAATAGAGTAATGTAATTATTGATTGGCCTATTTTTCTTAACGCTTTCTACAATTTTGAGAAAGGAAAGCACTATTATGGTGAGATATAGACCGTAAAAGTAACACTATTTGTGACACAGATTAATAAAATGTCACTTTTGCTTGATTAATGCCTTTGGAAACTAATTAGAGATGAAGATGGGAGACAGACTGTGCTTCAGGAGCCAATTAAAAGCAGCCCGGGAGTCAAAGGGATACAAACATTATACAAACATGTCAACACCAGGCTCTGATGTAATTACCGGTCTCTCATGTGGAGCCTTGAAATCCCGCGGGTGCCAAATCCAACCGTTGTAAAGTGAAAAGAAGAGTCCCTGCCTGGGCACCCGACGGGGCGTTGGACTCCTACAGAGAGGGCTTTACGAAGCACCCGCGAGACAGGAAAGAGTAGTTTTTGAGACATAGAAAATTTTATTGGAAATTAATTTAAATTACCATAATGTCCTGGAATGTATATATACATATAATGGAGATAATTGTTTTTATTTATTTTTATTGTCCCCAAAAAACATAAGACATACAGATAAGAGAGAAAATAAAACATAACAAATCTGAAATCCAAAAAAATGAAAAAGAATAAAAAAAATTTAAAGATTAAAATAAAGGCAAAGGAGAGGGGGCATCTATACATTTCTTTGAAATGACTTTTACCATATTAAAGAAATATATAAAAAGTTGCAATTCTTTGAAATGACTTTTACCATATTAAAGAAATATATAAAAAGTTGCAACATTACATAAAAATTGTCTACATTTTTCTTCAGCTCAAACTTCTTTGTAGATCTTGAATTATGTTGTGCAACAGATTGGAATTGGAATATTCAACAATTTTTTATAGTATTTAGCTTCTTGCGTTTTATTTTTCATTGTCCCTCGACTCATGAGGCCTATAAAAGTCCTCCGTAGGGTTAGGGTTAATCCATATAGATTTTAGCATAATGATAGTGATCTGTAATCATCAAATAATCTAGAACCATATGCAACAATCAATCTCTGTGGCCCCCTCCTCTTCCAGCTCATCTGCTACAGTTGCACAGTACATCCCAAGATCAACAACCGCAATAACTATATCTCAAAGGAACGTTTGTATCATAAGTTAGTAACGTCATAACATTTCACGTGATAGACTTGTGACACAGTTTGTGACGTGGAGTTAATGAACCTAAGCAGAGATGGAATAGACAGAATAATTCTTGGTGACATTTGTGAACCTTGAGAAATTTAAAACGTAAAGACAAAAACTGGGTTTATTGTAAGTTTTGTGATTGTCATAAAAGTCCATGAAAATGATTTTAAATAGAGAGCTGTGACTAAGACCGGTCTCTGTTTGTGTTCGGTGCAGCACTGGGAGGACGACGTGCGGCGTTTTCACAGGATGTTCAGACACTCGAGCGACACAGAACTGGTTGTACTGGTCGGGAATCACGACATTGGCTTCCATTACGAGTAAGCTCACACCAACACACCATTGTGACATAAACAGGAACTGATACCAGCTTCTGATAAACCTGTTGTGAGGAATGTTTAGGAGACTCTGCAATATGTCACTGTTTAGCTGCATTTAGTACAAAATAGTCACTGTATTAAGGTATATACAGGGTTTGGAGGCTCACTTTGAAAACAGATTAGTGCATCCAGTAGCCTTCATTTTCACAAACAATAGCAGTAATCTGATTTTACCAGAACTTTTAAAAAAAGTGTCTTATAACCAAGACTCAAGACGGATTTTGGGTAGTTTTATAACGTCACTGCATTTTTCACAAAGAAAAACTGGCAAACGCAGCTGCCGGTTATATCTTACAGTGTATTTTATTTATTTTTTTAACAAAAGCCAGGATTGATAGCTTTAATATTCAGTCCTCTCCATTAAGAAGCAGTACCTGACAAATCCCACTTCACAAAGTCTATTGGAATTTGTTTTGACTGTGACAAAGGGATTTATTAGTAAGAATGTCGGTAGTAGAATCTGCGCTCTATTGGACTGTATAGAGGCAAAGTAAAGTAAATAAAAGAAACAGAAAAACTTCTCGCCGTGTTGTGTAACTGTTGAGCAGTGGCTCCACTGCCCTGGTTAATAGTGATATGTAAACAACAGCTTCACAAGAGGATGTATCAGCACAGAAGAGCCAACCCTGGAGGACCTGAGTCTGCAGCCCACCTCCACCTCAAAAGAAAGGACATTCCTTTGAGGACAGCATGTCCCAATTCTGGCCATAGAGGCTAGATGGTTCGAGAGAGGGGTGATGGAAGCCATTTTTGTTAAATGGCTTTGTTAAATGGTTTGGAAAAGCCTTCTTTGAACAGAGGAGGTGGCCTCAGTTTCATGTTTTCTAGTATTTATAACAGTGTTTTGAAATCTAAAACAAAAGAGTTTCACTCAAGAACAACAAAAACAGCACCTGAAAAGAACAGTGTCACTAACGACTCTGCTGAGCCTTAACAACTCTCACATCAGGAGTCACACTTCCCTTTCAGAGCTAACAACCATGACTCCAGAAGGCAAGGCAAGGCAAGGCAAGGCAAGGCAATTTTATTTATATAGCACAATTCATACACTGGGTAACTCAAAGTGCTTTACAGGAATAAAAGACAATTTACAAGATTTATATTAAGAAACATAAGAAAAAATTAAAAACATTTTAAAAAGAAGAGTGCAAATAAAAGAAAAAAACAAACACTTTAGGTTGTAGTGTAGGCGGAGCTAAAGAGGAAGGTTTTTAACCTCCCATTGAACATTGTTAAAGTTGAGGCTGTTCCAGGTTTTTGCTGCATGAAACTTAAACGCTGCTTCACCCTGTTTAGTTCTAACTCTGGGCACGGGCAGAAGGCCTGTCCCAGATGTTCTCAGAGTCCGAGGAGGTTCATAAGTAACTAGCATGTCAGAGATATATTCTGGTGCTAAACCATTTAGAGACTTGTAAACCAGAAGTGCTGTTTTAAAGTCTATTCTCTGAGCAACAGGAAGAACATCCTGGTGCATCAGGTTTAGTTTCAGGTCAAACTCCTCCCTCTAGAGATAAAGCTCAGCTCTCCAGTTGAGCTCAGAATTGATAAAGTCTTTTGGAATCAAAGACAAAACATCTTCACCTTAAAAACTTTGTCCAGATGCTTTTGCCTTAACCTTTTCTTCAAGATGACCTGGATGACTGAGAACCTTCACAGACTGATATGTAAATGCAAAGGCATTGATGGCTATGGCGTTCACTCAAATAAAATACTAGTCATAAAAAAGGGTAAATGACTGGGCATGTATATATAACGTCTTTGTATAGAATAGGAAAAGAGTTAGTCGTGGCGGGCCAGGCTGGGTTAAATCCATCTAAAACCTGTTCAAACACAACTAAAACTTCATTAAATTCAACTAAAACAAATCTTTGCAAAAGCTTTGGACAGCCCTGCTTTACATGATTGTGTCTCACTGTTCTGCTTAAATATGCAACAATACACCAGCTTTTTATTTATTAAAACAACACATTTCCTCATCATATTTTGGTGTTATTAAGAGACACATTGCACACTTCCTGATGTGTGACTGTTAAACCTGTTCTACTTCTTCTCTGTTGTTGTCTCTCTGATGACTCTTTTTTCTATAATGATTACTGATTATGTGCTGACACCTCTGCTTCACTGACTCTTATTAATAAATACCAAGAGCTTTAATACAACGGCCTGCAGCTCCTATCAGTGGTGTTTTGGCTGAAAAAACTCCACTTGTGTAGGAGGTGCAGAACTCTACAACTCATACTCATTCACACCTCCACAAAATCTGAATACATCCAGATACATACCACACAGGCCGCCTCCGAATGTGTCCACGCACTCAGGACACATTTAGTCCATTCATAACTTGGCCAAATTAGATCTGTCCAGATTATATTAGATTACATATTATAGACACACATAAGGCTTCTATCATGTCCCAACACTTGACCCTGTCCTGAGAGTTGGGGTCTATCTGCAATTAAAGTTGTGCTGATGATATAAACGCAATCTAAAATATCTGTTTGGCTTGATAAATGTCTTTGGAAACAAATTAGTGATGAAGATTTAAGACTAAGAATGTGCTGCAGGGCTGCATGAGGACTGACAACAGTGGCAGCAGCGTTTGGTTTGAACAAGTCCGACCATTTTAGACCAGTCTGACGGTATTTGAGCTGAAAAGGGCCATTGTTATGTGTCTGAACAGCCACACAATCAAATGTTAGTGACACAAGTGAATTCCTCATGAAGCACTGTGCACTGTTCAGAAAATATTAAGCAGATCAAAATTGTGTCTTTGCCTAAACACTTAATATTATTCATACATTTCATACTAGATTTATGAAGACATTAAATAAAGAAACACCCAGGTCTACTCTTAGTCTGTCTGCAGGCTTGTGTTGTTGGCGTACATACAAACATACAAACACGGCATGTGCAAAGTGCAGGACATATGAGGTATTGTCCCAGTGCTCAGTTGTTTATGGAGAGGGAACTGTCTGTCAGGGACCGAGCACCAATGCAATGCTGGAGCAGGGAGGGGTCAGAGTTCAATAGTTGGATTAAAACCAGACTGTTTCAGTTGAAGCCACACCCTGTTTTTTTGCAAAAGGCACTAAACCAGTTTTATTGTGTAGTAGTGTATAACTCACAGCCGTTTGCTTTTAGTTTGTGTGCTCCAGTAAGATGTCAGGCTTATGGAAAAGTACGTTGTGTAATATGTTATTGAATAGTTCAATCATTAAACATATCAACTATGTTCTTAATAGTGTTTAATCACCTCAAAATATTACTCTATTTTGTAAAATATTTATGTAAAGCTCCATAAAACCAAGTAGAAGATCCATTTTAAAAGCCAAAAAGGGGGTCAGATGAGAAGTTTGTTTGCTGTTGGGGTTTATTTGTGAAATAATACTTAATCATGCGTAATTTATTCCTTTTTTTCAACAATATTTTGAAATTTTCCAAATGCAGGGCGCACCCTGGTGGTGGCTGCCAACAATTAATTATTAAAGAAATTATTTTAAAAAAAGAAAGAAAATAAAAATTTATGAATGTCACAAAATGTTTTTTCTTATATAAAAGTTAGCCCATGAACGTACTGAATGCAAAGTTAAATCTAGGCAAATAAACTCAACACCTCTTATGTGCATTTATGACAAACTAACTTGAGAGGTGAAACATAATCAACAAAACTAAATTATCATCAGAACTATTTTCACTGGGTTTGTTCATAGACAACAGCATGTCCCTGCAGGGCTACCGTAGCTGTACACATGCTCCAGATGTCACCAAAAAGGGTAAAAACTAAAAACAATACAGTTAGTATATTGTATAAAGTCTATACAAAACCTGTGCTCCAGTGACACTTGAATCTAACCTACAAATTGAACCACACTTAATTTACTAAGTGGCTTTTAAAGAATCTAAATTACAATAAATATACAGGGAAATGATTGAGTTTGTGACTTGAGTGACTTTATTGCTGCCTTGAGCCACAGTACTGTATTTAGATCTTCAGTTATTCCTGGACACTCTAATTTGTGGTGTTGTGTGCATGTTATATTTAAGCTGTGTATTATTTGTGCACAGCTGTGTGACCAGTGGACCTCTGTCTGTCTGTCTCTATAGGATGGACTGGTTCAAGCTGCAGCGCTTTGAGAAAGTTTTCAATGCTTCCTCCACAAGGATCGTCACCAAGAAGGGAGTCAAGTAAGTTGAGCAATAACCAGAAAAAACTGTGGGGCATATATAAAAGGGAATTTAGCAGGTGGTCCTTAGAACTGGGAAGAGTAAAAAGACAGGCTTAGGAAAGGAGAAGTACTTTTACCATTAATACAAGACCTGGAAACAGTTTAAGACTCACAGTATAGAAAATTCAAGTCTGGCTTTGCTTCCACAGTGAGAAGTTTATAAAGGCTTGTATTGTGTCACTACAAATGTAACAGGCCAAAGCAACACCAGACATTTATCCTCAATAAATGTCAACAGTCGTCCGGCCGGGCTAGACGTCAAAATTGAAGTGTAATAAATAGTTTTGGAATTGGTGCTTCAGCTTAAGCCTCGGTCGTAGAATGGTACTTCAGAGAGTTCTACCAAGGGCACCCCAACACATGTACCTGGCAACTTAATATATATCCCATAAGTGAAAGTAGATGCATTATTAAATTGTAGGCTCACATTAAACAATAAACATATAGAAACTAATTTTGTACATAATGTTTAAGCCAGTGTTTTTAAACATTTTATTCAGGAAACCCATATTTCAAAAGACCGTATGTGACAAAAAAAACAATTGTTCTTGAAATAACATTTTTCTCTAGCTAGTCGGTAGATGTTCAGCCTGAAGTCAGCTCCCGCTGACTAATGATATCATATTCAGAATATCGTCTGTAACCTGCTCCGCTAAGTCAGCTCCAGAATCTGACGGTTACAGGCGATAATGCATGCTTCAACATACTCTGATCAGAGGGAGATAGACAAGAGGCAACACGCTGGTTCAGTCAGTTCTCTCTCTCTTAAAGCTTTATTGTTAGGATCACAGTTATATACACAGACAGTGTGACAAACATGGTAAAGTTCTGTAGTTAATGGTGCAACTACCAATCACAGAATACATTCAGAATGTTACCAAAAAAAGGGAAAGGCACATATGTTTCTTGTGCAACATGTCCTCCTATGGGAGAACCATATGTTTCTCAAATGGTATGTCTAAATATAACCTTTTATGACTGGACTCACAGTCAAGCAAGAGGCACAAAGTGTATTCCAAACTATCTACTTCAGAAGACATGTTTCAAGATTTAACCTTACAAACTGAACTAAAAGATTATTATTACAAAATATGATTAAAATACCCCCCCCCCCCCCTTTGGTTCCATTTAGGTTTTAGTCTTTTTTAGTGTCTTTTCAATTAGTCTTTGCATAGTATTATTACTGTAACCACCTCAGAAATCCATCTAAAACCTGTTCAAATCCATCTAAAACCTGTTCAAATCCAATTCAAACTTGTTCAAAATCATCTAAAATCTTTAAAATTTGTTCTTCATCTAAATTGAATTACATTGACTTTTGTATTTATAAATCAAAATTTATATATAATATTTTAATGTAAATATATATATTTTCAAAATCCCCTGCGACCCACCTTTGGGTTCTGACCCCATGTTTGGGACCCAGAAGTTTAAGCTGTTCAAAATCCTACTTAAGATAATTAAAAAGCCTGCGTTTTAACCAACCATGATGCCGATTGATGGTGTCTTGGTATTATACTTTAAATGGAATGAAACCTACATAAAAGCAAACTCACACAGCATATAGACCAGGGGTGCCCAAAGTGGGGCCCGGGGGCCAAAATTGGCCCGCCAAGGGGTTTTAATGTTTTGCAACTAAAATTGCAAACTGATACTGATTTAATCTGCAGTGAAGGTTGATCACACTTAACCTTTGGTAAATGGCCTGTTGCATTAACATTGGGTTTATAGTATATCCCAGAAACCCCTGAGAGCCCCTCACTCTTGGTCCTCACATTAACCTTAAAGGGCTGAGGGGCTTAAAAAATAAAACACAGGTAACTATAAGACAATTCAGGTAGGTTTGTGCATGTGTGCACATTTACACACTTTATACGTCCACAACTAGACTGATTTTTGAAAAGTCTGGGTCAAACAGGTTAAGTTCGCAGAGCTCCAATTAGCCGCTGCCTCATCAGAACAAAATGGAGCGGAGACATTTCTTTCAATTACATTCAAGAGACTTATGTGTTTGTGTTTCCCCCTTTTTGACAACTCCAAACACCAAAGAAATAAAGCAAAAGTATGCTTAGATCTGGTGCACATCTCACTCAAAGAAGGAACAATGCACTGGAAGTCTATCTTAAACAAAGACTGATCTTTTTATGCAGCCATTTAATTAAGTGTCTGCAAAAATTAAACGATTATTCCTTAAAGAAGGTTGAATTATTGTGGGGGTCTTTGGTTAAATTAGAAGCTCAGTTTGGCGCTTTGGAAATATAATCACCCTGTAGTACATTTATGACTCACTTTGTACAAGTTTATTTCCAAACATTAAATACACATGTTATTCTTTTATAATACAAAACATTGCATCTTTTTACAGATCACATCAAATATTTAAACATTCTTCTCTCATATTCTCTCATTTCTTGAACAGTGTGGTTGGGAGACAGATAATCCTAAAAGGAAACCTTACATACCTTTATTTACTTGAACGCTTTAGCTTTTACAGCCTCTTTACATTTAGTCCATATTTAGTAGAACCTTTTTGTTATACAATAGCTTTTCCTTCATACTTTTATTGGCATTTTTAAATTGTAAACCCTTTGTGAAGAGAAATATAAAACACTAAACATGCTCTCACTTACATGTCAGAGGCTATTTACCTACGATAGTATGTACTTAGTTTGCTGAATATTTTAATGTTCCTGGTTAATCGAAGCACCACCAAATAAAGTGAGCTATGACGTCTGTGACAACTAACCCCCATCTCTCTTTCCTCACAAGCCCAGTGGAACCTGCGTTTGTCGTGTTTGTTGAGATAGATGCCCGGTTAAAAGCGCTGAGATCTGAAGTGACGCGTGGGGCTCGCAGGCTGGGTGTCAGCGTGTTGATACGACAAGAGATGAATAGTTGATGTTGTGTTTTGTGCAGAGCTCGCAGTCTGGCAGCAGCGTGACAGACAACTGTGAAGGAACGCAGCTCTATCCTCCGACACCGCCCATCATGTTACAGGTAAACCACACGAGCGTCAACTGCAGATAATTCACCGCTTTAACAGAATGATTCAAACATTAAGCATCTGTTCACTCTAAATTTAAACATGGTGAACCATCTTTGTGATTTAAATAAACTCTACAGGAAAATATACTTAAGCTTAAAGTTGTAAATATAATATTCAATTAGGATTTTTATAGACTCTAAAGCAACAATGTGCATCAATGTGAACAAAAACAATGAACAATGTGACCAAAAAATCTCAAACTTTCCATCAACAACAAGCTTTTAGAACAAGCTGTTTCGATAAAAATGAATCTGTAAACATGTATCTCCATTAGTGAGAACAAATGAAATGACTGGAATAAAAAGAGACTTGGCTTTAACTCAAATTCAAGTCTGGCTTCAACAAAATCACACACAGAACAAGGACTGTGCCGACTCCTGCAATCTGGCTCCTTTCATCCAACTGGAAAAGTACAAATGCCAAAAACAAACTGCTCCTTTTCCAGACAAACAGTGTTGATGTTTTTATTTTTGTTGGTTGACTCACATTTTAAACTTAAGAAATATATTTTCTCTGACAACTAGACTTTTTTACAAAGGTATTTTTTCAGAAATGAACTAAACTTTTGACGCATCACAGCATTTTGCCCATAATATTTATTCACATCTAATTACTTACACACTGTTTTTTAAGGTTGCAGCATTTTCAGTGACTATTTAGATGAAGGAAGACACGCTGTAGTCTCGGCATGTTTAATTAAAAGAGCTGTTTGTCTGTACAGCATTATCCTTTATACAGAGTGAGTGATGCCAGCTGCACTGGACAGGATGCTGCTCCAGCCGAAGAGCGCCACCTGCTGTTCAGAGAGAAGTATGATGTTCTGTCCAAGGAGGCTTCACAGAGGGTGAGTACCATTATGAATAAGATTTGAAATAATCACAGTACTAAAGGGACATACATATTTGTTATTAAAATATAATAGGTAAGAATGCTTGTGTTTAGAAAAAGGCACAAATTGACATAAATCTTTAAATTAGTGCATAGTTATAAAAATATAATAACTAATGATGGTAGAGTGTCTTGAAATTTTCAAATGTTTTCATCCTGTGTATTTAGAAAATTAATTTAAAATAATTTTAATTTGAACTGGTAAAATCCATTAATTTTGTGGAAATACCCAAATATTTTAAACCAAATTCTGCTCCCACGACTGATATGTTACATGTTACTGCAATACCCTGGAATTCAGTAGTTTTACATTCAACCTGGAAAATTATTGTGTAATGTATACTTTCATGAAAATCTTTAATTGTATTTCAATCCTTAACGTTTCTCCAGATTGCGTCTGTAAACTTAGGTGAACATTTCATTTGAAACTTAACTGGCTTTAGATAAACAATGCAGCATCACTTGTAAGGCCTTCTGTAAAAATGACGTTTTTGAGTTTTGGACCCAGTTTGTGGAAAGGAGATGAATCCAACGCAAAAATAGTGGAATAAACATGTGCCTGGTGTAATTTTATGACTAAATACTGTGGAAAAAAAACCTCTGGAAAATGAATTGATAAAAAGAGTGCGAGTCCTGATGATGTTGATCATATGATCCTGTGTCCTCAGCTGCTGCAGTGGTTTAAGCCCCGCCTCGTCCTCAGTGGCCACACCCACAGCGGATGTGAGGTTCTCCACGACAAGAAGTATCTGGAGGTCAGCGTGCCATCCTTCAGCTGGAGGAACAGGAACAACCCCAGCCTCATCCTGGTGAGGGACACCTGACACTTTCACTATAATACATTTTCTTCCACTTAGTCCCGTTAGGGGTCACGGGTGATTACTTTCACAATAATACATTTAAAAATGAATACATGTGACACCTCTTTCTAATATCACTGTCAATCATTTCATACAAATAAAACCAAAAGCACAATTATCAAGTTGTCAACCATAGTTAGCTACTGTATAATTGTACGGCTCAGCTCAGCACAAACCTCCTCAGCCTGCCTCTGGACCATTTGCTCCATATCATCATTTTCTATTCACTGTCTCTGTCGTGTCTGTCAAATGTCAAAACAAACCTCGAAGAAGTCCAAGAGGTGAACCCTAAGCTAATTCTTAACAATATTTTAATGCAATTTCTCTTCATGTATACATATACGGTTGCTATTTAGTTAATAAACTTCATCAAGCCCACTGTCTTAAAAAAATTAATATTTAGAGAATAGTTTTCAATAATGAAAGGGACCTGAAAAATTATTAAATTAGGCAAATGTCCTGGAAATAATGTACAGTATATTGACCGGGCAATTTGAATGTATTTTTTGTAGTTTTAGTATTTACACTCTTTTTCAAACTGACTGGGTAAACTTTAGCGCACATTTAGTCAGCAGGCTTTAGATAAACAATACAATACCCAGTGAGAATTTTAGTTTGTGTGGGAGTTTAAACTGAAGCAGACAGGAATAGTCAGAATAATTCTAGCTAATAGAAAATAAGGCCATTACAGTGTAATGTGGGAATGAGGACTCAAGTGCGCACAAGACGGTGAAGGTAAGTGATACTTTATTAAAGTACAGATAGTGATAGGAAGCTGGAGAGACAGGCTGAGAGTTGGAGTTGAACCGTGAAGCTGAACCGAGACCTGGTGCCGAACCGGTGACTGGAGACCAAGCTGGAGAGCTGGGCTGAGAGTTGGAGTGAGCCGTGGAGCTGCGCCGAAGCCTGGAGCCGAGTCGGTGACTGGGGCCAAGCTGGGAAGCTGGGCTGAGAATGAAGTCCAAACCTGAGACTTGGAGTGAAGACTGGAGAGAGGACTGAGACAAGCGCTGGAACAAACGCTGGAAACATTCACACAAAGTATGCTGAACGATCTGGCAGGGAAGAGGTGGACAGGAGGTTTAAATACCTCACTGATGGTAATAGGCTACAGGTGCTTGGGACAGGTGGCAGTGATGAGATGAAGGAGAGAGAAGGAAAGTGGAGTGGATCCCTGAGAGACACGGAGTGGATCTGACATACAGACGGTCTATTAAAAATTATATGACTGTTAATGACAAAATGTTTAAAATTGTTAACATTGTCAAGTCCAGAAAATGTCCCGAAAATGTTAAAAAGATTTAACTCTACGGGTTATATATTATAATACGCTCTTGTGTTATGTTCCAGGCGTCGGTGACTGCGAGCCACTACTCTCTGTCCAAGTGTTTCCTGCCGGAGGAGAGCACAGTGATCGGAGTGTACTGTTCGGCCGGCGCCTGCCTGCTCCTCCTTTTCTTCGCCCACTGCCTGTGTATGAAGGGCTTGCTGCAGTGTCTCAGCCTCTGTCTGCTGGGAAAACACAAATCTCTGTGAACTACACTACCCACAATGCACTGACTGCACAGGACAGGTTTTATGTGGAGTATTTGTAGCACTGTGAAGTCCACTCACTGACACTGTAAATGTTAACGTCGTGACCGAGGCGTTGAGTTTCTTCACTGGTGATGTTCGGACGGGTGGAGCTTGTTCCGACAAGAACACAAGAAGCACAAAGGACACTTCACTGAGCCCAGTTCACTTTTACCAGAAATGCACACTTTTAACTTAACACTTTTAAATCAGCAGGTACTGTACATGCAGCTGTAAATAAACTGCTCAAAAAATGAAGGGAATATATCTAAAACAGACATGTCCAACGTCTGGCCCAGGGGCTAATTATGGCACAAGGTGAGATTTAATGTGGCCCTCAGCTTCAGAGATAAAATGTATTGTTTATGACTCCAACAGCAGCAGCTTTATACAAACAGGTTCAAAACCGACTAAGACCTTTTCAAATCCAACTAAAACCTGTTAAAATCCAGCTAAGACCTGTTCAAATCCAACTAACCTTGTTCAAATACAACTAAAACCTGTTCAAATACAACTAACCTTGTTCAAATACAAGTTAAACCTGTTCAAATACAACTAAAACCTGTTCAAATACAACTAAAACCTGTTCAAATCCAACTTAAACCTGTTCAAATACAACTAAAACCTGTTCAAATACAACCTAAACTTGTTCAAATACAACTAAAACCTGTTCAAATACAACTAACCTTGTTCAAATCCAACTTAAACCTGTTCAAATCCAGCTAAGACCTGTTCAAATCCAACTAAGGCCTGTTCAAATCCAACTAAGGCCTGTTCAAATCCAACTTAAACCTGTTCAAATCCAACTTAAACATGTTCAAATCCAACTAAACTTTAGAATAAGAATAAAATCAAAAGATTGGAAATTTTCCTCTCATCAAATGATGCCCACTTTGCAAAAAGTTTTGGACACCCCTGAGCTGTTATAACTGACTGAAAATGTGTACCCTCTCTTTACCAATTTTATATTTCTCTACTAAAAGGCAAAATATAACCAGGTTCAAAAAGTGAAAAAATAAGTAAGAAAAGCGTACCCCATACGTCTGTTTACCTTTTATACAATGTCCAGACATGCTCCTGATGGTTAAGATGCAGATGTCCCAGACCTGGTGGGAGTTGGTCACATGCACTGATCTGTAACGTCCCATTGGTGTTTGGTTAGATTTTGCTCTCGGGAACCACAGGGCCAGTTCTTCTCCTAGGTTTAGTGCACTAGATTTGGCTCTGAAGGTGGCTTCCTGGTTTTATGGATTTTAGTCATGTGTGAACCTTTGCTGGTGCGCTGCCATTAATAGTAGCGTGTTAAAGTTTTTAGTTTTAGTTTAGTTAAGTTCTATAAGGTTCAGCTTTTGAGAATGTGCCTGAAGGCTGTTACCAGTGAGCAGCTCGTCGTCTGGACCTTCAAACATTAATGACAGAAACAAGGAAAAAGATCTACCTGGGAGTTTAAGGAAGGAGCGGTTTTCAGATCATTTTTCATGTCCCAATGTAGATGTCCCTTTTATTTGCACCAAACGTGTGCCATAAACACGCTGTTATCCCTGAAGTTTGAAATAATTTGCAGGAGAAGTGTTTTTGAACAAATCTAACCCTCTTTCTTTTACTGCTCATCAGTAAAAGTCAAAACCGTGTTTACTTTGTAGTACTTTCATTTCTTCTGTGGATTGTAAACAGCTCATAATGTGAAAGCCACATACTCAAAAACCATCCATCCTGTGTAAAAGAGCTACAGATATATTCACCTCTACAGTTTTCAAAGGTGCACCACAGAATGGACTTCTATTGTACAGAAATAAACCTTTCATAAAATCTTGCACATTATATTAACAGTATATAGCTGACTTTTGTATCTTGTGAAGATGAAATGTTCCCTTTATTCTTTGAGCAGTATCTCACTGGTCCGACAGGAGTTGGTAAAGTCGAGTCTGTGTTGGTGGTTTATGTCTCTCCGCTGATGTTTCCTGTAATTTGATGTAAACCCATTACATCCTTGTCAATTCTCTTGTAAAAGTCACTGTGTGATTTTTATTTTATTGTTCATCCAGGTTTTTGTCTGTTTTTTTATTAAGGATAAATAAATAGATTTGACATATTAGCCTGGTCAGCCATAGACAGAGAAACAGAGCAGTAGGTAAAGCATTTTAGATGAACAGTTGTAATTAGTGATGGTCAACAGACTTACTAGAGTGGATATGGAGACCCTTTTCACTTTATACAGTGTCTGGATGTGGCTGGCCCGGCTGATGCAAAAGGTTTGTGACAAATTGTTAAGATGTTCCTGAAAAACTGTAAATAAATAAATCTTAATCTTGAACCTTGTGTGCATCATATGTCCATAATATGTCCAAGTTCGAAATTCGATCATACAAAACATAGTTTGTTCTACTCCAAAAGAAATAAGAGAACGGAAAGATTAACTTAGACTTTCAGATTTATCACTGAGGGACACATATCTAACAGTTCTTATAGGCAATCCCTTACTTATAATCATTAATATTAGGTACAGTCATAGTTTGAAAATATATTTGATTTTTAGAAATAGTTTCTCTAAAGCTGTACTTATCCAGGTGCTGATGGGTTTAGCTGATAAAATAATCTGTATACTGATTAATTGCAGGTTTTTGAGCTTGTGTTCATGTTTTACCAGGCTGTCGTGCTAGATCTGAGGTTGACACTGGCTGTTTTATGGCGCACCAGGAACTGCATTTTGATCAACTGTGCTAAATAAACCTTTAGTAGAAATGTACTGCTAAATATCAGGGGACATAGAATCTGGATGGAGCCCCCAAACATCATGTTGCACAGATGACAATGATGTGAACCATATAGTCAGTGTGTGTAAAAAGGACTTACACATGATCCACAGTAAAACAGGTGAGCTGTAACAAATCCAGACACAACTGGACACCAAGATGGAAATAAAGCAATGTCCTCTAATGTGCCTCTTTATTTAAAGAAAATAAAAATGTCATTTATCAACCTCCCAGGCCAAACAAGGGTTTTGCGCCTCCAGTCAGTTCACTCTGTTTTGGGGATAGACGTGTACTGTAGCAGAAGAAAGGCTGATGCTGTTTGTACAAGGAGAAGAGCTCATCTTGTTGGGTGCCGGTCACACATTCATAGTGCCTGTGCCATTGGGATGGCGCCAAAGGACCAAAGAATTACTAATATTGCACGCTCTCATTTATTCATCTCCATTCTAAACATGCTTTCCTATGTGTGTATGTATACATATTTACCGTATACATACATAGGTATGTACACCTAGGCACACACAGAATTAAACATGTATAATTGTACATATATATTTATATAGACCTATAAATTTACATGTACATACATTTATAAAATTTTACACACAACGCACACTCGCGCTCACTCCTGCATACAAACACACAATGCGTCTGTGAGTCTATGTTTGTCTTATGTACACATGCGCACAGGCATCAGTACACATCTCAGACATACTCCAAAAAAAACGTTGGTTCCTATTAAAACAACACCAGGTTGCAATTTGGACACTTTCAATGGATTTCCAATGTTTGTTTAAAGCTGTGAAATTCAAATAATAATAATAAAAGAAAATTAAAGGAGGAAATAAAACCAAAAGAAAACAAAGGCATGGCGCTGCAACTTCTGGTCTTCACTGCAGGTAAGTGGTTACTTTGCATAATGTATACAGGTTTTTAGGATTTTTTCCCTATTTTTTATTTTTTACTAAACAGCATTTCCTTTTTTTTATAAACCAGAAAAAACTAAACTCTACAGAGAAAGTCCCCTACCCGCAGTCGTCCGCTGCCGATAGAGTTTGACATCAAGCTGTACAGCGCAGTCGAAAACATACTTACATCTGAGCTCATTTACAGGTACAGCCATAATCAAGGCACAAAGATCTACAAGTAGATTTGTTTTTCTTTCAATTAAGTTGTACAAAATAATATTACATTTTACAGTCTGTACAGGATAATCCAACCTTGCACAGTGTACAAGTAAACCAAAAAAAAACTAAATCAGGAAAAAGAAATAGAACAATACATTTTCTCTCCCGTGGTCCCTCCCCTTCAGAAAGTCAAAGCTAAAAGGATGGTGTTGTGTGTGGAGCGGGCAGGAGGCAGTCCGAGTCCCGTTGTGGAGGCTGCAAACCGGGGCTAAGGTGCACACTCAGCTCTCAGTCCCTTCGTTTATTCCTTCATTTCAAACAACTCCCCCAGACCTCCCACTCTTAAACTCCACCAGCGTCGGGCCGCTCGCTCCGCCCCGCGAGCCAACGCCGTGACAGGGTTAATAAATATAGTGATGCTACATTGTGTGTATGCTTCCTCTGGAGAAAAACAAAAACATCAAAAAAGTTATTAAGGAACCTGATGCAAAGTGCATTTATCTCTTTATACGCTCCCCTCCTTTTGTCGCAGAGAGGGGCAAAAATATAGCGGGGAAAAGGTCATGAGGGTGACCCCTGCTTTAAACCAGCAGCGGGCGCACAAACATAATCACACACATCCCAGATCTTCTTTCTTCAAAAACACACTCAGCCTCTACAATGAGGTCCTGTCGGTGTGTTTCAAGTTTCACACCCAACAGTTTAGGTCCGACGACAAAGCCAGTCGAGAAAAAGTTTAAAACAAAAAAAAAGACACAAAAGGGCAAAATTAAGGAGGTAGCCCGAGGCTTAGTGGAATGACAAAAAAAAATCAAGGCTTTTCAAAAGGATTTTAAAGAAAAGTAATAACCAGCGGCACACGACAGCTTTGTTCCCCAACCTTCCTTCAACATCGGGATGAATTTGTCTGAGAAAAAGTAGAAAAAGCTAAGAAGAGGATTTGACACACTTCAGTAGTACTTCATAGTCCGGGACTTGTAGAAGGAGCGGTACGAGAGCGTAGGGAGGCAGACAGGAGCAGGACGAAGAGGCGTGTCCCATCACAAGAGTTCGTACTGCCGCAGGTGCATTCGCTGGATGATGTCCCGGCAGTCATTGAAGACCCGCCGGATGTTTTCGGTGTCAACGGCGCATGTGAAGTGGGGGTAGCAGTAGTGTCTACCGTCGCCGCTCGCAGTGCTGATCCGCTGAAGGGGGGCAACAACACGGGACAGCAGTGAGAGCAGGTACTAACAATAAGATACAACATGTAGTGGCAGCTGTTTTTATAAATGCCATTATCAACTTCAGTCCTCACCATTCATAACAAATATTTATAAATATTCAGAATAATTTGTTAAATGCCAGTTTTAGTCGTTAAAGTCTCCTGTGTTTTTTATGTTTTTTTTTTTTATATTTTAATTGGAATTTTTTGGGGGACCCAAGATGTTTTAGTTGGATTTTTTATATTATTGTAGCAAAAACTAGCTTAACCTATGACATAAAATCAATCTGATTCAAATCCATTTAAAATCTCAATGCCCATAATATCATCTACTGAATGTATTATAGGGCCACATAAAACACTGCAAAGGGCTGCATTTGACCCCCGAGCCTTGAATCTGACATGTTTGCATTAAAAGATACTAATACTTACAAGAAACTCGTCCCGGATGAAAAACTTAGCTCTTGTCACTCTGGGGTCTTCACCAGGTTCAGGGGTGGCTTTAAAACAAGACAGGGGCAGTTAATACACAAAACAGGACGTGTGAATAGATATAAAAAGGCTTAATACCAACCTTCATTTGGAATGGTGTAGCGAGCATATTCAGGGAAGTAGTCTTCAATTTTGGATTTTCCAGCTAATACTTTCTCGGCCAGCATGTCCTGCTTGTTCAGGAATAATATGACCGATATAGTGCGTAACCATCTGGAAAACACAACCAAGACAACGCACATTTGAATTAAAATTGATAATAAGTGTGAAGGATTAAACATATCTACTTTTTAATGCACTCAGCAAAACAATTTTAATAAATGAAGAGCACCAAATATTTGAATAAATTCTGCTTAAACAAGATGGTTTTTGGCAAACGTTAACCAACCGACTGCATGTGTGTGCTGTCAGTGAGCGGCAGAGAACATTTACAAGTGGTTTAATATTCAGGTGATGGATGTCACACACAGTTATACATATACAGAGCAATGTGTAGAAAGCTGAAGACAAGAAAACACTAAGAAAACCCATGCATCCCGTAAAATGTGCTGTTGTTAAAAGATTAAAGGTAAAAAAATACAAATAATAAAACTCCTCTTCATCCTCTCAGTTGGCCATGAGCAAATAATAATGTCAGAAAATGCTATTCACAGAACCCAGATTAATACACATATGGTTTTAGGACCTGTGCTTCCTCATCAAAGACTGTTATACTGAGATCTACCTGAACAATAGAAAAGTCCATTAGTAGAATAAACATTTTTTTGATACCGCCTCTAAACTGTCTAATTTTGTGATTTGCACAGTCATATAAATGAACAGAAATTAATGAAAGTAAAAATGAGAAAAGTCAGTGTCAATGCATGCACTTAGTTTGGTTCTCACCTGTTGTTCCAAATGCTGCGGAAGAGGTCCAGAGCTTCCCGTAGCCGGTTGGTGTTGTTGTCTTCCCTTATTACCATATTATAGCTGCTGCTGGCCACCACAAAGATGATAGCAGTGACGTCTGAAAGAGAAGGACATATAAAACATTAGGGGAGAGATTTACAAGTAAGAATGTCGATAGTTTTGGTTAAACAAGTGAAATAACTGGTCCCTTCTTCATGCCGTGTGAAGCCATACAGAGCAGAAATAATGTTTAAATAAAAAATATGCTGCTCTCACCATTAAAGCATTGGATCCATTTTCTCCTCTCATCTCTCTGGCCCCCAACGTCAAACATGCTGCAGGAAGGGGAAACAAAACAAAACATGGTCAGACAGTTAAAACACACTGGCTGTTGCCATCTTGTGGTGATATAAATCTATTGGCACTAAGAGCATTAGGTAAAAACAAGAGCACAAATAGACAAACATGAAAGTTCGATTTGAAAGTGAGGCCCTAATAAGTAAGAGCATGAATCAGAAGTGTGGCATTACAGTGATATTCTGGGATTTTGATGTAGGGTTGTATGTGGAACTTGTGTAGTTGGTACATTTACTTTAGAAGATTACAGTCTGTGTGCACACAGACTGGAGAACTCAACAGACTCAGAGAAGTAACATAACGCTGTATACAGGTGTTTTAGTTTATATCTAAGCAACCAGCTGAGAATTCTGCTGTGAACACACTATAGTATCTGCTATTTATTTATTGCACCTTGTCCCTGCGCTCTGCTGAAACAGGGCACTTAAGTCCTTGGATTTTGGCCTAAATGACTGAAGATACTCAGCTCTTGATCTTCTATCCTGTTCATAAATCTTGTCAATTTTTGTGAATGCTGTTGTCTTGTTATGTTGCGACCTGAATTGCCACTTGGCGATGAAAAAAAGTTTTCTAAATTTGAATAGTACCCAACCTTTAAAAGCTCTGTGTAGCGTACTTCTAAACATTTGCTCAGAAAAGACCATTTAGTGTGCACTGCTTCTCTGATTCTGTCCCGTTCTCCAGACTACACTCTACTCTATTAAAGGTAATAATACACTAACCGTATGCAACTCTACTGAGAAAACTTTAAAATGTATATGTGTTGGATTGTAGTATGTGAACTGACGGCAACATTTAGACTCAACAGATCTTAACAATAAAACATGCAGTAAGTTTAAGTTTGCCCATGTGACCTCCTTAAGCTTATGGATATAAAAAATCTCCTCAAACTAAACTAGACTCATGTTAATAGTAATATGGGATATAATCTGATTTATGCTCTTATTCATTCAATGTCCCCTTTGACCCTGGTTGAACAGAAGCCATCAAAGTGATAAAAAAAAATCGATGCCCCAAAGGAAAGTAATGCAGTTTTATCAAATATTTTGTGATATAATCCGATACAAAGGCCCGTTTCAGATGCTAGAATAAGTCTGCTGTGTGTCTGCCGCTGCGGAAGTGGGTCATCCCATGTGACATCACCAGAGCGCTTACAAAACCTGCTGTTATAACAGGAAGTAATAGTCAATAACGTTCAACAGGAGTCCCCTATTTGAGCAGCAGAGAGTGGACAGGGCTGCGTTTGAAGCAGACTTTCACAGACAGTGTTTCTTAAAAGTGTACCGACTTGTGACGTTTAAGTCCAAAGTAAATATGGACGGAGAAACACAGAAGGCGTTCTTAACTGGGATCATGGGGACAGTGACGTAACGCATGTGGTCAAAACTTAATGTTTCCTCTGTTAGAGTTCAGGAGAGAAACCTTTAGGATTTGTTGGGATATTTCATTTCCGTTGAAAAAAGTGGTTCTTAATCTGAATAGGATTTTTCTGGTTAAGTAAGTTTTAGTTTAAGATTTTCCAGAAAATAGTTCCACAGTTTGGCAGCATAAAAACTAAAAGACGTGGCACAAGGTTCATTCCAGACTGAAAGAGCAACTAATAATTCGGTAACCGTTCCAGAGTCCTGTGAGGTTCATATGGAGATTTACATAAATATTTTGGATCTAAAGCATTAAACACAATCAGAAGGATTTTATAGTCAGTTCATTTCACAATTGGGAGAGAGTGGAGTGATATAGTGACACTTGTTTTTTTGTAACTACCCTGGCTGTGGCGTTTTAGCTGTGGTTTGTATTGGGACTCTCTGAAAGCGGAGGGCAATATCAAAGACAAAAGACTAATGGTGCTACCAACACAATGAAAAACATATATGAAAAGTAGCTTTCCATGACAATTATGTGGTAAATATTGTGTCTTTTTGAATTAAAACTTGGACTTACTGAAAGTTGACTTTATCTACTTGGAACCTTGTCTCAAAAATCCCTGAAGTTAACACTCGGCAGCGTAGCAGGTCCTGGGAAAAACAAGTAACAAACAAATAAATATTAGGGTCAAATACAGAGAGAGGAGGAGAAAAAGAAGAGGGTTTTATTTTGAGAACATGAACATGAATGAGGTGGACTGACCTGGTCCGTCGGTGTGTAGTCACTCTGTCTTACGGAGTCGATTCTGTCCAGAAAACTGTGAACACACAACCAGAAATATAACCTTAGACATTTATAGCCCTAAAAGCAGATTTAAGTGACATCTGTGTTGCACATCAGATTTGACTTTTACACAGGACCACCAAAAGAGGAAAGGGCACAAGGCCAGAGGTCTTTAACCAAAGCTCACGGACACCATCTTGGAAAAGGTAAAGGACTAAAATGCATGACAACTCTTCCACTTACTTCAACAAATAAGCACAAATATGAGTGTCTGTTATAAGTCCTCAGTTTGATTGTGAAAGGAAGGATAATGTCATAGCAAAGATAATTTTGTTCTTAGAGGTTGAAAGTCTCTTAAAAAAGTATATGTTGATGATATACGTCACATTTTTAGTCCATAGAATAAATTGGAGGTTCATGCCAGTGCTGTCTATATTTAACTTTGCTGTCTATGACCACGACATTGTTGAGTGTGTTCTCTCAGCTTGTAACAACAACAAGAAAAAAAATACATATAAGTAAAAATATGACAGGAGTAAACCTGGATTTGACTTATACTCTCTAATGAGCACTAAAAGCTAACAGACTAAATTACAACTCTCAAACAAAGGCTCAGATCCTGAATTCTTATGAACATGATAACGTTTGTCATATACTGTAATAAGAAAAAGGACTACTGATGTGGAAAAAGGTTTTAGAAAGTCAGTGATATGTTGTTTTGTTGAACTACATGCTCTTTGTGTCATCTTGATACACCTTTAATGCATGGTAATAAAAACATGAAGCAAAGAAAAGTCTGATCACATGCTGCACAATGAGCTTTTCTCTTGAAAAAAAATACAGAACCCCTTTAAAACCATAAACATTAAATCACAATATTCTTCAAATCCCTGTGTTGTAGCGCTGTTGGGTAAATACAGCAGGAAGCGGCAGCCATGTCTGCTCCCTGTAGAGGCCTGTGCTGTGACTGCTCTGCGCCACACGAGGGCAGAGCTACTCAGTCTGGGCTATTTTGGTCTGTCTCTATCCAAAGTGATTACATAAGGCGGTTATTGTGGAGGTTAGACAGCCTGCTGCTGCTGCTGCTGCCACCGTCTCTTCACTCAGAGCATGTGCAGCCACAGCAGCTGGGCATCTCTGCAGCACAGCAGGCCGCTCGGGACACCCACATAAACCCACACTGACCCAGACCGTACCCAGGCTAGGACGTACACTGGTAAACAGATGTAGTACTCGTCTTAGGAATACTTTGGTAACATTTCATACCAACTACATCCAATATTAAGTATTAGTTTAATACTTCATCATTTACAAAGCATTACTCATACATCAATAATCAGGTTATCATCTTTAATAAACATGTCATATATAAATAGTATTTCAGCCCATATAAACTCATATCACTGTTAATCACATATATTTTTTTTCTACTGCTTAATAGTGTGTAGTTATTATAATGTGTTACCATCACATGTCTTGGTTTAGGACTTGCACTCCTCTTGTTTTAGAAACAGCTTAGATTTAAAACTATCTTTCTAAATCTGTCCCGTCACCAAACATTTCTGAGAGTTCTGAGTTGGTCTAAGACTGTACTTTTGTTTGCATTTTATAACTGTTTTCTGGGATTTTTCGTCGATGTATCATACACTTGTCTCGGTCTTAACTCAGTCTGGACCTCAGGAAGTCTTGGTCTCGGTCAGTGTGGTGTTGACTCACCCACTGTCTCACATTCATATACAATAATGTTACCCCCTGAGACTGCTGGGCTATAAAACCATTCACATTTAACTGTATATATTCCCACAAAACAGCTGAGGTGTCCCACAGTCTGTTAAATAAACCGACAAAAGAGCAACTCTGGAGCAAGACAAGGTTAGAAATGAACAGTGACGCAAAGTAAAAATGCCCTTCAGAAATCAGTAGGCACAAATAAAATGGCCAACACTATAAACAAATGTGATACTTTACCCAAATATGCATAAACAAGTCAAAAAAGTAGCTTTGATTAACAATTTCAACTCAGCAGGTTGTGACAAATGTTAATGTGACAATAACTACACTTTAGTCATTTTCTTGGGACTTTATAACAATTTGAATAGCATTTTCCAAACTATGCTCTTTGTTTTTCCATTTTTTACAGGATGTTTAACAGAATACAACAAATGCAACATACTTTATAAAGCGCGAGAAATTATCTGCATTTTACATGATTAATCGGCCTCTACAATTTGAAAATCAGTTTTTTTTATTACTGGGATTTACCTGCAAATGTGATTAATTGTTAAGCCCTAGTACCAACCAAACTTTATAAAAACAATAAATTTTTGAATAAACTTTATTGTCCTCAAGAGGAAATTTATCTTGGACAGGTGCCACATTGACAAATGACAGCTTCAGACTATTGGTCCTGTTTAGTGAATAACACCAGGTAAATCATGGTCCAGGAGTAGTTTTTAAATGAACTAAAACACCCTGAGCAACTGGTAACGAAAAGGCTGTTTATTTTGTTTTACAGGGAACCAATATTTTCAAATAAATAATACGCATAAATTCTTATGTTGAATTGTCCTTTCATTATTCATCCACCCTTGCAGCCTTAAGAGCATGCATATCTGAGTATATTCAAAGAAGACAGCCCAGCTCCGGCCATAGCTTTGCAATGAACCCCAGAAAATTCTTCATTTGTAGACACATCATAACATCTCTCACCCACTGACTGAAGGAGGAAAAAACACCCTTCCACTTCAAAACTATTAACCTCCGTGCCACCAATGACAAAGGAAACTGTATTTGTTTGATGCTGGTTTGGGAGGACCACAAACAATGCAATAGTGTAGCATTTTTGTGAAAATGTCTGACAAATTTAACCCCAGAACTGACCTTAACTGGCACTGCAGGACCAAAACATTTGACTACATATGGGGCAGGTGTCATCAGAAGTGCTAAATATTTTTGTTAGTAGTTTTTGATGTTTTAGGAGCTTTGTTAGTTGCTTTAAAGCACATTTGCCTGTGTCAATGCTCCTGTCTGCTTCTCCAAACCGGGACTGTGCTAACTATTACCTACTGAAGTATCTCAAAGACCTACTTTTATTAAATACTGGACTATCCTTTTAAGTTTTTGGGCTTCTTTATTTGTTCAACATAAATAAATAGAGACTAGGTTATTGGGTTCCTGCAACAAATTGTTTCTTTTTACATTGTATCCTCAGCCGAAGACTTAGTGCCACATAAAACACCAGAAAAAGCCCATCTGCAACAATGTGGGTGTATTTTTAGAGAACCTCCCTTGAAGAAACAGAGCTAAGTTATAATTACTGAATGCTTTGTGACTGCCATGTGACAGAAGTACTATTGCTAGAGCAGAGGAGAGTTAAATATAGCCCTCAAACCAAACAAGAAAAGAGCATGGAATGGAGGAAAAAAGGGGTAAGGATAACATTGATTACTGTGTGGCCTCTTGGATGAGGCCTTATCAAAAGGTCTGGGAGTAGTTTGAAATGTTTTAGTGAATAAATACAGACAAACAGATTAGTTCAGTAAATATGTGATATATAAAAGTGGGATAAAACAAGAGTTTGAATTCTATTAAATGTTGTGTGTTACTTTGTTTGAGCTTGATTATTAAATAAACTATATCTATCAAACAATATCTATCAAGGATTTATTCTGCAGTATTATAGAAAAGATTGAGAAATGGGCTCAGTTGCTAACATAGAAGCTAATGTTTAAGCGTGTAGTGGAAATTAAACAGACTGCAATTCATTTTCAATGGACTAAACAAGACAAAATGGCAACCGAATGTGAGTGGGTAGAGAACATTAGTGAGTGTCTTAATATTCAGCTGCGCAAAAAAAACAAGCATTTAGGTTACTCAGATAAAGCCTACAAGTAAATCCTTGTAAATACCTAATAACACCACATGAAGGAACCAGAGTTGTACACTGACTTTTAGGACCTGTGCTTCTTCATCAAAGACTGTTAGCAGTTAGCCAGACCTAAATGAAAGCATCACTATATAATTATATAAAAAAAAATTTAAGCAAAATATGTAACCTGCAAAAACATATTAGCCTAAAATTCATGTAACATGTTCAGAAAATATCACATACTTCTGATGGTGAACAACACAGTAGCAACAGTCTTGTGTAAAACTAAAGTCCATTAGTACAATATAGACTCTAATTTAGGGTTTTTAACCTGCACACTCATAGAAAAAATGGGAGAATAAATATTTGGCATTAGCATCATGTTGTTACTTTTGCAAAATTAACGTGGTTTGACAGAAGTTAACCGGTGTTAGGTCTAGGGCCTCCGTATGTTTGAGGCTGACTCATCTGCAATTAGTCAAAACACACTGTCCTCGTCCTGTGAGTGTACAGTATAACTTGTTCTGGTCTTGCAGCATGTCAGCTTCATCTTTCAACAAAGCACACACACACACACAGAAAAATGCTGATGCTGTGCGAGGCCTCAGGCTCCTTCCACGTGGTGTTGCTCACATGTCGAGCACAAACGGGTGGAGAGAAGATGGAGGTGCTGCTTTGAAATGCTTCAAAGTGGAGTTGGGGACACGGGTTACCCAGCTCAAGCTGTCCAGGACACAGTGCCAGTTCAGAGGCCCGCATTGATGTTCATTTTGTCTTTTTATGCACCCTGATTGTGTGACCCAACCCCCCCAACTTTAACACCCGCACTTGATCCTTCAGAGACCCTAGGTTCAAGTCCGGGGCAACCCGTTGTGCAAACATTTACATTGTAGGCTCCGCGGTGAGCTGATGACGTGAACGCCGTACGTCTGGAGCTGAAACCTCGTACTGTTTGAACTTTACTTTAAACTGTTTGGTTAAGGTCCTCACATGTTCCAATTTGTTTGTTAGCTTTGTGGAAGCTCCGTAAAACTAATTAAGCATCATTCCTCGCTGTACTGTAACCCATTTTTTCCTACAAATCCACCAAAAGTCCTTAAAGTGATAGTCCACTCTCGGCTCAATTTGTCCTTTTTGTGCCGCTGTAGAAACAGGAAATACAGAAACTTGCAATGGGTGCTGAGATGTAAACGTCTAATTAAAAAAACTCAACTTCTAGTTGTTTTTAGGACACTTTCAATGTTTCTGTTGTGCTTTGTGTTGCATTTCACCCTGCTTATTGTAAAATACCAACATACCAATATAACCACAATAACTGCCGTTGGCCACATCTTACAGATTTTAAAGCTTGATTTTTATTTTATTTTTTTGTACTAAAAGCACAGCTGTAATTGTAACAACAAGGATTCTTTTCCAAACTCACTGGCCAAATCTTGCAAGAAAATGTCACACTCTACAAATACAAAAGAAATTTAAGGCCATAATATGTGACCAAGATGTTCAAAAGAGTAGGAATAGTAGAACAGAAAAAGCAGCATAATTAAGCACTCATTAAATTTCAAGTGTGAAAAAGCTAGACTTTACGTATGAGCAAGCAACAAACACAATACAGACTACATTTAAACTTTCTATAGTCATCTAAATGTTGAACTTTATTTAGTCATAAGCTTGCTTTTTATTGTGGGATATTTCTCTCTTAAATTACATCTCGCCTCATCCTAGCGGGTACAGAGGGATTATAAAGGGTCTTGTTTTTAATTGCACAACAGGTACAGAGTCATCAACAGGTACAGAGGGTCATAGAGGTGAGATGGGCAGAGCATAAACAGATGTGAGTAAATGCACACCTTTGAAAACACTTTTGACCAATTGTGTGCACACAGTATGGCACACAACTTTTTTACTGAATGCCAAGACCCATAAAAGGGGGCATTGAGCCGTAGTCTGACTAAGTCTAGAGCAATTTCCAAAATCAGAATTTAATAGAATAAAAGCATAAAAATGAGCGTAGTAAAACACAGGCTAAAGTTGGGCAGTCAGCTTTCACACCGACCAGCAGCAGTCGGCCTCATGTGTTCATTTGATAATTGGGTTGACTTTTTACAAATAGTCTTTAATTAGCCGAGCAGAGGAGCCGATCAATAGTTTCCATATTTTGAGCGGCTCAGTCCGGCATAATGGACTTTCCCTTTAGTCTGCAGCTACAGCCCAGGACAGCGCTCTTTAAACTCCTGCGGGACATGGGACTGCGCCAATCGTCGCTGCGTTTCTAGGAAGTCCAGCTTTATTTAAACTGTTTGGAAGCGAACCAGGAAGAGCTTTTATTTGGACAAAGAGTAGGAAGCAAATGCAGTATGGCCCCTCCTGTCATTGAACCATACTCTGGACAAACACGGTTAAATAAACTAAACATGAAAAGTAAGCAAAGCATCAGTTTTATCTGCATTATCATAATTTACTTTTTTCATTTAGACCAGAGTTAATTAATTGTCACTATTGGCATTCAATTCACTGTTATGTCACATTGAACAGACAGAGCTCAAGCAGGACACCAAAGAAAATATGGTATAATAAGTTATAAGTTAATACATTAACCAAGGAGACTAACCCCTCTTTTAATCACATAACGAGCCAGAACACATCACATCAATGAAACTATCAATTACAACATAAGATATTTATGAAAAGTTAACGGTTTGATGTGGGCTTTTCAGCATCACTTGTCACCTTTAGGCTTTGGCGGGGTATATAGTCTGAAAAGGTACATAGTGTACCTTGAAGCTGCAAATACATCTGGTATATTTGATTTTGATTTTCAGATCATACAAACATGTGGAAAGTTATCAGTAAAGCTGTCAATGGCAGAAAATCTTACCACCACGTGTTCCATTATGATTCAAGAAGAAGAAGAAGAAGTTTTATTTATATAGCGCCTTTCCGTAGCTCAAGGTCGCTTTACATTTCACAAATTCAGTACAGACAAACATTTAGATACACATCACATGAAACATATAGTTGTAATTACCCAAAATGTTTGATTGTTGATTCATGTTGATTCAACCTAAAAGCTGTGACACATTATCTGAAACAGAGTGATACAGCACTTCTGGATCACCCCAAGAAGGTTGTGGGGTTAGATATGGATGAAATAGTTTGTCTAATAAATGCATACTTTAATGTTTATTTGGTAATGACTGCCTCTAAACATTAGCCCTGTTTCAAGGGTGCCCAAAGATGCAGGAAAAGACTCGAGCCCCACACAACCCCTAAAGGACCAATGACAAGTGGTAGAAGATGAACAAATACCACAACATAATTATACAGTACTCTAAAATAGCCCAATGACCAATATAATTGTTGGCCATATATTATATCATTGCTGATAAATTGAGGGAAAAATATGTAGCCTACAACTTTAGGATTTAAAATAATAATTTAAAAAAAGTGAATACTAAGAAAATAAAATAGAGATCCAGTAAAGATCAGAAACTTTGAAAACCTTGAAAAATGCCCAAACCCTAAGTATAGCCCGAGTGTAGCTGCAGCATCCCAGTCATTCAGTGGAAAGATCCGAATCCGGGTTCATCCCTCAACTTAAACAGGAACAGTGCATCTGGAGCTACACAGATCCATCAGCCGCTCAGTGGGCACTTCCTAAAAATAGGAGCAAGAACGGAGACACTCCTGAAAGTCAAACCAAATCTAGTGTAAACAAAGGTCCCTGCTCAAACTCAAGTCAGGCCCGTTCTCTTTCCAGGACTGCATCAGGGCAGAGTTTTCAAAGGTGTTGTATAAAAATGAGAAATACACTGTAATGTGTCTGTTTTATATCTGTGTGGAGCATTACATGAGCTCAGATTAAAATAGACCTACTCCCTAAATTCACTGTTTAACTCTCAGAAGAAGTGTCATACAATTTTTCCAAGAACAAACTCAAGCACCTTTCAAAGCACTATCATGATCTGTGTTCAACCTTTTCAGACAATTAATTATCTATATTAAAACAAACGTAATGAGTCTATTGTAAGTGTAAAAACTGTTATCAGTGGGTAAGGGTCAGGCACATTTGAAAACCTAAACATGCATAAAGTCAACATTTATAAATTTACACAATGTGGATGAAAAGCAAAACATCTCTATACCAAATCAATTGTTTAACCTACAAAGTCTGATTGCTGCTCACCTTAGAAAACCTATGGGTGAGGCAATGTATCAGGCCAGGACACACAAAGCACATCTTTAAACATAAAGTTATTGTTTACACAGCCATGCTTCTCTCTATAAATAGAAAATGTCAGATGTAATTTGTCTAATTACTGAAATGAGTCTAAACTATTTAAAACTGCCTCTATAGGGGGCCTAACACAACCCAGGATCATTACGGCTCAGGTCCTTTGCCCAATGTCACTCTCACCTTGTTTAATGTAATTTTTAGAATATACAAGCATTGGAGAAACTTGTGTACTTTTACTGTGTGTTGTTTTTGTGTTGTCACTGTAGTGTTTGTCAGTGGTGTTTACAGCAGCACAAGACAAGACACTTATCTTGAGTAAAAGCAAGAGAAACAGCTACAAGTAAATGAGGCCAGCAGAAATTACAGTTGGAAGAGTCTACACTGTTGACATCCAAAGTTAGTGTAATCAGTTATGACAAAATCGTGAGACTCCTAAAAGCACAGAAAACATGGAGCTATTGATTACAAAAACCCACATATACAGTTGTGCTCATAGGTTTACATACCCAGGCAGAATTTGTGATTTTTCTTGGCCATTTTTTCAAGGAATGAATGATAACACAAAAACCTTTTTTTCACTTAGATGAAGCCATTTATTGTCAAACAATTGTGTTTACTCTTATTAAATCATAACAGAAACTACCCAAATATCCCTGATCAAAAGTTTACATACCCCAGTTCTTAATACCGTGTATTGCCACCTTTAACATCAATGACAGCTTGAAGTCTTCAACTCACTCTTAGACAGTCTCAATACCCTACCTTTGTTATTCCTCCGATTCACAAAGACAAAAATGGAGGACCTTTTGCTTTAAGGCCAAATTCTGACTGGAACAATTCACCTGTTTCATTGAGATCAATATCTTCCATTGAGGTATTTACAGTAGAATGTCTTTATTTAGATACATAAAAACTAAATGTCAATGTTTTGAAATGCATTGAATGTGTGTTCAAGAGACTGTGTTTGTAACTGTAATCCTGTTGACTCCGAGATGGTGATGAGGGGATTGTGTGAACATGAATGTTTTGGGATGTAAACTGTTTGTTTACATTGTCTTGGTTTATATTGTATTATGTTTTGGGAAAATTGTTTTGATATTGTAATGTCTTTTATGTAATGTAAAAAATAAATCCTTCGACCGGCGGGTGGGCGGTTCGATCCCCGCTCGAAACATCCCAAAAGTTCATAACATCCCGCTCTCCCCCACATACTGTCGTTGTGTCCTTGGGCAAGACACTTAACCCACCTTGCCTCCAGTGGTGTTCCAGCTGTAACACTGGTAAAAGCGCTTTAGTGCCAACTAGGTGGAAATGTGCAAATTCACAAATTGTGGCAGGGTAACTTATGAGCACAACTGTATATTATAAGGCTAATATACAGTATAGCGGGCCACCAGCACGGACAGAATTTATGTTTTTATAAAAATAAATATTTATTTAATATATAAATAGAAATGTGCAGTGCTATAACTGAAGAAAACAGCACATGTTGTAACTGGACTGATCATCTTGATAGGCAGATAAGGTCATTAATCTTATTCTGCTTAGTTAGGGGTTGCAGGTGGCTAGAGCCTATCCCAGCAGCTTTAATTACACCTTGGACAAAGGCCAGTTAGTTGCAGGGTTAACACTTTGAGACAGACACTGACAGACAACCATTGTTTTTGGGTGGTGGGAGGAAGCCAGTAACACAGGGAGGACTTGCAGACTCTTCACACAGCTGTTGACAGGCCCGGGAATTAAACCTACAACCTTCTTGCTGTGAGGCAGGAGTGCTAACCACTCTGCCCCAATAAGGTCTCAACTTTGTATTTTGAGCCTTCTCTGCTGTGCTGGACTTTGGCCCCAAAACACAAGTCAATAACAAATAAAAGGCAGTGAGAGCGAAGGTTGCATAATCCCCAACTGTGCTGGGTTTGTTTGAGAGAGTGAAAATGACAGTCATGTTTAAGCCAGTGTTTCTAGGAGATTAAAGGGATAGCTCAGTGTTAAATAAGGAACAGAATAGAGAATATATTTTACTCAATTTAGTTTAGATAAGGAATTTAGAGTTTTATGCATTTTGCTTTGTATTCTTGAATTATATTTTTTATTTTAATTCTACTGTAATTTTATAATGCTTTTCATTTTTTTTCATGGCATTTTTATTAGTGTCAGCACTATTTTGCTTAGCTGTTTACATCAACGTAAGGACAAAGGGACAAAATAAGAAACCTAAATAAAATATTAATGTAAAAAAAATTATTGGGTAGATATATAGTGTTATGACAGTGTTATGGTCAATAAAGGTATTTGAAAGGTATTCTCTATAGGGGACAAAACTACATGGTAGGCCACTATAATCTTATCAATTAAATGTAATTTCTGCTCCAAAATGATGGTAACATGCGAATTAACCACACTAACAATGATGTGTATTATCTGGAGATTATCCCATTCATATTGCAGTGTTCTTACTTATTATTACAGTATGTATCTTTGCAATGACAATAACTCATCTATTTAAATTCCACAGGTTATTATTTAATAAAACAGCTAATATATCTTTTCCGTGCTGTTTATGTAGTTCTCTGTGCATCCTCCGGGTGGCATCGCTCTCCTCTGATCTCCTCCTCTTCCTCACTGACCCTGCCTGCTTTAACAGCTGGGTTTCCATGGCAACCCCAGCCGTTCATAACCACTCCTCTCTCCGTCGTCGGGCCGCACTCCTGAATTGGCAGAAACTCATCAGCGGCAGAAGCAGCAGCAGCAGAGCTTTGTGCCGTGGCCTCGTGCGTCCACTGTGTGTCTCTTCATGCACTGCTTTGTTTACTACAGTCGCAGATACTTCAGAGTTTAGGAGAAGTTAATGTAGTTTATGTTTGTTTATTAATTTATTTACATGTGGTGAGTAACTATTAAGTCAGGCAGCAAGATATATTTAAAATTTGTCAACACAGAGATATTAAAATGTGGAACATGCATATAGATACTGAGAAAATACTATCCAAGATAAACAATTATGGATAAACTGCAATATTTAATAGGTATTTATTTTCAGGTGGCTTATGACCAGAGTAACAAGCTGCATGAAAACGGTTTATTAGGAACAAAATGCAGAATAGTAGAAACAATGTTGTTTTGTACTGTAAGGTAGGAAATGTCCTTTTAGGGAAATTAAAATAATAATTCTGTCATTGCAGTATTAAAATATTCATATTCCCATAATTGTTAATTTATGGCCCAAAAACAGTGTGAGGAAAACAATATCTTAAAAATAAAATGGGCAACTATTTATATACAGCTTGCTTATTTAACTATAGTCTATAATGTTTTGTTATAAGAAAAAGTACAATTTAAAATTCAATTCAAGCACTGATACAGATTGTTTGCCTTTATATTGATACTACAGCTCCCTAATGTACCACAGTATCAACAAAGAACTGCTTAAGTGGCAATATTAATTTTGGTATCTTTACCGCCATGTCAAATAAAGCCTTAGATGAACTGCCATCAAATATAAAAGTTTGTGGCACCGCTTTGACTAGAGGAGATTAGTCCAATAATACAATTCAACTTGCTGTGTCAAATTATACATTCAAACATTACAAAATGAGCAATAAAAAGCAGTAAAGGCCTACTCGGTTAGACACCACTGTTATAGAAACATGGCTGTCTCGGTTCCTCTGCAACAAAAGGAGAATATATTTGTTGGTATCCTGTTCCCTTTTATCCAATCAGAAGAGAGATCTCACAGGGGTCTAAATAATGGTCAAAGAAAAAACTAACTAGAAGGTAAAGCTATTTTACTTTTTGGTTTTGGTTTTAGGTTAGGTTTGTTGTCAGTGGTTTATATTATTGGATATATGTGTTTGAGGAAAAGAGCTACTGCTTCGATGTGCAGATATCATATTATTTTAGTCTTAATCTTCATAAATAATATACATATCATTTAATCTGCCATAAGAACGCTCATCAGTTTATTTGTTTTATAAGAGGACACACTCGGAGCTGGCCTTACCCCCCCCCCCTTTGTTTAACCTGTAGCAGCTGCAACAACAGTACAGGTGTGGACTGGAATTTCAGTTCCTAGATAAATATGTTCTAAGGACAACTATCCCACCGCAAAACCACAAAGTCAAAGTGAAACCGGAGGTGTGACATTGCATTTTCTCATTGGGCTAGAGCTATAGAAAGGCTTTACTGTGGCTGCCAGGTTGAAACCAAACAATTTTATATAGCCTTGTGTTGGAGAAAAGTGTTAACATGCCTCCAAACTTAAAGCAACACAGCCCACGGTTGTAAAATAAACTAAACAAACCGCTGTGATAGAAAACGTATGAAAGCTTTCTATATTTAACCGTGTGCCCCTCTGAGCACATTCCTCTGGAGGTGAAAGTTGAGGCCTGTTTGATGAGTGACAGAGGTGGAAGAAGACCTTTTACCTGGGTGTGGCTTGAAACACTGAGGCTAACTGTTAGCTTAGCCAGGCCGACAAACAGGCCACATCCAGTTTAGACCAGCACAAAAACATGCTACTGTCAACATTGGACCCTGCTAACGGCTAGCTTCAGTGTTAGCTGAGGCTTAGAGGCTACAGACAGGCCACAGAAACATGCTAATGTTTATGCTAACACAGATGTCACATGGAACCTGCATGGCTCATGTGTCGTAAAGCAACAAGATGTCTCCCTTGTGTTTCCAAGACAGCTTTGGTCAACTCTCTCTCTATTTCTCTGGAGGAAGAGACATTTGTGATTGTGTATCTACAGGTCAGGCATGCATGTTGAAGGACTGGACATTGAACACATAGACGTTGTAGTGTAGTAGTACTTGACACACCATTAATGGGCTTGAGAGTGAAACCCACCACCCACACTAAACCACTTTTTAAAAGGTTATCTTCTTTTAAATGAAAACCGTGCGAACCACAACTAGTTAAATTTACTGTGTGTGGAAGCTAGCTGAATACCAGGTCTAAGAATGGACATGGACTGATTTTATAGCTGTTCTCTTGTATGCTATATAGATTACAATAAAGCACACTGTAATTAGTCACTTTAAAAGTCTTGGTCCTAATACAATCTGATTTTAGTCACAACTTTGTGGTTAGTGTGGCCTTGACTACAACACTTTGTCTGTTCAGCCAGTGTCTAGTTGCAAAATATATTACACATTTACTGTTATTGCAATTCAGACAATCGCAATATCCTTACAAAGAACAGGTGGAAATAGATTGATATAGTATAGTATAGTTGGCTATGTAAGAGGCAAGCTAGTCAAAATAGCTGCCCTATCATAGCTTAAATCAAATGTGCTGCAAATAAATCTAAACGTGAGTGTCTTCCAGAATTACATTATGCTTTTCCTCTGCCAAAAGGGGGCATTCAAATCTATTTATACCGTTATTGCATTTAACAACATAGTTATTGCATGTTATCCTGACCTTGTGGAGTGTATCATAAATGTATATTGTCTGACATTAAACAAATGTATCTGTCCAGGTTAGAGCACAAACAACAAAAAATGAATAATCCATGTTTGAATTCAGTCTGCTTCATGTCATTCCCCTCTCTGTCCCTATTTCCTGCCCATCTCCACTGCCACTATTAATAAAAGCTCAAAGGCCAAAAATAAAACGTATATATAAAACCACGTCTGTCTGGGTTGTTATGTAGCGTCTCACAAAGCCTCGGAGCAGATTCACACCAAGGCTGCATTGTGAGTCTCACCTTCTGTTACTGACCTTCCTTTTGTTTACAGCGCATTGCCGGGATACTCCCTTTGATTCGGCAGCGCACACGTGACCCTCCGCCCGTTTCTGCAGTGCTGTTGCTAAAAATAGCCTCAGCTTGCCCTGCTAGTTTACATAAGCTCTAAAGGGGGGTGAGTGGTTGGGTAGGGGGAGAGGAGAAGGAGGGAGTGACAGAGAAGAGGCGAAATGAGGAGGAGGGGGGTGGAGTCTATGAACGACCATTCCACAATCTCAGAGCAGAAACCACTGTCCTCCAGCAGCAGCAGCAGCCTGTGCCTTTATACAGTAACACGCTCAGATATCCGCCATTCACCAGCTCCAAGCCTGTGCCTTTAAAATGGACGCACTTTTTTTTTAAAGCCAAAAATAAACACTCAGGCCTCCCACTCTTTTGAACAAATCGTTTTCCACAACCTTTTCTTGACAATTCAGACACCATTTTCTCATTAACAATCATCACAGACCCAGTTTTATTCCTTTATATGTAGTCATCTCCTTGAATTGAATTGACTATTTATCTCGGCTTTAGTTTAAACCCCACTCCACAAACTACTGCAGCCTCAGAGGGTCAAAACTCAAACAAAAGTGCATACATGTGACGTTGCATGGTTTATCCAAAGCCAAAAATCCTCAAAGACACAAGGAGCTACAATTCAAATCACAATTTCCAGCCCTAAATGTACAGACTGTTCCTCTCGGCTTTGGTTTAAACTCCACTCCACAAACTACAGCAGCCTCAGAGGGTCAAAACTCAAACATTAATAATCAGAAGCCGGTTGAGTTTTAAACAAAATCTTAAAAAACACAAGGGGGTACAAAACAAGGGAACTCATCCAGCACAATATCCATTATATCCAGGACATTTTAATAAATTTTCATGTCTTCTCTTTATTTAGGACTCAAAATGTTTTCGATTTTTCTAGGCCCCGTGACACTTATAACTTCAACTGTATAACACTGATCTTCTTTTACAACACTAATACATCTATAAACTAAATTGTCCAGTTTTATTAAAATCCATTCCCACTTTCTGCCAAAACTGGAGCCCAGCTCGGTTTAAAATGCAATTCAACTCACAGTCACAGCCTCTGGTCTCTAGAAACAAAATAAAACAGTGAAGCTCATCTTGTGACATGTAGCATGCCAGGCCTGAGCAGCTTTAGGCTCTGAGCAGCAGCAGAATCAAAAAGACCAGGGCAGGACCAGGTTTTTCTCAAAACCAATACAACTTTCAGCATTTAAGAAACAATTTACAATAACAGTCACTAAATAGACTGATTGGAAAAAACACAACACATCCAATCTTTCAAATGTATTGTGTAAAAATGCAGTGTTATAGACTAAAACAGGACCAAGACCAAGCCTCTCCCATGGAACCTCTAAAATGGTCCTCGTGTAAGGGCGCCGCCATACAGTGATTTTACAGCGAAATACAGCAATATACCTCCGTCCACCAGAGGGCAGGCTCCAAAAGCGGAAATATAAGGAGAAACCCAATGGCGACTTTACAAGAGTAAAACTCATGTTTACAGCCTGGTTCTAAACTCCGGTCTTTTACTACATGACAACTCTGGGGGGGTGAATTTTTGATTAATATGTTTGTTTATGCTATCTAAAAACTATTGTTTTACTATGGAAAAAGCCCGGCTGTAACGGTCATTTTATTGCCCATTCGTAATGACAATATTGGTGAATAGGGGACCAATGGGCGGATATCATCCATATTTATACAATCTATGACCAAGACCAGTCTTTGACTGATTGACTGGTCAAACACACACACACTTTTGCTTTAAAGTCAAGGAATTAAAGTTGAAATACATGTTTTGCCTGATCATATGTTTTTATAAATCCAATAATACATTGGAAGAAATCCCAGAAAACCCTTGAAAAATTCAAGTCTAGACTAGTCTTAGACTAAATCCAAACTCATTGAGGGCCAAACATTTAAGAATTTGATGTAAAATGTCATCTATTATATACTAGGTCTGCATTACTCAAAGACAAAGACCAGTCTAGACCAGTCAAAAACTTTTACTACCCCATTAATACTTTTAATGTATTTTCATGTTCCTAGTATCAGTGCAAAAAAGGAAAAACTATAGACATTGAATTTTAAGTGTCCCATTCTTTATAACTAGTGACATTAGAGCTACTTAACCTTTTTAAGTAAACTGTACTCATAAGGAAAGACTTCAAACAAATCATTTTCTTTAACTTCTTTAGCTGTATCACTGCAGAATTGAAGCTTAATGTAAGTCCCTTTGGATGAAAGCCTCAGCTAACTGAATGAATGTAAACCTTACTAATTAAAATGTTACTTTTACTTTTATTATGATTAGATTTGACTACTTTGTTTATCATGGCAGCCATTGCTTCATACTCTATATAATTATAATGGCTGCACCTGGTAGAGCACATACCACAAGTTTGAGAGACCCAGGTTCGACTTTAACTTGTTTCCTGTCTGTATACACTACAATGTCAAACAAAAGCTAAAATGCAAAAAAGGATCTTAAAAAATTTATTTTACTACTATTTATAGGAGTAGATTACTTAAAACACACTTTTTACTTTCACATATTTTGAAATAGATAATATAATGTATTGTTAGTTTGAGGTTGCAATTTATTTACTTTATTTATTATATATATTTAAAAGCAAAATTAAAGTAAAATGCAAACACACACACCTTTGCTTTAAAGTCAAGGAATTAAAGTTGAAATACATGTTTTGCCTGATTATTTGTTTTTATAAATAAATTTCCGTTGATCTCATTTTGTTAAAAGTACTGTGTTGTTGATTAAAATCAAGGGGGACACATTCCTCAATAAAATAACTCCATATTTGAACTAAGCCCGTTTTTATACACCTGCACTTGCCACCAAAAGACCAGACTCAAGGGTTTTTAAGTTAAGTCATTTTAGGAGTCCCACTGAGCAGCCACTACATCAGATCCTCCAGCCACTCCTGTTTCTTCACAAATCACACACAAACGCTGCCATAGTGCTCCCTTTGATTCTCCCGCAGTCAGCTGACGGCACGGTCATCTGATTTTAGCAAACAACACAAAGGTTTTGTTAATCTGGATTAGGGCTTTTCACAAAGAAACATTTATTTTTGGTGATTTGCGCAGTGATGATAATTATGTGCTATATACAGTACAATACAGATTAGAAGTGTTGGACGTTAATTTAAGCAGTTGTAATCTAACATTAGCACAAAGACAGTTGCTGCACACTTTTATGTTAAAGACCTGTTAGACTTTAGCAAAGACAAATTATTACCATTTTGGGTCTGTTTTATTAAAGGTTTAGGGTCACCAAAATCAAAACAGACGCAATATAAGTTTGATTCGGAAGGATATGTGTTCTGAAAATATGACGTCCTTTCTGAGTTGCTTTGATATTCTTGCTCATTTTTTTAGGGTAAAAGTAACACTATTGCTTTGTTAAAAATAGCTGCTTGACCAATTTAATTATGCTGATATTGGAAAAAGGGGTAAAATTGCAATTATTTGGGATTTTGGGCCGTTTTGTTGCCAAATAAAGAGTTATCCGTAAATTTGTGTTGCAATTAATTTAGCGTTTTGAAATGTGAGTCCACACATGTTTTGCAAACCATTTTGCTTAAGTTTGTTTTTTCGGAGTCTCTGCAACAGGCTGCTTTAGCTTTTAGATACTGTTGTCTCTGATTGGCTCTCACACTAGACTAAGTTACGCCCTCAATCCAATCTTCCAATCCAATCTAATTCAAAGAGCAGCAGCAAATTTATTATTCCCTTTGCAGCCTGATTGAAAGATGGGTTAACCAATCCTGTCCTTATACACATGGCAAAATACCCTTTGATTTAATATAATAGTGATTTGTAAACTACAATCTAGTCAAGTCTATTACAGTTCACGTTACCAATCATCAACCTGTCACTTTGTTACACTAACTTTCCTCTTCATTACTTTGTATGAATGTGCACCTGATAATGGATAATCATCTTTTTTCTCTTCTTTATCAGTCACTAAAGTTGTAGAAAGGGATTGAAAGTGATGTCAGCAGCATAAGACCTGTGTAGTCCAAAATTGGCTTTATCAAAAAAATGCATAACATAAAGTAAACCTCTTCATAGACTTCCATTCTATCTTTTCTAAGTTTGGGACAGATTCAGTCTCCCAGTTAGAGGCATTACTTGGACTTTCAGCTTCTATGATGCACCTATACGCTACGGGATTCCTGACATATAGCTGCACAATCTCGAGTGATGAGAAATCACATGCAGCATTTGGCCCTGTCCGGAGTTGAACCAGGACACTGACAGTTAACCTGTCAGCCAACAAGACGCCCTAGATACGAGATAAAAATAAAGTGTGTCTTTTCTAACTGTGCAAGCCTTTAAAACAGACAAGTCAAGTCTGTTAAAATTGACCACCATTTCTAATGCCTTTACTAGATTAAATGAGACAAACGGCGCAGCAGAAAATTGATTGCTTATGCGTAAAAAATAACCTGCTAACTAATGAGGAAAACTGGTAACAGATTGGTTCAGCTATAGACATGTAAAGTTAGTCCTTGTCCTCAGAGCTACAGTAAATATATAAATGCATCTTTTTTAAAAGCATTTTTACAAAATACAAGTCCTCCAGACCACTAGGTGACAAAAAAACACTCAGATTTCATGTTTCTGTAGACAGACAAAGTGTGTTGTCAAGTGCCTATGATACAAAGTGATGAAAACTAAGACTAACCCTGGCCACAAATATATTGATATTTTTATAACAAATATTTTCTCTGGATACTGTGGAGACAAGACAATAGGCAAAATGGAGCTGAAGTCACAGTTGTAATTGCACATGTTCATCTCTGTTATGGGTAAATTAGCATAAATAGTCACAATATGGAGGCCACTAACAACAAATTTGTGAGATTAAAAGGGTCAGTTTTTACTACTTTGTTTCATAATATAACACTTGTTAACTAGTACTGCATGGTTGGTTGTCCTTTTGGAGGAGTTTAGAGTCCTAATTTATGATATAAACTGCATCACAAAAAACAAAAATAAATGAAATTTAGTATCAACTTAAACAGTTAACGTTAAAGGCATAATAGGCAAAGATTTCCAGTAGAGCGGGTTCCTTCTGTAATCTTCACAATTAATAAACACACTTTTTGAAAAGTTTGCTTAATTTTCCTTTCTACTATAAGCTGTGATTGGCTAAAAGCTACACACTCCAAATCGACCGTTCAATAGAAACAACAGGACAATTGTAAAATATGGGCAGTGGGTAGATGGTTACAAATACATTCATCTCCATATTGTTTTTAGAAGGACATACGTGTTAGACAAATAAATTTAAATTTGAAATATCCAGGAAAATCTTGCATATTATAGCTTTCTTCTTCTTTTTTTTTAACATTGGTCTAATCCCAGCCCTAACACAGTGACATATGCAGCCCCCTCCTGTCTGACTATGAGGATGTACAAAAGTGAAGCTACAACATGCAGGCAGCCAGTCTTCAGTGTGACAAGAGGCAGCAGTGGTGTATAAATATGCTTCTTCTGTGAACAGAAGAGGCTGCCACTGTTTGCGATGCGTAGCCCCTCTGTTTCTGTAGAGCCTTGAGGGGCCGGCGCTGGCTGACAATGAGGACCATTCTTAGCACTTTACTGCCCCAGATGACTGTGTCAGAGGCCCCCAGGCTGGTGACAGAGTCCCGTGACCAGCACCCCACCTCCTGTCCCAGCGCTGGCCCAGGACCAGAGCAGGACTGGGAAATGAGTATTCCCTCAGCCAGCAGCGGAGCAACACCACAGACGAGTGTCCAGGACCACACAGACAACATATCCGAATAATTTTACTTGAATCAAAATTAACCTGTTTCTAATATGACAATTTGGTCAATCAAATGTTGAAGGAAATAAAAATAGCTTCTGTAATTATCTATAAAAAAGATGCAGTTGTTAGAATGGTATAACAATAAACAATATGGCAGCTTTCCTACACATTAATTTGATTCCACTTTTCCAGGAAAATGCCAGTGTAAAGATGTTGCAAGTGCTCTTCAAAACCAGGTCTTTCATTTCTGTAAACCCTTAGCTTATCAGATAGCAATCCTTTTTTATAAGATATATGACTCCAATGCCAAATATGTACATAAGTCTCAAATAATAAGTCTCAAATAATACAGGGAAAGGCTATGTTTACACTAATGAAATTCATTTACAAATGCAATAATTTACAAACATGTTCTTTTTCTATTCTATACATCACACACTGGAACAATTACATATCAGACATAAACCAGTCAGAACTGAAGCCTAGCCCTTTTTATTTTTTCAAAATAAATGTTTACAATTGGATTGGATTTCTCCAAAGTGAAAATAACAAACAGTAAAAGAAGGCACCAAGAGTTTTCATTAAGTGAATAAACACTACCTTACAAAGGTTTTCATTTGCTTAAGTCCACACTACTTAAAAAAAAATTCTAATTTGAAACAGAGGCTTATAGTTAAACAGTTTGTTGTGTTTTTAGTGTAGGCAGTTGAAAGTATGCAAATGTGTTAACTCTTGTCAATTTACTGCACAAAATCAAACATATAACGTATATCATAATAACAGAAGGGCAAGGACTAAGTGTACTGTATATAAAATATAAGCTTACTTTTAGATATCAAAGCCAGGTCTGATTAATTATAAACTGGTCATAATATATTTTTATTGTGCTATTATCATAGACAGTACAATAGAAACAGCAGATAAACTCACACTTGACCTATTAAGCAGAGTGAGTTCATTGAGCAGGAAGTCATAACCATATTTGGAAAAATGTCTGAGATCAGGAAGTTAGGAGCATGACATTCACACAGATGTAATTAAAGATGTAATGGAAATAAATCTACTGTATGTGCCTGCAGAATTTTCGCAATACTTCTGTAAAACATGTATCGAAATGGCAGTGCCCCTCTACAGTGTCGCTAACAAAGCTAGTTATGTTGCTAACAGCCAATGAAAAACTGCTGAACTTCAAACATTTGACTGAAAGACATTGTAGAAGCTCATTTTTAAAGCACTCGACAAAAACAAAAGCTGCCAATTACATCATAGTCAAACATCCAACACCTGAGGTTATGTGACAAATGTGTCAAAGTATATTGGTTTATAAAGCAGAAAAAAATCCACCTTTATCCAACCTGCATAATGAAATAAAAGTGTGTGAATTGTCATATATACCTTTAAATGTACAGCTTAGGTTCAAGTGGACAGTTTATTCACATCTATTATGACTCTATACAAATATTTAAGCCTGATTTTTCTTTACTGCTACTCAATGGCTTAATCATCGACTCGTGCAAACCAATTACATCACATGATTTAACATTTCTGTGCAGTTTTAATGGCAGTAAGGCACTGTGCTTCAATTACTTCACATTTGTCTACATTACAATTTATGACAACAGCTCCATCTTTATCTCGATATTTCTTGTTGAGCTAAACCCAAGCAATAAATCTGTTACACTAGTGAAGCTGAGTAACACCATATTGAAGGTTAATCAATGTCTTCTAACACCAGACAATAATCATTCACAAAAGTGAAGAAAGATACTTTACAAATACACAGTGTGATTTTTTTTTCAGTTGGATTGCAACACACAGCAAGCAACATCTGAAAAAAATGAAAAAGCAAGAGGTCTGGGAGTTCAGATCTGCCGTGTGAAAAAATGTTTGATTTTGCCGCTGACACAGCCGAGGCTTTGCAATGGAACCAGTCGGCAGCGGCTGAAAATAGCTCATAATCAATCAACTGGCAGACACATATCTGTGCTCTTAAAACGTATAAATGTGCAACGCAGAGGGCAGATCGATGGGTGACAGGATTCCAAAAGCATCGATATGGACGTGCTCTTTGGCATAACAAGCGCCAGCCATCGGCCCCGCGCTTATTTCCGGGGCCTTTGTCCAATGGCCGATCCAGAGTTAGGCCGGCTGGAAAAAACAGAGGTCTGTGGAGGACAATACTGGCCAAAACCGAAGGGTACAATCAGACATGGAAAAGGGATATATGTTTTTTGATACGTCTTCCTACAATTAATACAGTTTGCATCTAAATGCCAAAATGAGATTTTTTTTATAATAATGTCAATAATTCAACCTAGAGAACCTTAAAGCAACACAACCTGACTTTCTTTTTTTGGCCCTGTCTCAGACTCCACTCACCCTCAAAAGCAGTCTAGGGACCTCTCCTGCCTATAAAGCATCGAGTTAAAAAGAAAATCATTTAACAAAGAAATGTTGTTTCTGAAATACATCCGCAAAAATAACAGAAGTCACATTACAAAGTAACCATACACATTTAGCCCTGTCCTGTTCACAAATATCCATGTTTGCATACCGTCTTCCTCTTTTATTGTCCGTGCAAAAGGGCATTTATCTGTGAAGGTGTAGGATAAAAAAACAGAAGGTATAGAAAACTCGAGTAAATAATTCAATTAAACCTTCCTCAAACGAGATTAGCACAACTGCTAATTTACAACTAGAACTGACAACTCATGCCTCTCTCATAGAACCTCTCAAAAAAACCTTGAGTAAGGGCGCCGCCATACAGCGATATACCGCCGTCCACTAGAGGGCAGGCTCCAAAAGCGGAAATAGAAAAGAGAAATCCAATGGCTACTTTACAAGTGTAAAATTCATGTTTACAGCCTGGTACAAAAGACGCTCTGGTTTCTAGAGAAACGTTTTTACTACGTGACAACTCTGGGGGGGTGAATTTTTGAGTAATACATCCGTTTATGCTATCTGAAAACAATAGATTAAAACAATAGTTTATCTATGCAGTAACAGCAGAAAAGCCAGGATGTAACCGCCATTTTATTGCCCTGTGGAAAGACCAGTATTAGTGACTGGTGGAGCAATGGGCACACGACATCCATGTTTATTTACAATCTATGTGACAACCAGGAAGAAGTTTAAAGACAAACCCTGATAGAAACAGTCTAGGCTTGGATCATGAAGACTTTATTTACTGAAGGTGGGGCACAACACCAATACACACAACATATCATTTCCTCTCTAAGTGACAGATATGAAGCAATAGCTTATTCAAACATGAGGCTATAAACAGAGTCCTGCATTTTAACTCAACTTCAAAGTCACACTGAAAAAAAGAATGAAGCGAAAGTGAACTAACTGTCAGCAACATCAAAAAAGACAATTGATCCGGTCAATTAATTAATTATTAAATGAATGGATCAATGGACTAATGGTCAAGAGAGACATTTCATGAACCTCTTTACAATTTATTTATTATTAGCATGCCATAAAGGCAGACAAGAATTATTTGACATTGTTACATTTAATGTGAATAATTAATGTCCATAATTTGTCTTTGCTTTTGAGCAGAAACTATCCAAAACGGCAAGTTTGGAAGAAAAAAACATGTCTCCTGAAACGGTAGGGTCATTAAAAATGTATTTTATATAAATAAACCTCTGTAAGGTCCAGTGTATCAGTCTTTTTCTGCTCCCTCTGTTGCTTAGCGTGTCTCTCAGGAGAGGTCTGCGCGTCCTGGTGACAGGAATTATAAATCATTTATATCAGAGTTTTCTGTCCAGCTGAGGGGCCTGTGTCAGTGAAATGGGTATGATTCTACCAATCAGTGTCTAAGAATCAATATGAGAATGTATATTTTGGGACTTCAAAGTTACGTGATGCTACTAGCTAAAGGTTAGGTAGTGCTACTTTAAGTGTAATATTTATATAAAACATATTTTACAGACACTTAACAATCAATTTTCAAGGTAAATACACAAAAACTGGCTGCAACCCAAGTAGTCAAACTTTTATATTTTATAGTTAATCATGAAATACATTTTTTAAAAACATGCTTTGAAGGGAAGGGCAAGTAGACCTGAAGATGTCTGAAACTCTACTTGAAGACAGAGGCTGAAAAGAATGTGCATACTTTTGTGCACATGAACAACAATAGGTGCCTGCCATGTAACACACAGAGTATCTCTCGGTGCCCCTCCAACTGCGAGTTCACACAGAGGTTAAAACTGAAGACAAGAAGTGAGCGAAAGGCCACCAATAAAACACATTCACTCAGAACAACACACTTAAGGCTGGAGTGCTCATTTTTAAGAGACAGATTCAATGTCATTCTGCTTTCATATCATACTTAGAAACAAGATAAACAGACATACACCTGCTCCAAACTTGAATAAATATTTGGTGAATTTCAAATTTGACCTTTTATATTTATAATAATCAAATAAATTCACATATTGCACATTGATTCTTAGTTAAAATACTGTATATAATATGGGATTATCTTACATTATTGCCCACTTAATTGAGATTAGTTAAATGTGTGTGGTATTTAACTCTTAACAGTCAGGTATGTCAGCTAAAAGTATAATTAAATGTTATTGCTATTAGATTTGGAGAGAGCATTAGCATTAAACCCGACTTCTCAGTTGTAATAAATGCTAACAAGTGACTTTATAAACTAATCTGTGAAGAAATTTGTGATCCCCATAGACTTCCTCAATGCAACCTGATATTACAGTCCACATAAAGCTCTGCCCTAGTGCCTGGATTTAATGACTTTACACACTGATTGTTTGCTTGATAATGATTTATTACCAGAACATGCGACTCCTCGTCGAGAGTTGACAAATCAGAAGCAGCAACGTAACTGAGAGTAGAGCAGACATCAAAGAGGCAGTAAGCGAGGTTTAGGGTCATATAAACACCTAGGTATCTAACATATAAGAATAATCAATCATTCATTTACCATCACTTTTCTTTTAAGGGTCTCAAAAGACCAAAGGCTATCCCAGCAGTTGGGAACTATCGACAATCTTATCAAGTTAATCATAAGGCCAACCAACAGTCACAAGAGAATATCAAAACTTCTATATAACATGTAGCAAAACTGCACCAACATGTGTAGTGTGAGTGGTAAAGCACGAGCACCAAACACACTGTAAACTTTGGTTGATGTTGCATGAATTTTGTACCACTTGCACCAGTATTCAGGTTAGCATTAGCAACACAACGAAATATTTGCATTTGGCTTTAATAATATTAGCATAGTGGCAATAGCATTAGCAATAGCAATGGTAATAGCATTTCATAAACTTATTTTCATTGGACCCACATTTCAAAAAGGCCAGAAGAATTGTGGACCTTCTTCCTGGTCTGCGTCCTCTCCTCCTTTTTTTCTAGGTTTTGTCTTTTCTATCTATCTATTTAAAAAAACAAAAAAAAGTAAACATTATGTATTTTTTCCAAATACCATTTTATAGTATTTCTGTCATTTAAATTATGGTTTTGTCCCCTTGTAAAGTCACTTACAGACTACCATATTCATTTTTTTCTCAACTTCTGAACTGAAATTTCTGGCGAACCAGTGTTTGAGAACCACTGGTAAAGTGTATTGTATTGCAAATAGGGATGCTCATTTTGATTAATTTTCCCGACCGACAACCGCCGCTCCTTAATCGATTATTAACCGTTAACTGATAAGATTATAATATTGAATTGGCATTAATGGCTTAGTGTACAACGTCCTGGTCCCGTGACGTAAACACGCTACAAAAGAAAGCCTGCGTTGTGCTTGCACCTCGTCATGCAAACTATATATACCAAATTAAAGCTTAAAGTCTCATCTTTCAGACGATATAAACCATTTTAACACGTTACAACCACAGCGCCGACACCAAAGCCCTTTTTACAGACAAGCACAAAGATTTAGTTTGGACTTGTATTACCTTTTGACGGGTCTCTTGGACTGAAACAGCAACAAATGCACGTAAGCGTGTCTTTCTGTCCGTAAAGGTCCAGGGAATAATATTCAGTAAAATAATTAGGTCCACAAGACATGTTATATCCTCCAAGGCTCAAAAACTGCAGAGAAGTGTTTCCAACTTGAAAACTGCTGCGACATTTTTTGTCATTTCTATTAATAATAAAAGCCATAAGTCCAAAAAGCTACTAAAATGCTAACAGGAAGTGTTAGCCTTGATTGACACCTTTTTCAGCCAATTGTGACGAGTTTTGACATGGGCGGGACCTGGATATGCACCAATGGCCGCACAGACATCTTCATGCATGTGTCACGTGTGTGGTTGCGCCTGCCGACGTGCTCCGTGAGTTAATAAATATAAGCTATATAGTAGGCTATTTTATTTTTAAACCATGCAGCAAACAAACAAAAACAAAAAACTTAAAAAAAAAAAAAGTTTTAAACCGTTTAACTGATAGTATTAATCGGTCAAAATATTTACTATAGGTTAACGGTTAAACGGTCAATATGAGCATCCCTAATTGCAATGTATTCTAAGTAAATAATAGTACCATTTGTAATGGCTGCCTAATAAAAAATGGTCAGGAGCAACTAAACAATGCTAAACTTCTGGAAACAAATTTACTGTGGAGAAAAGGGACCCAAAATATCCACCATTCTCTTCTCCTTTCTGTGCAGTAGCTTCAAACACACACTCACACTGTACACAAACAAGACTGAACAGCTCCACCTTTTTAGATTCATGTGACGCTCCGACCATCACCTGACTATCTCTCTCCCTCCTTTTCCAAGGAAGCTGCAACCAATAAAGCCTTGTCCCCGAGTCAAATTTATGTTCAAAGCACAGAAGACGATATCCTAGAAATAAGAGCACAGAGCCTGTTTGTCTATACCATTTTCAAACAGTGCATGGTGTAGCCCGGGCTCTTGCAGATCACCGACAGCCAGACAATAACAACAGCCGCTGATAAAACGTGACCCAACTTTGGCAGATAACCTTTGGCACAGGACGGAACAAAATATAAAGCTTTGTTTCCAAAGAGCAATATGTTACAGTTCACTTTAATATGCTTTATTTAGGGGATAGTTCTGGCATCCCAGTGTTACACAAGTTGAAGCAAATCGGAAACTTAATGTTGTGCTATTATGTAAAGAAAATATGTAAATAAATCATTAAAAGAAGGCAGGTGACAGTCTGTAGATATATACTGCTGCAATAAACAGTACAAGAATAGATTAAAAAAAAAAAATGGTATTTTCCATTTTGGGCAGGTCTACTAGTTTCTTTTACTCTTTCATGCTACAGTTCCTGGTCATGTTTAAAGCCACACAAACAACAAATTAGTAGCTTAAAATCACAAAGCAATGGCTTTGACTCTAACTAAAAAGCTATTAATAGAAGTTGTTTGCTTTGTTTGCATTTATGTGTAGCGTTTGAGATTTTTGTACTTGACATTTAGTAGATTATCAGAAGAACAAGACAAACATTGTGCAGCCATTTTGGGTTTTTGATTCCTGTTTTCTGCCATGTGATTAGCGTCATGTATTAGTAATTAATTTAGCATCTTAGCACCATAACAGACAGGTGGGACGGTAAAGTTAGGTTTCCATTTAGTGCAACACTATGAGAAAAGTTGTTAAACAGAGCAGTGTTTTTCAACTAGTGTGCCGTGAGAGATTGTCAGGTGTGATGTGGAAATTTTTTCAATTTCACCTGATTGGTCCTTTAAGCGAACGGCGTGTAGTAAACATTGACACGGCGAGATCTCAGAGTCTCACATGGCTTCATACTTCCAAAACTTTGGAAGATAGTATTTAAATTCAGCGTTAATGTGTTCTGTTGAAGGTCCTTTTGCTAACCGCTGCGTCTTTTTTATTTAAAATGGCTTTAATTATGATTTATTTGATGATCGTTTTCGGACAAAATGTCATTACGAAAACGGGTAATTCTTAGTTATACTCTCAAAATACAAAGCTTTGATTCAAAGAATGATATATTGGTTTACAATATATGATTGTGCTACATCGTACTTTAAATTCGGCTCTTCTAATGCCGCTATTTCTGTTCTTTTTGGCATTGTTTTGAGAAATTGTTTGTGCTAACTGCTTATTAGCTTTATGGGTAAGGTAACGTGTTGCTAATAGTTATAACTATGGCTTTTGGAGGTAAGGGGAAATTATTGTGAACTGATGAAGTGATTTTTTATTTTATTTATTGTGAATGAATGTAATTTAAAGACTGAAATGATTTATTTTAAACCCCTGAATATTGATTTATTCTTGACCTTGTTTTCTTTTCTTCAACTGGATAAATGAGGACAACGTTTTTCCCTCTTCTATTTTTTTTTTTGCTCCCTTATTCCACAACCTGTCTATGCGAGGTGGGCTTTTCAAGCATGACGGCCATAAAGATGAAAAAAAGAGAGAGACTTAGATCTTTGTGTGTCTTTCTTCAATTCCTGTTAGAATATTAAATTTGTGTTTAACTAAACAGGCCCAGGTTTCAGTAAACTGAATAAATTGAGACTAGATTTTCATTATATTTAAATAAATATATTCATTCATAAATAAATATAGTTTTTGTGCCATTTTTGTTTGGTGGTGTGCCTTGTGACTTTTCTAATGTAAAATGTGTGCCGCGGCTCAAAAAAGATTGGGAAACACTGAAACAGAGATTAGCTACTTTTTTAGTTGGTGAAAAGACACATCTAGGCTTTACAATTAAGGATTTTCATAGATGAGAATAATCAGCCCACAGTGGGGGTTAGGCCAATCACAGCTCGTTTTAGGAAAAAAGGAGCTCTCCCATTGGTCGACACTGATTAAGGAGAAAATACAAAATTTAAAAAGAAGCAGGAAGGGTTACTACGCTGCTGAGGGTGAGTGGTGAGGCCGAGGGAGGGACGGCAATGAGAAAATCAGGAAGTGGAGCTTTAAGGCATGGTTTGGTTCAGGTAACTCCTGATGAGGCCTTGTGTTTTTTTGTACAGAAAAACATTGTCTGCTACGTTGACGTAAGAGGCTGGAGATTTAGCTGTATACTGCTGTAATAAAGAGTACAAGTATATAAACAGCTTTTCGGACTGCTCCAGTTTCCTTCATGTTATTGACTCTTACTTGACTATTTCAAGTCACATTAAACATGTTCTGTAGACAGCAAATGGACAAAGCAGGACCCAACTCTAAATCCTTTAGCTTTTAGTCAGTTTTAAGCAGCCTACAAGCACAACAGTTACCAATCTTTCTTTTTACAAAATGACAAACACAAAAGTTTCATCTTCACTTCTCATTTCCATCAAACTAAAACTGAGGAGTTACTAAAGTGGAACAGTATGGTACTTAAATTAGACACATTGAGCCTCTTTTGACACCACATCACCACAAAACTGAATCGTAATTTGGAAGAAACTAATTACGCACGTGTCTGTATTTACATATGTATTTAGAGGGGAGCCAGGAAGGAAGCAGAAAAAGATCGTTGTAATACCGGACTAACTTTGCATATCCAAACTTCTTTTTCCAGTTAAGAGAGGCCACACTCAGAACGAATAACCAGCCCGGGCACGTACTGTACTGCTTTCCAAACAGTCAGGTTCTCCATGCAAAAAAGCGACCGTTCGAGCGCCTTGCTACACTGCACTTATCAGTATGTCCTAACAACTGTATCTGGAGAGTATTGTATTGGGGAAAATTCAATAAAGTCTGAAGAACCAAAGCCAAAAAAAGTCCAATGTACTGGAGAGAATGTCAAAAATGTCAAAATTACCCTAAAGCCATCCGCCATCATCAACCTTAAACTGCGACTAAAAGTTAACAAATCTAATTCATTTTATGTCTATATTTAATGAAGGCCATACACAGTGTATATTGCCATGGTGAAGCGTCAAACACAGAGATATATGTTTGATTTTCCAAGTGACACTTGTCTTGCCACACCTAGAGCAAACAAGCACGGCTATATTCATACGACTCGACACTGCACAGCCCTCAGCTCAAACACAGAGCGGAGATGTGACAGTTTACAGGCCGTAAAAATGGAACCCGTCCATCCTGCTGTGGACTTAAGATTGTATAACACAAGCTGTAATGAGCTACATGTAGCCAGAGCTTACGATGGCAAACAGCAAAGGTGGACTCACTATTGTGCGCAGTCGATGAGCTGGTACTCGTTGGACCTCTCAAAGCAGGCCTTCACTCCTTCGTCGTCCCACAGCTTCTTTGCATGATCAAAGAACTCCTAAAGAAGAAGATTGAAAATGTAATATTCAGTGTCTCAGGATTAAAACAACAAAGATACAGTCATATATTTCTAATAGCTTCAAAAATTTCATCCAAAGCCTTAAATCTAACTGTGGTGCAAACAAAGTAATCTGCTTCAATCCTACACTTTGATCCAATTTAGACCAGTTTAGTCCTGGTTTAAACCAGTTTAGTCCTGGTTTAAACCAGTTTAGTCCTGATTTAAACCAGTTTGGTTTAGACCTTTAGAGCTGTTCCATAAAACCCGCCCAGAAAATTCTAGCTTGCATTAGTGTAAACATTAGTTCTATAAAGCCCACTCTGGGCTCAGAGCCAGGCTAACTCCAGTCTCACTTGATAAGAGGTGATTACACCGTGCAGAACATTGAAGTCGAGCCTCAATGAAGAACTACGGAGAGGAAACGCCCACCTCCTGAACATCCCTTCAACAAATGGAGTAAACGAAGACAAGCGAAGCAAACTAATGCAGAAAACTTCTGTGACAGGACATTAGATGAGTGAACGAGAAAACTGAGACAATCTTCTCTCGAAAGAACTAAAGTCCTAGTTTAAACCTTTAACTTTGATTTGAAAAATAGTTATCCCGTCTATGTTTTTATTAAATAGGCCCAAAAATTGGGAATAAAAGTGATAAAAATATCCCACAACAAAGAGAAACAATAACAAATGTCACTAAACGTATTGCTCTTTTATTATGTTACCATAAAGTGATTTCTGGATCACATTTACTACAAGTCTTTTGATCAGCGAGTGTCACAGGAAGTCTTAACTACTGCACTTTTACGTGGGTAAGTGCTTAACAGGTTTCTCCTTCATTAGTCCTCCTTTACAATGTCAAAAGCCACACCGAACCATTTATGTGCTTTTGGTATTAAAGTCAAAACATTTTTCATTGCCTTTTTTCATCTTTGTATATTCCTGTGTTAAACCAAAGTCCTGTTTTTGGATTATTAGGCCTAAAATGACATAGGTCCAGTACAAAGACAATATAGGTATTGTGTGATGAAAGCTGCAGAGCCTGGGCATAGCTGCAGGACTGTGCTGAATTAACAGGAAGTGGTTAAACTGGGTGCAACTTAGAGCTGCATTTGGACAACAATTCTCGTAACAAAACAGGTTTCTATTAAAAATGTAATATATTTGTCAAGTGCTTTATCCTTTTCATATATAAATGTTTCAAGTTTAATATCAAGTTCAAATGTACAGGTTTTTCGTTGTGCTACTTCATATTCCCAGCTCTGGACAAAGACACAGCAGTTTAACTCCACTTCCAGTTTTTATGCTAAGCTTGTCCAACCACTCCAGCTTTCTATTTAGCAAACAGACCGGCGATTGCCATCAATCTTCTCACTTAATCTTGACAAAAATGCAAGCGCACACACACACACACACACACACACACACACACACACACACACACACACACACACACACACACACACACACACACACACACACACACACACACACGAGTACCGTAACAACCTTAATTATTATTATTAAGTCAGAGATAAACGTATACTGGTGCAGAGAAAGAAGAGTACTACAGTGGCTTCAAGGGGTTATGTAAAAGTTTGAATGAGGACCCTATTAGAAAGCATTCACTGTCTAATATAGACCATAGTGCCACTCCTTCGAACAAACAACAAGACAGTAACATCCTTGTGATAAAAGCAAAACACAAGGGACAGTGGCCAACCCTGATTAAAAAGTATTACATCTACAAAAGGCTATATTATCAAAATTCTGAATAGACTATAAGAGTCATAGACTGCATTGGTTTTGGTCATAGTCCTGGTTTAGACCTAGTTTAGACCTGTACATAGGTTTCCCATTCATTAACCTGTTAAGCCTGTTAAGCCCGATGTCACAAACAAACAGCATGATACACTACACACCCCCAATCCTAGTGACAGATTACATTGGAGACGAAGAGTCCTAGAATTTCCAGATTTTTAAGTCAAACCCTGTTGTGTAAACCCCATCCATAAACCTGCTGCTCTAAAAGGACCGTGCACTGACACAGTGCTTCTGCTCACTTCCTGCTCCGGGACAATGGGGGTCTTTATGAAGGAAATTAATCTTATCAATGACTTTGAGACATACCCAGGACTCTGTGTATGGCCCAAACAAACACAGTTGGGGCTAATATCTCTGGTCGCCTCCTGCACACATGTCTCTCAGCTGGCTCCTCCTCCTCCTCAGTCAGACCCAAACACATGACTGTGCGCTCGGCCTGGACAGGCGCTGCGCCGGGTAGAGGCTGGATGTCGCCCCCAACCAGAGCCAGCCAGAGCCTGATAAACGATCACATGCTGCGGGAGATCTCCTCTCGGCAGATCCGGTGATTTGGTTCAACATAGAGGAAATCAACTGATCCAAGGCCCACACAAGCCTCTTTTCAGACCCTTTCCAGGATATTTGCACTCATTTGTCCCAACATTATGCTTTCTCTGTCTGTGTCCCATTTAGGAGGAACAGACACTGGCTTTGGATGAATATGACTGGATTTTAGTGTAACTTCCTATACATTAAGATTGCACAAAATTTAACTGATTGAACATCATCTTCTACCCGGACTAGACTTACTAATATAACTTATAACTAGACTAACTTATATTACTAGACTAGTAATATAACACAAAAGGAGTGGTACTCAGCTCCTGTCTGTTCTTTTTTATTTCAGTCTGATTCAAAGCAAAGCATGCAACATGAAGTGCAAGTAGTCTATATGACATGTTTGAAAACTATTATGCACCTTCTAAAATACACACCGGGTCTTGCCATACATGGGACAAAAGTAATCAGACAAATACAACAGTATTTTTGTATTGCTCAAATGTAATACTGCACTTTATTTTTGCACCATTTTACTATAAAAAGATACAACATAACACAAATATAAGAACAGTAGTTGTAACAGTATTGTTAAAGTAGACCGCACTAGAGCAGCTATATCGAAGCAGCAACACATGGTTTCTGTGACAAACATGTTTCCTGTAACAGATACCTGCTCTACCACAACGTCTCACATATTTTGACAAAGGAAATGGACCTGTATTGTCCCCTATTCAAAGTCACTGCATTTATTTTACTTCAAACACTCTTTCACAAACTTATAAGATTCAATGATGCTGCTCGCTTTCTTTTGCAGACATAGCGCCACATTTACTTTATACGCTCCACATGCATGCATTTCTTGTCTATTATCTGATTATCTGTAACCATTTAACATTTTTAGAATTCACAGGGCATACAGGTATTGAGAAAATTATGTAAGACGTACTTACACAATTACAATAAATACATTTCTCCTCTTTTTAACCAGGCCTGGTCATTTATAAGGTCCTTCCAGACAGATAGGTTGAGATGATGGACAAGGACAAAAATGAGCAGGACTTTCTCAAGGGAGATTCAAGTTAGAGGTGGTTAAGTTAGCATTTTTGTCTAGAATATGTTTTTTGTGTATAAACGTGTGTAACTTTGGCCATAACCGTATAAATGGTCCTCATTGACAACTTTTCCAACGAGTCTGATTGTTAGGTAATAAAGAATAGTCAGTTCTCAGTCAAAGCTGGACTTCTTGTAATTAACAGTCACATGCCATAGAGAAAAGCAAGCAAAACCCTGCTACTTCTTAAATAAACTTCAAACTAGCAAGGTCTGGAATTGACTTCAACAATTTGTTTAGATTCACTTTCATATGGCCCTTGCTTTATGACTAAGAGCTTGTGTTTTCTCTCCAAAAAGTCTGCACCAAGGTCTGTACTAAGAACTTACTAATTGTTACGCAGTATTCGTTAGGTTCAGTAACTTTTGGTTTCGCGGTATAGTTTTTAAAAGCAGGACTTTCCCTGAGACTGTGATTACTGTCGTCATGACAATAGGGGGACGCATGCCTTCTGTCGACGGCTTTTTACTCAAATTCAAAATGACTTTCAGTTGTTGGGTCAAATTAGTTGGTTCACAGTTGAGTCAAAAGTTCTCTTCCACAGACTGACTGCGGACAGGAGTTCTTGTGGAGTTCTGTCCTGCAGCTCACTGATGATCTCACACGTCCACTGCTGCTCTCTGTTGTTTCAAAAGCAGGGGATGGTCCATGTTGTTCAGGATAGCATCCGTCCTGTTGTGTGTCCGTTGCTCCTCTACCTCAATCAGAGTCTATAAACTAACACCTAACAACTAACAAACCAGCCCTCTCCATTAGTTTTTTTACAAGTCCCCGCTTCTCTTTTTCTGAGCTTCAGCTTAAAAAAAAGTTGTTTACATTAAAAGACCATAGCTTTCTTTGAAAATTTGACCTTTCCTATGAAGTGCATCTGTATTTATGGTCCACTCCAGCTTGTTCAGATATTTATAGGTGGACACTATTTCAATGTCTTCTCCACTGATGTTCACAGTTTGAATTGGGGATGTATCAAGTCAATGACCATCTCTTTAGTTTTGGAAGTGTTTATAATGATAGTTTTCTATACAAGTTCTATATAAAAATAAATAAATAAATAAAAAAGGTCCCTGTATTCCACTTCTTGTCCATTTTTAATACAAGTAATATTGCTTACTGTGGTCAATGTGTCTCTACAGAGGCTCTTTTTACAGTTAAACCGGAGAAATACAATAATCAAACTGGAGTAATGTCAACATGTTACTATTAATATAAAATACAAAAAGCTGAAACTTCAAATTGACGGTGACTTCCTGCATTTGGTCCAAATTGGCGGTGACTTCCTGCATTTGGTAACCTTTCACAAACAAACTGGACCTTGGTTGAGTTTGGTCTGACCACCATAAAACTGATAATGACAACAAAGATAGTCCCTGGTAGAAAACTGGTGCAGAAACTCTCCATCTCCTGCCTAAACCATTTTGTACCAAACTAAACTGCTGTACCACATGGCCCTCTTTTTCTAAACTTAACTAGTTCTTCTGATCCTGAATATTAAGGATATTTTACTTATCCACCTATTAGGAAACTAACATTATACAATCGTGGAATAGTTATTCTCCTTTCTGAATGTTAATGTTGATCTTTTCGTTTCTGGTCTTAGAATAATTTGAAGAACAATGAGACAATATTTCCTTTAAAAATGATCTGATGATAGGAAAATTATTACATTATTGCTGCTAAATGTAAATTTACTGAATGTGATGTGGGACTTAAATTATCATTTCTGCTTAATTTCTTATAATAAAGAATAATACAGTTGGTTAAGTTCATCTGAAATTGTATTTACCTCCTGCTAAGACCTGCTACAATAAGATAATTCAAAATGTTTTTACTTTTACACTTAATTTAAAGCAGTATTTAAAGAGAATAACATATGCCAAGGCAAACAATGTTTTGACAAAGCTCAGGAGCGTTGGACTCGGTGCAGAGAGGACGAGGGCCAGACGGTGTGGAGAGGGGGTGCAGAGTACAATCCGCGGGGCTCTTTTCCACAGAGGCGTGTGACACTGGGCCTTTGAATAAATGCTGTGTACAGCAGTGCCCTACAGAGGAACTGATAACACACAAAGACACCAGGAGGGAATCTGCTTCAACACAAGCATCTTTAACTCTTTCCCTGCACTGGTCCCAGTATCTGTTCCCCCGTCCCAGCAGCAGCAGCCGTAACTGAGGTCCCGACAGAGCCCCTGCTGGATCTCGTTTTGTCCAGCTAGAGTTACACGTTAATCAAGTGGGTCTGTAATGATGTAATATTTCACTTGAATCATGTAGGTCAGCTTGACACACGGAACAAAATGGCCTAAATACGAGACAACTTGGCAAAACAAAGTTGTGGAGCAGTGGGCTCGGGTCTGTTGAAAGGGAGACACTCGGACTCCTTTGGGTGTTCTTCTGTTGGAAGTGAAGCAATGGACAGTGATCTGTTTACGACGTTAGTTGGTTGTCAGTGCACTCCTAGTTTGGAGAACATTTAAAAGGAGTGTTATATTCAACACGAACCCTGTGTCTTTGCTCCTGTCTGCGTTTTCAAACTGTTAAAAAATACATTTCATATCTCATGTATCTCATAGAACCTCTTTTACAAAATACTGGATTTGGACTTGTTTTTGTATCACTTGTATTGGTATTGTTTTGGTCAGACACTGAGAATTACATGTATGTTTTAACAGTGAACAGGGCTCATTTGAATGTGCTCCACTTCACTTTTGACTGACTGACGCTAGGTCTGTGCCATTAATCACAGCAAACAATCGCAATTTCAAAGCTCAAATGTATTTATTTACATATTTCAATTTAGAATCAGAGTTTCCGGTAGTTGGCGTATATATAAATAAGCTAAAACACATACTAAAACCCAATCCATAAAAAAACATTTCTGAGGGTGGCATGTTTCAAATTCATTCAAGATGTGTTCAAAATAGCCGGTTTAATTTGCAATTGGTCGGTAAAAATAAAAGCTTACCGATCATTTGGGCCATAAATCTGCTCACAGTGCTGGGCGTGTGTGAATTTTAAATGTATATAAAGCTTATGAAATGTTTTCTTAGACTGTAGCATGTTTAAAAAAAAAGCTAAAACAATTTTGTTTTATTAATTGCTATATGATTATTTTGTCCATATTGCTCAGCCCTAACTGACATTGTCTAGTGGCTAATGCTTAGCTGCTGCAGTGGATTTTTTTTCCATTTGCATAAACAGTATCAGTGTCCCGACTGTTACATCACACCTTTGCACAGAAAAGCCAAATAAAAAATATTAAATGAATTCACTTGCTTTTTATCTATAAGTATTTTTAACCTTTAACTGTTGTTGAAAGAAAATGAGCAGCTACGGACCGGCATGCACACAACCCTCAATGTCCTAGTTTTATGTTATATTACAAAACACACACAGATGGAGAGACTTTTTGAGTAAACCATGACATAATACAGCCAGTCTTAATATTTGAATAACCAGGCTCAGCAGACCACACCATTGTTCTCTCTCACGCTTTCTATTCTTGACCCGAACAATGTTAGTATGGCTCCATATAATGAAAGAGAGCATGCCATATCTGCTTTGGAGTAAACGAACAGCAGACTTATTTTATTCTGATGCAGTGTAGTATAGATTTATAACTGTGAAGATGTACAAGGGTGTACCAAGTCATAAAGACTTAACTATAGCACAGTCAAAAAACAATAACAATAAATAATATAATCGGTCAGGCAATATTATTGGCCGATATTGGTCCGTAGATTGATATTAACGCCTATAATCATTCTATTTTTAACATATGAAGCCCTGTGCTGATGTTAATGGTGTAATTGTGCTATTTGTCCAGCAGAGGGTTGCAGGCTGTTATCATGTCACAAATTATACAACAGGCCATGCTGCACATTTGTTTTTGAGCTGAGGAAAGGCAAGAACGCAGAGAGAAGCTAAGCACTGTGTTTTGTCAGTGGTAAGTTTATAACTGGTCTGTGACAATAACTACAACACGTTTCTCTATTTGACCCATAAAACCGACTTGTCAATGCGTGCTGGTTGTGGACATGCTAGTTGTGTTTACATTAGCAAGCTAAAGTTAGGATAACCTAGCATAATTATCCTGCTAAAACCTTGCCAATGAATGTAATGTAACAGTTAAGAATATGAGCATTAAAATGTTGTGTGCTTAAGGAAATACGTTTTTCTTAAAACAAACTTATTCTTTATAAAAATACGTGCCGCTGCTGATTCACAAGGCTACTAATGTCTTTTCACCACATTGATTCTTGTGATTGCGCAAAACATCAGCCGACTGGTCTGAGTGAGAGAGAGTCAGTAGGCAATAATAGGAACAACTGACACTGGTCAATAATCAATTGCACTATGGCAAAATAATAATTTTAATAATAATAATAATGTAAGTAAGGCTACCAAGTGACACCTTCTATTGTGGTATCTTCATAATAGCCTCATAGAATTAGCAGCTTTCTGACCGTAAAGTCGTTGGACTGTATTAACAGGTTTACAGCGTTTCTTTTGTTTGGGATCGGCTTTTGGCCTTTCACCTTTCCCTGATATCGGTATCGGCCCTGAAAAATCCATAATTTTAATAGATGAGCATTCAAGCTTTGACCAATCACAGCTCGCGTCTGGAAAAATAAGCTCTCCCATTGGTTGACACAGCTTGTCAATAAGGAAGTAATGGCTATATTTAGTCTTGGGCTGTGTCCAATTCAACACACCATTTTGTTGTGGTGTCCAAATGTCTAGTGACTGAATTGTAGTGCGCTCAAGTTTCCCACAATGCATCAGTAAAAGTAGTGAGCAATAGTCACTAGACAGTCAAAACAGACCATAATGCTTTGCAAATTGTTGGAGCAGAGCAGCTCAACCGTGACATGTCTTTAAACTGTACACCACATGGTTTGAATGAAATGAGTCAGAGACAAGTTTGACTTTCTGTGAAAACAGAATCTGTTGTAAATTGTTATTAATAAACCGTTGGAAAATCACTAAAGTTAGCTGACCTTAAATCATACAGACTGACCTTTGAGAGCTTTTCTCTTGAGGCATAAAAGAGTTGCAATAAATCAGTCAGTTTCAGTCATTAATACAACAAGAGTTGTTAAATAAAATACGTAAGACATGAGTCACGGCAAAAGAAAAACAGTTGTGTAGTGTCTACTGTAACTGTTCACTAATTGAGTGCACTACAGTATATATATAATCCTCTATATAGTGCAACACTATATTGTGATTGAGGGGTTAGGGACTAGGGAGTGCATTCGGACACAGCCCTGGTGTAGTTCTGGTTCAGCCCCAGTTCTGACAAGTGGAAGTTAGTCCAGAGCCCAGAACTTCCTTATTAAATTAAGTTGAACCTTTACAATGTCAAAAAGGGATATCCATGTATCACAAGGTTACATTAAAATAATTATTGAATAATACATGTTGTCCAATATTGTTCAGATATAAAATAAAATAGTTTTAGATTAACCTCCACTGGTGAGAATGTTGCGACTAACTTCATTCGGTTGAATCACTTTATAATTCTTTATAATTCCTGTGGTTTCCAAACATAAGGTCAAAATTGGGTCATGGGAAATTTTATTTGAGTCAGCAAAAAATCTAACCGAGTAATATCAACAATCCAGAAAAAAACATTTGTGAAAGTCAATGGCCATTTAATGAAAATATACGTTTCTCTGGAAATGTATGATGTATATAATAATGGTGCAGGTGAATTAAAAACAGGAAAAAAAACTAAGGACAATCAAAAAGACCCCAAAAATACTATGATATAAAAAATGTCCACAATAGCATTAAATGGGATTTTTACAGCACTAGAAAGGAAGAGAACTAGCCTTAAAATGAAAAAGATAAAAATAAAAAATGCCCAAAATGATGCTATAACAGACCAGGAAGTTTTAAAATATTGGTTGCCTTAAATAAAAGTTTGGGATAAAGCTGGATTTATTGTAATATATAGGTTACTTACACAAATGACCTCAACCGTATCATTTGTTCCATCCGTCTTTAACCAAATGATATAAAACTGTCAATGTGGTTTTGTCAGTCTCTTTATTTAGCTCTCCTTCTATGATTAATGATCTTGTTTGACCATGACATCATCTACTCCTGCTTCCTGTGGGCCAACAGGTGAGAGCCACAGGTAAATAAATGACTGGCTGTGTGTTCTCTCGCTGCTATATTATGTGTCATGCCCAGTTGCTCTGAATGACACTGACGGCGCTCGTGAAGCCTGAGACTGATGACAAGCGCAGACACTCACAGACAAAGCCATGTTGTTGGGTTTTTTTTGTTTTTTTGGGCCAGGGAACTAAGTGCTGACTCTCCCCAATGGCCCAGGACCCTACTTCTGCTGCTTCCTGGTTCACTACCAGGAAATAAAGATAATTTAACTGCATATGGAAATTAGCTTTAGCTAAATCTGGTGTAAAGCATCTTTTCTTTTGTTAAATTAATGTGTTTGCACATGGTCCCTGTCAAATAAAAAATAATAAACTAAAATGGATTTTCAGGGTTACATAAAGCTGCAACAAATGGTTTTAAAGACATAGTTCAGTAATTTATGAATGGGCTTCTGTGTATAGTTAACGTATCCCTAAACTAGAGAGCGGTCAGTGTGTTCCCAGTTTGGAAAAGCAGACAGGAGCAAAACTAAGTTCTAGTGATAAATGGTTTTAAAAGCTTAAGACAAAAAAGACGGATTACTACAATGTCTATTTATACGACCTATAGATAAAGATTCTATTAAAGCCTAGTAGCCACTGTAGTGGTACAGGTGAGTATAAGTCAGTTTCTGTTACTAAAAGAGTCCAAAGGGTTCCAAAAAGCCCATCGTACCATACTACTTTGGCAACTAAAGGTCCACTTTTGAAAAGGTGCCTAACACTGCAGTCTGTTTATTGGACAATAGATAATAATCATCACTTGAGAAAATGAGAGCAACAGGAAAAACACAACCTTTACATGTTTTTTTTTCAAATGTAATAAAAGGCCTTGAAAACACGTTAAAAGGTGTCCTTTTTTATTTTAAATCATCAGTTGTAACTAGTTTTAAACAGTCAGTGTTGCTTCAGGAATTAAAATATTTCATTTATTGTCTACATTTCAACAAACACAAGCTAAATAGTAAACTAAATAGTAAGCCTCTGAAATGTATAAAATTGGCTTTGTGAATTTAAATTTCAGAAAGCTCAGAATAAATCAAAAACAATTCAGTGTTTACTCCAGCCTCTCACATAATACATCAAGATTTATGCTACTCTTTACATTAACTATTGGTAAAGCATCCCGTTTCAAGTCTAGTTCATATACGACAAATATCTCATTTCACAAACAGCATTTGTTGCACTTGTGTGTCCTCTCGACACACTGTCGTACTGAGCCAACCCGTCCCGTACTACTCCACTGAGCTCAAAACTAATGTAATGCTATTGCTGTATTGATTTTTTCAGACTCCATATTTTGGGGTAAAAACCTACATAGTGTTGCTATAACCAGATGAAGGTTTGGTAACTGTTATAATATTGTGTTGTAGCACCTGTTTCTGTGTGCTCCTGTCAGCTTCTACAAACAGTAGATGTGCTGCCAACTATCTACTTTATGTCATAAATAAAGTATCGCACAGAAACCCCTTTTATAAAATACTGATCTATCTCTTTAGACGAATAAGATCATATGTGGCAGAAATGTCCAAAGTCCAGTCCAGGGGCCAATCACAACACAAGGTGAGAGTTTATGTAGCCCCCAGCTTCAGAGATAAAATGTATTGTTTATGGCCCCAACAGCAGCTTTATACAAACAGGTTCAAATCCAAATCTATCTAAAACCACTTCAAATCCAAATAAAACGTGGTCAAATCCAATGACCCTTATCAAATACGACCCTCTTTGCAAAAGGTTTGGACCCCATAATATCTGAACAAAACTAAACAGAATGTAGTATGACATTAATAAACTCATAAAATTTAAACTAGTTTTATAGAATTAGGCTTAGTCTGGAGCAAAATACACTCACATCTCTTTCAGACTAACACAACTCCTCACATAAATACATTTAAGTCCCTAAAACACATTTTCATTTAGGTAAAACCAAGATATGACCAACTTAGACCTCGCACAGGTTTATCTACAGCCGCGTTTGCATTTGTCACTGTGGGCAGCCCCAGCTCTGCAGCCAGCTTCAAACAAAGAACACTTTCAAAATTATGTAAAACATTATCTGCATTTCCAACACATGACCCCACGCTATCGAATGGCCCATCTCTCTCTTGCACTGTGAAAGAAATCCCATGCGTTCAATTCCACATACAGCTACTTCAGGAAAGTAGATTTCAAGGGCAAAAAACACAAAGAAAAGGTGCATATAGTTTGTACATGGGAAGAGATTTTGATTGCGTCTTACCTGGGGATAGTCAAAGTCCGAAAGCGGTGCTATGCTTTTGATGTATTCGATCCTGAATTGGTCCTCTGGGTTGGCTAGCGGGACAGGGGGTATTAAAGTGCTCATCGCCGACACAATAGTCTACAAAGCACAATTTAGAGGAGCAAAAACAAGAGTAAATACAGGAAAACATCTTATTTTACATAGTAAGCAGTAATACTTGTATTAAAAAGCCTTACCACTATGGCATCTTTCACGTTTTTCCGGATATCTTGGATTTTCTGTTTCTTTTCTCTGCATTGGGAGAGAAAAGAAGTGAGAGGAAGTGATTACAAAACCGAGGAATAGTTTTCTTATCAGTTCAGTTATGAGTCAGATTGGGGTTACTGCTGGGTTAGACTGTATGCTAATAGTTTTTCCATACAATACAGGCATTGAAAAGGGGAGTGTTATAGGCCTGGTATTACTTAAGTTAAGTGTATAAGTCTAGTTTGCATTTAAAATTCACATCAGCAGTAGGTTTCCGTCCTCGTCCAGGATCCTGACATGCACTGGGCCTGGTTAAAATAGAGCAGTGGTGGTGAGATCAATGCCATGCAAGGCCTTGCAGCAAAACAAATCATCAATCGGCCTGTGTCCATCACAACCTTCCAACCCGCTCACATGAAACAGGAAGCAGTGAATTTGGCGACTGCATGTGACACGGAGCTGCTCACAGGATTTATAACTGTACATGTGCTTTGTGAGGGGGTTGTCACAGGCGACACAACAGGGGGGGTAAAACGGGCGGTTTACAGAGGCCCTCTTTGGTCTAAATACACTTAAAGTACATTTGCAAAAAATAAAAAAAAATAAAAAATAGGTTTGTTGATAAATTGTTAAACCCTTATGATCAATTTGTGAATGGAAGCAAATATAAAACATGATTGAAGAACTTTAACTTGCTCTGTAGTAATAAAAGTAATTTAATTTTGAGCCAAATGCAGGTAATTTGTGCTAGTTTACATAATGTCACTTATTGTTTCACGTTGGGCCAACAATCACAGAGATATTAACAAATAGAGTTTGTTGAAGGAAACAGATATGCAATACTATATAATATACAAATTTGTCTTGTCGTGCTGTAGGAAATAAATGATTTCTTAAGAGTCATACACTGAATTTGGACTGACAGAGAATACTTTACACATTATGCCACTCTGGTTTCATGTTAACAGGTCCAACAGTCAGAGATATTAACCGATAAAGTTAGTAAAAATAATAATAAAATAAAAATACAGATTAGGTAGCTGCTTCCTCGGGCCCTAACATCTCTAGAGACGCCTCTGGGGCTAGTACTGGGCCCTACAGACGCTGCAGTGCCTGGGGAAATCCATTCACAGCCTGCATATGTACATCCTAACAGTCTCTCAGTCTGAAAGCCTATATTATCACAAAATCCACCAGTATAAACAGTATGCTACGTTTTTAAACCCGCTAATGTAGCTGTTTAAGAGCAGCACTCACTCTGCGTTGAAGCCATTGACGTGTAGGATTCTCATCTGCTTCACAATGGTGCTCTTTCCGGACTCTCCAGCACCTTGAGGAAAAACAAAAAACACACACAAACGACACGGAAATATTAGCTCTTTAGACACGGATAAGGGACAGCAATGTTAGCGGACAGATGTTTGGTGAAATGAATGCAGTTAATTGTAGGCTCTGCTGCTGCTTGGCTTCCATCAATATCCACCCCCATGACATATTATTGCTAGCGCTGTCAAATGGGGCTACGTGTTCAGTAAACCAACAGGATTATCGGTACATTTCCCACGGTTAGCACATAACTGTGAGCCTTACCGAGCAATAAGAGCCTGTGTGTGGCTTTGTAAGCTTGTCGTTCCTTTTGCAGCTGTTTTTCTATCTTTTTATTAGCCTCGCGTTGTGCCTTTTCGTCGATGCGTTGGTCTTCAGTCTTACTGTTGCCCAAACAACCCATCTTCCTTCGCCCTAACCCTTCCTTGTGAAAACGTAACAAGGATAAAATAACACCCGGGCGGATAGAATGGTACAGAAATGACTCTACTGTTAAAAAGAAAAAGAAAAAAAAAAGAAAAGAGGACAAATTTCTCCGACGGAGGGAGGGATACGTTCCCCGTTACAATTCCGCTTTAGCCGCAGCCGACCGTCATCCAAAAGCGTCTGTTACGCACAAACCAACGAAGAAATCCCGCCGAGAAATGTCAAAAAACACAAAATAAGGCGACAAGGAGAGAGGGGGGTCTTTCTGGGAATCTAGTCAACTGTTCCAATCGCGTCTCCAGCCCCTCTCTTCTCCTCTCTCTGTTTTTTTTTTCCTCTATGTGAATTTCTCTCTCAGTATCTCTCTCCTGTCTCTTTAACTCAGCACTGCCTCTCTCTGTGGCACCAGGAAGTAACCGTGTGGCCCGTGGCGCTGGAAAACAAGCCTGTGTTAAACTCTAATATTAACAAACCGCGACTATTTAACATTTTAGATCTGCTTCTTCTTCTGCTGCTCTTGTGTCGTAGGTGGAGAAAGGTAATCCCAGTGTATAGTTGGAGTAAATCTCGGTTTGTGTGTGTGTGTGTGTGTGTGTGTGTGTGTGTGTGTGTGTGTGTGTGTGTGTGTGTGTGTGTGTGTGTGTGTGTGTGTGTGTCTCGGCTGCTGCTGCTATCAAACTAATGGGTGAGGGGTGGGGGTTTGCAGAGGGTTGGGTCCAGTTTAGGAAGTGTCCTGACACTAAACTACACTCATTGCTTTACTAGCTTTTCAAGGTATGACAAAACACATTCTGCCTGAATATATGTGTGATATTTTTTAGCACAAAACCAAATAAAAGGGCATTTATTTCTTAAAAGGTTTAAAAGGTAGCATATGTAGGATTTGTTTGGAAAGTTAAATCACAATGGAAATCTGTTTTATTCCACATATGTTCCTCCTAAACAAACGTGGAAGTGAATGTTAAGTGACTTCTCTTTTGTCTGTATTTCACAATGTTTCGCCTTTGTGTACATGGGAGGGACTTTTTGGTGTGTGTGTGCAACCAATCACAGCTCACACACGTTTAAAAAAATAAAATCTTATATAGGAGGTGGTGAGTTGAATTCAAAAGCCAGAATGTACCTGGATTTGACTTCTAGGATGGGTCAGGTTTGTTCATATATATGTATATTCAACTGGAAATCTAGCATAATTGGCATTTTTAAAGTAATGTAAGTCTGAAAAAATAACTTAAACCAAGAAAGCACTATGACATGACATACATAGACATAGCCAAATACAGAGCGGAAAAGAAAAAACAAACCGAGGTCTGGTCTGAAATGATGTAAACAGCCATTTTTGCACCAGCATTTTTATACTTTAATTAAAATGTCTGGGAACCAATGCAGTGGTCTCTAATAAGGTATAGTTTTGTGCAATTAATTTAAAACAGTCATTATGTTTGCTGCAATGTACACAAGGTAACTTTTTACTAAAGCCTCAAAAACATGAAAATATGTAGCATCAAAGACAAAATAAAGGTATGGAATAGTTAGTCAGAGACCCAGGGCACTCATACTCCAGTAAGTACCTGAAAAGTTACAATTAATCTTTGTTGAATTAGCATGTATAGGTCAGTTGTAAATGAATGTGAGAGTGAATGGTTGTCTGTCAGTGTTTGTCTCTGTGTTAACCCTGCAACCAATGGGTCATTGTCCAGGGTGTACCCCGCCTCTGGCCCAAAGGCTGCTGGGATAGGTTCTAATCACTAGCAACCCCTAACGGGATTAAGCAAAAGACAATTAATGAACGAATGCATTAAATTAAATTCTTCCAAATATAGAACAATGTCAAGGCAATAACTCCATCTAACTACTTTATCTGACTTGAAATGTGTCAAAGTGTGACATTTCATCTCATAATTCACATTTTATGTAGTTTGAGATTAATTTCCAAACACGGGCTCAGAGTATACACAAATCAAGACTCTTAAGATTAATAACTTTGAATATCCTTTTTTATTATGCATTTATCTTATGTATTCCACCTTAAGATAAATGTCACTGTCTTTTGCCTTGGTGTGCACTTTGAGCTGTAACGTGTTATTGACAGGTGAACTTTCTCGGTGGTGTTAAATACTGGTTAGGTGGCATATATTGGTTCTTACCACAGCTTTTTTTTTTTTATTGTGTTTTATTGTATTTTTATAGCAATGTTTTACTCCTTTGTTTTAAAAGTGTTTAAGAAATAAGTTTGACTTGACCGTAAATAAAGTTTATAATAATTTTTAAATGTAGCTATACTACACTATACTATTATACTGTATATAATTTTCCAGCCTACAGTACTTGCTACAGACATGTTTCACACGTTTCTATAAAGTTCTCTACTGTCAAGCCTAATCATTTTAGTTTTTATGTTTTATTATCTTTATATATTATTCTTTTTATTATTATTATCCTATTCAACTTATTTGCAATACGGACATTTAACTGTATAGATTTGTATTGACCACTTTTATGGACATATTATACTTGAAACCAGATATACCTTCAACATATGTTTTAAAATGGAGACACTTTGCATTTCATCTCATCATTAGCTAGTTTTAAAATGTAATTTAATTAATTTAATCAAGCAATAAAAATGTATTTTAGTAAAAGAAATTCCTATGTCAATTATCTAGATCTTTTACCTTCAGCTCACTGCTTTATATTAATTTGCGAAAGTAGAAGAAGAATTGTGATAGATTTTGAATTATATAAACATGCACTAAAAGCAGTTAATATTTATTCATCTTCGACCGCTTGGCTATTAAAATATGAAAAGCTATTAACATATGAGCTTCATGTAAGCTTACAATGAAACCAATTGAATATAAAAGCCTACAGACTTTTACCAGGACCATGATGCAAGAATATTATTTAGTTATTAAAATGAGCACTTTGTTAATATTAAGTCAAATGAGTCACAGAGTTATAATTATATAAATAAAAGTATAGTTCATGACAAATTAAAAACCTAAGTCATGAGACCAGAGAGTATCTGGACCAAGACCATCTCAGGGCGATGCCGAGTCAAGACCAAGACTATGTCAGGGCGAGAGTGAGTCAAGACCATGTCCAAGACCAAGACTATGTCAAAGCGAGGCCGAGTCAAGACCATGTCCAAGACCAAGACTATGTCAGGGCGAGAGTGAGTCAAGACCAAGACTATGTCAGGGCGAGAGTGAGTCAAGACCAAGACCATGTCCAAGACCATGTCAGGGCGAGGCCGAGTCAAGACCAAGACCATGTCAGGACGAGAGTGAGTCAAGACCAAGACTATGTCAGGGCGAGGCCGAGTCAAGACCAAGACTATGTCAGGGCGAGAGTGAGTCAAGACCATGTCCAAGACCAAGACTATGTCAGGGAGAGAGTGAGTCAAGACCAAGACTATGTCAGGACGAGAGTGAGTCAAGACCAAGACCAAGACCATGTCAGGGCGAGGCCGAGTCAAGACCATGTCCAAGACCAAGACCATGTCAGGGCGAGGCCGAGTCAAGACCAAGACCATGTCAGGACGAGGCCGAGTCGGCAGTGGTAGAGCGGTCGTCCTTCAACCGTAAGGTAGGCGGTTCGATTCCCACTCTCCCCACAGTTCATACTGTCGTTGTGTCCTTGCCTCCAGTGGTGTTCCAGCTATAACACTGGTAAATGGAACCTAATGTAAGTCGCTTTGGATAAAGGCGTCAGCTAAATGACTAAATGTAAATGAGTCAAGACCAAGACCATGTCAGGGCGAGGCCGAGTCAAGACCAAGACCATGTCAGAGCGAGGCCGAGTCAAGACCATGTCCAAGACCAAGACTATGTCAGGGCGAGAGTGAGTCAAGACCAAGACTATGTCAGGGCGAGGCCGAGTCAAGACCAAGACCATGTCAGAGCGAGGCCGAGTCAAGACCAAGACCAAGACTATGTCAGAGCGAGGCCGAGTCAAGACCAAGACCAAGACTATGTCAGAGCGAGGCCGAGTCAAGACCATGTCCAAGACCAAGACTATGTCAGGGCGAGAGTGAGTCAAGACCAAGACTATGTCAGGGCGAGGCCGAGTCAAGACTATGTCAGAGCGAGGCCGAGTCAAGACCAAGACCATGTCAGAGCGAGGCCGAGTCAAGACCAAGACCAAGACTATGTCAGAGCGAGGCCGAGTCAAGACCAAGACCATGTCAGAGCGAGGCCAAGTCAAGACCAAGACCAAGACTATGTTAGAACGAGGCCGAGTCAAGACCAAGACCAAGACTATGTCAGGGCGAGGCCGAGTCAAGACCAAGACCAAGACTATGTCAGAGCGAGGCCGAGTCAAGACCAAGACTATGTCAGGGCGAGGCCGAGTCAAGACCAAGACTATGTCAGGGCGAGGCCGAGTCAAGACTAAGACTATGTCAGGGCGAGAGTGAGTCAAGACCAAGACCAAGACTATGTCAGGGCAAGGCCGAGTCAAGACCATGTCAGGGCGAGAGCGAGTCAAGACCAGTGTACTACAAGGAAAAAGTTTTTTTTTTTAATGGATTAGTCAAAGTCCAGTCTTAGACTAGGTCCAGACTCATGGGGGTCAGTGTTTGGTGAAGGAGACAGATTTTTTTATTAAATATAAAATGATAGAGGTTTTCCTTCTTGTTAGACCAAAACAAGACTGAGACCTCAAGCACTAGAACATTACTTAAAGCTAAAAAGCTCCAAAACTTTGTGCCAGACTGCAACAGAGCAAGAAAATTCTCCCATCATACCAAAAAACTAAATTATACTCCTAAACTGGATGATTCAAATTGATTGCGTCAGGTTTTATTAAAAGGATGATGTAGACCACGACTATTGTGAGCTCGGTGTGACATTTACATTTTGGCTTGCAGTGGCTTCCTCTTCTCTAAACCAAAATAGAGTGTGAGTTTGTTAAGGTTACACTCAAACAGCCACAATGCCAGTTTCACTTTTAACTTATCTTGGTGTTATTTATGTAAGTCCACAATATTAGAAGTTGATAGACAATTGGAAAGCTAATTCTAAGCTAACTCATTCCACTGCACATTTCATTTAACATTTGCATCAAAGACCACAGTGTAAGTATGTCAAAGTGCACTTCCAGGAGATCTATATGTTTTTGTAACAAGGAGTGTGCTGTTATTGTCTGCATTATGCAAACACAATGCAAATATTGTGACATGAATTCAAATAAGCTCAACAAAGTTGTCCGAGATGCAAATCAAACCAGTTCCTATAGTTGTATCTACATTGGTATAAAACCCTCCCACTGCTCCCCACCCCACATCCATAAACTGAAAAAATAAATAAATAAAAAAAACTGTCTTCCTACCTCAAAGAGCAAGGTCATCAAAGTGACTGGGCCACATCTCCCTCAAGTGGAGAGACATGGAATTGCAGACACATATTTACTGAATGACAACTCTTGGATTACTGTGGATTCCTATTACCTCTACTAAACAATATTTCTAGTTTGCATATTAATTAATAAAAGGCATGTGATATTTGTAAGATTGCTGATACAATGAAAAAGACCAGTTTGTACTTCTCTCCTTAAAGTGCATTTTGTAAAATGTAGTATAAACAAAGTGAAACATGTGACTAAAAGACTAACTGTTTGAACTAAACTTGAACCCATTTACCATCTTCAGAAGTGAGCTTTAAGAATAATATCCTGTGTAGGTTTTAGATACTTATCTCAACCTTTATTTCATCAGTTTGGGGTTCCCAGTGTTAATTATTTGCAATTTCCCCACTGTTTAATGTAATTTCCCCACTGTGGACCTATTCAAGGTTTCTTATCTTATTAACCAGCTTCTTATAGCCCTACAATCACAGGCTACTTACTCTTCATTTTCTTTATATTTTTTCTTTCAATAATGAATTTCACATGCATCCCACACCATCTTCTCAGGCCACTTTACTCTCGTACCTCTCAATCTTAGTTCAGTGTACTGTACAGAGGGTCCAGCCTACCTGTATTCTTCTTAGATCTTTCCCCACAGCAGGTTAAAATCTCTACTGTTGAGGTGGGTAGAGTAGCCTAAAGTAAGAGTACTTAAGTAAGAGTAGGTTTACTTCAAAATGATTTTTACTCAAGTAAAAGTAAAAATCTGTCATCCAAGACAAGTATTTGGTTAAAAGACTACTCAAGTACTGAGTAACTGTTTGATCATAATGTCTGATCTATAAAAATTCACAACATAAAACTTTGGAAACCAATCCCAATTATATAAAGAGAAAGATTGTTATATATCAATGTATGTTTATTTAAAATGTAACAGATATTCTTTTTAAACATTTAATTCACACTTTGTGTGGGCGGGACTAAAACGTGAGGAGAGGAAGGGAGTGGAGGAATCCACATTTAGAGAAATGAGATCCAGCCCAAGTAGTTTGTGCCTCCACAGTTTGTGTTGGTCATGTGACTGCAAGGCCACGTCTGATTGGTGAAACACAGTCATGTGGTAGAGCCACTAATGGCAAAAATAAAGCATAGAATGTGTAGAATAAATGGTAAAAACGTAACTGGTCGAGAGCAGCCCAAACTGAGAAAGAGTAGCGTTACTTCTTCACAAATCCACTCAAGTAAAAGTAAATAAAAAAAATAAATGTAAAGGAGTAAATGTAACGCGTTACTACCCACCTCTGTCTATATGGGTTAACTCTTCGAGCTGGTCTGTCCCTGTATTGTCTTGTTGCCACACATTTAATGAAATGTAATGTATTGCTCTCTAATTTTACAAGTAGTTTAATTTTTTGCCTTTTGTTAAGCCTTCAGCAGGTTTTTGGCAATCACCCATTCACCACAATTGTATATACTTTAAATTATTGTTTTTATTGTGTATATTTTGGGGAAAATAGAGATGTCTGTTTAAAACATTTTAGTAAAACACAAGGAGAAACTCTGTACACTAACTGCACATTTTGTGTACTTGAAAATCCATCTCCCTTGTTTTGCAACTGCTCCTTTTTGGAAAAACTTACATGTAACAAACTAAGCTTTACAATAAATCTCTTAATTTGATTGAATAAATTCTTTAAATGTCCATATCCTAACCTTCTTTTTTCCCCTCTCTCTGCTCCTTGGTAATGTTATCTTTGTCTCACCCTTTTAATCAGATCAAATTCTTTATTCAAATCAATAAACTTTCAATCATTTTCTAGATCAGTAAATGTTAATGCACTTATGAGTAAATATTATATGTTTAAGTTTTATTTTTCATGTTTACTGCTGTTGCCAGACTCTAATCTACTTTGTGAACAAGCTAATTAATAAAATAAAAACTACACAACACCATAAAAAAGCAAAAATACATGTTAATATCGTTACAGTTATCTCATTTCAGGGCTAAAGCTAATCTCACTCATAATAAAAACAGGCTATAACACATTCAGGTGATAGCCAGCTAAATTTAGACCTGCTTGATTTTTATAAAGCTGATGAGACCATTTATCTCTCTTCGGGGACAACAGTCTTTTGATAAAGTGTAAATTATACACAGCAAAACCAGTGCCAGCACAGTCCAACGTCCTTCTAGTGCGGTTCTTCACTTTCATTTGTCTGTGGACCGTATCAAAACCATTCAAATCATTCACAGTGCTGCCATAAATCTGATTATTTGCCCTCAACTTTCCCTGGTATTGGCCGCCTGTGTTAGATAGAAACTCCTGTAGCAAAGTTCAACAGTGGTCAATAATAAAACCCACTGAGGGAAAGTTCACCTGGTGGGCTGTATTAAAGGGGAGGGACAATGGATAGAACAGCCATGTCCAAAGTCCGGCCTACGGGCCAATCATGGCCCAGAATGAGAGTTTATGTGGCCCTCAGCTTCAGAAATAAAACATATTGTTTATGGCCCCAACAGCAGCTTTATACAAACAGGTTAAAATCCTACTAAAACCTGTTTAAATCCATGTAAAACCTTTTAAAATACACCTAAAACCTTTCCAATCCTACTAAAACCTGTTCAAATCCAACTCAAACTTATTTAAATCTACCTAAAACCTGTTCAAAACCAACAAACCTGTTCAAATTAAACCAAAACCTTTTAAAATCCATCTAAAACCTGTTCAAATTTCACATTTACATTTAGCTAACGCTTTTATCCAAAGCGAAGCCAAGCAAATTTAACTAAAACATGTTCAAATCCATCTCAAACTTGATCAAATGTGGCCCTCTTTGCTAAATGTTTGGACACTCCTGGGATAGAGTAAATATAAATCTACAAAGCCGAATAGTGACACAGACACAGATCAAGAAAACAATGTGACAAACAAGACAATGAATGACTTCTTGGTGAAAGTCGACTGTGCGGCTCGTGAGGCTGATAAGAGACGCAGATATGAAGCAGCCAGCTAAGGACACCGAGGGAAAGCTGTAAACGATAATATCACAGGCCAGAGCAGAATCTGATCCAGGAGGTCTAACAATAAAGTCACTTCCTTTCCAAGAAATCATAACGACTTGCCACTTCCCACTCAGGCCTTCAGTACACTGTAAACTGTAAAGGAAAGAGAAGAGACTATGCTATGGAGATGATTGTATTTCCACACTTTGTAAAGGGCTCCAGCTCATTTTTATTCTCAGGATGTTGACTCAAAACCATAAACAGGTTTATTTCTCCACATCATTTTTCTGACTGGAGGAAAACTTTGATTCTATTTTTTTCTATTATTATCCCTGGGAAAAGTGTTAAAAAAACATTTAAGTTGTTAGCAGTCAGACATGATGAATCATATTAGGTAGTAAAGACTGGGACATATTGGTGTACTGTACTCTTCACATGGATGTGATGACTCCAATGAGTGCACTATGACAAAATCTCCATTCTATATATTGTATACTGTATATATTGTACAATAAAGGCTTTTTACTTCATTTTTGAGTACCTCAGTGTACTGAAGAGCACCAAAAGGACACCACATTTGACATATCCGCACAGCACTCTAGCATGTCATGTTTTGTTTGAACTATTTTCTATGTCTACTTGTTTCGATCATATCTTGCCTCAGTACAACATCCTCGTATTTTTTCTAACATCAAATTTATTTTAGCTACATGAAAATACTCCCTGAGACAGGCTTATGTTTCCAATATTTTGTTTAACTTCTCCTTCTCAAACACCTCCATGTGTTTGGACTTGGTCTAAGACTTGGATTTTACTGAACACAAAATTATTTCAATATAATAGTCAACAACATCTTTTGTACGAGTGAATTACAGTCTTATCATTCAAGATTCAGACATTTCTGATACATTTTATTGTTGTTAACAAAAATATTAGCCACTATTTCTTCATTTTAACTTTTAAGAACTCTCTTGACTAAAACCTGCGTAGCTTTTAGCCACTAGAGGGCGCCGATCCCTTTCTGTACAAATAAACTGTCAACTGCGCCCGATCGGTTTGCCATGTTTGCAAGAGATTCTCCAAGCAGCCAGTTTAGAAGAAAGAACATGTCTTCTGGAACGGTAGGGTCATTTTAGCGTATGTTGTACAAATACGACTCTGCACCTGGTCATGCGTAAAGGTGAGAAGTTTCCGGTATGTCTTTTGTGATACCTTATCTAAGCTCATTCAGGTTTGTCTGCCTCTCAACTCAGAGCTTTGCTCATTAGGAAACTTGATAAAAATTGATAAAACTTTGAACAAATTTCAAGTAAAATTCTTGGAGGTATTCTTATCAGTAGCCTGGAAATGTATCGCTGTGACGTGGAAGTCTGATTCCCCTCTGCTCTTTACCAAGTGGTGTTTGGAAACGAACAGTTGTGTACCCTTAGAAAAGATTAAATACAGCCTCAGAAAGGGATATAGCACCTTTGTAAAAATTCGGCAGCCTTATCTGGATCTGGGTCATGTAGATGCGTCAGTGATGAATGAACTGACCTCTTTACAACATACTATACATGCCCATCTTTACGAAGAGACTAATCTCTGGAGATATGCCCTCGTCCAGGTGTCCAGCTGAGATGACTCTACCGATCCCATGACTAAGAACCTTCAAAATCATTTGCAGAATATATATTTTTGGGCTAAAAGTTACGCAGGGTTGCTTTAAATAAAGGTTAAAAAATCCTCACTAATCAAAAAGACGATAAGCTCGACATCATGTACTTGAGACCTCATTTCCTTATCATATCTGCGTCCTATCTTTAGCAGCATAAACATATTGTTAGATGACTGCGTTAAAGAAAGGATAGGCAAGTTTATGTGCTGTAGTTAACGTGACACAAGAGATTTTTAAAGTCAAAGGTGAGACAAAAGCAGCCTATTGGAATCTCGGACATGACAGCGTTAATATTAGATCTGTTATAAATGTGATTGGCAAAAAAATGTATTAATAAATAAATAAAAAACTGTATATTGGGGTTTCTTTTCCAAACAAACATGAATTATCTTATTTATCATGATTTCTATCACTATATCAGGGTATGTTAACTCCTGAACTCCTAAAACCTGTTAAAATCCAACTAAAACTTGTTCAAAACCAACTAAAACCTGTTCAAATCAAACTAAATCTTGTCCAAATCCGTATAAATCTTGTTAAGAACTAAAAAAACATAAATAAATATAGTTCAAATCCAACTAAAACCTAAATAAAATTTTGTGAATTGACTTAAGTTTAAGCCCCATTTCGGTCTCTTTAATTTTTTAACCCTCTTTAATGTCATTTTGTGGTGTCATTATTTTTTAGTACAGATCTTTAAAATAGGTTGGTGCCTTTTGTTTTATGATTAATGCCAATGATAATGATCACCTACCAGATGTACTGGGGCAAAATAAATCATTGCAAAGGGCTCATTTATGCTTAATATAAATCCTACATAGTATACCTTTAAAATTAGAGAATGCAGACCTTTTTGTTCAAATATACAAAAAAACACCTACTTTGTGCTTAAAATTAAACTCTATGTTTAAATAAAATAAACTGAAAATAGCATTAAAGTTAAATCAATACCCTCTCAGATCTTCGGTTATTAAACTAAATAGCTGCAGCAAATACAAACAGATAAAGTGACCCAGATTAGCTTTGCATACGTCGCCTTGAAACGCAACACCGTCCGAGAGGTGTCCACTTTCAGAGGAACACAAACCACCTCCAAGTCTTGTGGCATGCAACAAGAATCCTACTGGAAAACTGCAGAGTATATAACGTCCCAGCCCCGGCCTCTTATAAGTGAAGCCACAGCGGGTCACAACACGTGCTTACTTAGCCTTTCCCGGGGACAGGTGCCTCTGACAATAACCATAATAATAATCATAATAAAGGATGGTGTAGCTGAGAGATAATGACACGCTGAGATCATAGAGTAACTCAGCTCAGACACTTCCCTCTGTGTGAGTTCATTAGTTTATTTTGCTCTCAGATTTACGCCGTATCATTTTAATTCTAAAGCAAATGCATTTGCTCTAACTTAAATATGACACAGCTATGACTGTTGTTGGAATAGTCAAGACTTTCTCTCATCCGGTGTGAGCAATAACATCCCCCAAACTAAACACATAAGTGAATTACAGCCGTGTTGTTCCTCTTTAAGCTGACAGAGTGATAAATAACTCAAAGTGCATGGGTGTGACATCTTCAATATTTAGTGCTGAACCTGTGCACAGTGGCCTGAACACTAGGCCTTTTGGAAACAACATGCAACTGAATGATATAAAGCAATGGTCAAACATAAGGCCTGACACAATTAAACTCTGGGTTTCTTACAATAAATGTGCTCTAAAGTGATTTTAAGACTCCATTATACCATGTCACCATCAAGATATAAATGTATTATTACTGTTAGAAAACCTAAAGCAGTATATTTTTGTGCATAAATGTAATAATAGCGTGATAAGAGTAGGATGTTCTGACATATAGTCCCAAATGAGAAGTAGGCCTAAACTCAATTATAGTTAAATGTGGTTCAATAATATTCAGTATGTCTTTGACGGCTGTTGCTAATGCCACTTGTTGGTTACAGTTACAGTCACTATGCACTATACACTGACTCTTTTAGAGTCCATAGTGTTGGACTAGAGGTGTTTTCTGACTTGCAACAGAGTATTCCTCCTGAGTTGTCCCTGAGCAGATGTCACACTACACCAAAGATCACAGAGGAGTCCTCACAGCAGACTGGTGTCACTGTCCCCAAAAACAGAGCTTTGATATTCTCTTCTTACATAACAATATATACTATAGACACTATAGAAGGCTGGACTGTGGTGTTATAGGCTGGTGTCCATGTGGTGTTTTTGGTCTTATACACACACTCTTTACTACAATCACAGGTGAGTTCAGAGAAGCCCACACACAGTGTGCTATAAACATATACAAACTGTGACCAGCTCAGTGTTTAAACAGACTCGTGCTTCTTCACTGAGTGAGACACAGGCCATAGTGGCTTCAGAGAAAATTCTAGTGTTTGAAGCAGTGTCCTGTTTGTATGCTAGGCTAGATCACTTTGGGGCTACACAGAAGCCTGCTCTGGACATAAGTTGCCCTTTACATTTATAACACAGCCTACATGTAACACGGAGGGAGTTTGCAGCTAACGCTGTGCATTTGTCATTGACAGCCACAGGGGTCTGCTCACAGACAGATGTGGCATAGGCCTTGCCACAGCACTGACACAATTTCTGGAAGGCCAGTGCGCGTATGTTTCTATTAATAAACGCCTCGTTCAACAACAACAGGCAGGACTCAACCTACCAAGCAGCAGGAGTCGATGGGTCTGTTTGTACTCCCGCTTGAACTCCTTCAGCACCCTGTCAATGTTTTTACTGACTTTCTTCGCCTCCTTCTCGGCCTCCTTCTCCTCCACCATCAATTTGTCCCAGTTTTTCTGTTTCTGGGTGCTAGTCTTTTGGAGCAGCTGTAAGCGACGGCCGCGGTCCTTGCCCGTGCCCTTCCCGCTGCTTCCGCCGCCTCCGTTTTGGATCAGCACGCCGTCGGTAGTGTCCGCGCGGCGGTGCTCCCCGGGCGGCAGCCTGCTCGTGTCCCCGGGGCGCAGCGCCGAGGTCTCCCCGCTCCCCCCGGTGTCCTCCGGACGCGCTGCCCCAGCACGGCTCGGTACCGCGGCGTCCGGCGGCTGCTCCGAGTCCGAGGTAGCGTTGGAGATAGAGCCGCTGAGGTCCCCGAAGAGCCGGGGACGCAGACTGTAGCACAGCCCCATGTTGAAAGCAATATGTGTCTGTGAATGGGATTTCTCATAAATTAAAAGATCCAAAAATCGCAGTGGCGCCACCAGCCTCAACGCGCCATCGTTACATTGGAGCTCCAGCGGCGCGGTGTAATCCCAGTTTCAGCCCGAAATGTGAATGAATTATGCTCCGACATTTGCTATATGTCATTTTGCATTTTCCCCAGTCAGCCTTCGCGTCGTAGTTAGTAGATCACCTGATCCTTTAGTGGACACTGCGGGTCCACCTTACCGTAAGTAACCGAAAACACAGGATGTGAGAAACAGGCGCCTATCGCTGCGCACGCACTCCACAATCTGGCTGCACGCGCTTAGGTGCAATGCACGGAACGTCATGTTACTACAGTTTGGCCATTTCGAGAATGCTGCTCATGTTTGTCATTCCTCACATTTCATGCCTTCGTGTCTGAGGCAGATAGAAGCTTGTCTGATGTACGTTTGTCGTCTGCTCAGACTCGGAGCCTTCTTTGAGCTGTGCATGACTTTAGCAGTGAACCACTTCAAGAACAGTTATGCCACACTCTGCCATCATAAACTGCAACTGCCCCACTTTAACCACATCTGTGTTCCCTCAATATCACTTTAAAAGCTGCTGTTTAATTTAATTTGTACGTTCTGGTTTTACAAATGTTGTACCTTGTATTTTGTGAATAAAATGTAAATAAAATACCATCACACTTAACCTTCTTCATTTTCTCTCTTTTATTTAGCCTGTTGTTTTCTCACACATTTAAACCTATAATAATAATAATAAATGACATTCATAAATAGGACAATGGCAGACTGTAAAATACTCATGTTTAAACTCTAACATATATTTAGCTCTAAAATCAATAAAACCGAGGCGCTCAGGTTAGGGTTAGGCTAGAGCTGCTGTTACGACACAAGATGGCGCTCACGTAAAACACATGCAGAAAAACGAGCTCCAAATTAACTTAACCTAATACACGCTCATGCTTTTTTTTTTTAGGAAAATGTCACAGTGTAGTTCTGATAATAATTAAAATAACTTATTAATATGAACAATCCTGTGTTCCAGTGAAAGCAGGAATGAGTTAGCCTACACTGATGAAAACATATCATAATCATAGCCACAAGCACCTTCAGTCCAGATGAAATATATGTATCCAAGTTTAAAACCACATGGAACATGAGTCAGAAGCTGAGTCAGAAGCTTCACTTTGCATTAGTCTTTTGAACAGACCACACGCATCTACGCACTGAGATAAACTTCACTCAACTAACTTCCCTGAGCATCACCGCATCATGGTTTTTAAACCACACAGAGAGATATTCAAGAATCATCTTCTCATTCTATTGACAATATGGCTACTACTCAGAGAAAACACCATGTCTTCAGTGACCAAGCTGAAAGAGTCCATCTACAAGAACGACATCTGCCAGGTCTACGAACTGGCCACAAAACACAGCTTTGAGGTTGTGTTTAACGAGCTGAAGGTGGAAGGGCCCTGCCACATGAGAGCCTGCCTCTCCCAGGCAGCCTCCAGAGTCTCCACCACTAGTGTTAAACTGAAGACCAGTGGAGGACTGAAGGGCCACAGGGTCTGAAGCCCCTCCAGACTTTCTCCCAGGGCATGGACCACATCAGCCACCTGTCGGAGCTGGTGCAGGCCAGAAGGATGAACCTCGAGTACAGTCTTCTGGACTCCTGCCGTCTGCCCCAGGGCTGGCTGTTCCTGATGAAGGTGACAGTGGGGCACCTCACCACAGAGGGGTCAGGGCCCACAAACAAGGCAGCTAAAAAGAACACAGCTGCCAAAATGGTATCTTTATTGAGTTATGTTCCCAAATACTACCCTCTCAAAGAGCAGGGCGTCCCTCCACCTCAGGTACTTTCTCTAAATTTATTTTTGCTTCATATAATGTATTTTTTAGACTTTGAACCGCATCATTTGTATTGCCAGAGGTTCATTATGTTAAAATATAACCATTACAATATAATGTTAATTTGCTTTAAAAATAACCTTTGACTTGATTCAGGTGAACCATGTGGCAGTAGCTCAGTGGGTAGAGCGGTCGTCCTTCATCCGGAAGGTAGGTGGTTCGATTTCCACTCTCCCCACAGTTCATACTGTCGTTGTGTCCTTGGGCAAGACACTTAACCCACCTTGCCTCCAGTGGCTGTAACACTGGTAATTACATTAGAACAGTGTAAGTTGCTTTGGATAAAAGCGTCAGCTAAATGAATAAATGTAAATGTATGTGGACCGTGTGGACCATGTGGACTATGTGGACCTGCAGCTGCTGCCTCCAGAGGTCCTGCCTCTGCTCAGATGGGTGTGATTCAAAACGTGACTGTCCAGGACGCCAAACCAGAAACAACTTCCAAAGAAGTCTCTGAGTCTCAAACAGACACAAGTGTTCTGCCTGAGACCTCCACATACACATACATTACAAATTATTTTGTTTTGAAATGTCTTTTTTATTTGTCATAAGCAGCTGGAGACATGTTTATTTAGAAATTTATTTTTTAAACAAACTTTTGTTATAAATAACTTATTCTTTTCCAGTGAAAATGAGACCCATACTGGACTTGAGAGGAGTCCATCAGATGGTTTCAGTGGGACAGAAAATCCATCTGAGACCACCACTGGACCAGAGACACCCAGTGAACAAGAGAACCAGAAACAGTTTATGGATTAGAGACCTGCACTGAGTCTAACTCCATCAGGTAAAATGGTTTTACAAAGCATTACATTTTTTAATTCAGAAATATTATTTAAACGCACATTTGTTTCTTAATAGATCTGTAGTTTTAACATTTTTAATCTTACACCAACAAGGCACTTAAAAAAAGAATAATATTCCTCATAAACACACCTTTATATTTAGCCAAACATATTCTAACTAATTTTATTACTTCTTCTTCTTCAGTGAAAATGAGATCCCCATTACTCGAGAGCACCAGTCCATCTGAGACCCCCACTGGACTGGACACTTTTGGACATGTGGACCTCCAGCTGTTGCCTCCAGAGGTCCTGCCTCTGCTGGCTCAAATGGGTATAATTGAGAACGGGACAGTCAGGACGCCAAACCAGAGAAAACTACTGAGAAAGTCTCTGAGTCTCAAACAAGCACCAGGGTTCAGCCTGAGACCTCCACTGCACTTGATTCCACCACAACAAAGGGCAGTCCTAATGGATCAGAAACCACCCGGCTAAGATCCAGACTGAACCAGAGACAGAAGAGATCTGTAATGATCTAAGTGAACCACAGACCTCCACTGACACCTGAGACCAACAGGTACAATGTCTTTCCAATTCTCTTTGTCTGTCTCTTGTGTGTTAAAAATACTACTTACTTTTAACTAACCCCAGTCAAAAAGAGCTACCTCATTCATCAAAATGTCATAACTGTAGGGCAATAAACGCATAGATTAGATTTGAGTTGAACTGGCATTAAAGATTTGATCTACTTGACTCTGTAATATGGTACATTTAATTTGAACTAAACTTAGCTTTTTTAAATGTTAAGTAAAGCCCAATACATTTACTATAACATATTTACTTTTAACTTGCAGTTAAAGTCAGACAGCTGCCAATGAAACTGCCAATTCAGTCTGAGACAACTGCTGAACCAGAGTTTGATGAGACTCTGATTCAACTAGAAACCCCGACTGAACCAGAAACCACCGGTCCATCTGAGATCCTCATCACCCCTGGACCAGAAACACCCAATACTCAAATAACTGAAGACATCATTGCACCAGATATCACCAGGTTTGTTTTCATTCTTTCAGTTTCAGTTTTCCACTAATTTTCAAAGAAGTACTAGTGATTTTTATCATTACAAAATTTTTACTAACTCACTTCCTTACATCCAAAGGGAGTTCCCCAGTCCACCTCTGGTCATCGACGGACCCCCAGTGGCCTCCTTCTTTGTCCGGGCTCTGATTCAGAAACTTGCTGTGGTTATGCTATTGGAGGAGAAGACCAAAGACTGCATCAATATCAGCGAGAATACAGTCATTAACATCAGGGACATGAGGAGAGTGGCCAAAGCAGCGGCGAAAACCCTTCTCCAGGACTTCAGCAGCGGCTCCAAACTCCAGGGGGCAGCGCTGAGTCCAGAGGATGTGGGTTTCCAGGATGCGGTCATCAAACACCTGAGCATCCATCTGAACGCCTTCATGAATCGGCCAGAGAAGAAGGGACTGTCCCGAGTCTTTTCAGCTGTGGCTCGGGTCTTCAGCTGCTCATGAACATCTTAAAGGATCATCAGCCAGTTTCCTTGATTAATAAATAAAAAAAAAGGTTATTGTAGTTGCCTTGTTATTGTTAAATAATATTTGATGATTATAGCTGACAAATATAAGAGTTAATAGTTTATGGAGAATAGATTTTTACAATATTTTCAAGGCAGCAACATGAAAATAATGAACTGTTTATTTGATATATAGGCTCTGGTGTCTCATATAAATCTATGGCATTATAAGTTTGTTGGAGTTTGGGAAGGACATAAGCTTGAAGGCCTTAACTGTAGCTGTATCTCTAACAGCTATGGCTCTACTTGTTGTAACACTAAAACCATTCATAGTGAACTTGAACAGAATCTACAGACTGGACACTTGCCATGCTTGGATTAATCTTATCACAGCAGTTAACTACTCTCCCCAAACAGCCAGCAAGATATAATGACAGCTCCCACTGTTTATTTATTTATTCATTCATTCATTCATTTTCTACCGCTTAGTCCCGTTAGGGGTGCGGGTGACTGGAGCCTATCCCAGCAGCTTTGGGCCTTAGGTGGGGTACACCCTGGACAGTGGCCAGTTAGTCGCAGGGCTGTCCTTATTTATTTATTTATTTATTTATCAAATACACTTTATAACTTAGGCTATCATCAACATTTTTTATATCTATAAGTAATTGTGTGCTTCTCTTTGTGCCTTTAGATGTTTTAAAATAATATTAGATCATTGTTGTATTACTTTAGAATAACTCACACAATTAAACTGTAGACAGACTAAAACATTTATAACTATGTTTATAACAAAAATAGGGATTATTATTGTAAGATTAATTCTTCTGTAAATGATCAATTAAAGATTATTATAACTTGTATAGCTATATAGCTTAATAGTGTGAGTTATTATAAAGTGTTACACGTATTTTAATGGTGATTTGGATTTAATTAAGATCTTTCTGATTAGGATGTTAACCTAACTGACAAATAGCCTACATGTTATTACTACTATTGAGCTAATTTGGGAGAGATTTGTGTGAACATTAGCCATTTTATTTACATGTGTTTTAATACAACGCATGCGCATTACAATTGTTAATCAACTGTCCAGACACCAATATTTGGGCTATTTTCACAACTTTCACTTAAAGCTACCTCCAGACTCCATTCATTTTGAGTAAAATAGTGGCGGGTGAGAAAAAATTATATTTCCTGATGCTCTTCAAACTGTCAATGAGGTTTAATTAGAGTGTAGCCCATTATATTTTCATTATTTTTGCACAAAAGCTAAGCTAACCTAGCTTAAGCCGACACGTTGTCATGGAAACGTAGGCCGGCTGAGAAAAAATCTTACTACAGCTTCATCTACACGGTGAGCGATTAAAGCTAAATAAAATATGCTCTACAATCTTATACTATGATAATGTGTGCCTTTTTATCCTTAGTTAAATAGTTCCCCGAAATCTTATGATTATTTAGCTTATTTTTGCCAAAATGTGAATGATGTTGACTAACCTAACTTAACCGTTTTTCAGATGCAATAATCTTACAAAAGCACAGGAAAAAGAAGTTTTATATAAACTAAAAATAGGCTAAACAAAATTAAAATTATTATAATCTATATAATATATAATTTTTTATCAAGGAAAGGGTTATCTATGTCCTTTACAAAGAGAAGAAACGTTACATAAAGTTAAGTAACAGGCGTTTTATGGAGGAAAATATACATATCATTTATATTTTGGTTACAAATAAACTGTCCCTCTAAACCTGTGCCAAGGTCTGCTCTGTTCAAGCCCAGTGAGAATAGTGAGTTAATAGGATATAAATAAGTGTAAAGGGAAGTGCTTAGTGAATGAATGGCATTAGGTCTGACACAAACACCAGAGGCAACAAGGCTTCAGACTGAACGAATGCCTTTAGTTGCACTTGATACAACCCCCTTGCAAATTATGAAAGCAGATTTTTAAATCCCACTTTAATAATTTGAAAAGACATAACTTAATGGGCTAAAGATGTATTCAGTTTTATTTATGACAGAAATGTTACGCAAAGGCAGACACTAGCTTCTGGCAAAGTTTCCTGATAAATCTGAGCAAATTCCTCACTAGCAACACAATTTGACTTGCAGTAAGGGTTTAAAAAATAAATGTGTGTCAATGTCAAGAGAAAGTGTAAAGCTAGTACAATATTTACTTCCTTTGACGTCTCCTCGAGTCTCCAAATCCCACAGCCAGACTTCAACTTAGAAAAAGTCCTTCAGAGGACGTGTGGAAAGTTTTGAATTTTATTTTTAAGAAGGCCATGACGTTTGAAGGCAGTCTCATCTAATGAGATGACATGACATGAAACATGATTTCAGTTTGTATATACCTTTCCAGCCCAAGCTAATCAGGATAAATACATACAGAATTGTCAAACCACTTTTTCCAAGTTATCATGTGACTCCTACCCCCCAAAGTATCACAAACATGATAATACAGTAGAAAAACGGAATATAAACTACTTTTAACAAAACCATAATCAACTATATATTGTGTAAACAGGATTTTTCAAGAGCATTGGCTAAACCATTGAATTTAATATTTTTAGGAGCAGTTTACCGGCTTCAGCTGTGAGCCGCTTTCCCGGCACATGTCACTTTAATCCAATTCCTCTGAGTCAAGGCTAAACCCTGGAGCAGTGAGACAGAGCAGCGTCAGTTTTCCACTCTCCTCCAGGTAAACACCACCTCTTCATTATCTGTCTGCAGAGAAAAAGAGAAGTGTCCATGTGCTCTTTGTGTTTGTAGTTCCACAGAAGAAACAGATGAGCGATGCTGTTCTCCGTACGACTGTATGAGACAATAACTCATTAAGGGAAAGGGAAAAGCTGTGTGTGGAATATGAACCGTTACACGACACTAAAGCAGCTCGGGGACGGCACCTACGGCAGCGTGCTCCTGGGTAAATGCAACGAAACTGGAGAGCTGGTTGCTATAAAGAGGTAAGTTTCTGTCTCTCTATCTTGACTTTTTCAGGGTTAAGCTGAGATGCCTTTGAGTTAAGATGAAGGTCTACATAATCATATAGCTTTTATTTATTTTTATAGAAATGTTTATTAGCGATGCACAATGGTATATGTAGATCCACAAAACTATACAGCATAGTGTTTTTTATTCAAAATTAATTACAAATCTAACACCAGATATATGGAAACAAGTCAGCGACACAATATTGAGTGAAGTCTTGTTTAAAGATTTACAAAAGGAGTCCGGATCACCTCAGAGTCTGAAAAGAAAGAGAAGAAATAGCAGTTTAGATTTTTTTCAACTGGGAGAGGGTTTGGATTTCCATTTCTTCAAGGGATAGTGCACTGTTTTGTATAAGGAGGTCTATGAGATACTTGAGGAGACATAAATTGTTCAATACAGAAGATAATTGTTGGCAGGTATTTTTCTAACAACAAACAATGCTTCTCAAACATCAAAATCTATTTGTGCACTTTTCTATTACAAATAAGCTGTTTGCATGCATTTATTGTCTTATTTATATTCTGTTCCCCTTTCATAAACACACATTCAGACTGGACACTGGACATTACAGCACATCTCTGTTGCTGTCTGGACTCAGGGCTCCCTGACCTACCTCTGTCCTGTGGACTATAATATTATACTTGTTACTATGTGTGTTTCTATGTTGTTTTCAACTATCCTTGACACATCTATTGCACGGCCTGGTCGTTCTGGGAGAGGATCCTTCTGTGCTTCTCCCTGGGGTTTCTCTTTTTTTCCAGGCTGTTCTTTTGTTTTATTTTGTTTTACCCTGAAGGAGGGTCTAAGATCAGAGGATGTTGTCTGGTACAGTCTGTTAAGCTCTTTGAGGCGGCTGTTGTTGTGATATTGGGCTATACAAAAATAAATGTCTAAATCTTCCACATCTAACTTTTACTGGACCTATTTACAGAAATGTATAGTTTAGTCTCCCAGTTTTTGAAATAAATCAGCTCCAAAAGTATCTAACAAAACCAATTTGACCAAAACCAATCTGTAGAACTATACACTTTTTGTTGTAGTGGCTGCAACAAATGTAAATGTGTTCATGGGCTGGATTGTGGCTCTGTAGGTAAAAGTTTACTAAACACCAATACTTTAGGGTTAATAACAATGTCGTTTATCCTATTACAACATTTAGTCTATGTTTGTCTATAGGCTGTAGCTTTAGGAAGGAGAAGAATGGGGGCATTGATAATGAATGATGTGCAAGGCTCCAGCAGGTACTGTTTGTAAATGTAAAGTTATAGTGGAACCTGACGACAGTGAAAGTGCATCACATAGTAGTGCCCCACAGACAGGTGGGGCAGTTATATGGAAGAGAAGCTGCTGGTTTAATTAAGACTGTTTGATAGTAGACGTGATGATAAGTTCTGGGGTATTAGTTAATGGACAACAGTGCTCTTATAACCTCTAGGTAAATTTATATTGCATTTATTGACCAAATAGTGTACAACATTGTTTAACAGTGTTTAATAAGAACAGACCAGGTATTGTTGGTAATAGTCTGAGGGGAAACCCTATGTGGGAGGTTTCCCAGGTTCAGAGGAAGGCTATTGCTATATTATAGTTATTGGTTAATGTTCTGCTGCTAATGAGCTGCCACTTAGAGACAAACACTGACTGACAAACATGCTTATTCCACAGGATGAAGAGGAAGTTTTATTCTTGGGAAGAGTGTTTGAATCTCAGAGAAGTGAAGGTAAGAAATAAGATTAATAAAAAGCAGTGTAATATAAATGTAAATAGGTAATTGTAAGTTTGGCTGACGATGGCTGACATTTCCGTGGCATTTAATACACAGCAAGTATTTTGAGCAACTTAGTCAAGGATAATCTCCAAAACAGCATCTAGTGTTTGTCTACTGTGATAATGTTTAATATTTTTACGTTGCAGTCACTGAAGAAGCTGAGCCACACCAATGTTGTCAAACTCAAGGAAGTGATCAGAGAAAATGACCAGCTCTACTTTGTGTTTGAATATATGAAAGAAAACCTCTATCAGCTCATGAAGGAAAGGTATGTGGTGGATCAAAAGACCTTCATTTTACAAAAAATTATGTTTCACAAGACTATACTGTACATTTATATGAGTGGACTTGGAGTTGCTTGAATGAAAAGAGACATATAAATGAAGATGTGATTGAGTGGGCTTTACAAATGTGAGAAGGATGTGTCAGTGTGAGTCACCGTGTTTCGTTTTTGCAGAAACAAGTTGTTCCCTGAGTCAGTCGTCAGGAACATTGTATTTCATATTTTACAGGGACTGTCCTTTATTCATGCAAATGGTAGGTGACTTCAGCATCCAGTCAAGACTCTTTAAATATTGCCTTTCTTTCATAAAACACTGTGTTGTTGAGCTGACACTACTGCCTTGAGTAAAATTAAATTAACATGGACTAAATTAATGCCATATAACTGGATAAACATTAGGCAGCACTGCAGTACTTTCCAACAACCATGACATGATTATCTCGTCTAGGTGTGACAACTAAAAAACACGTGTTTGAACAACCTTCCCACTTAAACAAGGAATGCTCATTTACCCAGTGTTTTTGCTTCATCCTCTTCTCATCTCTCTTTTTCTGCTGCTGCTGTCAGGGAAGAAAATATGTTTTCTGAAAATGAGATCAGGAATATTCTGTTTCAAGTGTTGACAGGGTTGGTGTTTGTGCACAAGCATGGTAAGACTCTGACCTTTGTCTTTCTTTCATCTTCTGTCTTTGTCATTCCTTTAAAGGGGCTATATCTAGTACTTGAAAACATTATAAGCCAGATTTACTAAGGTATTGTGCCATGACAAACAGTTTGTGGTGCAAAAAGAGTAACTGAGATTTACCTACCTCTTTTAGAACAGGAACGGTGTAGTGGCAGTTTAACACCCTCTAAAGCAGTCAGAGGGTTTAGCTCAGGCTTGACTGAATTGAATGAATTTCCAGACTCACATATATTTTTGTCTGGTTGTTTGATAGAGATGCTTTTCCATTGGTTACACCAAACCTGCCTTACCTGGCTTTAAATGAGAGGCACAACCCAAAGCACCAAAACAAGAAAAAATAAAATTAAAATGTATTCAGAAAAAAATATAATTTTCCATTAATATTTTTTTGGCTGAATTGCAGACCTTATAGGCATAATTTTGTTTACAGTCAATCCTTTTTACAGTTAACTTGAACACGATGCTCAAAACAACTGTGACTCATGGGTATATCATTTGTAGACATACTGGATTAATGCTTTGTTGATCAGAAATAAATCAGGTCAAAACTACATACATACATACATACATGCCTCTTTAACTCTTACTATGGTGTGTTTAGTCTGAAGTCCCCGTCACACTCAAGGTGATGTTTAGTGATCACAGAGACTCGTGTGACAAAAGAAAAACAGGAGCTTTTGTAAATATAAAGTCCTAAATGCAACAAAGAGTACATTAGCCTAAGCTGTGTAACATTAACTTACTTCTGACTGGTTTATATCTTCAGGTTATTTCCATCGTGACCTGAAACCAGAAAACTTACTCTGTATGGGCCCAGAGCTGGTTAAAGTAGCAGACTTTGGGTTGGCCAGAGAAATACGTTCCCAGCCGCCGTACACTGACTATGTGTCCACTAGATGGTAAGAAAAACCCTTCCATTGTACAGTATAATGAAAATATCTGACTTGAACGCCCCTATGTATCCATCTCATGCTGTAACTCCAGGTACCGAGCCCCAGAAGTTCTGCTCAAATCCACCTCGTACAGCTCCCCCATTGACATCTGGGCCGTCGGGTGCATCATGGCTGAGCTCTACACGCTCAGACCACTGTTCCCTGGAAACAGCGAAGTGGATGAGATTTTTAAAATCTGTCAGGTGCTGGGGACTTTGACAAAGGTGAGCTAGAGACTGTAAACAATACTTACACCACTCTAATACTGCTAACATTGCCACTAAATTACATTTTCTTCTAATTTCAGGAGGACTGGCCTGAAGGTTATAACCTGGCCGCCTCTATGAACTTACGTTTCCCTAAATGTGTCCCGACAAGCCTCCGGTCCCTGATGCCTAATGCCAGTGAAGAGGCCATTACTCTGATGAGAGACATGCTGCAGTGGGACCCAGAGAAAAGACCGAGTCCTGCTCAGGTAAAGTTTTAAGTCTCTTTACATACAGTTTAAACCTTACAAAATCTCACTAACTACAGTATTAAAATTTTTTATTTTTTAATACTGGTTCTGTTTTTAATACAAAGCCAGTATTTGTATTATTTATGAAGGAGAACAATCTGATAAAAGCTTCACATTTTATCACAGTTTTATAATTTGAAGACACTCTATACTACTATATATGTTTGGGTTACCTTTTGTAACTAGCAGCATATTATGTTTTTAAAGAAGCTACCTGGGAATAGCCAGCTGCTGTATCCAGCCACCAATTCCTCTTTAAGGCAAAAATAATTTCAAGGAGGATGCTCCCATTAAACAAAATGACCCACTCCCCAATGATTGGAGTCACTCAGAACTTCATAGAGCCTTTAATGTAACGTCAGGGTTAAAGCCAAAACTACACTTAGCCCCTTTTAAGGCTATACACTACTCAGCTTAGAAGTCTCTTTGAGCTGCAAGATCAAAGTAAGCCTAGGTATACAGCAACAACTGTATTGCAGATATGTGTTGTAAAAAACTATAACATGCATACAAAGTCAAGAAAAGGTTTAAAAAAAAAAGGCATCTCGGGTGGGTTTGATGCCTTCATTTTCTTGTATGTCCTGGATAACTGAGAACATCTAGAGACAGGCATTAACAAAGTACAAACCCGATTCCAAAAAAGTTGGGACGCTGTACAAATTGTGAATAAAAACACAATGCAATGATGTGGAAGTTTAAAATTTCAATGTTTTATTCAGAATACAACATAGATGACATCAAATGTTTAAACTGAGAAAATGTATAATTTTAAGGGAAAAATAAGTTGATTTTAAATTTCATGGCATCAACACATCTCAAAAAAGTTGGGACAAGGCCATCTTTACCACTGTGTGGCATCCCCTCTTCTTTTTATAACAGTCTGCAAACGTCTGGGACTGAGGAGACAAGTTGCTCAAGTTTAGGAACATGAATGTTGTCCCATTCTTGTCTAATACAGGCTTCTAGTTGCTCAACTGTCTTAGGTCTTCTATGTTTTCTATGAGTGAAAGATTTGGCCATTTCAGAACCGGATCCTTCTTCTGCAGCCATGATGTTGTCATTGATGCAGGATGTGGTCATTGTCATGTTGGAAAATACAAGGTCTTCCCTGAAAGAGAAGACTTCTGGATGGGAGCATATGTTGTTCTAGAACTTGGATTTACCTTTCAGCGTTGATGGTGCCTTTCCAGATGTGTAAGCTGCCCATGCCACACTCACTCATGCAAATCCCACTATCATCAGAGATACAGGCTTCTGAACTGAGCACTGATAAAAACTTGGGTTGTCCTTGTCCTCTTTAGTCCGGATGACATGGCGTCCCAGTTTTCCAAAAAGAACTTCAAATTTTGATTTGTCTGACCACAGAACAGTTTTCCACTTTGTCACAGTCCATTTTAAATGAGTCTTGGCTCCAGAGAAAACACCTGTTCTTCTGGATCATGTTTAGATATGGCTTCTTTTTTGATCTATGGAGTTTTAGTTGGCAACGGCGAATGGCCGGCCCGGTGGATTGTGTTCATCGACAATGTTTTCTGGAAGTATTCCTGAGCCCTTGTTGTGATTTCCATTACAGCAGCATTCCTGTTTGTGATGCAGTAACTTCTAAGGACCCAAAGATCACGGGCATCCAGTCTGGTTTTCCAGACTTGACCCTTACGCCCAGAGATTGTTCCAGATTCTTTTAATCTTTGGTTGATATTATGCACTGTAGATGATGATAACTTCAAACTCTTGCAATTTAATAGAAACTCCCATCTAATATTGCTCCACTGTTTTTTGCTGCAGCATTGGGGGAATGCCCATCTTGACTTCTGAGAGACACTGCCATTCTGAGAGGCTCTTTTTAGACCCAAGCATGTTTCCAATTGACCTAATAAGTTGCAGATTGGTCCTCCAGCTGTTCCTTATATGTACATTTAACTTTTCTTATTGCTACCTGTCCAAACTTTTTTTGGAATGTGTAGCTTAGCAAATCCATTTCAAAATGTCTCACTGCTAGGGTCATAGCTGTATTGTTAAGGTCATGTGACTGCTGATTTTTATACCGTGTTATAACTGTGTTGTCTAAAAGACTAATTATGTTTTGTGCACAACTTTACATGTTAATGTAAAGCTGTAGTTGTATCATGAGTCTCAGCCAAATAAAGGCTGAGACTCATGATACAACATTACACCAGAGATTTCAAAATAAAATCCAAAGTCTTGCATTTTCAGTCTTCTGTGGACACAAGCAGCAAAATAAAAATTATTTTAAAAAAAGTAATACAACTCTTGCCACTGATGTACACATGATCTCTATTTGTGTTGCAGGCTCTACGATACCCTTACTTCCACGTTGGTGTCTCTAATCCTAAATTCCCTGAGCCACACAAAGTCCAGACAAACACAACAGAGGAGTCTGGTCAACTAAAGCCTCTGTCTCTTTGTAAGACGGATCCAGATCCTTGTGAACAGAGTAAAACCCGCTCAGTGACACAGGTGTACATTCCATCTCATCACCGGCCTCACCTGCAAATACCTCTTCCTCAAGAAACGGAGACAGACAAACCAATGTCTTCCAGTGAAACTTCAGAGGAGCCACTCAGTTTGGTGAAAAACAGGCAACAGGTGAGCTGCTTATGTTGTGTTCAAATTGAAAACTTTGCAGAAACTGTGCACATTTTAAAAGCTTTACCATTTGTTGTGTTTCCTTTAAAGCCGTCTAAAGTGGTTCTCTCAGGAGCAGAGAACAGTGCCCCCGGAAATCGGACAGGGCGACGAAGATGGGGCCAAATGTCTTTTAAGTCTTTTGACAGTTTCGACCATATGGAGGATACAGATGTAGGTGTCTCTTTCTCCAAAAATCCTACAATAAACTCTCTGAAAAACAGGACACTCGATGGACATGACTATCGGTGATGTTTCTTTCTAAAAAGCTTTCATGAGCGTGTGTTTTTAAAGAACAGAGATCAGTTTATCATTATGTTGTTACAGGATTTTAAATTCATCAGTCAAACTACAAAATAACCCTGGACTGAACACTGCTCTGTCGGCAAAGCAGCACTACCTCCGTCAGTCCAGATACCTGCCAGGTGAGGCAAAAAACTGCTAAAATACACATTTAGAACAATTTTTTTCTGACTCTCTATGTATCTCTTTTTCAGGTGTGAAGCCAAAAAGTACTACTGCAACCGTCGGACAGAGGAGCAGCAGAAACCAGAGCGGTAACTCCAGGAACAAGGTACAGGAGCTCGACCTCAATAAAGGTAAAGTACAGATAATACTTTATTGCAATATCCATATCACAAAAACCTACTTGAAGTGTAAAAATATTATGGTTTTCAACATGTTTCAAATAAATTGTAAAGCAATCTATTAGGCAAGTATGAAGCAAAGGTTGCAGTTCCTTGAGCTGCAACCATGACAAGACTTCATATGAGATATACTTAAACAGGTATGAACCGTGAGCACCGTGTCCTCAATTGTCTTTTAAATGCTCTACTTAGATGTTTAATTTGGCCCCTAATGGAACACATAGACTTCACAATTGATTTAACTCATGCAAGAGTCATTCATGCTCCATAATAAATTTTCTTTTACAATTACACAATATTTTACTCTAGGTTTCTAAACCCTGGCTACAATCCTGATCTTTAATGTAACATTTACTCTTTGTATGCCAAATAATTGTCAAGCCTTAAGTCAAGTCAGTGACAGGACCAAATGTAAAGATTACATTTGACTTAATGTGTTTGTGTCCTAATCCATTTTTCATTTCAGATCCCTTCATGAGCAGCTTTAACAGCACATTAGAGACGTACACTTCGCCTTTTCCTAAGAGCGAGAGAGGAGCAGCGAGGCAGAGGAACACACTGGCGCTGATCGGAGTCACCTCTGCAAGTGAGTCCTCACTCACCTCTGAGCAAGAAGATCCGATATCTTATATTCTTAAAAGCACTTACACAATGCAGGACAGGCAGAATACCTTATTAGGATTATATTAAGCTTCTACACAAAAAATATTAAGTGAATTACAGATAACTGCTGCTCATAGGGACATACATTACAATAAGAACAAAATACAAACTGTTTTAACAATGAACAAATATAAGGTTAATACAGCAACTAAAAAAATCAATCTCCCTTTATGTACATTACATTTTTGACCAAATGGGGAAAATGATCCCATAATGTAGTGCCTCTGTATATTAGTATTCAGAAAGATAAGATGCAGACTTTATTAATCCTACGGCAGGGATATTTAACAGGTACAGCAGCTCACAAAAGGCAATAAACTGTGTAAAGTATGGAAAATGTGACATAGTCCATGCAATAAATAAAATATACAAAGTAGGCGATATGTAAAAGTACAGAATTCTACCAAATAAAAGAAAAAAATATATTGTACAGTAATGGTAGTATTATCAGTATTAAATATAGTAGTACTTTTACGCCTGTTTGAGTGAACTGTTTACTGTATTTTTACTTGATAACAGACCAGAGGATTTTTCCCCAATCTCTTTAATTTAAAGTATGTGGCTGTTGTTCACAGGTTGTAATGGAAGTATAGCTCCCCCTGGTGTTGAAAAGGTCTTACTGTTTTGACTTTCTTGCACTAAATTGTCTCTTTTGGATACTTTTGGTCGATCTGTCCGCTGCAGTTGATGATTTTAAAAAGGACTCAGAAATAAAATCATCCAAGAACAAGAACACTTCACACAAGCTGTCGATCTCAAAAGAAGGTGACATGAATTAATTTAAGTGTTATTTACAGATTAGAAAACAACATTCACACACTTATGTCTTTTTTTTTATATATATATATCAGAGGAAAATACCTGGGGAAAACCTCTGAACTCTCAATTTCTTGGATCTAGTGCAGCTCTTAAGAGCCCCTTTAGTCGAAACACAAACCCTCCGCCGGTTCACGGACGGGTCGACTGGACGGCCAAATATGGAGGTTACCGGTGACACAGCACTCAAGCTCCAGCAGCAGTGACTCATGGAAGAAAAATTCCACTGGAATTTTTTATTTATTTTTTGGCAGGAAATAAAGTGGCGACGAGTTGGATCATCACACACCATGTTTCCCACTGGACTTTAAAGACTATTCCCATGTTCTGCTGTTTATAAATGTCAGGACATGTCAGTATTTTATAAACAAAATTTTATAAGATTAATGAGAAATTATTTAATGGTGCATTGTGTAGTAAAGTAAATAGTTGAAAAAAAGAATCAACTATTTAGAGATTATTATTGTCTTTATTGGGAAAACAGACTTTAAAAACGCAGTGGAAGTCCCACAAATTGAGCACAAGTTAAGGAGAAGCACAGCTTTTTTTTTTTTGCACAAACTAAACTGATTATATTTCATTTTCTTAAAATAAAATCACCATCAGACTTACTCTATATCCACTGGGTTTATTTGTTGACAGAGCTACTGTAGATGTTAACATGCTCTGAAAAATGAGGAGTGTGAGGTGTGGAAATGCAGTCTGTGCTTGTACCATTAGAAAGAAAAGACCCCTTCCAAAGCAAGTATAACCACTACATATTGTACCTACTCAAGATATTACAGACTAATGCTGTACAAATAGTCTGTTAAAAAAACACTACAGAAATAAGACATTACTTCTCTTCCTAAATACAGAGGACACATAACAATGTTACAACAATGTGTCAACAGTCATTTTATCCAAACAGTGACATAAAGAAATGAAAAGGGGAAATAAAACTAGCACTGCACATCAGAAAAAGTCCAACAAGAGGCTCCAATACTGCTGAGTACTCACAGAGCTATTCAGAGTCTTTGGGGGAACTGGTCACACTTTGTACTCTCTATTAAGTACATTATTTATTGGAGAAAAAACATCAACCAATTTCAGTTAATCTTTAGTGTGTACTTATTTAGGGAGTGTATCAATGCAGCGTATCAATAAAGCCCCCTCCACCGTCACAACCATTCAATACATGTTATATACGTACAGTAGTGACATACAGCTCATATAAAATCACATTGTGATGAATTAATTGTATTGTGGTGGTTTTCTGTTGGAAATTTGGACTAGGTTAAGGTTATGTAGTGGTTATAACCTGGTTAATAAATCTGAAGGTAGAAAATGTAGGTCCTAAAAGGGTTAAGTCTGTGGAACTTAGAAAATATATATATATTTTTTTACAAAAACTCTGACATATTACAAGTAACAGGAATGTAGTCAATTAAACATTTTCCTGAGAGTTTTGGCTTTTGAGGACTTAAGTTACCTACTTTTTCATTAAAACATTCAAAGACATAATGGTGGACAGTAAATGAAAGGACATAAAGATATAAAAAGACAGTATTAAGACTGATGTGGCCTTTTCGTCAGAGATGTAATGATCTTCAGCAGCATTAATACACTGAAAAACAACAACATTAAAGTTAGGGTTTTGTTTAAAACTGTAAAACATGGGGCTGTTTCATGGATTACCTTATTAAAGTCATCAAACCAGCTGGCATGAACTTCCAGGAGTTAATAAATCTGAGTCCCATCACCACTGACAGTGTCCCAGATGAACCTGTTCAGTGAAAATAAGCAGCGAGTTAAAAAAAAAAAAAAATAAGACAAAACAAATGGTCTGTTTTATGAATATAAAACTGAACAGGGAGGGGTTTTACCTAAAGAAAGCCATGTGTTGTTGAAATATGCACCAAGAGCAGCCAACAAACCAAACAAGAGTCCAGCAGCGAGAGACATGCTGCTGCCTGTGGAGGTATGAGACAAGACACAAGACACCAGTTATTGACACTTTAAACATGGGAAATACAAATTATACTAATTTAAACAGAGGTAGGTAATAACTGGTTACAGTTACTCAGTAGGTTTTTCTTTTCACACAAGAAGTTTTGGAGCAATAAAACATATTAATGTAAATGGCATGCATTTATATAGCGCTTTTTTGCACCCATCTCAGGCACCCAAAGCGCTTTACATCGTGCTTCCACTCACCCCATTCACACACATTCACACCTGGGGCAGACAGAGATGGGGGCTGCCATACACACGGCGCTCAACCTTCTCCGACCACCACCAAACACACCTCTACAGTCACACACATTCATTACACCAGTGCTACAGACACTGGAGGCAAGGTGGGTTAAGTGTCTTGCCCAAGGACACAACGAAAGTATGAACAGGGCAAAGCGGGAATCGAACCTGCCAACCTTCCGGTTATAAGACGACTGCTCTACCACTGAGCCACTCCGTCCCTAATGTAAATGACTAACTTTCCATAGCACGGTAGGTACTGTCATTTTAACCTCTCAAGCTGTCAGTACTTTAAAAGTTACTCTAGTGACAGATTAGGGGTTTGATTATAATCCATATTTTAAGCACACTTTACGTTTCAGAAGTGCAGCACATAATAAATAAATAAATAAATAATAATAATAATCCTGAAGCAGAAAATTAAAACAGAAAAAAAGTAATATAATATATATGCAGATCACAATGCTAGACCTCACAGTCCTCTTTCCAAACATGTGAACAGCTATGGTAGCTCAGCTATGGTAGAGCAGTCGTCCTATAACCAGAAGGTTGGCGGTTCGATTCCCGCTCTGCCCTGCTCATACTTTTGTTGTGTCCTTGGGCAAGACACCTGCCTCCAGTGTCCGTAGCACTGGTGTATGAATGTGTGTGACTGTAGAGGTGTGTTTGGTGGTGGTAGGAGAAGGTTGAGCGCCGTTTGTAGGACAGCCCCCATCTCTGTCTGCCCCAGGTGGGAATGTGTGTGAATGGGGTGAGTGGAAGCAGGATGTAAAGCACTTTGGGTGTCCAAGAAGGGTGCAAAAAAGCGCTATATAAATGCATGCCATTTACCATGCTAATAAAATAAAATGTTGTTTATAAATGCCCTAAACATTTATGCAAGAATGTATAAAGAAAAACATGAGTGCTTCTCCTCCAGCAGTGCTCAGTTTGTCCCCTCTGTACCACTGTAGAAACAAGAAGTACTGGTTCCTTACATTTGATCCAATGGAGCTTTAAAATATATTCCTTTTTTTTTTTAAGTGATTAAACACTACTTAGACATAGATTAAATTTTTGTCTCTTACCTGCTTTTAAAAAACCTATGATGCCTCCTACAGACACCAAAGCAGCATAACACAACCCGATCCGGTCCACAGCCATGGTCCAACACCTGAACTAAACCTGGGGTAAGAAAAAAACGCTTTAGCAACAACTTAGCATCACTAACTTAACAAATTAAACATTTAAAAAAGTAACTTATTTCATTGTAACAGGTAAATATAAAAAATAAGTGGAAAAAATCAAATATTTAAACGTTTTACCTGTTTTAAGGGAATGATCTTTTTTTTTTAGCTTTTCAAAAGTTCTCCTTCTTCTTCGTGGCTGATTCGGTCTACACGCCTAATCGGTTCAGCGCCCCCTGCCGTTCAGTATTGATGAACTACATGAAATATAATTGTATATTCCACTGGTTTCGCAGTAACCAGTGGACATTTTAGCATTTTACCACAGAAATTGTACTTTATCTATTTGAAAAGAGGTTCAGGCAGTACAATTTCTTTTTTTGTCTTTGCAATAAAAGAAGCTAAATTAAAATATAGCACAATTTCTATATATTTAGATTAATAATCCAATACTTCTTGAATGCACTCGTTACATTTACTGCCAATAAAACAATATGGCTTTTCAATACACAAGTTTTTACAAACAGTGGAGTTGTATGGGCATCACATTGACTATTATTAAAATTGGACAAGATGCAATAAAAGTGCAAACTCAGTCAAAACATTTCCATAGACAGATATATTTTGTGGCCCATTCTAATCATAAACAAAACACATTATGGGCTCCAAATAAATAGTTCCTGTTTTCCTTTTGAAGCCAACTTATTTTCTACAGCAGATAGTTGTTGGAGAAGCAGACAGGAGCTATGTTCTTGTGTCATTAGGGCATGTGACAAAAAATGACACTGAACTTCTTTAATGCACGATTTATAGATGTTCAACAGTACATATTTAACATTTGTTTTAGAAGCTGTGTTAGTTGTTACAGAAGTGTGTTGTCTCTGGTTAGCATCTACATAACACTAAGCCTCTGTCATTGCTCCTGTCAGCTTCCCCGAACTGGAAGTGTGAGAATAAGTAATCTCATATGAAGTAAACCTATAATGTGGTAAAGCTCAAGAAATATTAACATAAAGAAGTCTATTTTTATTAAAACTGTTTATTCTCTTCAACTTTACTTTGCACCATCCTTTTTCTTCTTTTTGGATTTGCTCTCATCTTCGAGTATAACCTCCTCGGCCAGTCGGACTCTCTTTGTCTTTACCAGCTCATCCAGAACGTCTACAATCAAGAGAGAGTCAGTGTTAATAACGTATTCATAATATTTAGGCAACATGTGTCCAGAAATAACAATAGGTAACTGGATCAGCCATATCTCCTCCCAGCTTTATTGTACAAGTAAATATCTTTGTTAGTTAAAAATCAGAAGTCATAAGTTGTACCTTTAGATGTTGTTGCCTCATCTTTTGTTTCTTCTTTAATCTTCATTGACATCGGCCTCCACACAGTCAAACATGTCAGTCTGGCCGATGTGTTCACTTCCCCGAGGAGGGTGGGAGAAGCCAGCTCCTGTTTGTAAATGAGAAGTAACACTTTTAATACATCATTATGGCAAGTCATTTAGAGTTTTCCATTTTCTAGGACCCTTTTTAAACAAAAATACAATCACTATTAAATGAACATTTGACTTTATGGAACAGACTAAACAACAATATAGAAAGGGCCAACACCATGTTACAATTTTAAAAACCATAGTATATGTAACTGCCGCATTTTCATTTGTTAATATTCTGTGTATTCCTGTTATTTGGTGTTTTGTGAAGTGTCACCAGAGGGCGCTGTAGCGCAGCGTAAGGCTTGCGTGTATGCAGTTTTAGATTGATTAGATCAGAAGTAGCGATCTCCACAGTAACAGAAAATATACATGATTAAGAGCGTGATTAAGCTGAAAGTTAAAGTTTAAAGTTATTAGAAAAAGGACAGACGATCACCAAAGCTAATATCCCTCTCTCGGTACTCAGCCAACGAGGATAGTTTTTTTTGTCTGTTCTATTTTCTAGAAGTTAATGTAATTGGCAATTGTCTTTATTTTCGTTAAGCTAATTGTTGTCTATCTGTGTTTCATCAGTTTTCACGGTGTTTATATGGCTCTATTGAAAGACGGATGCTAATAAATTCATCAGTTGAGGAAACCACTTGTGTCTAAAGTACTTGGGGGAATTACAGTATATTTATTTAGAAATATGAAGTGAAATAATGTCATTAAAATTATATAAAGATAATTCAAAGAATAACAATTTCATATTAAAATTTACAGGAATTATATGTTTTTTTCTTGTTTTGTGAATCATTTTGGTTGTTTTGTGTTTTTTATTGTCTTGTTTTGTTGTTGTATTATATTGTGTTTTAAATGTTAAAAAGGGTTAGGCATAAATAAGTCTTGACTTTAGCCTACACACTTTAGTTCAATGTGAACTTTATTTTTTGGGAAGAAAAATATTGTATTGCATCACTTCCAGGTCTTTTCTAAGACGGGAAAAACAATCTAAATTTCCAAGATGCTTCAGCGAATGAGTTTGTATTAATATACATAGTCTTTAGATGCCAGACAGGAAAACTATTCCTATTTCCAGATTTTTTAGAATGACTGAGACATGCCTCTTTCAGCTGGAGTTTCCACATTTTGATGAAGCCGTCATTAGAAGCGGTTACAATCACGCAGTAATCCTCCATTATGAAGCTTTCCACAGCTTTTACTCTGAAATGACAAAAAGACAAAGGCTGTAGTGGTTACTTTACACTTGTTTAATATAAAAGGTGCATTTATTACACTTTAAAAAAGAATTAGATGTGCACTAAATGTACCTGGTTTCATGAGCTTTGAACTCACACACCCATTTCTGTTTCACAATGTCACATATTCTCACACTTTCGTCATCTCCTGCAACGATCAGGATTGAGTTCTGGGAGTAGAAAAAAACAACATTACTAATGCTACTCATACAGTTTTTTATGCAACACTAACAGACTAAATCCCACATTGGTAGAGTTTATTGCAAGGCTGCACAATATCAGAAGAAAATTTATAAAACTATAATTTATGAAGAAATACAATAAACTGACTTCAACTGCTTATACTAGTGCCACTAACTTTTATATTTGGTTGCAGCACAATGTGAACAAAGAGCTGATTGGACGGTTGTTTTGTCAAGGAAAGTGTAAATATATGTCACACTAAGTACCATAACATTTTTACATCTCAGTCTTTGTCAAATGATTATAGACTCTTGCGCAAAACAAGATGTATACCCAACGTAACAACATAAGAAAGTATTTCCCATTCATGTATACAAGCTTATTAGTTAAAATGACTAAACTAGACACAATATTGGAGGCATAAAAACACCATGTCTTATACCTAGTCATTATTCTCATGATAGAATCTACAGCCTTTGTGTATTTCTGAAGTTCAATGCCATGTTTGTGTGCATCTCAGTTTTACATGAGGTCTTTGATGAGAAAGAACAAGTCCTAAAACCATCCCTGTAACTTTGTGTCTTCCAGGTCTTCTTTTGTGTTGTGTACAAGTCCAACAGAACACAGCCCTAATTATCCAGTGACTTGTTGTTTGTAGCTTTTGGCCTAAATTCTATAATAAACAGAGCAGCTAAATGAACAATCCACTCACTAATGTTCTCTACTCACTCGCTGACAGCACACGCATGTAGTCAGTCAATTCTCAAAACCTTCTTGTTTGTGAAGAATCTGCCATTTTTAAATCACTAATGCCCTTTTTTTTCTTTGAACATGTACTGTGTCTGCCTACTTTGATGAAATTCACAATGAAGAAAATCTATATATGACTGATGATATATTAGGAATATACTGTGCAGCACAGACTTACATTTACAAACTTAACAGATGAAATCCTTTGGGGGTTTGTAATTGTTCCTGTCACAGAAGCCGTTTGTGTGTCGTAAATGTTCACTTTGTCGTTTATAACAACCACATATTTATCGCCCTCTGGAGACCACCGGACTATATGTGCATCTGTTTAAAATAATGGGGGGAAAAAACATTCACGATAATAAGATTATATAGATGTATTAAGGGAAAGCTACATAAAAAATAAAAAACAAAAACAAGAAAACTCACTTTGTTTGATGTTTTTGATGAAAGCTGAACGTCCATTAGTAAGATTCCACGTTCTACAATCATATACAAACACACACATTTTATCCATGTTAAACCCATTATCTACCTTGAAAAGCAGTGACTACTACCTTAGAGTCTTGTCTGTCCCGACTGAAAGAGCAAGTTTCCCAGAAGGATGGACAGACAGGGATGTGACATGGCCTCTGAAAACAATGAGAACAATAAAAAAGGAGATCATATTTAATCAAATATTACTGACAAACCTGTCTCTGTGTTACTCACTTGTGAGCTTTGATGGTTTTCAGACACTCCCACTTCTTTGTGCTCCAGACACACATGAGTCCATCCTCTCCTCCACTCAGTAAATGAGATGAACCATAAAACTCGAGGCAGGTGATGGTTCCTGTCAAAGATTGTGAGAGGGTGTAAATATGACGTCAAAATCTGTCAGACTTAACCTTTTAAGAGGGTGAAAAAGTGACAAAATCAAAAAACCTCCCCTGTTTCAATTTTTATTTTTAAGTAAAACTGGACCAATTATTCCTCCACAAAATATTAATACATTACACCAAACTGAAGTTTAGAGCTAACCTTAAACATTTATCTGCAACTTCAGTGTCAGAATGGGAATCATCTCCTTCTCATTAAACATTGACCATATTTACCCTTTTTACGTTGCCTCCCTTTTCTCTGTTGATGCCTTCCTTTTTTGAGCTGTTGTGCTTAAAAATTATTTTTTCAACACCCCAAAGAAGAACTGATATGCAAATAGTTTAGTATTTTCAAACTAAAAAATGTTTATGTGCTTATGTGTACTCTGGCGGCCCCCCTGCAGTACCTTCATGGACCACCAAATTGTGGTCCGTGGCCTCAGTACCACAATTTGGGAACTACTTATATTATCTATGACTGTCTTGGTATGTAACAAATCAGAAAACAAATTAACAAAATTAAAATAACTGTCCTTATTGTGGATATTGATTAGAGATTAGAGACTAATCATGATATGCTCTAAGCATTTCCCAAATCACGGCATATGAATATCCTTCCTCAAAGGATCCTAGCATTGAATGATTTCCATTTTCTCCTTTAATAATAATTGTCATTATTTTCTTAGATTGAAAATGAAGGCAGAACACATGTATAAGAAATAAAGTTAGATACCTCCTTCCTGTATATCTTGAGTGACAAATGTCTCGTCCAATCAGCAGTAAGAAATCCGTCCGCAAATGATACCTACCTTTTCTGGTTTGTCTGAATTGTTGTGTTTTTGTTATTGTTAATTTGTTTACACTTTACAGCCACTGAAATTAGGTATATTGTTTCTTTATTTTACCACTACTACTGAGCCAATGACTGCCACATACTGCGAGTCCTACCTCATCCTACTTGCCCTTTCTGTTGTACTACATCAGTGTCTAAATGAAAAGGAAATAGTCACCATCGTGATGCAGTAAGGCTCCGTGCTCAATTCTCTTCTTCATGTCGTAAAGCTGAATGGTCTCATCTTTGCTCCCAGTGACGACAAACCTCTCACTGGCAGCTACAGCTGATATCGAAGCCGTGTGGGCGTGATGTGTGAAGTCTGCCTCTGCCGTCCACTCCTGCAACAACATACATACATACTTACATACATTTAGACAAACTTCAAATGTCTTTTACGCTTCTGTTGAATGCCAGTCTCTCTAGATATTAGTAATGTACTGTATCTATTCTAATTTTATGTTTTTTGTCGCAATAACTACTGCACAACTAACTTTATTTGGGATAATAACATACAATGTTTACAGAAGTTAAGGCATTTAAACAATATAGTATTACAGTTCTTGAGAGGTCTCACGGTCTTGGGTTACCTTAAACTAATTTTTACTTGGTCTTGTCTCAACCTGGACTTGGTCTAAGATTGGACTTATAAGTTAAACATTACAATTGGTCTTCCTATTTAATCTCCATTGTTGTTGGTCTTGATTCCTCTTGTCTTGGTGTTGTTATAGGCATGATGCACTCATACATCAGTCACGGGTTAGTCTCGGTTAATGTGGTCTGATACAGTACAGACACCAGTTTAACACAAAGAAGTAGAAGAACTGACCTTCTCATCGGTTTTCACTCTGTAACCACACACCACTTGCTCGTAGCTCCCTGCTACCAGCTCCAGTACAGCTGCCATGCTTCTCACTTCTTAATCGGGATAAACTATCAAACTATACTTGGTTTTAATCACGTTTCAGTGACTGTCGGGTGTAAAAAACTTAAGGACAACTGACGAAACCTACAAATGATAGAAAACGCTGCTCTAAATGTATTTAAACAGACATTCTTTACTCTTATAGCTGAACACTTTCCACACTTCCAAAACATGGCCAAAACGCATGCGCAGTCTTCTATTTCCTCGAAATGGGTGGATCCATCTTTTCAAAATAAAGTTTTTGTGAGTTAACCCTGACTTTGAGGCTATTTCGGCAAATAGAGGACCAATGGGCGGATAGCATCCATAATTATTATACAATCTATGATTTGTACGTAATACTTACAAAATCATCCACAATGTTCACATTAAAAACCTCACTATTTTTATAAAATAAATAAATATCAGGGTAGTATTAACTGTTTTAACTGATATTATGGTGTTTGTTCCAGAAAAATAATATGTCTGCCTGCTAAACTAGGGATGTGTTGCTAAAAATCTACATTCTATATTTTAGTGCAAGACATAATTTCAGACACAAATGTAAAATATATGGCCACAGCCAGCTATGAGATCACCCTGGTCTGGAAGTGATATATTTTTTTATATATTATTATATATATTATTATACTAATGATTCATTTATCTATTTGAGGGATTTCAATAGTAGTGGGCAAAAACCTACCACATTTCACATATTCAATACACTACATTTGGCTACAATTAAACCAGTACTGTCCAGATCATTTATCTTGACTTTGGTCATTTTTCTTTGTTCACAAATAGGCCAAGTTGATAAAGATCTGTAAATAAAAGCTCACTGTGTCGCTGGATTGGGATGCAGTCATTTGGAGTGTGTGTTTTGTAATAACTTATACACATATCCTGGACACCACTCATTTGTAAACGCTGGCAAAAATACATTTGAATTTAGCGATAAAAACACTTTTGAAACAAAACTTTTTATTTTATTTATTTCTGAGTAGTACCGCCCTTTAAAGCAGAAAGGTGTGTTTATGGCCTGTCATTGGCTGCTTCTGTAAAAAACTCCTGATATACGCGGGAGATAACTGTTTGCATTAAAGAGCACTTCTGAGATGATGTAAACAGTTAGAACTTTTAAACTTTTACTCAGAGAAGAAACAAATCATGGCCAAGAGGTGAGTTTTATCCCGAAAAATACACATGTAACGAGACAGGTTTGCTAACTATTTAACCGTCGACGCTTCCTAACGTCTTTAACAAAATATTTACGTAAACGTATAACTTAACCTAACTACGCTAGAACCAGACAACCAGCTCACTTTGTTGGGTTTTATTCGCTGAAAAAGTCTTAGTTTTAACATTGTTGTCTCTTACATTTTGTAAAAGCAGAAAATATACTGTAGAGCTGTTTTATGTAAATTCGACGTGTTTCTGCAGTTTAAATGAGAACGTTGTGCCATTGGCCATGTGTGTGTGTGTGTGTGTGATGACAGTTATGATAGCAAAAACAGTCTGGTAATTATTAGCTAGTGTGGGTTGAACTAAGCAACACTTTCATTTTCTTAAACTAGAAACACTTATCCTTATTATTTGTATAAATGGAAAACAAAGGAGTCTGACACTATGCACATGTTTGATCATTTGCTTCTTACTCAGATGATTCTAGACTGTTTATTTTTAGCCCTGATAAACATTGAAAGGCTGGAAACAAAAGGATGCAAAGATATAGTGGTAGTAATAAATTGTGTTATTAAGTTACTTACTTACAGTAGATGGGTAAGAATTAAAGAGACAAATGCAGCAGCTACTCTTTGACTATTGACTTTTCATAACTATCTTATAAAGATAGTATATATGTATAGGTTAATTGGCAACTCTAAAAAGTCCCTAGTGAATGAATGTGAGAGTGAATGGTTGTTTGTCACTGTCTGTCTATAAATGTCAGCCCTGCGACTAACTGGCCACTGTCCAGGGTGTACCCCGCCTCAGGCCCAAAGCTGCTGGGATAGGCTCCAGTTACCCGCGACCCCTAACGGGACTAAGCGGTAGCAAAATGAATGAATGAATGAATCTTCTAAAGACTACAAATCTTTGCTCATGGGATGCATTCTGGTTAAACATGGGTTTAATGAGATGGTAGCATGCCTTTTAAACTCTGGCTTTGGTTTTTAAAAGAGGGGTTATTTTCCTTCCATCATTTTGGGATACAAAGTCACAAACTATTGCTTATGGGATATGGCTATGCAGTATGAGTGGTAAGGACTTGCTGTTCAGATCAGATTTCTCAGTTCGTATTGTGTCTTTGAACAAAAGCAGTGAACAAAACCGGAGTTACAGAGCATTTGTAAAGATGCTGAAATAAGAGCCTATACAATGAATGCTTAGAAAGAAACACAGGCGCTCTAACAAAACAAACTGACACTCTTTATGCTGTTTACAGTCACAGCCCCAGCCAGGAGCTGACTGAAGTGTTGAACCAGCTCTGGAGCCTGGACACAAACCGTCTCAAACCGGGCACTGACTACATCATCTCCCTCCAGGTTTGATCTTTATTATCCCTTCTCTGAATTACAAAAACGGTCAGTCAGAGATACCAGGAACAAATGCAAACTACAGCTGCAAAGGAAGTTGATGGTGGTGGAGGTGACTAATACTAAGTGTGGTCTGTCTGCAAGAGTTGTTTCTCTTAGTAAATACTTAGTAAATAAAGATGGTGTGTAATTATTTCACAAGGGATTTAAAGTGCATTGTGTAAAATGTTGTAGGATATGGATAAACTACAAAGAACACATTGGGCAAAGTGTTTTTCAATAGTGTATTATTATGTCAAAATAGAAACTAGAAGAAGTAGCTGTTAGTTTACTTACTTCCTGTTCCAAGAACTGCCAAGAGAGGTTAAACTGAGCGGAAGTTGATTACCTTGTTTGTCACTTATTTGAAACAATCATGCCTTACAGTTTTGGAGAGTTATGGTTTAAATTGACTCTTCCTAAATTATTAATGTAAACTCATCATCTGATCCTGTTTGTATGTTTTAGCACACATGTCTTCCAAACCATCAAGGAGTCCAATAAAAGTGCATTAATAATCACAATGCACATAGACAATGTCATCTGATTGAAAAAAATACAAAAATCATAATTTTTCCTCAGCACCTTCCAGCGCTTGGTGTCTCTTTCCATGGTGCTTTTATAAAGAGTTTAAACTACATGTTCAATAAATATGAAGCAAAAGGCATACAGCATGTCATCTAAGGCTTTTGGTGCACACAGGCTGCAGAAAGAAGCCACCAGATGCTGCCAAAGAGTTGAACTACACTCATTAGAGAATTTGGTTTTCCTTACTTTCTAACTTAATGCATTATTACATTGACAGCAAAGATTACCTTGAATGTAAAGTTGTCACATAGACTGGTTGGTTCAGCTAAAACTTTACAGTTATAGTACAACAGCGGCCTCCTTCCCTCTACCACAGTCATAGCCTCAAGTCCTATACCATATACACACATACATACCAACAAAGGTTTTTTGAATACAGTTATATTAAATGTATGTCCAAATAGTCAAAATGGCTCATCGTGGTTGGAGAGAGATAAAGTAGTTGACGTGTGTTAAATGATGATGAACAAAAGGTCCAAAAGTCCAAATAAAATAGAATCCAAACAAAATAATTTCAATATTCATACACCAAAACTAAATGCCAAACACTCACATTCGGCACATTGGGCGACACCTAGTGGCAAAAGAAAGGCATAAACAGAAAATCAAAGCCTACATGTTAAAACAAAGAATACAAAACAGTGTCATGCAACAGTTGTCATGTAAGATAATGACATAGTGTTGACTCTAGGTGTGTGTTTTGTTTTATCCAGGGCCGGGCAGGTTATGTGGCTCAGGGCAGTAACCAAGCCACAGACAGAGCCAAGGAACCACTCTTCTCTTACGTCAACGAAGACAAACTTAAGCACATCGAGACATACGCCCGTGGGTCACTGTTACAGCTTTATACACCTCCATTATCACTCATTTGTTTTCTAATGACTGTTGTTTGTCTCCTGTGCAGGCTTCATCAACCTCTTGGACAACTATGAGGTGTCCACAGGAGTCTCAGAGACGGTCACTTCAGAGGAGCTGCAGGAGAACAGGCTCTTTATCGATGCCATAGTCGAGACCGACGTCATGAAGGTGCAGTAACTATAGGAGAGGAATGTCTGTCACCATCAATATTATTGCTTTAAGAGTTTGAATACATATGTCCAATACAAGTGTTTATTTCTAATCAGTTCAATAAGAATTAAAAAAAAGTCACAAAACTAAAAGAGGTTTAAAAGTTACAGGGTCTAGTACAAGCTTTTACAGCAAAAATCTCTGTATAAAAGCTGAGAATAATGTTGCTGTTAAACTTTTTATTATTTATAAAATAACAGCAAAGAGTAGTTTTCATCCTCTATAATGTATGTTTGTTATTTTGTTTTTCAGTGTGCTCACAAGTATCTGGTGAGAAAAGGCAAGTCTCCATCAAACACAGTGGAGTTCAAGAGACAGCTGTTTGACATCTGGTTTCGTCTGTATCACAGACAGAGAGGAGGAGGGTGAGTGAGATTATGACACCAGGGGGCACTGCTGGCATGTAGACTAAGCAGTGTGTAAAGAGCATAATACTGTTTATATATATGTATGTATGTAAGTGCTTTTTCAATTGAGTTTATAAAATTAGCTGGAGCTTGATCTACAAAAAGCTTTTCAAATTGAGTGTAAATTTTCACTTACATTGAATCTCTGTAAGAGTAGGTAAAGAAAAGGGATAACAATACACTACAACAATATTACATATAAAAAAGGCATCTGGATGTAGCTTTGCCTTTGCCTCCTCAGAAATAAAACATTAAAGCTATAGAAAGGCCTGTCTTTTGACATTTCTTCAAACACAGCTCCACTGGAATTAATATTTTAGTATTGGTAGTGTTTTATACACTTACTTGTTTGCAATACTTTGTTGTTTGGCAGCAACAATGTATTTCCTAGAAACAATATTTCAAATCATATCACTAAGGTGTCACTTACCTGACATTATTTTCATTGCAGTGAGGATTCATGTGGATTCGAGCATGTGTTTGTCGGAGAAACAAAAGGCAGTAACGAAGTCATTGGTCTTCATAACTGGGTCCAGTTCTACCTCCAGGAGAAACAAGGTCACATCGACTACAAAGGCTACAAAGCAAGAGACAACAAAGATACAGTAAAAAATATTACTTGGCCCTGCACTATTTGTTTGAACAGACTACGAAATGGGACCTGAAACTGTCATAGCTGTAAAATACATTTTAGAGAAATCAAAAAGGGTCTATAGCTAATTCTGACACGGGTGATAGTTGTATAACTGATTTACTAGCAGTTATAAAGCCCAAGCATAAACTTAGATTAGATTAGATTAGATTAGATTCAACTTTATTGTCATTACACAAGTACAGGTACAAGGCAACAAAATGCAGTTTAGGTCTAACCAGAAGTGCAATAGCAGTAAAGTGCAGGATATATACAATGGTTGCGTACGTGCAGGATATGGAGATGTACAGGATTTACAGGTAATATGTACAATGAATATAAATATACAGATGGTTATTACTATAAAAGGTGAGTGTGTGCCATAAATATAATTACAGGTGTCTAGAAGTACAAGTGTAAACCTATGGACCGTTTCAATTGAAACTGCATAAATCTCATAAAGTTAGAGACTCAAGTGAGAAGATGACATCGTAATTGGCTCAATATTTGGGGGCATGGTTTAGCAATAGGTCAGTTCTTTCAAATATCTTTAAATGTCTTTTTACAAGTAAGAACACCTTTTCTTCTCTTTCAGCCTGATGCGGATGACCATGTCTTAAACCTTCAGTTCAGTTGGAAAGGTTTGGTAAAACCCGTCGGCACTTCTTTTCTTGGAGTGAGCCCTGAGTTTGAGGTGGCTGTCTTCACCATCATCTTCTTCATGTCCAATGAAAAGATGACATCTGTCAAAGTCAAAGTGGACGAGTACCTGTTGGAGCTAGTTGTGTATCGTCATGGCAGATCAATCGGGACGTCTTTTCCCAAACTCCTCAGCAGCAACAACAGGGATTTATAACGTAACTTGCTTTGAACCTTCACAGACAACTTTGTAAAAATTGACATATGTTTTATTAAACTTTGCTTGGATTAATTAATGCCTGAAAACAAACTGAATAAGACTCTGTTTGGACTAAACAGGCTTAACATGTCAAACCTTTATATATATATATATATATATATATATATATATATATATATATATATATATATATATATATATATATATATATATATATATATATATATATATATATATATATATATACAGTATATAAGTATACAGTTACTTCCATTATATATATATATATATATATATATATATATAATGGAAGTAACTGTATACTTATATACTGTATTATCATCCATGTAACTTACTTTTTGCAACATTACATTAAATAATTCAAAAAGGATGTGTACAATTGTGTCTGGCTTTTTTGATATACCATATTTATATTTTTAAATACTTTATTTTTTTTATCTGACTTATTTTACTGAGGACAGGTAGATAGATGGGAAACGGGTTGAGAGAGAGAGAGAGAGGTGTAAGACATTGAGCAAATTGGACCCAAACCAGAATCGAATCTGTGTCGCCTGAGTTTGTGGTTTGCTGTCGAGGCGCCCCTGCCATATACACTTTGACCCACTTTGGTGCGTTGGTCTGGTCACAGGTAGGTAGGTATAGGAAGAGGCCGGACTCCTTTTATGATGAAGCTTCAGATTTTATTGGTATTTGATATTCAGTATTGCTTTAATAATTGGTCAGTGACTTTAAGCTTAACATCAGCAGCTCGAGTACTTGGGGAATGTGAAACAAGCTTTTCTGGCACTTTGTAGCTTAAGGAACCGGAAAACCAATAAATAAATAAAAACCAAAACAATATATGAGCAAACATTTGAGTATATCTCTTTTTTCCTCACCTTTTGCTTTTAAAATAAAACCGTGGGACTATCCTGGTTAAATAAAGCTTAAATAAATTAAAAAATAAAAAAGTTTTTTTTCCCTAGCTTAACCTATTGCTGGTAGGTTGTTCCAACAATTTGGAAAACTGCACATCTTGTGGATTTAATAATTGAATGATCGGATGATACACGGACCATATTCCTCAAATCCTTCTCAGATTGATGTTGCGATTGGGGCTATACGTGGGGCCATGTAAAAATAATTCGATTTTTCATGTGCTTACTCACCTTTCAAATCTGGCAAAAGATTAATAATTGAAAATAATACATTCTAAACTAGACTTAATACTACTTAATAAACGCTTATAAATTGATATTCAGTGTTATTTTACTTGTATATTAAATATGACCTGGATATTTCCGGTTGTTTATAGCCTGGTGTTGCCTTACAGACAAAGCCCCGGGAAAGACAGGCTTCTGCCGGTCATGACTTCGGGCGCTCCCTACTGTTGCGCATGCGTACTCAAACATTACCGTGTCAAAACCCTCAGAAATTAAATAGTCCTTCGCAAACTATCTGATGAAGTGGTAAACTAACAGGTAAAGAGTGCCACTTAGGCTGTTTCTTGAAGCTTTATAAAATTCTTAAAATAAAAGCAACCAGAAACTGCCCGCTTCGTTTCCGTTGTAAAACTTTTAGCAGCTAATGGTTTGTTTAGCTAGTTAGCAGTTAGCCGGTGTGTGCTAACGTCTGTTGACAGGAGGTTACCGGTGTTGTGCCATAAAGTGAGCGACTGCCAAAAACGGATAACCGACACGATTGAACAGGCAAGAACGGACAAATCGAGAATAACCTTTTATTATAACAGCAAAGAATGAAATCAAGCTGTTTTAAGGCAGAAATAATCTCTCAAGAATAATTCTAGCGGTCGTAACCACTTTTTGGCAGGGCAAACCCGCATTTTAGGAGGTGGATGAAGGCTTTGGAGTTTTTAGTGGTTATATTTGTTTGGGGTTATAATATGGCGCTAAACATTAAACATACTCAAAAGTAAAAACAACCGTAGGATATTACTGCATCAAAATGGCTTTACACAGTCACTTCTTACCTGTTTAAATACCTTTTCCCATGAAAGTTCAGTTTTAGGCAGAGGATCACTTTTTGGCTGTGACTGTGAGGAATTACAATCACATGACAACCCCTCACGTGATGAACAACTGCAGTGTCATGACACATGAATATTTAATGCGATTTGTTTATAGGTTGTGGTTTGTAACTCTTGTTTAGCACAGGGGCTTGTGGAAAACACCACGTGACAGCAACATGTTTGGAAAAAAGAAAAAAGAGCCAGCATCTAGAGGCCAAGGCTCCGCTGCTGCTGCCAAACAGGTAACATCTCAGTTTTATGTGTTTATGAGTTTAATATAAAGGCCTTAAATGTCCTTCTGTCATAGCTACAGCTGTCATGGGAGTTATGTTTTTGACTTTCTTGTTTCAGATGGGTTTGTTTGTGGAAATGGACCCAGAGGAGATGTGGAAGGTTATGGAGGAAAACCTGGACGACCCGGATTTGGAGGCGGAACTGGCTGCTCTCACCGGTGGCAGTAAACCTGTTGCAAGAGGCAGAGCTAAGCCAAAAGGAAAGGGTGAGTGTAAACCAAAAGTTATATGTGATTGTTGTGGAATTTGATGAAACAAACATAGATTATTAGAATCATTAAATGTTTATGCTTTTTTTATTACTCGCTTAGACCAATAGTTCCAGAAACACTGAGTCTGGACGCAAATGTGTGTCACCAAAAATGTTATTTGGGTTATAATAAAATTTGTTAATCAGTTTAAAAACTAAAGAAAAAAAGTAGATTATAGGCATTTTCTGAAAATAATGCTGCTTTTAGAATGGTCAGGAGCAAGAAAAATACAGTAAAATATGATTCAGAATGACAATAAAAGGGAACAACACTGTAGGAGCCAGAACAATATTAGTTTAGCGCGTCACGCAATATGCAGGGCCCGACCTCGGCCTCTTCAGCAACAAAAAGGAACTAAGGAGTCGCTACTACAAACACTATGATATAAATGACCAAAACAGGCAGAAATTATACTACAAATAAATAATACGCTAGAAAAAAACATCTAAACTAATAGAAAAAATTATCAATTAATGCTTAGCACACCAGATACTGACTGGTTTATGGACCCACCTGGACCACCCTGGACCACCCCAATACAGTGAAACTGTAAATTTTAGAGTGTTTTTTTATTGTGGCCAGCCTAAGGCCCACCTGTGCAATAATCATGCTCTCTAATCAGCATCTTGATATGCCACACCTGTGAGGTGGATAGATTATCTCAAGGAGATAATAAGAAGAAGACAACACAGATTTGGACAGATTTGTGAACAATATTTGAGAGAAATAGGCCTTTTGTGTACATAGCAAAAGTCTTACATTTTTGAGTTTAGCTTATGAAAAATGGAGGCAAAAACAAAAGTGTTGCATTTTAATTTTTGTTCAGTTCATTATATCATTTTTTTTTTTTTCAAAAACAAAGGACTGTGACACCTATATTACTGTCCATTGAATGTTTATTTACAGTGATGTCTGTCTTAATACAAAGCTATTAATCCCTTATTTTATCAGAAAATCTAAGATTTGTTTGTATTCAGTATGATGTTTTATGTGTCACAGCTCCTCTGCCGATGGAGGACATTGCCCGAATGGCTGACGAATGTTTGAAAGACATAGAAGACCACAATGACGATGAAAACGTGGAAGACGATGAAGATCTATTGGTTTGTATTTGGCTGTATTTATGTTTCAAAAAATAGAATATTTCTTCAAGACAAGTCACACTGCCTGTCCAAAAAAAAAGTCACCACCTGGATTTAATTAAGCAAATAGGTAAGAGCCTCCCATTGGATAATTACTGCATGGATGATTATGTTTCAGCTGCATCAAGTTATTTAGTCCTATCTGATGCAGTAAATAGTTTTTCATTTCTTAAATAACTACATCCTGTGGTTATTTAAGAAATGAAAAAGGAAAAACAAAAATAGCCTTACGAAAACCATTAGTAAGTGAGGCTAATGGGGGGAAAAAAGGCTTAAATTTCCTCAGGAGCATAAAGATTGAACTATGGAGCAATGGAGGCAGACCACACAACCTAATGTGTTCTGATGAGTCCAGACCTGTTCCAGAGTGATGGATACATCAGGGTAAGAAGAGAGGCAGATGAAGTGAGGCACCCATCATGCCTACTGTGCAAGTCTGTGGGGTGGTGCTATGGGGCAGCTGCAGTTGGTCAGGTCTGGGTTCAGCAATGTTATGTGCCCATAGAATGAGGTCAGCTGACTAAATGAATATACTGAATGACCTGGTTATTCCATTAATGGATTTTAGAGTGTGACTTTTTCATTGGATGGGCAGTGTATAACAAAAGAAAAGCCGGTTGTACTCATTTTACAACAAACAATTAAAGATCTATGATTTCACTTCTAGGCAGAGCTCCAGGAAGTGGTGGGCGAAGAGGAAGATGAGGACGATGAATCTGCCTCCTCCACATCCTCTGCTGCTGCTGAATTGAGTCAAGCTATTACACCACAGTCACCTCCACCACTGGTACGACACCTGCTGCAGCCATATTCATCAACAATACCTCACAATACAATAGACACGTACAAAAAAGTAGCTGCTTCCAGAGCTTAGTAGGAGTCTGTTTTACTTGCGTAATTAGATAATGGTGACAGTATAAATGTTGGATTTGTTGAACCAGCAGCCTCCAAGTGTCTCCTCGGCAGCCCCCGGCAGCATTCAGCACACTCTGGAGGAAAGAATATCCATGTACCAGATGGCCTTACAGAACGCCAAGACGACAGGAGAGACCTCTAAAGTCAGGAGATGTGAACGAGGGCTCAAGGTGAGGAATACCAGAGCACTGTTCCTATAATTACCACTATACTAGTAATAAAAAATGAAAAAAACTATCACTATTGCAACTATATGTTGAATGTTGAATATATAACATACATACTACATAGACACATAAGATTAAAGTCCAAGACATAAACATGATTAAGAATGTTTATAACTAAAGGGTGCTTATTGATGTTGTAGAAAGCCTTTGTAAAAGTATTTACAAATACTTAACTAATGCTTAATAGTGTGTAGTTACTATAAAATATTTCCAAATGAAGTCACTCTGGCAGAATTAGGTGTAGTATAGTCACAATGTGCTCTACAATGTAATTAAGACAATTTTCTCTCTCTTTTTATAATACACATTATGGTTTTGTGTCACAACTTTGTATTGGTAACATTTCCTGCGGGAAATTTTCAGTAAAGGTGGAAGCTACTTGTTTGAGCTACAACATTTCTTTGTACAGGTTCACATAATTTATACTCTTTATTTCATTCATTTATTTCCCCCAAATGTCCCTAACTTAGCCTTTGATCTTGTTGCCAACACAAATGCACCAGAACAAGGTTAGTTCTTCATCTAAAGTGTAGATTATATGTCACTGGTTGTGTGTGCAGGCTGTCCAAGTGGCCTCCTTAACATTAATGTCATGTGGTAAACACTAGGATTTAATTTACATTACATTTACATTCACAACATTCTGACTGCTTTGCCTTTTCCAAACAAAGAGTCAAAGAGACAGAGCTGAAGGGATGTCTGTTTTCTGCTGCTCTTTTCAGACGCTGCAGTCGATGTTGGCTGCTGTGAAAAAAGGAAGATCTGTGAATGAAGCAGAAATCCCTCCCCCTGTTGCCACTGGAGCTTCTCAGCGCCCGCCGGTTTCCTCAGAGTCTGCTGCTTCAGAGGGCGAGTCTGAGCCCACGACTGTTGTACCAGAGATTGTAGAGCCCGTCCCCGAGGGGGAGCCGTCGTCCTCTGGTGCCCCTCTGAGTGCACTGCCGTCTCCAGAGGAAAACGCAGCAGCAACTAATGATCTGCCTCAAGAAAACAAGACCGAGGGTAAGTCTGGCATGGATTTTCAAAGTAAAGGTTATCTAAAAGTACTCTCCCATTTGCTATATGAGCCTTAGTCTTGATACTCTGGTCTGACATGACTTGGTCTTGGGGAATGTGGTCTCCTTGCCTCCAGTGGTGTTCCAGCTGTAACACTGGTGAATGGAACCTTAATGTAAGTCGCTTTGAATGAAAGCATCTGCTAAATAACTAAAAGTAAATGTCAAAACCGTTCTTGACTTCTCAAGTACAGGTGTGGACACAAATAATAGTGTACCTTGCTTGCTGCCAAAATAATTTGAAATTTTTGTTGTACAGTTACAAAAATTACACAGAGCACAATACTGCAGATGTTTAGTTATTTTTTATCTGCTTTAAAATCAAATTTCTCAGTAATGGTCACATTTCCATTCATTTAATCAGATTTAGTTCTGCTAGTCACTGAAGACAAACAGTTAAACAAATGCGCTCTGTTCGTGTGATGAATGTGTCTGTGTCTTTCTGGTGAACTCTCAGTGAGCGATGTGACCAGGACCATGCTTCTGGAAAGACAGAAGGAATACAAGATGGCCGCTTTGAGAGCCAAGAAGCAGGGAGAAGTGGAACAGGCCATGCTGTACTTAAAGACGAGCAAGGTAAGCTTATTTCTGATGTTACCTGATGCTTCTGCCTGGAGTGTGGCAGCTGAAAGACTTTTGGGGCAAACTTAAGATTTCTTAGATTCTTGAGCATGATATTCCACTTTTATATCGTACAGGCTTATTTTGAACCAATATGATGTTATTGTAGAATATGATGCACTAATGTCTCAGTCAAACTATGACTTTTACATAGTTAAAGCTCTGTTGTTTCAAAAAAGAATATGTTAAAGAGAATATGGAAAGTTGTAACTGTGTTTTCAGTCTCACAGAGAGAATTAATCTAAACCCTGATTAACTTACTCTGTGAACATAACCTGGTCTAAGGCAGGTTTTATTTTCTAACCCAGAGTTTGTCAGAGTCTCCTCCTCTGCTGCGCCTGAAGGAACTCTGATTGAATGATTTGTTTCCTCATTCACAGGGAAACTGAACAGAATACTCTACACGTCTTTAATTTAAACCTGAATATAGTTTCTTCATAGTCTCATGACTTTACTCTGCTTTAACATGGCCACACTGTTTAATTATTGTTGCCAAACTTTGAATAAACTGAGTTGCCTGACCTAAATCCAAACTTGTTTTCTGAAACTGTAAACACTGAGTCGGTTCAGCCTCCTCTCTCTTTAACAAACTTGACTTTATAACCTTTAGACATTTAAATTTTAAAGGAATGTTGCAGATTTATTTGAAGTAGAGGTTGACTGCCTGCCCTGCCTCAGTGCTTTGGTCTTTTGGTAAAGGTTATGAAAGTGTCTGTAAAACAACTTCTTGCTCGATGTTTTTCACCATTGTTTCTATGAGAGGGATGTTTCAGACAATAACAGCTCAATTCAGAAAATGTTTGTGAAAGTCAGTGAGCAGTAATTTTGACTGTAGCTGCTTTTTTAAATTGTTAATGATCAGGAATGACACCATGCAATAAATAAACATAAAAATGGAGAAAGACCAAAAAAACAAAAACACTTAAACAGACCTGGGAATTGGGCCATTTACACTGTATCATCTCACTGTGGAGCTGATTTTATATATAACATTTGTATAAGTCCGCCTTTGTTTGGTGTTTTTGTATAGTTTTGAATATGGCTCAGTGTCACTAACTCTGATCAGGTTTACTTCCTGTTTTCCAAACGGCACAGAGTCTAACACAGGCCAAAGTCACACAACACAAAAGTAGCCCATACAACACTTCAGAAAACCTGGAATATCCCGTTTTAAAAATACAGGTAGTTTTAGGGTTAACATTGAAAATAGAAACTGTTGGGATTATCTTTAGTCTCTCTCAAATATGTGATAAAATCCAGCTCTCTGACAGAGACATGATTATGTTTTAAATTCTTTTATTTTATTTTTTTTGTGCAGAGCTTTGATGCTGTAATAGAGGCTTTGGGGAAAGGGCAGCCTGTTGATCTGAGTGGCCTTCCTCCATCTCTAGGGCAGAGTAAGTATAAATGTAGTGTTTAAATTAAAAAGCATACTTTAATCTTAACAACCTAAAAAAACAAATAAAGCTTATCTAGAGCATTTTTTTAGTGTCACTTGGAACATACTCTGAAGTAGTGTATACTTAAACAGTTGTCCACCATATTTTTTAAATAACTTCCATTATAATACAAACTGTCAAGTCAACTGTTTTAATATTGTTATTAATATTTCTATCTGAACTGGCTGATAATCTTTTATTATATAGTTAACCACAGCACCAGCTAAACCCAGACTAGTTATATCCACCACACAAGGCGCATAATAACGAACAATTGTGTGTTTTTTAGTATCTTTTAGTTAATACGCCACACTATTATAAGTCTTCCACTGCTTTATCTGCCTGGATCTCATGTTTCTAATACGTGCTGTTGTGCTGTAGCTGCAGGAGGAAGCTCTGTTCAAGTAAAAGAACCACCTTCTGGGAAAAACACAGAACCTGCTCCAGGTAAGACTTGTGGAAAGATACTCAACTCTTTGTCCTGTCAGTATCGCTCTTTGTTAAAAACAGGGAAAAGTGCCACTCTGATTGTAAAAACTGGCAACCCTGACCTCATTTATTGGGTTGTTGCTGTGTTAGATTAAAGATGGAGTGTTTTGTTTTTAGCCTTTGTTGGTGAGATCTGGTGGTAAAAGTGCACATTACAATGCCACACCTCACACTTTTATAAACTACAACATTTTACACATTTACACCTTTCAGCTCAATTCAGTTTTAATGTTATTTCAAGCTTGTAAATAATGAAGAAAAATGTCTAAAAAAGAGCAGGAAGAAGAAGTATTAACATATTTCCTATACCACACTTCCATTTTATCTCCTCAGCTTCCTTCTTTGTGTCATAATAGAAAACAAAATTAAAACACAGTTTGACAACCTATGAAAACTGGTAGTTATTTTGTTCCTCCAGTGAGCCTGTACCTCGGCTCTTGTCTGATGTATGGCTGTGTCATGTCTGAACAGTTGTCGTCCCCACCTCAGTGCCCGCTGCCTCGTCGGTGCCTGCTGCTCCAAAAGATGCTTTAGAGGCTCTTGAACAAAGACGAGCCAAGTATCTGGAGGCTTCTGCTCAGGCCAAAGCCGGTGGAGACGACCGGAAGGCCCGCATGCACGAGCGTATTGCCAAGGTCCTAAACTTTACATCTCATTTTCTTTTCCATTCAAAGACACAATGTTTATGTCATGTTTATGCTGTACGATATTAAAAACACTTGTTATATGTGACTGAGTGCCCTCTTTGACAAAGTATTTAGTTTTATTTAAAGCTAGGACTCAAGCATAAAAAACATTTTCACTCTTCTGTCTTTCCTGCAGCAATACCAGAGTGCCATTCGAACTCACAAAGCTGGAAAACCTGTCAACTTTGACGAGCTGCCAGTTCCCCCCGGTGAGAGTCGATGTGAATATTCTTCAGGTGAAATTTAGGTTTAGAAACTATCTGCAGTGTTTGCTTATATAGAGATATTTTTGTGTTTCAGGTTTCCCTCCAATCCCAGGCCAGAAGTCCACAGCAGCCGAGCAGGGGTTAGTCTCTGCCCTGGAGACGGCTCATAAACTAGCATTGAATGATGTCACCGAAGCAGCAGAAGAAGAAGGAGAGGACGAGGAGGAGGTGGGACTTAAAGACTATATTACTTTATGGTCTATCTGTGATAATAAGACCATAGACAAACGCTTTTATTTTATTGTTTCTGTAGGTTTTAAAGTTGTAGTTTTTCTTGTTTTAGTCCAAGCCTGACAAACCAAAGAAGCCCATGTTGGACTTACCTGTCACTGGTCCACAGATAAAGAGAAGCCCATCTCCGTCGCCTGACCGGAAATCACAGCAGGAAGGTCTCTCACCAACATGTGAGCTCCTCCACAAAATAAACTGTAGACAGTTTATCTGGGTCACAAGGTCACTGACGGTTTAAATAAACAAGAAAACACAGCCCAACAGAGTCCAAGGGAGCAAAATAAAATAAAGATATAGAAAATGACCACTGCTATCCCACTACAGCGATGGGGCTCATGCCTTCTGCAGTGTAAGCTGGTGGTACTCCATTGTCAGCTCCGGGACAGGTCTGTGCCAACATTACTGTCTCTATAGCCCAAGAGCAGAGACACAGAACCCAGACTCAAAGTCACTCCAAATATTTTCCTCATGTCTCCCACAATGTCCTTCAAATAATATGTAGTTCTTATGAGAGGGGTCTTATTGTAAAATTAAATATAAGCTAAACTAGATTTGGTCACTTTTTTCCATTTTAAACAAATTAAGAAATTTGTTCTGAGCACTTAATAGCTAACATACAATTAAAACATTTTTATTTGCGTGACAATGTATAGTGTAACCCCCTTTATTTGAATTAGGCTTTTATTATTTACACAAAACCAAACGTGGTTGAAAATATTATTGAACACCAGATCAGTGCTCCTGCTGGATTTATTTTGGTATATATTATATACATGGAGAGATATTCAGACTTGGATCAGGCTTTCCATATGGTCTGTTTTACAGCTGCTGAACAGGTGGAGTTCCTTGAAGGCAGGAAGAAGCAGTATCTAAAGGCAGCTCTTCAGGCGAAACAGAAAAACGAGTTGGAGCAGGCCAAGACTCTGCTCCGTAAAGCGAAGGCCGTGGACCCCTTGATCGAAGCAGCACGCAGCGGAAAACCTGTGGACATCAGTCAAGGTACACACACGGTTTAACTGAGTAAGAAAGTATTTAATTTAACCTAGACAATAGTTTTAAAATGAAAATGAGCATATTATTATTATTATTATTTTGAACAGGTTTAAATTGGATTTGAACAGGTTTAAAGTGGATTTGAACAGGTTATAGTTGGATTTGAACAGGCTTTATTTGGATTTGAGCCGATTTAAATTTTTTTGTCTGTTAATGCAACATTTTATTTTAGTATAAAGTCAAGTGTGTATATTGTGTATATTGTGCTCCCTGCAGGTGACGTCGCCCCCTGGGGACGAGGAGGACGACGACTTCATTATGGTGCTCCACAGTGACGTGCAGCTCTCAGAAAAGGCAGAGCAGGTTTACTCTCAACTGACCAAGCTCCTGAAAGAGCAGTATGACGTAAGATATTATTTCTGCTCCCTTTTTATACATTATTTAAAATCAAACTACTAACACAACCTTTTGCTCCATGTTGCATTGCCTTCTGGGATTTGACACTAGCCTTTCAAACGTACCACAGAAGCTTTATCCCAAAATACACTGTGCTTCTGTGTTCCCCACCTGTTTGTAAATGTGTTTTCCTTCAGACGCCTGAGACTTTTTTTGGAATCTGTCTTTTTTTATTTTTAGAAATGTATGACTCACTCGAAGCAGTTCACGCACCTCGGCAACGTCAAAGAGACAACAAAGTGAGTTTATTCTTTCACTGACTGTGTTTTGTCTGTTCTTAATTTTCCCTTTTAAATTTCAAAGAACAGCATCAATTTTACCTAATAGATTTGAACATAGTTTTTTAATTATTGAGTAAATTGTGATATTCCAGTTTTACTCATGTGTCTGTCTGTTTTTCAGGTTTGAGAAGATGGCCGACAGCTGTATGAAGAGTCTGGAGGTGTTAAAGTTAAGTCAGGCTCGGGGTCTGCCTCCACCCAAACACCACTTTGAGGAGAGGTCTTTTCAAACTGTCAGGTAATACACGTGTCAACCTTAGTTATCGCTTTGAATTTAGTGGTTATTTGCATAAAAAACAATTTTAAAAAATGATCAGATTGTAGTGTGTCTTTTAGTATGAGATTACAAACTCAGCCAACCTCATTTCCTAAAGCTTTGGACTGAAAACGCTCTTTCCACTTTAGTCTTCAGCCTTTTGAACCAGTAACAGACCTTTTCCCTAAAGGATCTCAACATGCTTCTGGAACGTGAGGAGTTAAAATGTCTGAAATGGGAGCTGCATAGCTTTAAAAGTAATCTGTAAAATCTCATCTCATCCTAAAACACACTCCAGTCCAATGTAAGGAGGCTAATACAGAAATAATAAACAGTGGTGGCCAACGTTATCAGAACTCGACTTATTTAAGAGGTTTCAGTTGTTTTTGTTGAACTGTCCATTAAAATAGCTCAGGGATGACATTAGTGTTGAAATACATTGAACTGATGGTCCTGAGACAATGGCAGGGCTTAGACAGTGATAAACAAGCATTCACTAGAGACAGATTAGATTCACTTTTTCACCTTTGCATGTGTTTGGACCCGGAGAGAACCCACAGTAACACGAGGAGGACATGCAGACTCCTCACAGAAAACTATTAAGATGTGTTTGTTTTAAAATATTTGTTACGACCCTGGCTCAAGGGGTCAGAACAAAGAGAGGACACGTGCAAACATAACAATTTATGGAAAAAATTATCTTTATCGAAACCAAAATCAATAAAAACGACATCAATTATAACATGGCATGAAGGTGAGTGAAACAAAGCAATGTGTGTGTGTGTGTGTGTGTATTGTGCTCAGCACCCATGATGTAAACTTAACAACAGAGGAAAGCTATGAACCAAACTAAACCGAAGTCAACCTTCAAACCAAGACTAAGTCAAAGCAAACAAACCAGGTGGCAGCCGGTCTCCAACCTGCAAGTAGGCAAACCACACCGGAGGCCAAACACACCAGGCCATAAATAGTCACCTGACCTAACAACCCAAGCCCCACAGGTGTACCCAGTCAGGGAATCACAGGGGCATCACATATTACATTGTTGGTTGGAGGTGGTACTTCGTTTTGCCATTAAATAGTTTTTTATTCTTACACAAATAATTTGGCTTTGTGTATGTTATATAAATGATAGCACGGTAAAATAAGTTCAATAAATTTAAACTTCCTGAACTCTTTTGCCTTCTTTTCTTTCAGCCTGTTCCCAGATCTGAGCAGCACAGTGATGGTGGTTACTGTCGTCAAAGGCATGAACCTGCCCGCTCCGAGTGGTGAGCAGCTAAATCTTCAACTCAAACATTTACTGATAAATGTATTTCCTGAAAGCATTAGAAAAGTTTAAATCTGGTTGAGCTGAATGTATTCCAGTTTGTTATCATGGACTTAAATGAAACATTGTTTGAACTGTTTTCTGCTCCTGACAGGAATCCAGCCCAACGACCTGTACGCTTTTATCAAGTTTGACTTCCCTTACCCGAGTACGGTAAGAGACCTGAACTACATTCTCCTTTAGTTTCATCAGCCGACTGTTGTTCATGTGGACTTTGATTTTTTTTCACCAGGAGCAGCCGCAGAGACACAAAACATCTGTCATCAAGAACACCAACTCTCCAGGTGAGACACAGAGGAGGCTTTTATGTTTTAGGTTTGTGGGCTCGAGGTTGTTTGAAAAAGTAGCTCTTATTTGGATATTTTTAGTAATATAACAGCTCATCCTGTTTTTTTGTTTGTTCTTTAAAACTGAAAATGTCAGGACAGTCTTGTCACTTTAGTGATAGTTAATGATCTCCACTTTTAGTGCCTTCAGGAGTCAATGTGGAACTTATGGATAGACAGACTGTTACCTTAGATTTAGAAGCAGAAGGAAGTGTATTTATAGAGCACATTTTGTATCGACGTAACTCAAAGTGCTTTACAGAAATGCCACAAAGGTTGTAGCAAAAAGTTTGCTTGGGATTTACATTTAAATTGAACTGTTGTAGGGTTTAGTAGGAAACGCTCCAAAGCTGTTTTGAAAGAGTCTCGGCACATGTTATGACAGCATTCACCTTTTATCCACACCAACCTCACTCTCAGAGCAGTCGCACAGAATAAGAAGTATTTTTTTGTGTGTGTGTGTGTATATGTGTGTATGTATATATATTAATAAACCAGTTAATGATCCAAGACTCTCTAAGTCTTATGAATAAATATGTTAGTAAAACCACTATAAAGGCATTTATTTTTCTAAGACACATGACATGAGCTGCCGTTATATTTGCTAATATAGATTACTTTTGTTTATATAATCTGTTCACATGTTCCTAAGAAAAGCCTTATATGTTGTACAAGCCAGAATAAAAGTCCATTATTCTTTTGTTAATACTTGTATTGACCTGCCTCTTTAAACATATTAAACACTATCCCTTATTCACTGGTTGTCACAATCACCTCACTTTAAAACCTTTTCTACTATTTTCTTCACGTTTATTCCCTCTGACAGAATACAACCAGAGCTTTACTTTGTCAATCAACCGTAACCACAGAGGCTTCCGGCGCCTGGTGACGAATAAAGGCCTGAAGCTGGAGCTGTTTCATAAAGGGTGAGTCTCAGCAAGGCTCCTTCTCACTTGGCTCTAAAAATAACTCTCTCAGAAAGAAAAGAGATTAAATCATGTGCAACACAGCAGCCTCTAATGTGTTTCTGTTTGCGTCGGTGTCGTCTGTCAGTGGGTTCCTGCGCAGCGACAAACCGATCGGGACGGCCGTGGTGAAGCTGGAAAACCTGGAGACGCAGAGTGAAATCAGGGAGATTGTGGAGGTGAGCAACTGGTTGAAGGAAATGAGACTCGCAGCAGGTCATTACTGGAGAATAAAGAGTTGTGTCTCGAGGTCGAAGAGCGTCGGGTCAGTACAGTGAGCTTTAAGAGGTTTTTTCAGTCTCCAGTGCACCCCAAATAAGAGTTACACACCACTTTAGTCTCCCCTTAGCTGTACACAAGAAAGAAAACGATATAAAAACACAACATAGTGAAACAAAACAAGAGTAAAAGTCAACATGTCAAACTCTACTCTCTTTGTCCTATCTTAAACACAAGTCTCTCAAATGTAGGAAACTGATGCAGTCTCTGAATTGAAAGTTCAGAAACAGAAGGACAGTTTCTCACATGAGCAGCTCGAGTGAGATCTCACGATACTCTTCCACATTATTAACCAGAAACAAGCCTTGTCTTCAACCTTTTATTGCTGCAGTTTATGGCTGTACCTGAAGTTGTGGAAAAATCTCTACTTTCTCAAGTCGTGGGCCCTGGCGCAGAAAAAAAGAGTCACAACCTCGTTATGATGTCAAGGCAAAGCAGTGTCAGTGTTTCTGCAGTAGACGTTTACTCTCGTCTGTTGTTCAGGTGATGGACGGTCGGAAACACACGGGAGGCAGAGTGGAGGTGAAAGTGCGTCTGAGGGAGCCTCTGAGCGGACAGGACGTCCAGACGAGCTCAGAGAGGTGGCTCGTCATCGACCAGTCACAGGTAACACTTTCTAACACAGTACATCTTCTACATCTGAATAAAACTGTTCTGAAACTGACCTGGCTGCTTTTATTCTCCTCCAGGCTCTAGTTTAAAAAAATGCTGCAAGAACCAAGTCCAAGAGGAAGGTAGAGTTTCATGTTTATTCACACACGCGCATTAGTAACAGGGCTTTTGACGTTTTCTGCATTTGGCTAAACAGTCTTATGCACTTGTGATCGATCAACAGCTGTATGAAATAACAGGAACTACAGTGAGAGTAATGTGTGGTCAGTAGGGTGACACTTTCCTCAAACCCACTGCAGAATGAAAAACTAATGAGTCTGTGCTCTAAAAGAAACAATGATAATTCCATTGTTCATGTTCATTGTGCACATGAAGTTAACATGTAATTAAAAAAAGTCCCAAAGAACCAAAACGATATTACCAGATTATATCAGAACATAAACTAAGTACAATATAACCACGTGTTCCCAATGAAGACCTCAACTTGAATGTAATTGCTGTTTAAGGTAAAAAACAAACCAAGGCCAACAAATGTCTATGTATTATTGTTTTGAAACTTGCTTCAATGATTGGTATTTGTTCAGAAACTGGAGACAGGGTCTGTTCAAAAGTGTTTAAAGATATTTTTGATATTTTTACTGATTCTTTTTTTTTTTATTGTTTTATCAAAAAACTAAATTAACTTGTCTTTCTCAAAGTCGGTAAAGTTTCTTAAAGCGGACCTTTCAAATGTAGATTTTGGTTTTGTGCTGCAATGAGCGTCAGTTTTCACCCAAAAGAAAAAAGCGCATTGCGGCCGACACATTAAAAGCGAATTAGTAAATAATCTTTGCGCTGGTATCTGGATTGTTTTGAGGCATAAAGTTAAAAAGTACATCACATTGGTCTTGTTTTTTTTTTTTTTTTATAAATGAGGATGAAAAGGTCTAAAAAGACTGCTCCAACTGTGGCCTACGTCTTCACCTTAAACTAAGTCCAGATGCCTTTGCTTTAACCTTTTCTTTAAGATGACCTGGATGAATGAGAACCTTCAAACAAAATTGTGGACGGACAGAAAAAGACAGTGGCTTACTTTTTTCTTCCCTGCGCCGGTGTTCTTGAAGTGAATCGGAGCCATTTTGTTTATGTAGCAGTGGTTTATTCCCCTCGCCCGTCTGCTCTTCAGCTCAAAGGCTTTTTGTTTAAGCCGAATACGGAAGATGTACAAACGTCTTTTGGACTTTAGTGGCTGGATTAGTCACTGTAAAATAAAAATCTGTTTCGTTTCCAGATTAAACACCCCGAGGAAAACGAGAGGACAGTCTGTTCAGACGCTGTCCTCTTCAGACTTTTGCACATCCACTCATGCTCCCCTTTCACAGAGCAGAGGCCCGGGACCCGGCAGGTTTACGCTGGACTCTTTGACAGGACGATGCGTATCAGCTGAAGGATGTTCTTGCACCGGTGAGAAAAGGACTATTCTGTCTCCAGGTGAACACGATCAGGGTTACCCCACGTCTTACAAAAAAAACAATAAAATATCAAATTGTTTTAAAATGAATGTTAAATGTCCTTTAAAGTTTTCTATTCAAGCTCTTTGCCATTTTCAAGATTGCATTGAATGAGTTTGACGGCTGCAAAGTCTGTTTTGAAAGGGACGCCCTCTTTCGTTGTTTCTGTCCTGTTTGCAGTTCAACAAGCACAAGATTTTAGACATAGACGTAATAGTTGTACATTCATATGACTGTTAATGAGAGAATGATGCCCTGAATTGCCTCCTGGACCCTCTCTGTTCTCGACTGAAGAGGCTTTGTGTTGAGCTGAGCTTATGCTGCTGCGACGTTACTCACAATAATAATCCAGACATGTTCATATGTAAATAAACCTGCACCTATGCACTAAAACCAAAGTAATCACTGTTGCTGTAAAGAAAATAAACAAACCCTGCTGATCTGAACGGCCTTGAGCTGCTGCTGAGTTTAATGTTTTAATAAGTGCTACTCCACACAATTCATGGAGAACAGCAGCTCCTCAGACGCCGTTTACGCTTTATAAAGTGATATTCTGGGATTTTAAGAGTAAAGTTGCGTGTTTATTGTTAGTATATTATCTGTAGAAACGCTTTTGAACTGTCCAGACTCTGAGAATACGCTTTAAACAGAAATCTGATAAATAGAGACTGAATGGTATTGTTTGCTCAGAAAGAGAACTGGTTAGTAGGTAATGTTGGTCTTGTGACGACATTTCAGTTTACGCTGCTGTTTTCCTTTTGTACAGATGAATTTTTGTGTTAGTTTTTTTTTTTTAAATTTGGGCTGCACTATATTAAAAGTAAATTTGTTCAAAGCTACAAATGCCCTCTGCATGCTCCAAATATCGATTAATGTAATTTATAGACTTGATTAATTGGCCATAAATGCCTTAAAATCCCTGTCACTGATCTAGACTTCATAAAAATGCACTTATGTCCCCAGAATAATGTTGATGTCACAGTCTGACAGAATCACAGTTTTGTGGTTACAATAATTTAATTTTCTGGTAAATTGGACAGAGTCAACTCTTTTGGTTGTTATCAAGTTATAGTTATAATAATATAGTCCAATAGAAAATCCAGATATAATTCTTCACTAAAACCGGAACATAATCACTCTGCACTTTACTCAAATATTCATTTATCTGTCACAATAAAAACATGCACTCGCACACAAAGAGTTATCTACAGTTAATACACAAGTTATGATTCAGAAAATCCCTTAATATCACTTTAAGGAGCAGTTTTGCCAAGACGTTAATATAAAAAGTACGATAGTGTCCTTTACAGCACTTTTCTCTTTTGTCACTAAACAAAACTTACATGTGGCAAAGAGTTATATTACTGTTTGTTTTTTTTTTTCACTTTAGAGGCACATGGTACACCAAGTTTAATCACTGTTGCTCCTAAACAAACCTCGAACAGTAAAAAAAAAAAAAGCATTTGTTTTCAACATGCATCTTAATAACACAAAGGATGTGGTCTGTTTGGGTAAAAAAATAAGAAACAGAACATTTCCAAGGCACTTTGTTGAAGTCTTGTTATTATCTAAAGTAAAATAAAGTCTGTATTTAAAGGGCCAGCTCAACAGAAATACATAGACTTCTGTTACAAATAAACGGCAACCCTCTGTTTATCAGCTGCTCGTTATGTCGAAAAAAAGGCCCTGTACGAAGCAGGATTCTTTAATGCTTTAAAAGACCATGTTGCAAAAAAATATTAACCTGCATCAAAAATGTGCAGATATAAGAAGAAAACACATTTAAGCCAACATTTACACATGTACTACTTTTTACTAATGACAGTTTAGTTTTATTTGCTAACTTGAGCTACATTTGAGCCAATTAAATGTTTTATTTTTTTATTGTGCTGCTGTTTTATTTTTTTTAAACAATTATTTAATTATATATAAACTAAAGAATATGTTTATATATATATATATGCACAGCACCAACAAAAAGCACAGTAGTCCACTACATGTTTTTATTTTCATGGAAAAGTCTAGGCAATCGTTTATTTTAAAAAGATGGGCAGAGTTTCAACTTCTCTCGTCACAGTCTACACGCTCACATTTTAAAACATATCTACCTTCATAGAGTTTAGCCAGCACTCATTTTAAATATTCAGATATTTTAGGTTGTGACAGAAGACAGAAACCACTTCATTTACTTCAGTTTTTTTTTTATTTTTTGTCCATATAGGTTTCTACTTTGACTGAACTGGCCCTTTTTAAATAGTCGACCGTTTTCTGAGCCACACCAAGCACCGAGTTTCAAAAATGATTCTAAAGACTGGTCTCGACATTTCAAAGTTGTTTAGTTCAGTTCAAATGTACGTTCTGTATTTCTTTTCCTTCTCATTTCCTCATTATTAGCATCAGCTTAATTTTTACACAGATTAAAGATGTCACATTTTAGTGCCATTTTACAATTAGGGGCCTCTTCTAATAAATTTATAAATGGGTTATTAATAAAGATAAGTCATACGTCACTGGTTGACAAATACTGAACCCACACTCATTTAAAAAAAGTTTTTGTTTTCTAATGTTATAAAAGCTTGTTAATGACCACATAATATATTTATAACCTATTTATAAACTCTTTACACAATGTCCCTTATTGTAAAGTGGCATCTTATTTTGAAATGCCAACTAAATGTAAATTAAAATCCTGTTCTGACTTATCAATAAATATGGTTTTAATTTTGCAGTGTCTTTGTTTCATTCATTCACTTTTTTTTCTTATTCCCAAAGGTTTTCCACTGAAATACACAATTATTCAAGTCAAAAAACTATAACAATATCAAGTACAAGTGTCTGGTGTCAATGGTTTAAGACCTAGTCAGTATTTATTATTTTAAAAAGGGAACAGGAGGCTTATTTTTAGCATCATCTTTCCAATTCAGTGATCGACAAAACTCTTATAAATGTCTGGTCTTCAAAATAAGAAAATACAAACTTAAAACATTTTGCATTTCCTTTCCAGCTCCAGACAAAAGTAGACATCCTTTTTTATTTTGTCATTGAAAAACGCCTTAGGAACTTTTTGGATATTCACCCGTTTACACTTAGAAAGTAACAGAGGCAGAGTTGTAGCTAAAGAAAAAGCACGACAGATTCAACGTTGGTCAGTTTTCTACAAGGTTTTTATTTTACATATCCTACAGAGTTGATAAAGACCACTTGTAGTGTAAAGAAAAAAAGTCATGTGCAGATTTTTTTGGCTTTTCAAAACAATTTAACTTATTTTTATATATATATAAAAAAAATGAAATATAAAATGTCATTTTCAGCTTCTCTCACAAAAATTAAAATGCAGCCGATTTGCTCTTGTCACTGTTTTTCATGCAGCGTATGGTTTGTATTATAACAGGATAACACAAATGCTACTTTTCAGTCGAACACTTGCACCTTTTTGGGGGAATTGGGACATATTGCACACGTCAGAAATGGGCCAAAAGTGTGATCAATAATTTTTTTTTTTTTAAACAAGAAAAATGAGAACACAGTGATTGAGAAGCACCAGTTCTGGAAATTATTACAGTAATTAACCCAGAAATGGTTTCACTTTAGGCCGAGTTTACAGAGCATCGGACTAATTTAGCCACAGCACAAGCTAAAGTTTCAGATTTGAATTATTTGAGTTTTAGCGCAATGGCAAAAATATTCATAAACAGCCAATATATATTCAACTTAACACCACCAAAAAAAAAAAAAGGGTGTTTTTTTCCCACAGCACTGTAAGAGTAACATTTATCTTTCATTATGAAGTGATTGACAGGTGATAGGCCCCACCCCCTTATTTTACTGCATTCACGTAATTGTTAGTTTGACAGTTGCACATCGCCACACTTTATTAGCCTTTTATTTATGAATTATTTTGTTTGAAAAGAAAGTGTTGAGACCAGAGTTTACAAAAAAAAGAGCATCTGTCACAAAAACACTGTCAAAGGTTCCAGTCTCGTTGTTTTATGTCAAGAAACCATTAAAGTTAATTTTTTCAAAATGTATTAATTAAAATTAAATAAATGTACTAAATCAAAATAACATAACTTTGTTTTGGGATCATGCAAGAAGGGTTGTTAAAAAAAAAAAATTATATAAAATTAATACCCAGGCGTGTGTTTTTCATTTTTAATTTGCGTAAAATGGCAGCTCTTCTGCAGATTTCTGAGATTGTCTTGGTTAGAGATGGTTTAATAAAAGAAAAAATTGTAGCCCAGTCTGGTTTTAGATATTATTATGGTCGAAGAGAGAAAAGTGAAAGATGACGACTGTACAGCGTATTTTGACTCGACTGGTTTCAGTGATAAGTCCAACATTCAAAACAAAACCACAAGATGTAGGTTTGAATTAAGTGGAAATACATTCTTGTAGTTATTTTTCTTGTAGTAAAAATAAATAAAAGCAGGTCCATTTTTGTTTCTCAGTCCAGAAACTTCAAAGTCTGGAGTTTTAGGAACACAATGGATAAACGAGAAATGGAATACATTCAGTTTCAATAATCGTCCGAAACAAAGTGATTTCCTCCGGGACACAGTGGATCCCAGCTCTTGATTTAACTCCAGAAGTGACCAGCCTGGTCAGCCATGGTTCTTTTTTCAGATTTTATGCCAAGATTTTGTCCTGTCTCGGGGGTATTTAGTCTGGTCTCAGAGGCAGAACCAACACAGTTAAATGGACAGTATGGTACTTTTGGAGCCAATTTATTTCCTTCAGTAGACAGTCGTCAGCTCATTCACAGTTTGGAGAAGTAGACAGGAGCAACTATACAGACCAAGTTTAGTCCTGGTTTAGACCTTTCTAGTCCAAGTTTAGACCCGTTTAATCCTGTCTGCTTCTCCAAACCGGGTCTGCTGACAGTAACCTACTGTTTGGAATAATTTACCTTTCCAAGCATCTCATAGACCCATGTCCTTTTAAAAAAAATACAACCAATCAAGAAAAATAAAACCTTGCATAAACCCCGCCCCATTTTAGATAAACGGTTATGTTTGGTCTGGATTTCTTTAATGTTTTATGGCTGTCCAGGCTGGAAAATGGCTTTGAATCCAGTGCATTTAATACAGCTCTATATTTCTATATATTCTATATTTTTATATATATCTTTACATCAACAAGTATTTCTTTGATAGAAAGACAACAAACTGATGGAGACACGGTTGATTGTTTGCTCTTTTCTTTGTCGTCTCTGTACAGTTTTTCCGATAAAGCATTAGAACCACTTTAAAATCTGTGACAAAAGGGCTTTTTCTCTCACTTTAGTGAATCATATTTTACACTCATCAGTTGGAGCTGCTCAGAGTCTCGTTAATACTGTGTGGAAATGTCGTGCAGTTGTTGGGAAGCTACAGTTTTAATGGACGGGAAATGAGCCTTAAAAAAAAATATGTACAGTCTGGAGAAAGTCTGAGTAAAGCTTAAGAAGTGGAGCTGAAGGTGGGTTTTTGTGAAAATGACATCAGCGCACAGACACCTTCTGGAAATCTGTGACTTGTGAGTGTGTCTTATGCTCAACAGGGAAATTAACACTGGTTTTTGCTTCTGTTTTTCATGAATTTCATTTTCCCCCACATGTTTAGTATATTTAAACCTAAAATGTATTTAAATCAGCTGATTAGTTTAGAGCTCATGCAGTTTAATAAGACATGGAAAAGCTTCTTAGTACCCTCTTCTAGTGAACAAAACATGTCTTTTCTTGTGATTCTTCAACAAATCAGACAGAAGGGAACCGTTATATTTTAAAAACTATAGGCTCTGTAGCTGTTGTGTTGTTTTCGGAGCAACAAGAGCAGGTTTCCAGCAGCAGTCTGTGACTCTGCTGATTAAACTTCACTGATAGACAGGAGTTTGTGTCAAAGACAACACAGAGAAGGGAGGGACTTTTGAAACACTGCTGCCTCTGCATGCACACCCCGACTAAATACTCACTACACTAAATGATGAGCCGTGTTTATCATTGTAAACTAAAACAGAGTGTGTTCAGGTTAAACACACACACACTTGAACAAAATACTTAATCTAATTTAATCTTGCATCTTTTACTTTAATTCATGAAAGATAGAAGTCAAAAAGGTGCCGTTGATTCTTGTTGAGCATAAGAGCGTCTGTAAGTGGATGTGTCTCACTGCTACACAGAGGCCAGTGCTCAATTTACCCAGAGTGCATTGCTTCAGGCTCCTTTGGGTGGAGGGGGCTTTATGAACCCATGTGTGGCGGATGCATAGGTGGAGTGTGGACTGCTACCCGCCGGGACACACACAGTTTTTAGGCTCCGGGAGGGAGAAGGGGGAGGGGCCTGGTCCTACGAGATGATTTCCAAAATGTAGAAGACCAGCTCCATGACGACGGGGCCCTCGCTCAGCTGACACGCGCCGCTGTGGATGATGGGGATGAGAGCGCTGTCCAGGTCGCTCAGGTACTGGGGCAGGAGCGGCTGACCGTTACTGCCAGCGAGGTATCCCACCTGTAACAGAGACACAAGCCTCCTTCAGACCACTTCAACACGACCAGAGATGATCTATTTAAATACATCCACTCGTATTCACACGTGTGTGTTTACATGTGTTCTTCTGAGACCTCAGCTTCAAACACACAACCTCTGATTAAAACTGTTAAAACAAACTCTTTGCTCTGTTCCCCTACATTATTTTAAATTTCACTGTGTATAAGCAAAAAAATATGTTTTAAGATGCTTAGAAAATATGGATTATTTTATATTGTGCGATTTTCTTTTTTAAAACAGTCATCTTAAGTCTCTACTGTTTTGTTTTCCAAGACTGTCTCTGATATAAAAGCTTCATAAATGACACCTCTCCTTTCAAATGTAATCCAACAATAATAACCATTCAAACCTACAAAGAGATATGAATGTGAAACATCACATTAACCCGATGTCATAACTCATATGAACACAAACATTCCCAATGGAGGCACTTTCAAAAAAAAAAAAAGCACTTCAACTGAACACTGTATTAACCTGAATGCAACAGGAAAGATTCATTTAGACATAAAGGAAGTAGATCCTTTAATAGAAAATCCTTGAAAGATTTGTAGTGTTTGTGTTGAATAATGTAACTGGTCCAAAAGGCTGGAAAGAGTACTTCTTGAGATTCCAATGGTCCTCACCTGGTCTGAGTCCAGTGTGACCCTCAGTCCCAGTTTGGCCATGCCGTCCTCCTTTAACAGTTTGAGGTGAGGACACAGAGCGATGCAAAAGGCTCTGGCCACGTTCTCCGTCAGTCGGCTGTGGTCTGCAGGGTCACTCAGACCGTTGGGCTGGTCCTCGCTCTGGAGGAAGAACACCTGAGGCCGACGCACACACAAAGAGTCAAACAACAGATAAACAGGAGTAAGCACAACCAAGGAGGCGGCTGGGGTTACCTCAGTCCAGCGGATGACTTTGCCGTTGGCTTTGAACTCTGAGCCGTGGAAGATCTTAATGCTGGTAATAGACTCCATAGACTTCCCATCGATCGGACTAATCACTCTGTGGACACAACTCAAGTTAAAATATTAACACTACAAACATGCTCTTTTAAAAAAGTTAAGCAAATGAAAAATAGATGAGCTACATTTTCTGACTACTACACAAGAGCAGACTATAGGAATCTTAAAAAGGGTATCTAAACCAACGGCCGGTATTTTATTTACGCCACCATCAGAGCCTGCTCAGTTTAGTCTCTGCAGGGCTTCCAAGTATTTATAATGAGTTTTCAGAGCTAAAGAGCCGTTTGGAGGCCATTAGTTCAATTGTCCGTGACTTAAATTACTTCCTTCTCTCTTCTCACCCTTTGTTGAAGTTGTGGTCATCCTCCGTCCACTGAATGTGCACTAGCTCCTGGTTTTCCTCCTGGTCGGCTTTACCGCACGTGATGGTAAAGTCTTTCATGTCCCTCAGGGCTTGCCGTAGAGAGTTCATGGTCTCAGCTGTAATCTGAATCATTACTCCGTCTGAAAGAGAAAGAAGGTTATTGTTTATATCGAACAAGAGTCCAATGTAGTCGACAAACGTCTGGTGTGTTTAACAAATTAGAACATTCAAATAAGTGAAGAAAACAAACAAACAGGGATATTCATTTTTATTATTGAGCCCCAGTGCTTATTACAGTTAAGACATGCTAAGGTTTTTATAGTAGGACTGTACATAGATAGTTGTTTAAGGAAAAGGTAGTTCAGTGTTGTATGAAGAGAAAAGCCAACTTTATGATTCATTGGTTAAGTTTAGTTTATTTATTGCATTTAGCCAGATTCTAGGTTCAAGTCCTGGCTCAGGTCTGTTCGTCTCCTCATACTTTTACCCCTCATTTCCTAAAGTCTCACTTTCAAATAACTCAAATGTATCATAGATTTTCTAATGTTTTTGAGAGCACGCTGACATTTAGAGGACCACATTTTCATGACAAACTGCTGCAGCTCGTGCCAAAACACACTTTAGCCCAAAACAATTACCGACTAGCCTTTCTTTTAACGCCAACATTAACTTTTCCGTCTCAGTTCTCACCTTCCACGATGCTAGTTTTTGCCAAGAAGCCTGACGACGCTTTCAAAGCCCCACTGAACACAAAGAAGCAGGCACCAGTGACTAAAAGAAATGAACAGAAACAGGTTCAAGAGTTAATCTGAGCTTTATGAGTGAGCGTTTTATCATCAGACTGAGGGTCCGTACCTTTTCGAGGTTGGTGGTGTATACTGATGGCCTGCGTCTGATAGTTACCGTCGTCGTTTTGGACACAGACCAAGTGGGAGTCGGCACGGTCGTTGAAGCACGCCCCCATGGCCAGCACGTGTTCATTGGACTTATTCATAGCTTTCATCAGCTGCAAGGACACACACAAAAAAACACCATCACATTGTGTAGTTGAGTTGCCCTTTGGGTGTGTACTGCTGTGGAGAAAAAGCTTAAGGGACCCCGCCTACTTAAGCCTAATTGCAGAGGGCTTGTGGGTAACGGCTTCCAAGTTAAATGGGATGGCACCGAGATGACAGATTGGGGGGAAAGACGTTGAAATGGTGGATATCAATAGATTAGAAATCCCACTTAATAATTCGGCTAAATCCTCCAGAGTCACTTTGAAGATGTCAGAAATAAAAGTGTGGAAATCTGGAGGGTTTTAACCGCTCGCTGTTGCTGGAGGCTTTGACTGTGAGCCGAGACAAAACACTCCCCACTTCAACATTACTGGTTTCCCATCTGTTACAGAGGCAGGAGGCCAAATGATCCAAACCAGCAGCAGTTTCCCAATGAGGCTTTCTTAAGATTCCTACTCTTTAAAACCATTTTCTCACTGATGATCATAGTACATGGATATTTTATACTCATTTGTACACGTCTGTTCATGTGTGTATCTACTATAACAGCGACAACTGTGGCAGCTGTCAACCGGGTGTTATTTGTACATTATAGCAAGCACTGTGGCATTGAACAGGATTTTTACTCTTTACATTTGGGCCTCTCCGAATCCGTTCCCTACTCCCTTCCACTTGATTTATTCATCCATGCACCATCCATTATAATAAGTGCCTTTCTAAAACCGTGTTAGGGGGCAGTGGCTTATTAGACCGATGAGAGCGAGTGTTCATTACAGACTAACTCGCTGTGTGCAACACCGGCTTCTGCTCATCATGACAGATGCTCCAGACAAGTTCCACGTTCTTTGTGGAAGCTTACAATTCTAAAAGTCGACGTGTATATGAAGTAAAGCTTGAACAGTTAAGGTAGTTAAGTCAAATATACGTTTTCTGGTCTGGGAAAGACTAAACTGCTTACCATGTGTGCGTTTAATTGTAAAAGCGAAAACATCTGAGGAGCGTCACCAACAACAGACAAAATTCACATTAAATATCTTCCTGTTCTAACAAATCTTATTTTTTAACATTATTCCGAGCATAATAGATTATTTTCCACTTGTTCTTCATGTGTAACTGTGATGACAGAGAGGTCCTGCTCCCGTCAGAGCGAGGGGGGTGCGTCTGAAAGAGGAATGCACGAGTTAGACCTTACTCTGTGACCGAGGGCACTCAAGGGAGGAGTGGAAGTGGGTATGAAGGCGATTTGGAAAAAGGCTCAAGCTTACCAGTTTTATAAAGTTAATGTTAAATGTATCTATGTCATTGATGTAGCTTACTCAATGACACTTATATTTATTATGTTCAGTTATAATATTACAATACATTCATTTAATATTGTGGTCAAGATGGTATTGTTGAAGAATATGGACACTAGCCACTCCTATTTAAGGCTTCCCTGAGCTCTACAACCGGTCCTAGTGCCAAATGGTTGTTTAGTTTGAGCCTTAATAACCATCTCATATTTGCTGGAATCTCTGAGTAATATTCAAAAGCAGGTCACATACCTCATTGTAGCGATTACTGGGAATCTTGATGCTGGTCTTCCTCACCTCCATGTCCACAACCAGACCTTTGACCGCCGGCAGAGTGTACTGGTAGTTACGGAAATCCTATGACAAACACACCTCAATTAACCAGTTCTAATTGTGTGTGTAGAACTAATGGTATGCTATGCCCCAACCACTATTTATAAAAAAAAAAAAAAAAGAAACATTTAAGTAACTAAACTAAAAGTCAGAGCCAAATACTAAACAGGGTTAGCATTTTAAATAATAAGCACAAAAACCAGAAGCTTGAGCCAGTTTTGTGTAAATTTGTCTTTGTGTAATTTGGCTGTGATGAGAAAACTCTTACTGCACTTACTGCGAGTAGATTCATGATTGTGTGTCCAGTTTCTCCGAACAGAGGTTTCCTGAAGCGAACACTGAACAATGGGCACGGATAAACTGCAAAACAAAATGGTTAAGTGTGAATAAAGATGCATTAAAACTAAATCATATAATAGCTTTTTCCAGACTAAAAACTACTAATTATTACTTTTATTTTGGAAACAGCTGCAAAATTTGGCAGGTAACAGAAAGGTTACTCAAATTTTCTTTTTTGCCTAATTTTGCATTAATTGCTTTTTGACTCATGTGTGGTGCATTTATGACTAAGTTGTTGAATGGAAATGAAAAGGCAAAGAGCCAACAGTCACATCACAGCAGGAAGAGCTGTTCAGTGCAGCTCCCAATCCTGGAGTGGAAAAAAATAAATAAAAAATAAAAGACAGCAGTTTTCCAAAGCTCCTTATGTCACTATTTTTAGCCTTATCTCCACAAACAGCTGGAAATAATGTCACTACAGACCTTTATTAGCACTAAAGACCAATCTCTGCCTGAATCTGCAGCACAAGGGCATCAGAGAGTCACTGAGCACTTTGCAAATGAGGCTATTTCTACGATATATTCATATAATATATTCAGCAGTAAACGGCTGAGAGTTGAAGAGGCTTAGCGGAGCCAGGCAGCGCTCTGTGTTGGCAGGTTTAACTGAGGATTTTCAGGAGAGGAGCCTCTTTTGATAAACCCTTTCGTAAGAGGTTTGGGAACTCTACATGCTTCGACATACTAAGCCTCACCAAAGTAGCTGAACAGTTATTTTATACTGAATATGTAGATTTGACTTTGAGTAAGTGCAAAGCAATCTATCAACAGCAGGGGGAGTAGAGTACAGCCGGTATTCCAAATGCAACAGTGGCAAAAAAAAACATAAGCAGTTTGAGTTGGGAGTTTTTTTTTATGGCTTGATTATGAGTAAATTTCTGAAATGGAGCTTTACCTACAACTTCTGCTAACAGCTACAGAAATGCCATTTTAATCCCCAGATAAAAAAGGCAATATTCAAGGATGCAAACCAAATGACCATGACATTTTAGGTAAAACTGAGTTATATTTATCAAATGAACGCTCTTGACTAGCTCTAGCTCTACAGTCACTAAAAATCACAATAATGTTCTTAAACTGTTAAAGGGGATAAAAAGAAAACTCTCTGAATACAGGAATAGATCAGAGATAAATAATTGCAAAAAGGTACATATAACCTCTCAACCTAGCCCCAAATTAGCCGGAGCTAACCTGTTTATTGCTAAAATCATGTACTTGTTTTGAACAAAAACACCACTGAAACTCTTTCCTGAATTTTCATTTAAATTTTTAACAGAAGCTGTCTGAGAACTGCAATAGCTGCCTTTGAAGTGAAAAATCAAATTTATTGGACAAAATGTTTCCTCTAACCCTGCACTGAACACTCTGTTAGGGCTAATGCGGCAGAGAGGACTACAACTAAAAGGCATCCAACCTAAATTTTAAATTACATTTTTAAAGCAGCTAGAAAGAAAATAAATCTTTGTCTGAAAAGTAGAATTAAAAAAATATATATATTCAAGATATTCAGTGTTTTACGCAAGAACAGTTACGGTTCTTCACTGACTGAAGTATTACTCCAAAAGGACAGGACATTACACCACTTTGTCTTCACAGAGTGCTTCCCGGACTCACATCTGTACTCAGCTCCGAGCCGCAGCATGAGCCGAATTGGGAAGACTTTAGCCCAGGGCGTCTCCCATTTCTGGATGAGGATACCGAAGAGGTAGGGCGGGTTGGGCAGCAGTAGATCCTGCAGCGACTGGAAGGACGGGCTGATGTAGAGGAAGCCGCCGTGCTCCTTGCTGCCCAGAAAGCTCTGCGTGAAGAATGAGTGACTCAGGTGGCTCAGCACGTTGCCTTCAGACAAGAAAAAAAAAAAAAGTTATATAGATGAGAAGGGTGGAAAAGAAAATTAAAAATATTTTTCTTTAAATAAGTCTTTTCATATTTTCATGGGATTACTTTGAGGATAAGAAGTCATGCTTTTTCTGCTGTAGGCTCAACACTAGAAGAATAATTCCCAGTGTTGTTACTGTTAATGGCAAAATGTGTTGTGTTGGTTAAAGTTTGCATGTGTCTTTATCTTGAATACAGTCACTATAAAGCTACATAGAACTCAGTAACCCATGTTTCTACAGCTTTACAGAACACACTTAGCTTTAAGATGTATGTATGTCATTAAAAATAGATTCTGTTTCTCTATATTTTCAAAGTAAAAGCTCCATCTGACTAATTTCCTCCAGGTTTGTTCATTCGAGGTTCAAGATTCAAGACGTTTATTGTCATATGCACAGTAAAGAATGTTGTAACAAATAATAAAGTCTAAATGTGCAACATGAGCCGTATGAGTAAACTGTGAGAAAAAGGGAAGTGAGGTAGTTTGGTCATAGAAAAAGACAACAGTGCCAGGTCACTGTGAATGGCAAAACTGCAGTTTTTACTTTTACCACCAGATGCCGCCAGAAACTTCACACTTTTGGTCTTTTGTTTTTGTTCCCAATGGTGTTGCAGGCTTTATAAAGAAATTTATTTATTTAAGACTTACTAGTTACTTAATAGCAGTACTATTTACAGTAACAATACTACTTCAAGTCTTTAAACACACTAAAAGACTTGAAGAGACAAATGCAGTATTAAAACTCACTTATACTTTTCAATGTGTTATAATTATTGGAGTATCTGTCAAATCAGATTCACTTTGTCTTCAAAATAAGGTTTAAATTCTCTTTTTATGTCAAGAAATAAAATGAATGTAATACCATTGTTGTAATGCTTTCAGGCTCGTTACATAATGTTACTTTAAGTTATACTTCAAGTTCTTACATCAGATAATGTACTGTGTATTATTTTCAATGGTCTCCAAGTCTTTTTCATTTTGAGTTGACATAATGTTCCAATTTTTTGGTGTTGGAGTTGTACATTTGTCCAAATATTTTGGCTTTCTGAAGTCTGTTTGGGCAGATCTAAAACAACATCATTGTGTAGTTGTCTGTAGACATCTGGTCAAATCATGCAAATTTCTGTAGTCTGTATGTAAACAGGGCGCTCATAGGGCCCTCGATAAATAAATGCAAAAAATATATATAATACAATGGTTTTGTTTTTACATTATACATAGACCTAATCTTCCTTTGTGTGCTTGATTTTATGAGAACCACTTCTCTCAAAAAAAAAAAATAAATAAATAAAAGCTCATGAAAATTTCAAAACACAGAACTCAGATGTCTCTAAATAACAGCTGTAGGGGCTCACACTATGCCTCATATTACCCACAAAAGACTCAGGTTACTCCAAACAGCCTGGACCCAGCGACACTGGCACCAAACACAAAATGTTAGACAAAGCTCTGAGACGGAAAAGACTACAGCAGCATCTGACTGACAATACTTTAATCAAAATGACTCGGACAGTATGAACCCCCTCCACAACGGAAACGGCCTGCAGGGAGTGAGCCGTCAAAGTCACAAGATATGATCTGTTTTTTGTTCTGAAGCGTGTGGCGGGTAAACAACAACGAGGTGTCAGGCCTGGAGGAAAGTGACCTCACATGTAAATAGTAAAGTGGTTCCTGCTGTCACTACCTTTACCAAAAGATAAAAAAATAAACCTCGTCACAGAAGAGATGCAGAAGAATTAGTATTATGTGGAGGATAATCCACCACACATGTAGTATGAGGTTAAGGGACAATGCTATGTGTGGCGTTCCTCTGACGATTACACCCTGAACCTGTTTTTAGACCATTTCAAAACCATCAGGGCTCATACACTTATTTAATAATCTTTCATGATATGACTTTTCTTTAACCATTCACCGGGTCTGTAAATTTTTGGACACAATTTTGGCCCAGTAGGCCGCTGAAGACCACTGCAGTCGAGGCCTGGTAAAGCATCACAAAGGAGGAGGAAACCCAGCGTTGATGTCCATGGGTTTCAGACTTCAGGCAGTCATTGCCTTCAAAGGATTGATGTAAATACTCAAATTAAAGCTGAAAGTCTGGGGTTTAATGTTCCACACTCTATCCTACACAAATCTTACATACATCTACATTAAAAACTGTGTTAAGTATATTAACAATGATTCCTAATGAGTAAATGTCTCATATGCTACAGCATCATGTTTAACAAAAATTTCCATAACTTTTCCACTTTGACAACAACTAAAAATCCATGACTTTTCCATGACCTGGGTTACATGTTAAGTGAATGTTCCAGGTTTTTCATGAAAGTAAGAACCCTTACACCATGTACTGTGTGTGTTGCTAATCTGTTAAAGAGCACCGACCTGGGTTCACTTCTGGCATCACTTTTACAGAAAAAACATTACCAACACAAGTTTGCTGAATTTTCTTGATGTACAGAAAAGCAGTTGTACCCATTAACTTTGAGACAGAAGCCCAAACAAACAACCATCTTCCTCTTTAACCCTGAGCCTGTCGAAACTCGTACTCACCGGTGAGAGCCTCCTGATAAAGCTGCACAAAGTGGCTGAAGATATCTTTGGGGATGGTTTTCTCGTCGGGGAGACACTGCAGGAGAATCACCACCTCGGCCTGACCCACTGCGTGCATCCCTTTGGTCGTCATGTACCAGCACTTCCTGTTCACGTCTGGAGGATAACCAAGAATAAATCAGACAATAAGCAGATACATAGACAAATAATTATGATGAATGTGCAATTTGTAATTTGTACAGTGTGATGTACAGTAAGGGTCTATGTTTAAGATAAGAAATGGATTTGTTTTTGTAAAGATGAATTTAAATGGAATACAGTGCAAATAAAGTAGGTTCATAAACAGATTATTGTTCAAGGATGATGGTTACTATTCTGTTGGACTCACAGTTGACGAGCTTGACCATCGCGAGCAGGTTGGCGTTTAGCACAAAGACCAGAGGGTCCGGGCCGCCCTCCTCAAGCTGCTGCATGAGGACGATCTCCGACGGACGCTCCTCCACAGCGTAGTCTGCAGACGGACGACGTAAAGAAGGGGACAGCGATGGAGGAAAGAGTTGTAGTTAAGTTAAAGGGGTAGAACGAGGAGGAAGAGTGATTGAAGTGGTGCAAATGAGAATGAGTTACACAAGACTAAAACAGATGATCACTCTACTCAGTTCAGGGTTCACACTGTTTTTAAGAAATTCGTTTCCAAGGCATTTACTGTGCTTTTTTATGAAAATTCTCATTAAAAAGGAGCATAATTTACTGATGATCCATGTGTAACCATCTGAAATTAGGAAAAAAAAAATGTTAATATCTATGAATATTCCAGTAACCATATGACATATGTCTGTGGAGGTTCCAGTCATTATGCTTAAAAGGTTAAAAATAAAATAGTTTGGAAACAGAAGACGTTTCGTTCCTCATCCAAGAGAGTGGTTTAATTTATGTTAAATTAGAACAGCCCTCACTAAACAGAGGAGTAGGGCTGAGGCACAATCTGTCATCTATTTACAACTGTGTGTTAATGCCCAGACAGAGACTGTTCCACCAAAACAACAACAACCCATCAACTTCAGACACGGTGTGTTACTAATGACCCACAGGTGGTAATTTACCTGCTTAACAAGACTGATACTAACATCTAGCCTCTCATTTGGTGTTAGACCCTGGTTAAACCACTCCCTCTGAAGGATATAAACTCAGCTCACAGACCAGTCTACTTCAGATTTGACAAAGTCCCTCGAATGATGGACAAATGTTTTCCGTTTCCAAACCATGTCCAGATGCCTTCTTTTCTTAACTTTTGGAATATGTCATATAGCTTTTATTATAGCAAAAGGTTTAATGAATTAATTAAGGCTCTGGGCTAACTTTCAGTATTAAAAGCAAACATCAAACAACTAGAATTTAATTTAGGACTAAATCAAGGACTAAGACATAGCTAAACATGGTCTAAACCCCGGGTCCCCGGGCCGGAACGGTCCGTGGGTCATTTGGTACCGGGCCGCAGAGAAATAATAAATAACTTACATTATTTCCGTTTTATTTATTATCTGAGTCTGAACGATGTTTTATTTTGAAAAATGACCAGATTCCCTCTGTTACATCCGTCACTCTTGACGCTTGTCCCAGTCACTTAATACGTTGCCGCTAAAATTAAACCTCCAAGCTAGCAAAAAGAGTAAAAAACAAACGGCTTTGGAAAGTTTCTTCGCAAAGGGGAAAAGACTAAGTGAGGAGACAGAAGAAGACCATAGGACTTCCAAGACAAAGTAAGCTGCATACTTAAAATATGGATTTATAGTGACAGGTGATTCCCGTGCACCAAACCCACGTTCTGCATAATATGCGGCAGCCGACTCTTTAATAAAAGATAAAAGGTTGGGGACCGCTGGTCTAAACTAAGACTTAACAGGTCTAAACCAGGACTAAATGTAGTAATGAACCAGATCAACTTAAGACCTCTTGGGTGCACTTTAAGGCTCTGTTTTAATTGAATCATAAAAGCAGCATGACATCAATGTGTGTAGTTTTGCAGTTGCTGATATTGCAAAAACAACAATTCTTTGGGTTAAACTTACAACAGAGGGTCAAAACGTCAACTTAAAATTCACATTAGGTTTACAAAAAAGCAAATGCAAGATGAATTGTTTTCCTAAAGCCAGTCAAGTGTCAAACTAAATTTTACAGATAAAATTACTCCAGGATGTGTGGGAACCCTGAGTGAACAGTGCTGTCCCGACACCAGTGATGAAACATGGGCCGTGATAAAGCACACAACCACAGCACAGTGCAGCCGACAGAAGCACACAGAGGCAGTGAAATGGTGAGGATGAGGGCAAGCACCTGTGATGTGGCCTCCCGTACCTCCTTTGACGCCGGTGGAGATGAGGATGGGAGGGAGACCGTCCTCAGGGATGAGGCTCACTGAGCTACCCAAGGGACTGCCCATAGGGGCCACACCGGGATGAGCCGCCTGCAAATACACAAATGGAGAAGGACACATGTTTAATGCAAAACACAAATATATGTACACAGGCTTAGCTCATGGTTTTTGGAAGATATGCCGCATTCTGGATGTAATTTTTCTACAATTACAAAAGTGAGTCAAACGTTTGGGATAATATTGACATCAATGTTTGTGCCACTGTACTGAAAGTGAAGTTTATGCTGAATACAAAAAATACAAAAATTCATGGCTCAATGTAGTGTTATTTGTTGTTGTGAACTCTGAACATTCCTTCTTCCAATACTTCTTAAGAAAATGAAATGTGACATTCTGTTTACTGCACATTTGTAACAGTCCGGGCCACTAAGACACAAAGGAGTCCTTTGTGTTGAATAAGCCAACTTAATGATCTTAGCTGTGGCTGATTGTTTTTAAGACAGGAGTACCTCTGATGAGCCCGGAGCGGAGGACTTGTTTGAAAACGAGGAGATGGCCAGGGACTGAGAGGGGGCTTGGAGGGACGTGAGAGGTTCAGATGCGTCTCCGTTTGGCAGGAAACCGTCTGCAAACCACACCCTCCTCTGGTCATGAGAGAGGGATGCTAAAAGTGAGGACAAAAGGTTATTAGTATTAGGGTTCAGATTATTTAAATCACTTTATCTCAAAGCAACATGACTTTTTAGGTTGTATACTGTATAAGAGACAAATGCTAAGGTAAAACCCACTTTTTATAAATATCGTGTAAATATAGTATCATTTTATGTTGATGATGATAGCCTGCTCTGAAATTTACTGGTACAAAGTGGGGTTTCTGTCAAACTGTGGCTGAGCACAATTCATTTGAACAACTCAAATATATTGTATGATTTTATGAAATATGATTTTCCCACTCTGTTTTGGGGATAAAAAGTTACATAGTGTGGCTTTCAGCTTTGGTCCAAAGACGGCAGTGTTTCTGGATGGTGGGTCGTCTTCTTAGCCTGATACAGCTCTAAGTCTCATTTGTGGGTCACATGAGAATTGTGTCACAGACGGTGACTTCTGGAACTGTTCCTGAGCCAGTAATTTCAACTCTGAATCTTTTGATGAGATTATAATTCTGTAGATAATACAATATTGCAAATTAAAAATTGTCCACAATCTTGAGACAGTTTTTTGCAGATTGGTGAACCAATGCTCCTATTTACTTCTGAGATACTCTGCCTTTCAAAAATGGCCAGTTTTTTTATTTACAGTCATGTTAAAATTTACCAGAACAATGTTTCTTATTTCCAGGACATTTAAATCAAGTGATAAAATGTTACCTTCAGTCTGTTTGAGCACTCCCACTGGGACCATCACAGTTGGAGGAGGAGAGCTGAGGACTCCCGATGCCTGGGCCTGCTGCAGAGGGGGGATCGTGGAGCAGTACTCTGACGGGTTGTTAGGGTTTGGACTCTGGTTGCTCGGTGTAGCCTGCGTCTCCCACGATGGCGCTGAAACACACAGTACATAAATAAATTAGATCAGAGGACTAAAGAGGTCTGGAGCTTACATTTAATCACACAAATTAGATTTATGTGCTAATAGGATGAGTCAGAACAGGGCTCTGTCTAGCCCTTCACTCAGCTGTTTCAGGTAAACTACAGTGTAGTTTAAAAACACTGGTAAAACAGTCTAGAGCAGCACTTAGAAACACAGAAAACACAGAAACAAGTTTGAAAAAGAACTTAAAAATCGATCTGTTTAAATGTGTTTTTTTTTTTGTGTGAATATGTTTGTGTATTTCTATGTATTTTTCAACTGTCCTGGACACATTCCTGCACGGCCTGTCCGTCCTGGGAGTGAATCCCTCCTTCCTTTGGTTCTCCCTGAGGTTTCCCTTTTTTCCCCGGCTGGGTTTTTTTTGGAGTTTTTCCTCTAACCCTGATGGAGGGTCTAAGGACAGAGGATGGTGACTAGTGCAGTCTGTTAAGCCCTTTGAGGCAACTGTTGTTGTGATATTGGGCTATACACAAATAAATGTCTTGTCTTGATCTCCGACTTGACGTCACATGTGCCATCAAACATGGAGCAAAGTAGTCATTTATTACTCTGAGAATTACACAGACTCCGACTAAATACAGTTTTTGAAGTGGGATTAACATTACTCTTGACCTCGGTGGTAATAGCGACTTAAAAGTAGTAAAGACAGCAACAGTGGAAAAGACTGAAAAACTCACCACTGGTCAAAGCTGAATGACACGTAACACAGACCCGAGCCTCTTTTCGGTCCATGTACACGAGTTTGCTCTTCAGACTGCAGCAGGCGGCACAGAAGACCTAAAACACAGAAGAAAAAAAAAAAACACTTAACAGTTCAATGGCAACACAATCCAACCCCATTTCTTCACACATCATTATACTCTCACTATTTGGACTTAAAAAAAAAAGGTTCAAGTCGTAATTGAGTGTGCACCCAATGTACCGTTTAATAGATATTGTTTTCCTGTTCTGTGGATTAGCAGCTCATTACACATTATCCAGTAACACAATTGTATTTAGACAATGATTAGACACAGCTCGGGGAATGCTTTCATCAGCTGCTGGTTTTTGTGACTGTGTGAGTCGATCCCGCTGTGACTATTCATTGTTAGTGCCTCGATGCTGGTGTCAGAAATACTGCAGTGCCAGCTCCTCCTGGTTCAAGTGGCCCGCCAATGTTTGTTTACCATCGAGGAAAATTAAGAAACAGTCCAGCGTTTTTCTGCTGCCGTGTCAGCAACCGCATCTTCTTTCTTGTGTGGATTGGACGCACCACTCTCCATCTGTGTGGGTGGCTTTAGAGAGGATTCACCCTGATCTCAAGGTTTAATTGAACTAAGAACTGTGTCATTTTAATCTGCAGTATTTTTTTTAAATCTTTCTTGCCATATAAAAAAGAAAAAAAACTTTTTCCTACTTTAATAATCATGTTAAATCAAAGGTTAATCATATTATAATGTTGTGATGTGGGTTTTTTAACCCTTTTGGACCCCACCAATTAATCACCCTCTAGTGATGCTTGAGACAAACATGCACCAAATAATTGCTGGTGATAAGAGACTTAAAAATGCCCAAAAACCAACAACATTGACTTCATTGCATTAGTATTTTTTAATGCGGTGTCAGATTTAGGGTATCTTTCCAAGCATCCCCAAAGCATGCAAGAGTCACTGACACTTGTTTGCACAAATACCCATATAGTTTAGGTTTTTTACACAATTGAAAAGGAGGAAAAATAATAAGCCAATTTATAGTTTTATAAACTAATAATTTACCTATGAATTGTTATTTTATTGATTTATTAATTACATATTTATTAATGCTGCTTCAAGCTCCACAGTAACTTATTAGTTGCATTGGTGTCACTGGCTGCATTAAATACAATAACACAAGTAGTTGAAGGTCTTGGTGACGCATATTTTGTTCACACCATATTGTCATGTTTGAATCTATTGTGTGGCCTTGATAAACAGTCTACAGGGAAATCACCATCAAGACCAAAACCCTTACACATCCAGTTATTTGTGTGGACAGGGTATCTCAACAACAAGCTCTGACGTGAATGCACGTCACAGGGAAAGCCAAAGTCCACTTTAAGTCCTAGTATATTTTATAATATAGTTAAACCATGGTCATTATGGTCAACCTTAAAAGCTGGACACGGGTCTGGACCGAAACAATTGTGTTCAGTTCAGTTTCTCACCTTTTCTACACTCTCAATTGCGCCATTATGTGTGAGTAATGTTCTTCCGAATGGGTTTATTAAAGCAGGCTGGTTGTTGGCTTTGGCTCAGTTTGTTGCAGCTCGTAAAAAAATGCATGTCCAAAAGTGAGAAAATGAAAGGAAAGACAATCGTGGAGCTACATACAACAGGCTACATAATACCATTTTATTATTGCATTACATTCACCATTAGCGACTTCAAGTTAACTGTTTACATTTAATCAAATTTACTAAAAGCGTCATAGTGAGGAAATCTACCCCTTTAACTCAGTTGTGTCAAACTCAAAGCATTGAGGGGCAGCGATACTAAATAAGAAATTTTGAATGGGAGGTTTCATCTTCATTTGAGTATCTTTAACATTAATTTCCTCTTTTTATGGAAACTGGTTTAGTTGGATGTGAACATGTTTCATATGGATTTTATTTTATTTATTTTTAAGACAGCGTACATGTACATTAAAGGCAAGACATAGATGCTTGTACCAGATTATAGCTTAACAGCTAATATAGATCTGTAGTCCTATTGTATGTCTTTGGTGGTAGGGGAAACCGGAGCACCCGGAGGAAACCTACGCAGATTCGGGGAGAACATGCAAACTCAGATTTGATTTGGATCTAAACAGGTTTTAGATGAATATGAACATATGTTATATATCTTTGTAGCAAAAACTGGCTTAACCTACAAGATTTCATGAACAAATAAAATAAATCTAATTGAAATGCATATAAAACTTATTCAAATCCAATAAAACGTAGTGCCAAAAATATTATCTGCTTAATGTATTGGAGGGCCACATAAAACTTTGCAAAAGGCTGCATTTAGCCCCCGAGCCTTTAGTTTGACATGTGTGTTTTAACTTGAAACAAATAGACATGTATGGTGATGTTCATATACTGTATATGGGCTGTTTACTAAATAATTGGATGGTTAATTCTAATTAACCATCAAGGATAGAATCAACATTTGGTGGCGATAAATCTGACAGACAGAAGAAAACAGAAATACTGAATATCTTTTGGCTACCCTGCATTATGTAACATTATCTTAGTGACGCTGCGTTTTATTGCCTTTAGTTGGATTTTCTCTCTGTAACTGGGACTGAGTCGACTGACCTTGCCACAGGCTCTGCAGTGGTGCCTCCGTTTCGTGAAGGTGAACTTGACGTCACACTTCATGCAGACCGGAGCCTGAGAGTCGGGCACCCACACCGGGGCCACCTCTCCCAGTATGCTGGTGTGTTTTCTGCACAGCGCCCCCTGCTGTCCCGCCAGGAGGTCATTGTCTGGACTCTCAAAGGGCACTAAGGACGGAGAGTGGGCATTTGCGTCACCGTTTACCGCTGCTGGATTTGAATCGTCCGATGTTTCCGAGGGTTACTTCTCCGATTTTGGTTCTCTAAGTTTTTGTTTTTACAGCTGACGGTGGACGGGCCTAGCTGGTTTTGGACGTGACTCGATAACGGCTGTGGGATCTGAAGTTTGAGACCAACGGGCTGCTTTGGTCGCGCCCCTCCGTACGGGACGCTTACCGGCTGAAGTCGACCATTGTTGAGTTTTGCTCGAATGCTACCTGACGCTGTTGCTGCTCCTCCTCCGTCTGTACTTTCTTGTTTGCTTTCTTCCATCTCTTTCTCCTCAGTCACGGAGTCCTCTTTGGACGAAACACAGGCAGACAAACTCCCCTCGTCCTCCTCGTTCCCCTCAGACTGGGACCTACCATCTCGATCCAAACCATTGTTACGTTTTTTGCCATTTCCTTCTTGTTTTGTCTGTCCCTCTGAACCAAATTTACTTTCCTTTTCCACATCAGTGGTGTCCAGCTCATTGCCATTTGTCCCATTCAATAAAGTTCCTTCCTGGTTCAACTCGTCAATTTGTTCTGTAGTGTTCTCCTCTTTGACAGGTTCACCATTTTGTACTGTTGAAATAGAAAGAGTATAGGCAGATGTTTTGTCCTGACTATGTCCTATGTCAAAAGTAAAATGAGTAGCAATGCCTCTGTCCTCTTGGTCTTTGTCAGATGCTGAAGGCTGACCGTCCAGAGAAGGGTTGTCCTCCTGCAAACAGCCATTTTCCACAGAGTTTAGTGGTGGAGGGGAGAGGTCGTCAGCGCTCACCAGTTTACCAATATTGGGCTGAGGAAGCGGTGGACTGTGGACATCCGCCGGTCTCTCCTCATCCCAGGAAGAAGGATCAGTGTTGCTGGGGTGTCTTTTGGGGTCGGCCCCCGGGGAGACGCTGGATGTGGAGTCAGTGAGGGTCTTAAAGGGCAGCGGACTCTCCCGGGGGCTGAGGTCTGCGTGGGCCAGGGCGGGGTTTAGAGAGAGCAGGTGAGCTGGCGGGGCCAGGATCTGGGTCCACTTGGCGTCGGAGAGAATGGGAGTGTCGGTTTCATCTGGAAGAGGAAAAAAAACAAAGTCAGGGTTGATTACACACAGCCATTTCCTGAACTTCCACTACTTTATTTAGTTTTAGTTTCAGAAGACAACCCATTTAGTTCAGTCAGTTTGCAAAAAGACCAGGTCCACCTCATGTTCCTAAGTATTTTAAACTGCGATCAAACAACAAAAAAGCGTTTTTCAAGAAACACACTAGATGACACTATTGACCCATATGCTACAAAGGCATTTTACCTTCTCCACATGTGAGAACACTTTGTTTTGTTGATGGACAATGTGGTTTTGTTTATTTTATTTTATTTTTTCCACTCTTGGGAAAGCACTTCCTGTTAAGGCTTGTTTAGACATCTGCGGTCCACCTAAGGTTCACATTTTAACAGAGGAAGCAGGTCTTGGAGCAGGTTTGGGGAAACTGAAGTTGGTATAGTAGCGTTCTCACTTATCCAAGTTAACCATGGTTTACAACAAACCATGGTTTGTTTGTCAAGGCTGTCATGTTATGTCAGCATTGTGAGACAAAATTTTCAGTTCAAACACATTTATAATTTTAGACAGCCTAAAAAACCTTAACAGTCTCAGACATTTACTTTTTATTCATAATTGCTAAGGACAGAAAAAGATAAAACCATTAACTGTTTTGATATAAATGTGATGATAGACAATTAAAATAAAAGTTTTTTTCTGTTTGGTTTAGGCAGACTGAGCTACTAACTCAATCCAATACACAATCTAGAGCTATATATTTAGAGAGAATAATGAAAAGGGAAATACCTAAACCTAAACATACTCAGTGACTTTGTTTATTACCCAATTGCTAACATGTTGAAATGTTGAATGAAACACAGAAAGTGGTGGACAGCCATTTAATTTTCGACATTACACGGCACACTACACAGCTTAATAAATTTTTTTTTTTTTTTTTCCCAGTTTGGTATGTGGCAGAGGCAGTATAAATAATAGCACAAAATGATAATAAAATAAGTTTAGTCAATTAAATTCTATTAATTCTGTAGTAACTTCAGTTGAGTTGAATTTTGAAGGCTGTTCTGTTAAGATGCATTTTATCAACGCTTCTGAGTTTCTTTAAACATAACGTTGATGGATAAACATTTGTTTCAGTAAAAAATAAAATAAAATAATCTAATTATTAACCCTGCCAGTGAACCAGTCCACCTGTACTGTTCAGATTTGTGAAGCGAACATGACCCATTATAGTAAGACAGGAAGCTTTGATCTGCTACACTCCCAGGTGATTATAAAACCCATCCAGGAGAGGAGCTGAGAAACGAGGTTGGTATAGAGTGTGAAATTAGTGCATAGTGAATGGACTGGGAAATAATGAGAAAGTACGCCAACCCCAGGGAGCCGCTTAGTCAGGCTGGCAGCTCACATGGAGAAATGTGTGTGCGATATATGTATCCAAAATAACCTACTGTTTTTTTCCTACTTTACAGGCAGCAAACACATCACTGAGGACAAATACAGACAGAACATAATGGACCACAAAAAGATGCTTATTTTACTGTCGCCATAAATAACCAAGTTTTAAGCAGCACCTAATAAAGTTTTCTAAAGAAACACAAGGCATAAAAAAGACATTTGTTTCCCGGTCTCGAACAAACACATGGGAGATGGAAAATTAGCTGTATTCCCTGTGGGGACACCCTCAATTATGTAGGTGTTAATTAATGGCCCTGTACAGACACGATATTAATGTGTGAATCAGGATTGCAGTCAAAATGCAACAAATGCTTTCAGATTTGTTTAAGCTGCAATACTTTTCACATTATCAAACTTTATAGAGATTTGAGCAACATGGATCATAACATATTTATTTTGATACATATTAGACTGTGGTGTGGTGTCAAGTAGTTTTGTTTGAATTAGAAAAGTGAGAATCAATCGAATGTGGACTCAGTAGTGCACAAGTAAATATCAGGTGTGAATATAAAGTCAGGCTGACCTCATGTGTCCAAATAGAGAGAAGACCAACTGAAATACATGGTCTGAAGGCAGGCCAATGTCAAGTTGAAAACCCTTAATTTGCCCATAAAACATGCATTGCATTAATTTATTTGTATATGAAGTGGGAAATAAGATATGTCCACATAAGCTGGATTTGTATGATCGGATCATTTAACATTGTCTGAACAGGGTCTTTAGTTTTAATCCCACACTAATAACATGTCACAGTCCTTCTTGCTCACCTTCGTTTTGCTCAAACTCGTCCAGCACCTTGTCCAGGTTAAAGGCCTCGGCCTGGAAGTAATTCTCCATGGGTCAGGAAGCTCCACCCTGCCGATGTACGTGTGACCCTAAAAAAAAACAAAAACAGGAAGAGCACAATCTCAACATTATTCATTTTCCTCTCCGCTTCATTTAATCTCTGCTTTTCATACCTTTCTCCTCTGCAAACATTTAGGTGATTTGTTTAGATTCTAAATTAACTCTCCTTCACTCAGGTCACGTGACACATCTGAGGGGTAACATGGTTAATACTAGAATACTAGTTTACCTGAAGAATATAAAAGGTTCCAAACAAAAATGGACGATTAAAAAAAGCCATCAGTGTAGAGAACGATTAGAGGAAGTGAGCTCAACAACAATCAAAGAAGATGGAAAGAACAATTTATGTTTGAGTTATTTATTTTGCTTTATAATAAAAAAAGATATGATATAAAACTACAACTCTTTATTATGATAAATCCCAGCTTTAAAACGGAGCAAACATTGTCAAGTTAACGAGAATGGTTTATTAATTGTAACAGTTTTGATTTCAGGTCAAAGCGGAAAAAGAATCAAATGACTAAGACTGTGCAGACTGTATCAATGACTCAGTATAGATTCATTTAATAATGATATATATTTGAGTCTTTGGAGGAGGCAGTTAAATCAAATCTACCAGTCCTCACCTGCTCAGAGGTCCTCCTCAGCGGTCCCAGGGGCTGGATTCTCCTCAGCAGGTTTCCCTCTCACTCGTCACTTCAGCCGGTCAGGCAAGTGCCCAACGCCCCCACACCTACCGCACAGAGAGCACACTGTGAGGTAAGAGGGCTGCTTCTGAAGTGCATCTAAAGTGTCTTACTGTAAACCACGGTATGCCGTTAGATTGTGACGTTTTTTTAGGATGTGGATCCCATCAGGGCTGCACAAGCAAATTTATCGCTATCACAATAACGCTATACTCAAGTTTTCTGTTTTCTCCAAAATTGTCCAAACAAAGTTTAAAGCTAAACTGTGGTGTGTCCAAATCAAAAAAGTCTCAGTTTAGACCGGTTTGGTTTAGTTGTGGTTTAGAACAGTTTAACTGTTTCCCAGATTTTGTTTCATGCGATCTATGACCCATCTTCCTGGTTGAGTTTAGCTTTGTTTTGTCATTCTTTGTAAAAAGGTATGCTCTTTAAGTGCTTTAATTATTTTTTTGTGTAATTTATTCTTTTTAAATTTTAATTTAAAGCTATTTTGGTCATTTACATTTTTTTTTACGTTTTCTTTTCTTATAGTGTCCTTTTAAGTGTCCAGTCACCTTTTTTCTTGTTATAATTTTTTGGCAACCCAAATACATTTTTGGACGACACACCTTTGAGTCTTGAACCAGTGTCAGTGTAGTATACAACAAAATTGTTCCCAGTCTGAACACGATTTACAACACCACTTTAATCCAGCCATGATTAAAGTTAAAATTCTAATCTAAACCCATCAATGCTTGTATTATTCTGAAATGTCTCAAAAGCATTTTGTTTCTCACATGCAACCACATTATGTTTTGGCGGGGGACAAGGTAAAGAGTCACAAATGGGAACGACACACACAGTGAACCTGCACAGTCTGTCCTCTCTGCTGAAGACCTTGAAAAGGCACAAGACCGTACATGAGTAACAGTCTGACTGAAGGACACGGAAGGCCGTTGGATTACACCAGAGACTAAATACACCCGCAGAGTGACGGCGTTAATGAAAAAAAGACCGAGACACATTTTCCACAGGACTGGGTCAGCAGAAAAGACTGACGCATATGACAGAGGGCTATGGTTACACATGTGGAGGATAATATTACGGCTCGTCTCGACCCGAAGGAGAAGATGGACATGAAAGAGGGACATGGTTATTAGAGTGCAGAGAGTAATACTGTTTAATCCAAGTATTAATGATGCAGGTCTTATTTGAACAGTACTTTATAGTGGATATAGCTTTGGACAGTAAATGTAAATGAACCAAAAGACCTAATAAAATTAACCACTTCTTGACTAAATACTATAAAATGTATTAATGATTACCGTTAAAAGAAATGTCAGATTAGGAGCAAGCCAATATAAATGGGAATAACCTATGTTTTCTTACTCTTGCATTTATTTTGACAGTTTAATCTACTAAAGCTTATTGTAACAGGAATCATCAGAAAAAAAATTTGACCTTAGGACAGCTGCGCCACATACATCGTTGAGCCAATTAACAAAATAAAATTTAATTTCAATCAATTTACTCATCACCAACACTTGATCATTTGAACACAAAGTCCATCCTACTTTCTTCCCTCAAGAAGAGCTTACTTACTTTTGCACACTTCATCTGCATTTCCAACAATAAATCCTTTTCTGTAACCATCAGGCTAAAGCTGAAAGTCCAATCGTATTTCTGGCAGAAGTTTTAATTCGCTTTATGGCCGAGAATGTCCGCCTCATAAAATATTTTTTGCTTGTGTATATTGCTAGCTCTGTCTATCCATCCAAATCAAAAGACATAAAAATGCTGATGTTATTGTACGCCTGCTGGCCCTGGACACTTGGCAGACTACCCAACTCTAAATCTGATTGGTACAGTTTTATTTTAAGCTACAGGTCCCTGCACTGTTGATTCCCACGGCCCACCACTGGAAAAATTCCTCAAAAATTCCGAGATGCTTTCTTTTCTACTGGTACTTTCGATGTACTTTTTTTATACTACGCCCCCTTCTGACTGAATGAAGTTATGTAAACTAAAAATACGTATCTCTCTGTAGTCAAATAAAAAAGAAAGTCTATCCTAAAACAGAAGTAAACCTATTTGTGCTGATGAAAATGAAACAAAAAAAGGGGAAATTTCTTCGCCACATTTCAACTTTATCCATATCAGACTTCCCAAATCTTGTCTCTCAGGTCTGGCAGCTTTAACGGTAACAGTTCACACATAAACCTAGATACACAAACACACCCAACCACGCCAGTCTGTCCCTGATTAAGATTTAATTAGGCTGCAGAGGTGCTGAATAATGCATCTTCAGTCAAAGTGCGTGAAACAGGAGTATTTTTAGACGCGTAAACTCCGGGGAGATGATTTAGATGAGCGTACAAGAGTGTGTCCGAGATAAAACAGTTGTGATTGTAGCACTGCCGAGTATATGACCTTTAGTTTATCAAATGATGACTCAAAAATAAATCCAAATGTACTTTCTTTGATATAAAGCTTAGCTGCTCATTTAATTCAATTGTGGAGAATTACAACAAAAGTCGAGCCCTCGATGGCAAATTTGAAAAGGTTTAAGTTGGATTTGAACAGGTTTGAGTTGGATTTGAACAGGTTTGAGTTGAATTTTGATGAGGTAGGTCAGATTTTACTCAGAACAGTATTTTTAAAGTAAATTAAAAACTGATTAAAATGTCCTGTTCTCATCAAACAGTCAAACTGACATTACTCAGTTCAGGTCTGGTCTGGTCTAAATCCACCTGTTTTTTTAAGCTCATTTTCCCAATGTATCATAAGGTCTAACATAAAAACAAACAAAAGCATGCAAGCAAGCCCTGGAAAAAGCATGAGTTGATTTGTAAAGAAAGGAAATACCTTACATTCAGGCGTTTGAGGTGTTGCTTCATAAATCTTTAGAGGTCACTTAAATAGCTTTAAATTAGCATGCTAATGGAAATGTATGTCTTATTTATGTACTGTATGAATACTATGTGCTGTAATAAGTAGTAATACATTTCCATAACTCTAAATACATTCCTGTGAAGGGGTTGTATTTATGAAGCTTGTATGATGTCAGCGTAGCTTCACGGAGGAGTAAGGGGCTTCCAGTGGGATTAATCTCCACAGGCTCTGCATTGGACTGTGATGAATGTAGAGCGTAACCTTTACAGGTAACACTTTGATATGGACGTACAGGAAGGCTCTGGGAACCATACGAGAAGTAGATGTCAGTGGATCATGTTTAAAATTACATACATGACAGTATGTAATTTATAGTACAGTATATCAGCGCTCTTTCTTGTAGGCTAATGATAATAATGGTAAATAAAATATTATTGTTCCATTTGAGTCTAAATTCTAACCAGACGCTAAATGTTTTAGGCTGAGGCAAGATCTGGTTTGTAGTGTGAAAGACCGTTAGAAATATTATAGTGGGCAATAGTTTGGACAATTAAACACAGAAAGAAGAGTGAACGTGTGTCTAATATGTTTAAAAAGAATAGACGCAGATTACATTATGTTTTCTATGGCACTATTTTTTTCTCTACGACAGATTGCCTCTTGTGAAACCTTGTGAAGGCTTTCCAGGTTTGAAAACGCCCTTAGAACAAGTGAGTAAGTGACAAAAACATTCCCGGCCTAAATGTTTGTTTACTTTAGGATGTTGGGAGAAAAGAAATTGGATCGTTTGTTGAAAGTGTTTCCCAAAGATTCTTTAGAAAATAAAAACAGATGAACACAAATTATTATATGTCTATAATCATAATATGTTTAGTCATATGTCCATTGAGAATAGGAATCTGTTTATTACCAGGTTAAATTAAAAAAGGTTAGTACTAGGAATCCATTTTGAAAATTTGTGCATAAAACAAGAATCAAAAATACCAGATTAAGCACTAATTAGATCAACACAATGGGAAAATGCCTAAAAAAAAGTTTTTTTTTTTTTTATTCAGCAAAGACCATGATTGCAGTGGTAGGACAATGGCCACATTCACAGAGCTGACTTAGTACTGAGAAAATATCATTATATAATTATCAAATCATATTTACATGAAAGCCTTAACTGGGAGAAATGGAAGCCCAACACTCTTTTGCATAAACATACAAATTAGCTCTTGCACATTAACATTATTTTGTTGTGCTTTTGTGCTGGCGCTGTTAGCTTCCTAGAAATGCAGACTCACATCCTGGTTACCGCCGTTCCTAGAGTCTGTGCTCAACCTCCACAAAGAGTGAACACAGGAAAACTCCTGAACGGTCACTTCCTCAGGACTGACTTCAATTTAAAAACAAATCTGCATGACTGAGTGACACATTATTACGTAATGTTTGACGCCCTGACTGGGAACACACTGGGAACATTTCTAATACAGCCAGACATTAAGAGTAGTTTACAAAATTTAATCACTTTTTTGTTTTGCGCAGAAATTTTGAAATAAGTTTAGTTAATTGATGCATTAAAAGTCCACTCATTAATTTTCTATTGCCATCCCGGTCTCAGACTCCACTCTCCCCCTAGAGCAGCCTAGGAACCTCTCCGCTTCTCTTTTATTGAAAAAATAAAACAGAAGCAGCACAAAATACTGATACATTACAGCAAACTGAAGTTTTAAGCTTAGCGTTAGCTATGCTGTGACTTTAGCGTCAGGATGGCGATTGCCTTGTTAAACATTATGTGATAGAACTGACGGTATGTATCCGTGTTTTATCTCTGTTTTTGGAGCCGGTTCTCTGTTAAGACATGTTCAGTGCTGAAAATACAGTTTAGTTGCAGCTATTAAACTTCCTGGAACATCACATCACAAGCCAGTGTAGACCAATGGGGACGCTCGTTTTTTGGAGAATGTAATTCGCCAAACCTTTCCGTTCCTGAGTAACTTATAAAATCCCTTATAATAAACAGAAGATGGCATCATAAAGCCTGTTGCCTTTCACAGATGTTTGCTTTTATAAAATACTATTTGGAGTTTGAACCATTTTCCCAACTACAAGAACATATCAGGAACAAACCGTTTAACTATAGGTTACATTGACATAAGTGTAAATTTTGTTAAGAATATTGCACATGACAGAAAATATTCAAATTAAGGTGTGACTGGAAAAATATCAAGCAGGGACAAAAGATTCGTGACATGGGGCTTCCTTTCTCCTTTTTCTTAAGTTTTGATGTACAATTAACCTCCACAAAACAAAAACCCAATAATATGAGTAATACAAGTTATACAAGTTATACAAGTTATACAAGTAATACAAGTTATGTAAAGAATGCATCCTTGTTATAATGAAGTTTTGTAAAAAAAAAAAAAAAAAAAAAAAGCTAATAAGAAAACCTTTGATATAAAAATAGTGCAACATTCCTGCTTTTTCATGTGAGCTCGGGTCCGTGTCCACAAAGCAACTATAAAACACTACCATAAATATAAAACAGGCTACATTGTCAACAGGTGTAAAAAACTATATTTAATTTGACCAAAGAGGTTAAACTGAGATTACGAGAAAAGCCAGAAAAGCTGCTCTGTTTCCACGAGCTTTGTTTTTTCACTGGCTTCTGTCAAAAGTTGTTATGAGTCTCTTTTCTCTTTTATGTTTTGATCCACATTAAAGAAAAAACTCCACCAGACAAAAACACAGTAAAAAGATGAGACGCTGCCAGGCTGTCATCACGGGAGACACTTGTAATACTTTCTGAAAGGGTACAGTAACCTACATCTGAGCATGACAAAGCCTGTTGTATCCGTCTCCTCAATAAAGCATCATCATATTTCACGTTTAGGTCTGTTTGTCTACTGGGAGGAAGCCTAGGTCCAGACACAAGTAAATTAAGGGTGTAATAGAGTCCTGCCAGTAATGTGAATGTGAATAGCTGACTGTATAAGAAAAAAGAAAAGCACTTAATATTACCCAATGTTCCCAATCGCGGTGATATTCAAGGAGGCACAGTGTGTAACAGGCCCACTTGTCCAGGAATCCACCTCCACATCTCGACTAAGGGCCTGTAGAGCAAATAATGAGGTAAATACAAAACCAGAGGCGCCGACAAAGTTCAACAAATACACACCGAGGAACAAACAGGTGACCATTAGATCACATTGTGTAATCGTAAATAGTAGTGTCGGTCTCAGAGCCAGACGGTAAATATTATCCACAGGTTTGCCGTTTAGTGCTGGGGAAGGAGGCTGTGTTATTAACCGACGACGTAAGAAAAAAAGAGCATAAACTGCAGAAGTAAAATAGCTGCACTAAAACCTGTTCAAATCCAACTATAACATGTTTGAATCCAACTAAAACCTGTTCAAATCCATCTAAAAACTGTTCAAATCATTTAAATTCTGTTCAAATCCATTTAAAACCTGTTCAAATCCATCTAAAACATGTTTAAATTCATCTAAAACCTGTACAATTCAAACTTAACAGCGGTAAAGTACAGGTCAGTTCAATATGAATGTTTTTATTGCCAAATGTTACAAACGTATTGTATATTTTAGTAACCTCAAGGCCTTTGGTTGAATTAGAGGGGTCCGTTTTTTAAAAAGGTCCAAAACAAGATTCTCGTTTCATAATTTCTTAGTAAAACCTTCTTGAAGAATTTGTAAAATACCAAATACCAAACTGGGACATCAAGTTCTGTAACTTTATAAAAAGGTAGTTAAGAACCTTTTATAATAATAATAATAATCTTTATATAGCGCTTTTCCACCTACTGTAGTAGGCTCTCAAAGCGCTTTACATAGATTAAGCTATTTACCAGTGTTACAGAACACTCACTGGAGGCAATGTAGTCAAGTGTCTTGCCCAAGGACACAACAACAGTATGTGGGGGAGAGCGGGATGTTATGATGTTTTTGCAATGTTTTGAGCGGGGATCGAACCACTCACCCGCCGGTCGAAGGACGGCCGCTTTACCCACTATTACTGCCGCCCCAACTTTACTAAACCACTTCTTCACATTGATAATTGCTAAACCTAGTGACTCATATAATATTAGGGTTAAAGCTGTCCAAATTTAACAGAAGCATTACGGCAATAATATAAACCTAGTGTTAATAACTTTGTGGTTTCTGTTTTTAAAATAATTTCCTTATGCATTGAGGCATGCTCTCTTTAGAAAATATAAGATGTTAGGGAAAGTTTTTAGCATTAACTTTTCTTCATATTCTTGCGAATATATTCCAAGTAACATTACCGTGACTGTAGTCCATGTTATCGGCTATTTTTATCCTATTTATCTTCTTCAAATGTCTTAAATTGCACACAACTAGATGTGGTTGTATTATGCAAAGTGTCATAAATTCAAACCACTTAGAATAATGACATCAAAATCCTTCATACATACGGCTATCCCTTCATTAGCTCTGCTGCTAGCTGCATTAAACGTACACACTCTCCAGCTTAAGGCCACACAACGCTCGAGAAAGCTGTTATTTTCGCTTCGCTTGCACATGACAAAGAGTAGAAATCATTTTAAAAACAAATCGTTTAGTTTTAAGCGATGTGGTGAAGCCACACCACCCCCGTTAGCTCCAGTGGCACAGCGGACAGTCGTGAGGAGTGACCGCCGAGAGTTGAAGCTTTGACGGACAGTTGCGCCGTCACGAGACGGTGAGGTTACAGCTAGCGGTTGTTAGTTGGAACCGTTACGGGGATTTAGACTTATTTATTTCCACATTTAACAATATTTGGTAGTGGTACAGCTTGTATTGGAAACGAGATGGTTAATGTGTTGTGTAATTGTCGGTGTTACGGTAACGCCACCTTGACGGTATTCTTACTCACCGGAGGAATACTCATCTTCACGCATAGTCCCGCAACGAAGCGCCCACGTCGGTATCCGTCATAGCTAATCGCCTTTAAGAGCTATTTTCAATTATCCGCGGGTAATGGAGAACCTCTGCCGCCTCAGTCAAACAGCGGAAAGTACAGGCTGTAGTCTGCAGTAGTTGTGCGACAGACAGCAGCAGCACTTAAGGATCCTCCCCCGAGGGTTAATGCTCAGAAAAAACGAGGAGCCCTGGAAAGTACATGGGGATATGGAATTTCGTTTCCGGTCAGGGGTTTCAGAGTAAAAGCGGAATCAAACTAGAGACTGTCTGGGCCCCAAGCAGGGATTTATCAAGACTGGGACTTGTGGTACATTTAAAAACGTAGATATATATAATTCAGGTTGTAGAAATTGCCCATAGGTCTGTCTGTTCTCCACAAACTAGCTCCAAGCATGGCGTAAGACTTTTTTTATTAACCCTTTATTATCCCTGTGGGGAAATTCCTAGTTGTCAGCCACACCAGGGAGCGCCTAGCATGTCTTTGATATTGGTGGGAGAAACCGGAGTACCCGGAGGAAACCCACCCAATCATGGGGAGAATATGCAAACTCCCCCCCACCAGTAAATGCATGTTCTTTATTATATTAATTCCTTGGATTTATTTTATGGTCATGTTGAAATAAAAAAACGTTTTGCTTGGGACCTCCTAAGCAGCAATTTGCAGACTACATTGCCTCTGAATTAACATTAAATATGAATAAATTAACAGGGTTCCCACTCTTTTCTTGAAATGGTTTTCCAGGACTTTTCCAGGACATTTTCAAGACTTTTTCAGCTGCTACAGTGCGAATCAAGTCATCACAACTAAGGCTGGGCGATATAGCGATATTATCACATCGAGATATATTTTGAAACAGATGTGATATTGTACCTATACCATTGTATTATAGTTGTGCAAAAATTGTTGTCTTTCACAATGCCATCTGCTTTCCTCTACTTGCAATGCCACACTACTAAAACAATAGTTATTTACTACTTTAGTTCATACACTGCTATTTAACTTGCTGATATCAGTTTAAAAGTCCAAACTCTCAGTCAAACTGTATTCACTAACGTTAGAAAATATTAACTATTATCGGGACTTCTAAATGACTTGCATCTGCTCGCACCAAGGCACATTACCTATCTGGTATACATAATGGCATAAACTGATGAGTTATGTGTTTTGACTCTTTATTTTGATTTATCAAATCTTTGTAACCGTTTTGTCAATTATATTGCTAAAATGAATAGACTTTTGTATAGCTAAATGTGTTTAAATGCAAAATCCATTTAGCCAACTGGTGTATAAAATGGATCTGAAGTAAAATATTCTGACAAACTAGGTAAAATACCAGTATATCTCATATATCCCAAGCTTTGGAAAATTTCTATTTTGTACAATTGTACCTTATATTTTGTACATTTAACCAGATTGCTTAAAGCTCAATGCCAGCTCGTTTTCCTAAAGGCGGGGCCTGGCGGGGCAAACCAACTCGGGGCCAACCGACTCGGGGCCAACCAATCAGAATTGCTTAATGTAAATGAGATGTCAAATTGCGTACTTGCTTGAAAACAGATATTCATGCGTAAAATAACCCGCTTATGCGTTCATCCACAAGAAGGAAAATTATTTTCCAGGACAACGCAAACGCGTTTCCAGGACATTTTACTTTTTTCCCCATTTTCCATGTGTTTTCCAGGACTGGAAAATTGGTCTTTCATTTTCCAGGTTTTCCAGGTTTTCCAGGACGCGTGGGAACCCTGATTAATAAATAGCAACATTCATTAATGAATAAAAATAATTATCAGGAATTAATCACTAATTATCTGTTAATGAAATATACCTTCTTTTTTTTTTTTTTATTTAACCTTTATTTAACCAGGATAGTCCCACTGAGATTACAAATCTCTTCTGCAGGGGAGTCCTGGCCCTGTGTGTGTTTGGGGGGGACTATTGTACATGTTTTTGGTGGTAGGGGAAACCGGAGTACCCGGAGGAAACCTACGCATACACAGGGAGAACAAGCAAACTCCACACAGAAAAGCCCTACCCTTGACGGGAATCGAACCCAAGACCATAAATAAAAATGCTGGAATATGCATAATAATAGCTGTTCAGGTCTCATAGTCGTTACCTTGAAAGGGCAGTGTGACTCCAGGTCATTAAGGCTTAGGAGAGTTGTGAGTTTCACTGTTCCAGTCAGGTGTAGTTGTCATTATAGAGTAAAACTGTTTTTATATAGGTTTCACACACAACAGTGTTTTGTCTGGCCAGGACAGCCTAAATTATATATATGTTTTTAACTTCTCCAGCTTTTGAAAACACTCGTTCACATGGACCAGATGAAGCAGGTGTACAAACCAGTCAGTCTAAAACAAATGTAATGAAACTTTTTAGATTGTGTTGAAAAGGTTCATTGCTTAAGAAAGTTTCACATTCCCATCACTACCTTCTAAGATAACTATGAGACCAGAACAGCATCTGTCAAACACAGTTGAATTGACTAAGTGTTTTGGAGGGGATTAAACGTCTTCACCTTGAAAACTAAGATCAGATACCCTCACTTTAACCTTTTTATAACTTGGAAAATAATCTTTTTTCATGGGTTCAACAGACAAAACTGCTGTAGGAATCATTTCAGTAACAAAAAGTGGTAAAAGAAAAGAACACACAACTCTTCACTTTTATGCTCTTACTTTGAAGGGGCAGGTACCGCTCTGTCCGGGCATCTTTACGACAGTTTGACGCCTCGACTGTTTTCCAACCTCAGTGCACTGTGCTCCAGCCGCAGGGACATTTTGGTTGAGAGCACGCGCTGAAGGTGGAGTGATGATGAAGAGGATGAGCTCAGAGGTGTGTCCTCGTGTCCCACAGCCACTGTCCCGTCTCTGCACGACCCCATAACCTCCTGTAACCTTGTAACCGGTCAAGTCTGAGTGTGTCTGCCTGCACTGAACTGAAACACTATTTTGACACAAGAAAAATATGTATAAAATGTAGTCTAGATATATGAGTAAAGACAACTGAGGATAGTTAAGTTTAGTGTTCAAACTTTAGCTATAGCTCTGGTTAATGCCTGAGCTTAGTCCTAGTTTAACCATTTTAAGGCTAAAATCATTTAACGGGCATTTTTAATTATGTAATAGATAAACACAATAAAATACAGTAATAAGATTGATCCCCAAGATCTAGAACAGAATGACCGTAGCTGCCTATGAACGTCATAAAGCAAGTTAATGTATGAAGTCTGGATGAAGTTGACTACATAAGTGTTAAAGTTAGTATCGTTATAGGTTTAGATATAATACACATTCATCATAATAATTACATCAAACCGCCATAATTCATCCATAAACTTGCACATGTCTTATAAAAGGGATGGGTTTAGTATTTGAGTTCTTGTTCCTGCCGCCTCAGGTAAATAAACAAATTTCTCTGTTCTTGTAGAGTACATGTCCCAAGCTTAACGCTCTATAGTAGCGTTTAGTTAGTCTTCAGTGAGGTGTGGTTGATGGAAATTGTAAATAGTCACTTTCATGTGGCTAATGGTATGTTACATGGGGCTATACCATTGTGTGATGATTGAGGAAATCCTGTATATTATGCCTTTAATAGAAAGCAGCAAATGTTAAGTCAGACAGTAATTCTGCTCTGAATTCAAGTTAAAAGGAAGAGACACGCTGAGCAGCTTTTACAGGCTACAAGTGTTTATTCTCTTTATAAACAAGCATCAGGTACGAATATGTGACGTAGAAAGCCCTCGCCCAATACTTTAAACCTGCTCTTTATGAACCACTGATACTGCGGATGTTAGATTAAACCCTCTATGTCAAAACAAATCAAATTATAGCCCCAAACGCTTTATTTCATCTCTATTCACTTTGATGTGTAATAATGTCTTCAATACTAGTTGTGTGTAAAAGCAACTGAGTCCTGTTTGTGCTGGATGTGTCCGACCTGTTGCAGCGACTCAAGTGAAATGTGTTTTTGTGGAGGTTTTTTTCTACTACTGCTGCATCAGAGCGGGTCACATCCGAGACGGCGCACTGCACCTTTAATGACTGTTTCCCCCGAAAAAAGAAAACGTCTTTAGTGTGAGTCCGACTGAGGATTATTATAGGGGGATGGGGGAGGGAATAATCAGTTTGCTTCATTCTTTGAGGCTTCATCAAAGTTCTCCACAAGATCTGTAAAAAGAGACAGAGAGAAAAAAAAAAAACTTGTCAAATGTTTGTTTAGAAGGAAATACAAAGGAATATTAACTTATGCAGCACAAAAGAGTAGATACACTCAGCACAAAGTCTTGTTTTGATGCAGCTGGTTGTAATTGAGAACAGGTTTGTTTTAATTGCCTCAGAGGGAGTGAACTCCTTTAACAGTGAGAACCAATCTTTACTAAACTGTTGGTAATATTAGTGTGTTGGTGGAGTTTAACTATGCTTTAAATTTCATAAAAACCACAGTAGGCATGGGACTGAAAACCTTGTAGTAAAAGATTGCAGTATGGCGGTATTGTTGTAAATGCTTTTTTTTTCAAATACAAATGTTCAAATAAATTTGTAAATTTCCTCAAGGTCAGGGCTTTAAACCATTTGTTCCACTCATTACACTGGTGTTACTGTTTTATGTATTTCAACACATCAGTTTATAGATTATTTTAGAAAGGATTGTTGTGTAATCGAAGCTGTCTTAAACCGTGGTGTACCTTAAAACTTGCTTTCAGACTTGCAGTTATTGATACTGAATGAGCTATTTGTCTTTGTTTATGTTTATTTTGATATTAGTATTTAGCTATTGTGTACTTGCTTTACTTCCAAATAGTATTTTTCTGTTTTTGGGTTATGTGGAATTTATTGGTATACGTTTTATTTTATAATAATTTATTTTTTGTTTACTGTTTAGCACTTCAGATTTGTTTTTCTGTATTTCTCTTTACGTTATTTGTGTAAAGTATTGGCACCAAAAGGACCAGAATGCACCTGGGTGGGTGTCAGTCAGCCTGCTAAACCCAAACCACAATCTGTGGCATGGACAATGGATTATTTAAACTGTGGAAACCGCATCTTAGTGTTTATTTTAAGTAAGTTTATTTTATGTTGGAGTTAAGTTTGATTAATTTTTGAGAGTCTCCACAGATACTTTTACATTTATTTCTTGCAGCCAAAACAAAACTCACTCTGCTTGGGGGTTTCTGCATTTTGTTTATAAAAATATCTGCTTCTTGTTTAGCCATTAGACCTTAAGCTGAACTGAATGTGTACAGTGTTTTACATTCGGTCACATCCAGATAATATAGGTACTTCCGCATGCCACAGTTTGACCATTGTAAAAATGCTCATCTGAAGAAGCTGGACACATCTCCAATACAGACTAATATTTCTAGAATGTCATGTATTTATCACCAACCCCAGCAGCTCGAGGGTTACAGCAATAACATTAGGACTGAGCAGACGGGCTAAACAACACATTTCTTTCTCTATCATTAAGAAAACCTACATAAAAACAAATGTTGACACTAGATAATACAAGACTGACAGTACGAAAAAAATAATATATACTTTTTTTTTTTATATAAAGTAAATGGGACACAGCCAGGAGTTGTGGACATTATGAGTCAAATACAAACTTCACCTAAAGTCATTATAACATCCAGAAACTGTTTTGTAAATGTCTACACAATGTCTAAGGAGATTGAGATAATTGTTGGTCTGACTGAACTCTCAGCTCTAAACTTCAGATTAGTGTTAGTCTTTTGAGGAGGAAAAATTGATCTGGTTTTACTTTAATAGAAAATAAAATAAAGGCTGGAAGTGAGTGGAGTCTGAGACAGGGACGGTAAAAAGAGAATTGGGTAGTGGAGCTTTAAAACCACAGTAAAACTTGAAACTTGTTGATGTACTTCAACCTTTTCTTTGTTGTTACAACTTTCACTCCAAAAACTCAGGAACCAATGGAGACTGTAGCAAAAGATATTCCTAGATGAGGCGTTTTGTGTTAAGTCAGGTTGCTTAAACGAGAAAGCAACATTATTTTAATTTAATGTGTCTTGTGTTTTTCAAGATGCACATGAAAATTTAGAGTGTTCACCAAATAAAACCTTTGTATACTTAATACCTGCCCGCATAATCAATGGCAATTTGATTTTAAACTAGACAAAATAATGAGAATTAATAAACACCCATTTCTTCTGTTGAATCAAAGTGTTAACCGAGACAGCCAGCTGTGGTTTTACCTGGTACGTCGTCCTCGTCCTCTTCCACAATCTGTTCTTTCACTGCCTTCATGTCCATTGCTGTAAAAATATAGATTCACATAAGATTTACAGCAAGTCTGGAAAGTAGATGAAAGACATGTGTGCAGTTAATGTAAAGATTAACCTTTTGTTTTGAGTCACTGTCTTAAAGGCTACGTACAAATGTTATAGCTGAACATTGTGAAAAAAACTGAATGGAAAGTTTGTTGATGCTGTCATGTTAAAAATGTGCTGGCATCATCACTTCACTGTTTTTTATTTCTTGACTCAAAACTTTAAAATGCAATAGATATATGTAACAGGACACTTTAATGAACAATCAATCCTAGACAACTACTTTTGCTCATTAATTTTTTATTTATTTATTTTTTATCTTTTTTGCTTTCTTCCGTGTCTGGGTTTTAGTGATGAGTAATGCCTTTTGAAAAGCGTTCACAAAGTCTGCTTCATAACAACACTTGAAACAACATTTCCTTTAATAACAATGTTCTGAAGATGGGGGCACAGTGGCTCAGTAGTAGAGCGGTCGTCCTTCAACCGGAAGGTAGGTGGTTTGATTCCCGCTCTCCCCACAGTTCATACTGTTGTTGTGTCCTTGGGCAAGTCACTTAACCCACCTTGCCTCCAGTGTTGTTCACACTGGTAGCTAGAAGCTTAATGTAAGTTGCCAGCTAAATGACTAAATGTAAATGTAAGATTATTTAAGCATGAATAGTGAACGTTCATTGATAAAGTTCATTACATAACATTACCAAAGATTACTGCAAGTTGTACGTTTTACTGTAAAATAGTTTGCATTAATATTCTTTTTAGTCATATGACTTTTAAGTGTAGTTGGTTATGTTGTAAGGAGAATGACATGGTTTTTATCAAGTCTTGTGAGGATAGTTTAATATGTTCTGTTAGATCAAGATGCAATGCAGTTTTTAAACCCATCTGTTTCTAATGTCAGTCCCACTACTTTTTACAAATGTTCAAAGTTGTGTGCGACGTCAAAGCTCATAAGAGTAAAAATCACTTGCAGGTGAGTTTGCTTGGATCATTATTCCTTCCTTCTGTAGTAGATTTAACATCTCATGTGTAGGCCTGTTGCAAAAGTCGATATAGTTGACCTATCGCGCAGTATATGGAAATGAGCGTGATAGTATTTGGCGCTGCAATATATTGCAGCACAGTATGCACAGTATCCAGACAGAGCTAACGGGCGGGTAGACGAGTCAGATAAAATGAAGATAGAGGGCGATATATTCTGCTGTCTGGTCCATTTTAAAGTTGTTCAGAAAGTAGCCTGTTGTTAGCAGCGTGCTAAAGAAAAACAAAATTTATGAGCAACATTTTGTCAAGTTTTGTTGAGTTTCACAAAGTCCTCCCACTGAGAGTTACCATGGAGACTAAGACAAGTGCAAATATTTTGAATGCATTTACTCTCTGCAATAATTTCTTTTAGACTATGTAGTCTCTCCTCTCCCTGCTCCCAACCTCCTTTTATATGTGACCTTTGACCGCCACACCAAGGCACTTTGCCCGGAGGAAACACTACAAATTGATTTTAACATCGCAATAATATTGTTTACTGCAATTTATTCTGGTGCAATATATTGCACAACATAAGTTATTGTGACAGGCCTACTCATGTGTGACCAGAGCTAAATTAATATAAAAGTTTTACAGTGCTGATTTAAAGTGATTGATACACTATAATCTCAAAAAAACAGCTTAGTTTAATTGTAATTTTACTCCATGATATTTAAATCTATATACTAAAACATAAAAGTACAGTTTTAAAGCTCTTGAATTTAAAGTCTTCCATCTAACAGATTTGAATAGGAAACTAGACATTTCAAGAAGCTAATGAAAAGAGAATGAAGGTGTCACTTGAACCGGTTACATTAAAGGGTATTGTTGTGATGTTTTTGTGTTTACTGACCTTGTCGTGGAAACTGCTCGGCCAGTTTGCGGAGGCTGGTGAGACTGTCAGCACCCAGCTGGCTCAGGATCCCAGGCAACATCTCGGTCAGCTGCTTGGTCTCGGCGTGGCCCGTGATGGCGAAGGTGTTGGCCGACAGAGACGCCTGCACTTTGGGATTGTTGAAGTGGATCACTGTGCCGTCGTCTTTTATCATGTTCACCTTAACAAAGAAAAAACAAGACAGACTTGGCATAAGAACACGCATTTAGTCATATTCACTGTAATTATGCAAACAAGTAAACAAAAACTAAGGCAAATGAAGAAAAGGTTTAAACAAATGCATCTGGATGTAGGTTTTAAAATGAAGATGTTTCATTCCTCATCCAAGGAACATTTTAATTCTGAGTTCAACTGGTTAGAGAGCTGAGCTTATAATATAGCTTGTAATAAGGTCAGCTCTGCAAATACAAGACTGTGACCTGTTAATGTGACGCTAACATTAGCAAGCAAACATTTGTCAAACTTTTGGTCGTAATTTAAAACCTTTATTTTTGCCCAAATTAGTTACAATTTCCATCCCAGGGTTTTTTGTCTTGCAAATGCGCAAATGATGGCTAATGGGTAGAAAAGTTGTGTCTGAGACCAGGGTTAAGACTTTTCAGCACTGAGAGTCAAGACTAGAATAATATACGATATACTTGAAGAGATCACAGGGAAAAGTTAAAAAATCCAAACACTACAAGTCCAAACTCACAGAAGGTTGATTGTTTGGCAAATTAGGTTACAATAGGTTTTTATTCCCACAGAGAAATTGTTTCACTGCTGGAGCCGACACATTGTGATCCCGGTGGAAAAGGTGCGCTGTTTGGAGCTACTTCACACAACAGACAAAAAAACACTGCCTGTGATGTGAGCAGGAAAGAGATACGCTACAGTAGCAACACAACAAATTTGCATTAACATACCCTTATGAAAATTAAAGCATTGGTTTTGAAATACTGGCCCTGTCTTTACTAGGTATCAGATCGATAGCAAAAAATTTTGTATCGCCCACCCCTAGTGGCAACCTGTCCGGAGCAGTGGGCCGCTGCTGGACATGTCCCAGTGCCTAAAGTGTGCATGTTTTTTAAGGTTGTCGGAAACGGAGACTATTTAATCTGCTACTCATCGCTCTTCTCACCTCCTCAATCCCTGCGATGTTGTTCACTGCCAGTTTCTTCAATGAGCTCTGGAGTTTTTTGTCATCTGCTGATGCTGTTTTGTGAACAACCTTCTTCTTTCTGCGAGCTGTTCCCTGCACAAAAACAAAAGTTAGTGTAAAAAAAATGAATTGACTGAACAAACAGATTATTCATTTATTCACTTAGTCCTGTTAGAGGTCACGGGTGACTGGAGCCTATCCCAGCAGCTTTGGGCCTTAGGCGGCGTACACTCTGGACAATAACCAGTCGGTCACAGGGCAGAACCAATAATATTTTTTCATACATACAGTATAAAAAGTCTGAAAGTCCACTGATTGTAAGAAATTGTCCCATTTACACCAGTTTCTCTCTTTTGTCTTTCTGAAAACCAAAAAAGACACTGTTCTTTTCAGTCAACATTTTGGTTTGCTATTTCATACATAAAGTGACAAAAATCCCAGAAATGCATACTCTTAACAGAGAGAAGAACAGTAAAACACAAAAAATAAACAGAAACAGGGGCAGCAGCGCCACCAAGTGAACAGACATGGCACAGGGTCACAAAGCAGAGGTTTCCGTCCTATAAAGAGACTGCTGAGCTCAGGAAGAGTGGAGCTCACAGATGCTCAATGGCACCACACACTACTTCAAAAGAGCAACAGCTGACAACACACAACCTCAGCTGTCACCAGGAAATCAATGCAGCTACATTTTTAAAAACTTAAATAAGAATAAGTAATAAAAGGTTCATCGTACCTTTCCTCCTATCCGAACTTGTGCCTGAAGTTTGGCAAGTTTTTCTTGATTCATGGTGTTTAGCTGGAAAAGTGTGAACATGGATTGATCATTAACAAGTAGAAATGACCAAGTGAGAACATAAAATGTTCTTACAATGTTTAACAAGAAACAGTCCAAAATTTTAAAGTCAATTACATTTTTAGTCTTAATATTTTTAAATTACTCTAAAAAGTACATTTAGACAAACTTAAGTCATAATTCCACAGGCTACTAAATATAATCAATGAATGACAGCCAAGACATGCACAAAAACTGCTATAATGTTATAAATACAATAACAGATACAAGTTGTAATCAAAATAAAGATAGCAAATAAAAGCTTGACGTTAAATGAAATATAATTAGTGCACTACACTTTTGGTTTGTGTCTTTTAAGAATTACATTTAAATAACCTTTTCTATTTGTATAGATACAGTTAAATGACCAAGGCCAGAGACGCATTTTAAGATCATATTTATTTAATACTGCGTAGTCAGTTAGGTATTTGGTTTTGGTTCTTTTAATTTTATTTCAGCAAAACAATGGAGCTCCTTAGTTGTATTATTACATTACACTGCCTTTTATCAATTATTAGCTGACTCTGTCTCTGAGGCTAGTATGGCTAATATTAGCATGATAAGGCTAGATAACCGACTCTAGTTCGCCATTTTACTCAACAAAACAATTGCAAAATAGCATGAAAAATGCTAAACGAAAGTAACACGACATGGCTCGGAATATGGCTATTCAAATAAATAAACATTTACCTTTTTAATTAAACTTACGTAGCAGTGTGCTCAGGTTCTGTGGCTGAAAACGAGGATGAAGCAGCTGAGCTAACGCCTGAGTAAAGGCGAAGGACATGGCCACACTTCCGGTTAATGATTTAGCAATAATTACAACAAAACCTGAAAGTTACATCGTTCTTTCTTATATACGGCAAAACACAAGTATAATATCAACGTAGATAAAATTTAAGGTGTGCTAAGATATTTTGTTTAGTTATTTTAGTAGATAAAACAAATTGTAAGCGGTTTAAAAGTATCGTTTTTAGGTGTATTTCCGGTTTTGATGTGGTAATGCGATGTTTAACTTGACTACATGTCCCACAGCCAGCAGCACGCGGTTCTGTGGATGTGACGTCAAAGTAGAGGTTCCAAAAATGGAAAATAAAGTAGAAGCTACTGGAGGAGCGAGGTAGTAGGCAGGTAATAGGTCTCACATGTAAAAACACATGCGCACAGCTCAACGGAGTAGACTTTTATTCTGGAATAAAACTGGTTGGACTTCCGGGGTGGCTAATTTACGGAGCGCTGCAGTCACAACCGTTATAACCGTTAGCTAAGCTAACTACACAACTGACTGAGAGAAGCAACTGTGTGAGAGAAAGAACCGGCAAAAAAAAATGCAGACGTCTGTTGTGAAAATCGTAGTTTTGTCTCTTTTGCAGACGCTGTTATCTTTGTCGGTTTTCCAGGATGTGGTGGACGCGGCAAGTGCACGAGGTGAGCTAAATAATGAACCTTAAAAAGTGTGGTCTTTGATGTTAGCAGAGGCTCTGTAAAGAAGAAGAGGGCAGTTTTTTTAGGAGCATCCTGGAGCATTAAAACAGCATCCTTGACACGACAGACTAAACCAGTCTCTTAGGGTATAATCTGTGCCTTTATATTTTTGTCTGCTTTAACATTATAGAGTACATCTCGGACAGCGTGAACCATCTTAATAATTAAAGAGAAAAATTAAAGTAGCAGGAAAAGTCCCCCGAAGCCTTTCCAGCAAGTAATAAAGCACATATATGGGCACATAGTTTATTAATAAATAGGAATATCTACAATATAAGTCGTCTTGAGATAAGTATTACATAAGAACATGCTGATTATATGTATGGCTGTATGGCAGGCGCATACGTTTACAGAACAAGCCCTGTATGAATTAGACCAGTTTGAATCACAATAAAGCGATGGTATATCAAACAACTGACATTAAAACTATGTTAACTAAATAAATTTGTCAATCGGAATCTCAAAACAACTTTGTGTCAAAACAAGGAGGAATTTAGACGTCAGACACAGACGCATCAATGTAGTTTTATCCAAGTTCATTGTCTTTGTAATATCATGCAGCTCTAATTATAAAAAGCTATTGTCGGTGTCTAAAAATGGCTCCAAGACAACTTTATACTGAAAAACACTGGGGCACAGACCTTAATGCTGCATACAGCCATGGAAATATACAATTCTTTTGGGTCATCTAAACTCCATTCACATGTGAAACAATATTGTGAAATGTAATCGGATGCCTAGAGTAATAAAAAGACACTCTGAGGACACACCTCCACTGATCAACATCCTCATCAAAACTGAAGGTGACAAAGAAGAGTCATGTTGACCCACCTCCTTGTGTTATATTACAGTAAATGGCATTGTATTTGGCATAGTTTAGGTTAGACCTTAGGGTTAGAGACATTTAACACCACTTCCACTGTGTTCTTGTGCTCATTTTCTTCTACTGCTGCAGGATTTGGAGATAACATCAAGTGGAGGTCGCTGGACGATGGCAAAAAGGAAGCACAGGCCAGGTGAGTTCGAGATTGTGACAGTTTATAGAGTTTTTTTTTTTAGTGTAGCTGTTGTGAAACCCAACTGGAAAATGTATTTAGTTTTCATACCAAGGTGCAGTGAGTAAGTTTTAGTGGCAAAAGAAAGTACAGATTGCAATTCCACACCTTACACTCCAGTTTTTTTAGAGCATGTATGGTAGCTCTGCAGGGACATGTTGTTGTCTATGAACAAATCCAGTGGAAATAAAGGCTGATGGCCCAATGTAGGCCCAAAGTTGCTGGGATAGGGTTCAGTCACCTGCGACCCCTAATGGGACTGAGCGGAAGGAAATAAATGAAAAATAATAATTAAATAATTCTACAATAATTGCGACCAATTAATACATCAGCCGAAAACAACAGTTTCCTCACAGTGTACAGTGTTCAGTGTACATGTTTAAAGGTGCATTGTGCAATTTTTTTAATTTTTAGTATTTAGTTGAGCAAAAAGTAATGTATAAAATTGTGTATTTATTCTTAACAAAATCACTTTTTACATTTGTTGATGAAAATAAGCACCTAAAGTTCTTGAAATGGTAATTATCAACACTTGTCTGTGTAAATGAATTGGAAAAGAGTTACCGTATTTTTCGGACTATAAGTCGCACCTGAGTATAAGTCGCATCAGTCCAAAAATACATCATGACGAGGAAAAAATATATAAGTCGCACCGACTATAAGTCGATTCATTTAGAACCAAGAGAAAACATTACCGTCTATTTACATGTGTTTATGTGTGTGTACATGTGTAAATACACACACGAATCTCTCTCCTGGCATTTTCTCAAAAGTTACGTATTTATTATTTCTTAAACATTGTCAACACATTAACTGTACACCACACCTCATTCATTGTTTTACTGATTATATTTCTGCTAGAGGTTAATACTAGAGTTGCTGTCGCTTTTGTGAACAGGGCATTTTGTTTGTGCTAGCTAGCTTACATGCTAGCGGGTTTTTAGCAATTGAGTTAGCGCTTAGCATACCTCGAGTGTTGTGCTTCATTTATTTAAAATCCAAGACCAAGAACAGATATTGGTAATCTGGCAAGTCTGGCAAGGCAAGTTATTCAGCTAATGGTACACAATAGTACACAGAACAACAGGCTGAATATGTATATTAACGTAACACATTAACAGTTAGCTACATATTAGCATAGCACTCACTCCAAACTTTCTTTCTGCTGCTCGATTAACATGTTACCGCTGCTGCATATTTTACTATCTGCAGTTTGTAATCTGCAGAATAGGATTTTCTTTTGGTGGCATTTTGTTTGCATTCAGTCTTTCTCAGTTGTCTTTAAGTTAATATTTCAGTTAACAGTTTTCAGTGGTAGGCTACAGGCGCACTGAGCAGCATAGAGCGCCCTCTCGTGGCTGTAGACGGTAATGTTTTCTATTGGTTCATTTCTCTTGGTTCATTTCTCTCGGTTCATTTTTATCGGTTCATGTCAAATAAATTGATAAATAAGTCGCACCTGACTATAAGTCGCAGGACCAGCCAAACTATGAAAAAAAGTGCGACTTATAGTCCGGAAAATACGGTACATAGGTGGTGTTCACAAGTTTATTTTTATTTTTTTTTGCTTTTTCCCACTCCTTTCAATCATTGTATAATTTTTATCATTATAAAAGAGTTTGTGTCATTAATATTAGACTGCTCAAATAAAATAAATGAAAATGAATGCTCTAAAAGAAAAAGAAAGACATTTTAGTTCCATTACTTCCTTTTCCTACACCTGCCTAGAGAAGACAAACTGAGCACTGTTGTAGTAGAAGTGCACTCACATTAAAGTTAAGGATCTTTATGATGTAAACTCTTTGTTACTGATTTTAAGTTGAATCACCATCAGACCCATTTCCATTGGGTTTGTTCACAGACAAAAGCATGTCACTGCAGGGCTACAGTAGCTGTTCACATGTTCATATAAAAGACCATAAAATGACACCTTTTCATGTAATCTCAGTCTGTAATATCCACATTTTTATTTTTTTTAGTGGGCTGCCGATGATGGTCATTATCCACAAGAGCTGGTGTGGAGCCTGCAAAGGTAATCAATTAAGAATTTTACTGTTTGGTATAAAATAAATGCATCCCATTTATCTAAGGCTAAACTCTGACCCTTTTTATTTATTTTTTTATAATATATCAGCACTGAAGCCTAAATTTGCAGAGTCTAAGGAAATCTCCGAACTTGCACACAACTTTATAATGGTCAACCTTGAGGTAATAAGCACATATTGCAAGTCCAATAACCCAGAAAATCAATATAATCTTCTTTTTTTCTTCAGTGGCTTGTTTTCCAGCTGCATTTTGTAGTTCTTATCTTGTTGTGGTCGAGAACATGTACATACCAGGTCACTCGTATCTGTTCCAGGGGCCTTAAGTTAATTGTTTGTCCTGTGTTTGAACAGGACGAGGAGGAGCCAAAGGACGAAGCCTTCAGTCCCGACGGTGGCTACATTCCTCGGATTCTTTTTCTCGGTACAAACAGGTTTTAGTGTTGACATATAAACAGATGTGGGGCCACAGAACAAGAGTGAACAAAGCTTTAGACTTTTTAAGCTTTTTGACTTAATGTAGCACATGTTTAATAGATTTTAATAGAACAGTGTTTTCCAAACTTATTTTGTCATTGGACCCATATTTCAAATGAACCAGGACCTATTTCCCTGATCTGTTTTAGCTTTAGTTTGAGTTTTTTCCTCCTTTCTAGTTCCATTTAATTGATTCTAATTCTTTTTAGTCTTTCGTAATTCGTATCGTCTTTCCTGAACAACTAAAGCAGCACATTAAATGTCTTTGACTTTCACAAATATTTTTCAGAATGTTTGAATTGACTTTTTTATTTTTTTTTATCATTTAAAATACAAGTATTACTATTGTAACTTTACATTTCATAGTAAATACCTTGATTTACTAAAGAAAAGCTCAAAGCAGTGGGCTGCACGTGGCAGAGTGGTTAGCACTCCTGCCTCACAGCAAGAAGGTTGTGAGTTCAAAACCCGGCCGACTCGAACATTCTCGGCCGACTCCGGTCTTTCTGTGAGAAGTCTGCGTGTCCTCCACATGTTACTGTGGGTTCTCTCCAAGAGTGACTACTATTATTATTATAAATGTCAGCCCTGCGACTAACTGGCCACTGTCCAAGGTGTACCCCTATCTCAGGCCCAAAGCCGCTGGGATATGCTCCAGTCACCCGCGACCAGAGGTGGAAAGAGTAATACAATTTTGTACTCGAGTAAAAGTACTGTTACTTCACTGAAATTTTACTGAGTAAAAGTTATTGCGTTACTTTTTTTTAAACAGCTGGGATGGGGGTAGTGTAGTTCAAAAAAAGACAAGACAAGATAATATAAATCCCCTGTACCTTGTGACCTTCTGGACTTCATTGAGGAGAAGAAATCTTCATCTGATGAATGTTACTCATCTTGCTCCACCGCTGCCTCTGCCATCTGGTCAAGGTGTTGTCTTACATAGACCAGAATTTCAAAAGGCATATTTGATATTTCTGTTAATTCAGAAACTGCAAAGATTAATTTTACTACACCTACAACATTATTCTACAACGTCTCCATCGTTCCTGTCAGTTTAGCGCGTTTGTTCTCCCGCCCATCAATCAATCAGTGGAGTAGTTTCCGCATTTGATTTTTTATTGTATTTATTTTTTTACTCAGTAACGATATGATTTAAAATGTAACGAAGTACAATACTTCAAACAAATTATACTTAAGTAAAAGTAAAATTACAGATTTTAAAAACTACTTTAAAAAGTAGAAGTACACAAAAAAGCTACTCAATTACAGTAAGCGAGTAAATGTAATTACTTTCCACTTCTGCCCAGCTAATGAATGAATGAAAAGTTAGTCGATAAGTCAATTTTATGGAATTTATTCCAGTTAAGAATAAAATTGTGACCTTTTATATTTCTCTTCCAGATCCTCTTGGGAATGTTCATCCTGAAATTACAAACAAAAATGGAAACCCTAACTATAAGTACTTTTACAGCAACGCAGAGCAAGGTAAAAGTACATTTTATTTGATCATTTTCTTGGTGATGTCTATTCTAAGCAGTTGCAGTTCAGAAAACACTATAACACAATCAAGCAGGAATTCAAAAACAGTGGCTTAGTCAGGAAAAGGCAACAAAAATGGAAATGACAGCATGACATTTAGATGAATCATAAAAAAATTGCTTGCTGCAGAACATTGTATTTCATAAGGTACTTTGGGATACATGGGGTCTGCTGGAATGGGCTCACAAAGGAAAAACCTGGATTCAGTTTTTTACAGACAAATCCGGCACATTATGCCTTTTGTAAAAAAAAGTAGCCTAAAAGTGGTTTACAGATGTTTTTTCCTCTTCAGTTGTGTCCGGGATGAAGGAGGCTCAGGAGACGTTGACCGGTGACGTCTTCAAACGTGTCCACCCCGGAGATGAGCTCTGAAGAGGGAGGCAGACGCTGGCATCGGTCTGTAAGGGCTACACTTACCTGGGAAACCTGGGAAAACCATTATTTATATATTTACACACTTTAAAAAAAAAAACAGAGCCAACCGTTAAAAACAGCAGAGCTTCAGTATTCTTACATGGTTTTTCTTGCTGTAATAATTTACTGTTATTCTCTAAATGCCATAATCATGTGTGTTTGATCTGTAGAGGATGTCAAATAACTCCTAACAGCCAAGTTATTAACTTAAATCTGAAAATACTGATGGAAACATGTCTTAATTAAAAATGCCAGTTTTAGAATCAGCTCAGTTTCACAATTTAAATATATCAGTGTAGTTTTCACAGAACATCCATGTTTCAGAGGAAAAAATGTACATTATTATTCATTTTTTACATTTAATCTTAATAAGAACACGGACATGTATACTTTCTGGTAGACTTAGGAATTCTGGTCCCATCTGCCACTTCAGAGTCTTCAGGTCCAGCTCCTCTTGTTATTATGTCAATATTTAGGTCATTGGAGATGGACCTGTTAGGTAGGCCGGCAGCCATGTAGATGCAAAAGCAACAAGCATGGCTTCCTGTCCGTGCCCCCTTGTCAAACCTTCTGTATTCCTTCAGAATCTTTTAAAATAAACAAGACACCACATATACAAGGGAGAATCAGGTTATTGACTATTTCCAATACATTTGCTGCAATAAAAATGTAAAGTAGCGAGACAGCCATTTTAATGAGACTGGCTTCATTACCTTCAGTGTTTTCAGATGTTTTTCAAAAAACATGATCCATATCCCACCATTAGCCACGAGACATTTTAATACCTGCAGTAATGTGCTTCCAACATCCTCTACTGTCTTTATCTGTGACAATATTTACCTTTTTTTCTTTTTCTCGCAGCTTGTGACATGTCTCATTTCTTTTAAAGGGATAGTTTGGTATTTAGTGAAAGCGTGTTGATGAGATACTAGGGGCTTACTGTAGATATGTATGGCAGCTTTTATGTGGCCTGTGTCAAAATATATAGTAGACTCTCAGCACTATAAAGTGTAATGTAGAGCTCTAATTTTTGATTTTAGCTTCGCACAATAATGGAAACTCTATTGTGGCTTATGCAGACTATAACAGACAGTTACATTTTTGTGGCTGTCTGATACAGTTTAGTGTTTTTTATTTTTAATTTGTCAAACTAGGGTCATTGTTTTACTAACCCTGTCCAGCCAGACTGCTTTCTCATTGTATTAGAGATATTAGTCTGGGAGTTTGAACAGGATTTTAAGGCAGGACTATGGGCGTAACTGTTTGCTGAGTAAACCAATCAGAGATTATACCATCATGGCTGTCGGGAGAGAAGTTGCTGTGGTTTTAAAGACATGCCCAGGTTTTTAAGAACAGAAGCAAGCGCAGTATCAAACAATCACTCCGAATGCGGCGGACATCTTGACTGTTTGTTGCGCTCAAAATCCCGCCTCCCTCACTACAATTGGCCAGTGAAGAAAGAGCCGGAGTAGAATACAGAGCTGATTGGACAATCCCAGACCGATTTTTGTGTATGCAATGAGAAAGCAGTCTGGCCAGGCTGTTATTTTAATACATTTTCACAGATGATATATTGTAAATGAACATCTGCAGAATCAGATACAGTACAATGTGATTCCCACCCTTTTTTTTGTGTCCGAGTAGGTTATCTTTTCTCCTGGTTATTGACTGTCTTATTGCTGTATCTCTATAAACATGATGCCTTAGGTCTGCTCCAAGCCACAGTGTTCCAAACTGCTTTTAGAGAAACTTCCAAAAGCTCGATTTGTTCCACGCAGCAAACTGTATCGTCTGTTAAGAGCAGATGTATGGTAATAAAATCTAATGTGATCTATACTCGGGCTGCACAATATATCATTATTGTAATTTGGTTGATTTCAATAACTCTATACTATTTAGTTTTATAGACTTACTTTTTTTTTTACTGGTTTTGACCCGTTTAGTCCTACTGTAATCTTTGATACTGGTCTATCTCCAGCTTTGACGAGTGAAAATTAGTCCAGACAGTTATTTCTTCTTTCTTTAAAAGAACATTCAAATATCTTGGGTAATATTGTTGCAGATATCATGCAGTCCTAGTATATACACTAAAATAATTGTAACTTATTGGTTAAAATCACATGGTACCACATAATCATGATGCAGCTGTTCTGAGACATGTACAATAAATCATCTGTGAAAACATATCCCTAGTTTATCTGAAATTAACCGATTTCTATCACACGCTCCTTGTAAAGTCTCTTTTGCTCCATATTCACAAGTCCTTTTCAGTAAACAATGTTACTGTCAAACATCACGTTATATCATAAAGATATTGTCCCAGCTTCAGTAACTTTAATCATAATCTGAAAGCTACATTTGTTTGATTCACTTTAATAGACTAGAATATTTTATATTAAAAGGTGTTCACTTCCATTTTCCACCAGAACATAGTTTAGTCTCTTCCTGTCCGTTTTCCCACAAATATGAAACCCTGCCAGCTTTCTACTGTAGGAAAAGCATTAATTTATAAATACTACACTATCCTTTAAAACTGGCCTTGTTATATTCTGAAAGGTTCATTGTCTCGATGTATTTTATACTCCGCCAAATGGCAAAATAAAGTTTGTTGTATTGACTAATATTGCTTTTTCATCTTTTTATTTCAAGTCTCACACAGAAACAACGCAGCAGGTAGAAGAGTATCAAATCTTTATTCTCTAAACAAATGATCCCTTATGGTTTGTCAAACAATGTCTCAAACAAAGACTAATAAAGCTGCTAATTAAATGAACAGAAACAGAAGTTACGCAATTGCTTTTTCTGATGTTAAGCATTTAGTAAATTTCATATAAAAATATATATTAAAATGTGGTAAAAGAATTTCAAATGCATCTAACAAGCCTTAATTACTATTAAACTCTTGAGGAATGCTGGTTTAAGGAATGTATTAGCTCAGTTAAAGGCATTACAATTTTGTTTTCTGTATTGCTAACTTTCAAATACAGTAAAATCCTGTGCTACGAAGCCAGATGAACCAAACCCATACATGTTTCTACCTAATTAGACAAAACCTCAATCCTAATCTGGATCAGTGGCATCACAAGGCGGGTTAATAACTTGTTCAGTTAAGCCTGGGTTTCTCTGGAGCTGTGAGCATCTTTGTGTTAAACAGTCAACATTTAACTGGTAATGACAACAAATCGAAGAGATGTGAATGTGAAGACAAAACACTGTATCGGGCAGGAACCAGTTTGTGTAACCCTTAATGGGAGATCGCTTTAAATAGTTGCCAGTTAAAGTTAAATGCTTACTATACTTTTCCATTAATGATTGGTCAGTGGGCTGTATTTTATGAGTAATATTACCCAGCCATAATGGTGCATTCAGGGATAATTCTATGAGTTGAAAAATGCACACGAACGCCTGCTAAAGTCGGAACAACACATTAATAACTTGATAATTAAGTGTACGTCCAGTTTTTGTTGAGATAGGCTTATTAAGACTACAGTATATGTAAAGCAAGCTTCTTCCGCTTATCCAGGGCCGGGTCGCGGGGGTTTAAGCAGAGTCGCTCTTCTGCCTCCCCAGACACGTCGGGAAAACCGAGGCGTTCCTAGTCTTCCCTGGGGTCTCCTCCCGGTGGGACATGCCCGGAACACCTCCCAGGAAGGCGTCCAGGGGGTCCAGAACAGATGCCCGAGCCACCTCAGCTGACTCCTCGATGTGGAGGAGCAGCGGCTCTACTCTGAGCTGACAACATGAATGCACCATAACCCCTCAAAGTTCCCTCTCTAATGCCGTAATCTGGCTTCGTAGAACAAGACCCCATCGTCTGACCGTTGGAAGGCAGAGTATATAAGAAGAACTATTGTTAGTCTCTAATTACACTAATTACACAACGCTAATGCTGCAAAATCAGCAGCACATACAAGACTATAAAAAGCCATGTGGCATATTATAATATAAATTACACAGCTACACATTGATTATTATTAGAAGTGATTGTTTGTGCACGTACCATTCATTTCCAGTGTAAAGGACCACCGCCGACTAAATTTGACACAACAGAACAATATTATTGGACTTCTATCTCCAACACAGGGTTCCCACAAGAAATCATTTTACACAATTAAAAAGAACAGTATTTTCACATAATGCTTAAATTTAAATTGCCTTAAATTTCTCTGACTATTCCCCTCTGTCACTCTTCATTTGTCAGTCACTTTTTTTATTAAATCAGAAGAATGCTTTAGAACATATTCTTCTTTATGTTGTTTATGGTTCAAAACAGCTGGATAAAAGTTGTATATTGATATTTATTTTTGTGTCTTATTTGCCCATTTGTTTTAGTAAAACCAAAGACAAGTCTATATCCAATAGTGTTAAATTAAAGAAATGTCAATGTAAAGTGGCTATGAAATTTTGTTTGTCCCAGTGGTGGTGCTGTACCAATATGATAGATCAAGATTTGCGCAGAGCTGTGGCACAACTCGGGCATTAACCAGTTAGAACCTTTTTTTTTTTTTTTTTTTTTACTGTCTTAAAACTTGATTTGGCCAGGTTTTAAGTGGATTTAAACAGGTCACAGAAGGATTTGGACAGGTTAAAGTGCTTTAACTTCAGCTGTAAGTAGTTTTGAGGGTTGGGATTAGACAGGATATAGATGGATGCAGACTTAAACTAGTTAAAAAGGCATTCAACCTTGTTATAACCAGGTTATGGATGTGCTTTAATTGGTTTAACACAGACCATAACCAGTTACAAATAAATGTAACCTGGTTAGTACTGGATTTGGTCCATTTAAAGTCCATAAAGGTTGTTTGTCCACTGGGGCCATTGACTGTTTTAGTCAGACTAGGGGAGAACAATAAGTCCCAGAACAGAACAAAAGTTATATATAGATAGAGAGAGAGCAATATACTGTAGATATCTATATCTCTCTAGATACATCTATAGATCTATAATATAGTATAGATAAAATATACATAGATATACAGTATAGCTAGATGTATAGATATATGTAGATATTTAGATATGTGAGAGTGAATGGTTGTCTGTCAGTGGCTGTCTCTAAATGTTAGCCCTGCGACTAACTGCCACTGTCCAGGGTGTATAATAATGTAACTGTACCTCTTTGAGCTAAAACAAAGGGAATAAAATAGAGTAGTTATTTTTAGGTTATTAGGGTATTTTTTTACTTTATTATTTTAGTGGAAGTGTAGTTATTCTTAGTGTTACCAAAAAAGTACATTGTTATGCATCAGAAAATGTTTATGTAGTTTTTTCAAAAAAATCTTAAATACAGCTCTGGAATAAATTAAGAGATCACTTTAAAATGACCAGTTTCTCTGGTTTTACTATTTATAGGTATGTGTTTGGGTAAAATTAACATTTTTGTTTTATTCTATAAACTACTGACAACATTTTTCTCAAATTCCAAAATAAAATATTGTAATTTAGAGAATTTATTTGCAATAGGAAAGTGATGACCACAGAAGTGTTTTTTATACTTTTCCTTATTAAATAAGATTTGGTTCAGGTGATCACCTCATCAGTAGAATGAGATGTGCCTGTGTTGGGATTCAACAGTCATTGGAATGGCTTCCATACTTGTAGAGATGCTGATTCAATGGAAAAATTGCAGTGGTCTCTTAATTTTTTCCAGAGCTGTATTTTCCTTAAGTCTTTATGACCCCATATCTACTATTTTCTTTTTAATGTGACTTGGGCAAAGCACATTTATTCTGTAAGCGTATTTCTGCTGATAAAAAATAAGTATAGAAATTCTGATCATCAAGAAATAAAAAATCTAGGCAAGAAAAAGAAGAAGAAAAAAAAAACTGGCTTAGGGTTCAGAGGGTTAATTATTTCCCTCTAAAGGTTTTCCAGGACATGTGGGAACCCTGACATTTACAAAGAGGTTTCTACAACAGCAATAATTAATTTTCACACAAGGAGGCTGCTTCCACATTCAAAGCATTTTTTTTGCACGAGGCGTTAGGACGGTCCATGAACAAACGGAGCTGAGCCTCCTGTGTCGCTGCTGCTGCGGTTGGAGTTTGTCCTTTAAAGATACAGCGATATAGGAAGAGGAGGTTTGTTTATCTGTGGAAACGATGGCAGCTTCAAACCTAAAACCTTCCCTGCTTGGCGTCTCCGATGGCTCCCCAGACGTCGAAGACAAACTCGTCGGGGAAGGCAAAGTCTCCAAGCGTCTCGTCTAAAGCCATGGCAAATTCATCCGGGTTGTTCTTGTCTCGGCCGACCTCCACCATCGTCGCAGCTGCAGAAACAAAATCACAATGTGAAGTTACAGATGGCTAAGGTTAAACAAATGAGCATGATCACAAAACACAACAACAAATGCAAATGCAGTGTGTGCATGTAATCAGAGCTACATACCTAAAGGAAACAGGAACTGAATTGTTTTTGAGTTTTACTATTCGATTTTATGTTCTGTGTTTAGTTTTTGTGACTTGGCCTTAAGGGCCACTGTAGTTCTCTTTAGGACTTGCTTTTTTAACTGCTACCTAATCCAAAAGGTAATATCTATTGACAAAAATAAACGTAGCAGAAACACCTCCAGAAGCGCATATTAAAAAGGTAAAATCTAATCTGATAATTCTGAATCTTTTACATTTTTGTATAAAATATAAAGAAATGGTTGACCCGACTACTAATGTGTGTAATTTTGTGGACACTTTTTTAATTAAATCTTTGTTTTGGAGTTTTTCTGCACATTACAATAGCTTATTTAGCTAAAGCCTAGTCATTGCACTGTACATTTATGAGTTCACTTACCAAGCTCAGTGTCTCTGATGCCCATGTAGCTCTCCAGAAGGTCGTCCACTTTCTTCACTGCTTTATCCTCAAACTCTGTCGGCTGCAAACAGAAGGAAATGGATCAAACTGTACAGAGTGTATTCTCAAAATCCTCCAATATTTTCACGACTTTCTTTACAATTTATTATCAGCCATCTACAATAAACTATTCCTTTCAGCTTTAAAGTCCACTCCAGAAACTACAGCATCCTCAAAGGGTCAAAACTCAAACTTAGAATTCCAAATGGTTAAACCGATTGGCATAAGTTGCATTGTGAATAAAAAACCAGCAGAGTTTCAAACTAGAATCAAGGAACTAAATACCATAATTATATATTAACAAATATAATTTATAGGTCAATTTTGAATTGTATCAATTTCAATTTATTTACAGGTAAAACTATTCTCTAAATGTGTGTATAAATAACAGTGGGCAGCAGTAAGAATAATATCTCACATTCAAAAGGTCCTCAAACTGGGAAAAATCAGAGACAAGAGACTGTAGCCAAGAAACACTGAGCAGTCTGGCGCCTCAGTTTTGTGTTAAAGCATTAAAAAGAACATACACTTAAATAAGGAGGTGTTTGTCGGTGTATTGTGTTACATTAAAGCATATAGACTGGGTGTTTTTCTTATTATTAAGTAAACCACATGCTGCTTGTAATTATATCTTTACAGGACAGTCAGTCACTATAACGTTTTTCAGAGTTAATGTTGAGCTAAATGTTGTCCCTCTTGTGGAGGCCTGGAAAACCGCAGCCCTCTCACTATAAACCTGAGCATGCTCAAGCTTTGATAGCTGGTTCTATTACCTTCTGTTATATGAACCTCAAGGTGGACCGCCTCAGCCACGTCCACTGCCAGTCCTGCGCGGTTAAACCAATGGGAGATGTCCACAAGTAATAATCTAATACGTAAACGATTTATTGTTTATGATAGTACTGTACTGTAAAGTCATGTAAAAAAAGGTTTTGTTTGGTTGAGCATTTGCGTCGGCCCGGGGAGCCCTGCCGTTGGCTCAGCCTTGCTGCGGGGGTTGCTGTCAAGTTGTTAAACCTGTTTGAAGTCATTTTTTGCTTTTAGACTAGTTTTCTCTGTAAAGCAGACCATGGAAAATTCAATAAAGACTACAGCTGATTTTTGTCTGCCTGCCTCCAATACTGTGTTTTTGTAGAAGAGCTATTTTGCAAGCAGCTCAAGGAATAGGATGGTGTTTACATTCCATAGCAAGCAAACAGTGCGGGTTGTAAATTTTATGTTTCCTCCTGTAAAAGCATTTATGCCATCTTGGTGAGCTTTCTTCGCTGTTCCAAATCCAGTTTCTAATCATAAGCCTTGGTCTATTCATTAATCGGCCCTGTGTGTTTAAATTATTGTTAAATAAACTGGTGAGGCACTCAATATAGAATCGGGCCCTTCACAAATCTAATTAATGCCCAGCTTTTTTTCATTAAAGGTGGAAAAGCCTCAGATGATCAGAACTCAAACATCCTGTAGGGGCAGAGGTTCTCAAAAACTCAAACAAAGTACCACCTTTATGGCAATAATTCAGACGTCTAGGAATATTTAAGTTTTACTTTAATACCTATAGACTAACATTTACTGGATATAGCCCACAAGTCTATTACGTTATATCAGACATCACACAAGAACAGAGCTTTATATTTAAGACAGGAGTGAAGACTCTCAGCAGGTGTAGTAGTATAGTGTCAGTGGTTTTCTCACCTCATCCTCGACTGTAGCTGGACCTTTGGAGCGCAGTCTCAGAGTCGCTCTCCCTGTACCGAGCTTATTGTCTCCTGCAGGTTTGGCACCTTTAGACCTGGGCTCCAGCATTTCTGAAAACACAAAACTGCTCATTAGGGCTGTACAATATAGCAACTAGAGATGTAAAAATATATTCTGTGTCGTTATCAGATGATTTACTTTGTGATATATTATTGTGAGATACAGATACTTGTAGTAATGTCCAAGTTTTGTGCAGAAGACGGACTATGAAAAACTTCAAGTATATGATAGACATTGGGTGATTCAGTAAACTTACATTAGAAATTACACAACACTGTACAAGTAATTCACAAAATCCACTTTTGCACCATAAAGTGCTTATGACTACGTTTTCACAGATATCATAATTTATAATTTATTTATTCAGTTGTAATCTTATTGTTTAATTGACAGTGGACTGAGCTCTGGCGGTGGATAAATCTGGACTTACATTAAGACTTTGGACATTTACAAATACATTTTGGCTGATTTCTACAAGATCTGCTCACACACAGCAACATGTCCCAGCAGGTGCTCACATGCTTAAGAAAAAATATCATTAATAATAATAAAAATAAAAAAAATAAAAAGATTTGTACTCACCGAAGGCTTTCATTGGCTCGACCAGTTTGAGTGTGAAGGACTTGTTTCGGGGCAGCTCCTTCAACATACGGGCCACCTCATAATGCCGTGTCCCGACTATGTTCTGTCCATTTATGCACTCTATATGATCGCCAACACAGATCACCTTCACTGCGTCCATGACACTGCCCTCTTTGATGCGCTGTCGTGGAGAGAAGACAAAATACCATTTATAGAACAGTATAAACCAATGCCCCCCAGTGTACTTCCAATTTAACTTACTGTGTCGACTTATACATAGTCTTAAACAAAAGATATGATTTTTTTGAAAATGTGAGCCATACTTGGGGCTGAACAATTTGGGGAAATAATCTAAATACAATTTTCTTGCAATTCAAGATTATTTATGCAATCATTTTCTTTATCCACAATCAATAAATATGACCGAGACTTAAACTCATTTTTCTTGTTGGCCAGGTCTGTATGTTATTAAGAAATGAAAAGATGCATAAATTTACATGAATGACATTTTCATTTAACCATTTAAATCACTCTGGGCTTGGCTCATGGACCAAGTAGACAAACTGTGGGGTCTTTGTTCTGTCTCTTGAGGCATACTTCATTTTTCTTTGACAGTGATTATCTTTAAACGGCCGATAAAACCTTTCGGTGCCATGACGAGGACTTAGTTTTGTTCTGCTTTAGCTCCAGTCATCGAGAGTAAGCTGCATTTCCATTTTAGTTCAGAGGAAATAAATATTTATATGTAGCATGACAAATTGAGATTGAGGCCCCCCCAAATTGAGATTGAGGCCCTAAATATAGTAGTAGCCCATGGGTCCCCACCTTTCTAGATCCGACCCTGCAGGACGCTCATGTTCAGAAAATACGGCACATATTTCAGACTCAAGAGTCAACACAGCCTCGAGGTAAATATAGCTGTATTGTGTAACATGACCAATAACTGTGGCCTCTGATTTTACAATCTCCATTTTTAATATTGTATTTAACTGCAAATGTTATTAATGGGTCAACATTATCCATATGTGTTATAACTAAAGCCAGATTTTGTCATACTCAATTATTTTTAAAAGTTATTAATCATAAAGTTTAGAAAAATACAAATAATGTTCAAAACAAAAACCTCTTTTCAATTCCCTGAGAGTAAATGGATTAATAGGCTTTTGCTGCTGATGCATTGAGTGCTATCTTTTGTTGTTTTTATTGATTATATTGTATGTGCAATAAATTAAAACAAAGAATCTGGGTAAAATAATGTCTTTAAAAGGTTATACATTCATGGATCAGGCAGACGTTAACACAGGCTGCAGTGCTGCTACTGTATCACATGGTGGCGTGTGTGAGTCAAATCAAGTGTATGAGACAGAATAAGCTCATTACAGTGACTACAGCCGACATAAACCTACCACTAGACCTATAATCCAACACAGAAGTCAAGCCAAACGTGAAAATCCGGTCAAATAGTACAAATTAATAATGTCACAAGCATAAATTATAACAAATAGGACTTTTTGTGGTGGAAAACTGGTCCCGTTTTACTCTTTTTTAAATAAAAGGAGAAGTTTACTGCTGCTGTTGGGGGAGAGGAGGGAGGAGAGAGGCTGAGAGAGGAACGGCAAAAACAAAATCAGGTAGTGCAGCTTTAATTTCTCAAACTAAAAAGGTCTCAAGAAGACCCAGACAATACTCTTAGGGATAGAGACCAGGTCAAGAACAAGAACAGGGAAAGGTAAAAAGGAGGTGTTAAAAAGCATATTTCTTTAGATTTAGATTTTTTTTTTTTCATCTAATCACAATTATCTGGACAAACAAGCCACCTGTGTCGTAATTTAAAAGCCTAATACCTCTTCGTTTGAGACCAAGACAAGGCTGAGACCTTCAAGAAGTAGTCTTTTGAGGTTTCCACTGGTAATATCCAACTAACAAATAATTTCCTCAACCAGCTAGAACGAGCCCACTGTGTTATACTATTCCAGTTTCTACCGTATCATTCTTTGTTGTTTTGCGCTCACCTTTATAAAAGCGAAGCCCGCTCCGTTGTCTGTGATGGTGAGGCCCAGAGCGTCTTCAGATTTATGCACTTCTACTTCCTTCTTGATCCCTCTGATGTGGGCGAAGATGAAATCCTCCAGACCGATCTGACCGCCCAGCAGCTTGTCCATGTCGATCTTGTGGGTGTTGAGCGTACAAAACAGGATCTGTACAAAAAAGGCACACATAAATATTATTTACAGAGACAAAACATTATAACTTTATAGACACTGAAAATTAAAATAATTTTGTTTAGAGCCCCTGATTTTAATGCTTTTTCTGTCCTTTGACGGGAATAGGCAGAAAGTAAAGTATTTGTACTTCATAACTGTACTCTAAAGTAAATTTTTCAGGTATCTGTACTCTACATAACTATTTATTTATCTGGCAACTTTTTACTTTTACTCCCTACTTTTTAAACATAGGTATCTGTACTCCTACTCAAGTACATAATGTGAATACTTTTACCACCTCTGGGAATGGGAAATACCAGCTACTAAATGTGAAAAACGTGTCATTTATAAGAACTGGCCAATGCTACAAATGATGAATATTAAAAAATAATCTCTAAACAGAAATCTGAGCAGGATTTATAAATAAAAGGTGAGTGTGGCTAGTGACAGAGTGATGCTAAAGACAGACTTATCAAGGAGCTTAGATTTTATTGCAGCAGCTCAGTTTTGCAGCTTTTTCCATGTCTGGTGTCAGGAGAGTGTTGTTTATGTGGACCTCAAGGGACAAGAGCTGAACAAGAGCTGCACGAGCAGCAAGAACCAAACCAGCAAAACAACCTTTAGTTTTGTTTCTAAGGCTGAAACAGTTCCCTCAGCTGGACATCTCCAATGTAACTTTCCTGTCGCCGAGACAAGGAGTTTGTGAGTGGCACACTTTACAGTTTAAATACAAGGAGCAGAAATAGGCCAATACACTGAACCCTAGAGTTCGTATTTGTACAAAATACACTAAAATAACCTACTGTTATGTACATATAGTTTTGGATAAACTCTACTTCTGACAAATATTGCGCCGCAGACAGTCCATTTGTGTGACCAGTGGACTTCCGCGTTGTGTTTTATTGGTGTGTGTGGTGGCTTCGAGGCACCGAGAGTGCGTTTAGAGGTGTGTGCTCCTGTTTATTCTCTGACGACATGAAACCAATAGCAATTAGCACGTAGCACCTACTGCCAGACATCCAGCCCAATCTCTATAAAACAATACATCATGTTAGCAAACATTGTTGTCAGAGCAAAGCTAAGTAATTAGCGCCGTCAGATGCCACAACAGCGTTATTACAGTACACGTATGAGTGCATTAATAGTCAAAGGAGATTTATACAAAGGATATATGGACATAAGAAATAAAAGGATGACAGTGGATTATAAACTGACCTCTTCTCAGTGGGACATATCAAAAGGGAAGAGGAAATGACACAGCACTGTATTTATATGACATTTTTGGGACAAACAGAGAAGAAACAAGGCGGAGCTGGACGACCCAATACACATTATATAGAAGACACTCAGGATCTGGATGTCAGATAAATAAACAGTAATTTAACCAAATAAACAACATTGTGTAATTATACACAATTACAATACGGACCAGTTACAGTTGCACAGAGACCAGGCCCCCACCCTGGGATGAATATTCTCATCTATTAAAATCCTCTACGTATAATAAACAGTACAACCCTGTTTTTAACAAAGTACTGTGAAAATCTACTTGGGGTTTAAACTATTTACCCCCAACAGAAACTCAGGTACAGTCTGTTTAATACACAATAGGACATTCCTTCATATAACTTCTTAATAATGGCTCTTTGCCCGAAAAACATATCCTCTCTGCTTCCACCAGCTTTCGAGGGAGAGCTTTAACAAATACCGAGGCAGGATTTAGAGCCTGACTTCCGGGAGCCGCTCTGGAAAAATCATTTCATCAGGAGGACGACCTTTGTGCACCAATCAGGCTCTGAAGGCTCTGGCAGCAAAAGCCGTCTTTGTTTGGGCCCTCTTTATGTTTCACTGTTACAGGCGCATTGGCAGAGCAGGCTTCTGTTGCCGTGGGTAACCAGGCAATAAAAGGAAGGGATAATATAAAGGAAGAGTAGGCCGCTATGAAGGAGGTAAACACAGGAAAAGAATACAATCAAGACCAATATTAGACTTTTACCAAAAACCAAGTCAAAAACCTAATCCACTGTATTGTACTTTTATTTTATAACAGGAGGCATTTCTATAAGAAACATTAATAGTATGAGCGCTCCCAAAATGATTGTAGTCTATCAGTTATTACATACACTATAATCAACAAAATAATGCAGCATGGACTAATTTTAAGTGTTGTGACAAAAGCTGCATTTTATTATAAGAAAAACAAAAGCAACATTTAGACAATCTCACATTTTGCCTTTTTAGTTTTGTGCACAGACAGACAGGGTACATATAAATGACAATAACACTATCAATCATTACTGTATAAAATATCTGGTATAAACTGCATCCGTCATTCTATAAATTTATAAACAAGCCAATGACTAGAGTTTATCAAGACCAGGACCAGGACCAGGCAGGAGTTAGAGAATCACAGAAATGATGTGGATGAATAAACTAGAGTCCTCCGTGTCTTAGATAGGGCTGCACCACGTTATGTATGAGCTATACCATACGTATTTTAAATGAGCTGCGATTAACAGGTCTAAACCGGGATTAAACCAGGACTAAACCGGTCTAAACAGGTCTGAACCGGGATCAAACCAGGTCTAAACCAGGTCTAAACCTGCACTAAACAGGTTAAACCAGGTCTAAACCTGGACTAAACCAGGATTAAACAGGTCTAAACCGGGACTAAACCATGATTAAACCAAGATTCAAAAGGTCTAAACCAGGATTAAACAGGTCTAAACCAGGATTAAACAGGTCTAAACCAGGATTAAACGGGTCTAAACCAGGATTAAACGGGTCTAAACCAGGACTAAACGGGTCTAAACCAGGACTAAACCGGGATTAAACCGGACTAAACCGGAATCAAACAAGACTAACCCAGGATTAAACGGGACTAAATTGGGATCAAACAAGACTAAACCCAGGATTAAACAGGACAATAAAAAGTAAGAACATAGCGTTTATTTGAGACAAGTCATTATATTACAAGTCATTATTTTAGGGATATTGCGATCGATAATATCGCGATAACGATACATTTGCATAAAATTTACTATTTTTGTAAATGTGATTATATTTAGTGATGCTCTGATTGATCGGCCACTGATCATGATCGGCCGATATTGACTAAAAATAGCTTGATCGGTGAACCCCAAAAGCCGATCGCGTGATGTAAATCGTGCGACTTTTTCCACACGTGCATGCACAGCGCGCGGCACAGGTACACAACAGCAGAGCGGAGCTTGTCAGTGGCAACATGAAGCTCTCCCGTCTGGAAGTTTTTCAAAGTGTCCGATAAAGACGTAAAGTTAGCCGTTTGCAATGTATGTCGTGATGAAATCCCTCAAGGTGGAAGCAAGCTATGTCATTTTAACACCACTAACATGATTAGGCATCATAGAACATTTTGTATTTTCTCAATACAGTTAATTTAGTGTTAGTTTCATTTCTACAAATGGTGCAAACTCTGTATGATTATAGATAAAAGATTACCATTCCCCTGCCATTCTGTGATCGGCAGTGATCGGCAATCGGCAGATCATGATTTTGGTGATCGGTAATCGGCCCCAAAAATGATGATCGTAGCATCTCTAATTATATTAGATACTTTGGGATTTATTCACGTCAATAGTTCGTCCCAGTCTGGAGAGACAGACAAGTCCAGACATTGTAGTGGCATTAAAAAAAAAAGCAAAGTAAGTAAGTGCAATACTTTTTCGAACCTAAAATAATAGTCTTTTTGCAATAATCTGGAACTGAATCGTTTATAACTGTTTTTAACTTGATTAATGAAATACGCAGATTGTATTCATATGACTTTTAATTTCCATTTTCTTAAACAAACATGTTAGCTTTTTAGCAACAAAACAACATTTAAAAACACAAATAAGTATCTAGCAGACACCCAATTGGACTATCCTTTTAAAAACTGGTCTTTGGACAGTCTCAAGACCATTACTAGTTCAAGTACAACTACAATCCTACAACCCTTCTTCGTGCACCAGACCAGAATGATCAAACGGCGAGTGGGAGGAACAGCAGTGGACGCCTACGCCCCGTTTCCAAGGCTGCCAACTGCTGTGGTGCCTGCTTTCAGCTCCTCCTGCACCTTCCGACTCTGTGGGAGCCGAGAGCAGCAGCACCTCTGACGCACAGGAGCAGAAATTTCACCTCCTACGGCCGGGACACTCTCGACAAAACCCTGAGATCCACAGAAGAGCGCTGGAGCGAGGAGAGCAGCTACAGTCTGTTCCTATAATGAGGCTTTAAAGGAAAAGTGCAGTATTTTGTAAAAGGAGAGGTCTGTGAGATATTTAGGGAGAGGTAACTTATTCCCTACAGTAAATACACTGTAAGTTTAGACAGACTATGGGTGAGTGTTACCGTGACACTGTTTCCTGTTTGTCTTCAGCTCCATGACGCAGATGAACAAGTGTCTTTCAATGCACTCACTCCCATCGTGGTATGTTTAAATGGTCAATGAAAAAGCAGCCTATTCGATTTATAAAGTTATGAAACAAACAAACCTTCCTCAAAGCCCCGTCCAGTAAATATTGTTTTGCCAGAGCTGAAGTGGTTAACAGTTCTTCATTATATTCAGTTTACCTGCAGAGTTTACTCCAACTTTGTTCATAGCTTGATTAAGCTCTCTCAGCAGGACCTCTCACTATGTCCAAGTTTACAGCACGACAAAGAATCAAAGTACTGTGTCCCCAGCCTCTGCTCGAGCTACTGTTGCATTCACATGATATGTTCATAGCTTGATTAAGCTCTCTCAGCAGGACCTCTCACTATGTCCAAGTTTACAGCACGACAAAGAATCAAAGTACTGTGTCCCCAGCCTCTGCTCGAGCTACTGTTGCATTCACATGATCTCTGTATTTAACAGGATTTAGCCTTTGAAAAATACGCAAACATTTAGATCTGACCCATTCATAGCGATAAACGCTAATATACCAGACTTTATCTGTAACCAAGTTTAATGAATATAAACGGTAGCACACTGAATTTACTGAGTTAAAAACACTTGAACACATCCTAAGCGAAACTAGCTTATTCTTCTAAACGTTTTATGACATAGCACAATAACAGACAAACAGGGTATCCAATGGCAACAAGACCCTTCTAAATATTGTTCTTCATGTTTTTCTCTTCTCTTTGTTAATGCTCAGTGCACTGTGTTTGACTTTAACCAAAGTAAGCCGTAAACATGCAGCAGTAGTCCAACAACAAACCACATTATCCAGCTATCTCACTCCGAGTTAATAAATTTCGAGTTTTGACCTTTAACTATAAACAAACATTTTTCTCTACCTTCAGGTAAACGTACTGACTGTTTACAGCTCTAAACCAAATAAACCTGTTCAATAAGGTTTAAAGAAGTTATTCTACACTTTTGTAAAAAAAAAAAAAAAAAAAGGGTCTCTAATACGTCTTTCAAGTTTGTTCAGGGCTCGACTGTGACTCAGAGGAAACGGGGACATACATGACCCCAGCCTCATCAACACCGTTCTGCTTAATCACATTTACAGTACCTCAGACTTAAATTATATCTCCTGCAAGATCGTAATTTATAAATCGGACCTGCATTTTCATGTTTATTTAGTATATTCAGCCATTTTGATTTTTTTTTTTGTTTGTAAGTAAAGAAAGATAAAAGAGGTCTCTAATGAAACTCCAGTGAAATATGTTCTGTTTGGAGACAATACTGCTCCAAACCTGTTTCTTTGGTGACTAAACCACTGTCCATTTACACTGCTCTTAAACCAGCCTCTTCACGACAAAGAGGATCTCAAACACAAACATGAGACAAAACCATAAGGATTTACGTTTGCAGCAGCTGAATCATCCCCGTTTCCTGTTTTAATCCACTCTATGTCTCTGTCGTGGCCTTTAAGCTGTAAACAGAAAAAGCTTAGCTCAGCTCCGTTTAATTTTTTTTTTAACGACTAAATCACATCCATCAGCGTTAACTCCGGCGTAATCACTCACCAAACTGCGGATGTGAGGGCCTTAGCGTGACAACTAAATGTACTACTAACTAAATTAATGAGTGAGGAAGCTACAAAATGAATGATTAAACACACATTCAAGGAATTTTCTACTGCAACATAAAGGTTGTAAGCTACTGAATCATTGATAAAATACATGGCAGACAATTATTTATTCAGTTAAGTATGTTTATATTAAAATATACTGTACCTGTAAACAAATAGTGTAATGTAAATTACAAAATGTAATTAAAATGTAAATTGTGAATAAAAAAAAAAAAAACAGGCTTTATGAAGCAGACTAGACTAGTCCCAAGACTGCTTCTGGGGAAGAGTAAAGTCTGAGGCAGGGACAGCAAAATATATAAAAATAAATAAATCAGGGTGTGGAGCTTCAGGTTTTACCTTTGTTAATTTAATATGTCATTTTACCTGTTTGTATGCTAATATTTAATTCTTTAATTCTTGTATCTTCTCTTTTCTTTTGTTGTGACCCATTAACCAGTGACACACCAAAAAAGCAAACTACTGTCCCCTTTTATACTGCGTCCTGGTCTTTTGTAAAAAGACTGCTTCTCATGTGATGTATTACGTACACTAGGGGTGTGACGATAACCGCATCACCGCAATACCGCAATAATGAGATGCCTACCGCACTTCATGTGCGGTGTGAGGTCATCACCGCACATGATTTTTTGGGGGGGTTATATTTAGTTTAATATTAAGTTTTGTTTTGTAAAAAGACTTTCTTTCGTTTTGTACAAATTGTCTCTTAATTTTAATAAAGGTTTCTTCGGCCAATTGCATGTATTTAATAAATAAGAAGCAAATAAGTAGACTATGAGGTCGCGGAAGCGATCGCTTTCATTGCTCATGAACTGGAGCACGTCTCAAATAAACTGAAACTCAGCAGGTTTGCCTTACAGACATAAGAAATTTGTAGCCTAATATGTGTAGAGACGAAAAGGTTTAAATAAGCATAGTGCAGTGTTCAGAACTCACACGGTAAACAACCAGCTTGATACAGATGGAATACTACTTTAGCAGTTAGCCGCAAATTTCCTCGGAGCGAAGATGGAGCAGTGTTTCTGATATGAGTGAACAAGTAGTGGAGCGGGGAGCGGGAGATGGTAAACCCAGAGCTGGAGCGGAGTGATTCTTGAATGCATAGGGAGTGGAGCGGGGAGCGGGAGATGGTAAACCCAGAGCTGGAGCGGAGTGATTCTTGAATGCATAGGGAGTGGAGCGGGGAGCGGGAGATGGTAAACCCAGAGCTGGAGCGGAGTGATTCTTGAATGCATAGGGAGTGGAGCGGGAGATCGTAAACCCAGAGCTGGAGCTGGAGCGGAGTGATTCTTGAATGCATAGGGAGTGAAGCGGGGAGCGGGAGATGGTAAATCCGGAGCTGGAGCTAGAGCGGAGTGATTCTTGAATGCATAGGAGCGGGAGATGGTAAACCCGGAGCTGGAGCTGGAGCGGAGTGATTCTTGAATGCATTGGGAGTGGAGCGGGGAGCGGGAGATGGTAAACCAGGAGCTGGAGCGGAGTGATTCTTGAATGCATAGAGCGTGAAGGGGAAATTGCCGCTGCTCCACTCCGCAAACATACTCAACTCGCAAGACTCGCAGCGGGTGGGGGGGTGGCCGGTTAACCGCCATATCGCGATTCTTGTTGCTTCATCACCGCGGTAAGAAAAAATCCCATACCGTCACAGCCCTAACGTACACCACACAAGCTTTTAATTCAACTGGGTGAAAAGAAATGAACAAAACAGAAATAGATGTGATAAATACAGTAATGATATAAAAGATTATTCAAAGTAACCGTGAACCTGGCTTTAAACATGTTAAGGTACCTTGATGTGGTTTACTGCTTCCAAAAAAAGCATCTGAAACCAGTCAAGAGGTTAGAATAATATTAAAATTTAATGGTGAAGCAGTATTAATAACACTTGCAATAGATGTCTCTCAGGTGAACCTCTGCTGTTCTAACTCTGTTTGTTCTTTGGTCTGTGCATTACTCCTCAGAGAGATCAATGGAAAACTGTTGAAAAGCTGCTGTTAAACTGTTTTCAAGTTAAACCCCTTTCCACTGAGTCACTGCAGGTAAACACAAGGCTCTATAAAAGACCAGTGCACACCTGGGTTTGGTGTCTGTGGCTTTATACACCTCATTAGCATCATGTTCTCTCGCTCGGTGTGTTGTTGGTGTGTTTAAGAGCACTCGCACAGGGTGACTTCACACTTATTTGCCTGACAATTGTGTATTGAAGCACAATTACAACTAACCACACTCTACCGCATCATGTTACAAGAACATTGGGTGTTTTTATGCATTAGATTTAACAAAGAAAAAATATGGTCAGATTAGGGTAGATTTATATTCATTACACTGACTTTTTTTTTGAATTAAATAAAAATTGCTGATCTGTGAAAAAGATGTTGGTTGTTCAATGATTTTGGCATCTCAGATTATCATTATTATTTTAAGATTATTGAAGCCGACAGAGTGAGAAGAAACAGACCCAAGTTTGTATTCTAGATTGTATTCTATTTCAATTGTATTGTACCTGGTTGCCTTTGTTTTTTTTAGTATATGCTCCACCAACACAGGACTCCAGCCTTGTTATAAATTTTACAACAAAGTGACTGTCACTATAAAGAAAACATGGCATTGCTCTGATTGTAAAAAAAAAAAAAAAAGCATTATTGGCAGGTGGTTCATCCAGTCAGGTTTTTTATGTTAAAGTACCTGCTCTTTGCAAACTCATTGAAGCCCTCTAGATGGTTCTGTGTCTAGTAAGTGTGGTTAGTTTATTAGGAGTGCTTCTTTTAAATCTGTTGTTTAGAGCAGTTTTCTTCCTTTTATTTAACCTGACTCACTAATTGGATTAATCAACCACAGTTTAATCCAATCAGAGCAGCATATTGTTTATGTTTGTAACGGTCGCTACATCTTCAAACCTAAAACACCTGTCAGAGTGGACACCTCATTGGACACAACAAGACGGTAAGGCCGGGGTTTAGGCAGAAATTCTTTGAGCACTTCAAGATGGATTTTAGTGAGAGAAACTCACAAATCTTACAACGCAAGGTTACTCTTTGGCCTAGTCCACACGGACACAGGTATTTTTATAACCGGAGTTTTTCCTCCTGCGTTTAAAAAAAAATCACGTCCACAAACGCTTGCATGAAAACGCAAAAACACGCTATCAAGCGCTGTCAAGGGCATGCCACACCAGCAGGCGGCGATATCACCTTAATCGTAAAGGCATGTTGGCCAATCACACCAGCGGATAACGGCGCACACTTTGACGTCGCAAGGCAAAAACGCCGGTTTTACTGTCCACACGACAACGCTGCAACCGGCGTTTCTGAAAATCCTCATCCTGGCAGGGGTTTTCAAAAATGTTCGGTTTCAGTTACTTGATACTGCGTTTCCGTGTGGACGAACGGCCGAACCGTGTAAAAAAAGTCCCGGTTATAAAAATACCCGTGTCCGTGTGGACTAGGCCTTTAATGTTGTTCATGCAACTGTAAAAATGCGAGTATAAATTGTCTCTCCAGTCCTGGACAGGTCTCTATGTCTCTTTTTGTTCCAGTAACTGCGGCTCTTCTTGTAACAGTTAGATAACTTTGAGGATATCAACCTGTTTTGAAATAAATCCAGACAATCCCACGTTTTTATTTCCACACTGCAGCATGTAAAATTACAGTCGTCTGCGTTGGGGGGCGGCAGTGGCTCAGTGGTAGAGCGGTCGTCCTTCAACCGGAAGGTAGGCGGTTCGAATCCCGCTCTCCCCACAGTTCATACTGTCGTTGTGTCCTTGGGCAAGACACTTAACCCACCTTGCCTCCAGTGGTGTTCCAGCTGTAACACTGGTGAATGGAACCTTAATGTAAGTCGCTTTAAATGAAAGCGTCATCTGTAAATGTAACACTGGTGAATGTAAGTCGCTTTGGATAAAAGCGTCTGCTAAATGTTTTAAAATTAGAGTGCAAGAAATGTGTGACTTCTCGGAGTGAGTGCCAATACAGATATTTCTGCTAAATGTGTCAATACAACCGATATAAATATCCAAATAAAAAGGCATAGTTAAAACTTTCTATTTCTTGTCATACTTCCTGCTTTTATTTCCTTTTATTCATCTGTTCTCAATTAAAGATCTGAAAAGCATTGTCTGAGACTTTCACTCATCAGTTACAATCTTCACACTGTAACAAACAAAATGACCTAACAAAGAAAATATTATTGAATTATTAAATGCAGACAGACATTCAGCTGATGCACAGATTGTTTTTGTACAGTACAGTACAGTGGAGCTGATGAAACGCTGGAGTCAGTCTCCCTCAAATGAGATTGTACAACCTAATCCTCTGATTAAGAAATGTCTGGAGGCACAGTGGGAGAAGTCTAACCAACAAAACACAAACAGGATAGAGCTTTGCAATAGGAGATATTCAAAGTGTAGGCAAATGTCTGTGAGCTTTCTGTGACAGGTGGACACCGAGCCACACCTTTTAACTCCAACAGTGACAATAACCAGACTTTGACCTGTTCCAACACAAACGACACTATACAACACTTATCTGTGAAATTTAAAGCCTCAACGTCTTTGGAAAGTGTGACTATTGTGGTCTCGCGGAGCTTTTACTGTAACATTAGAGCAAGACTCTAATTAGAAGCAACCCTAGACTCTCCAGACTAAAGCGTCACACATTAGAGACATCAGATACAAGAAAGACAATGGCATGTTTCTGTAACTTATCATGACCTCAAGTGACCTTTGAGTCAAATAACCATATATGGGTTCAGTCTGTGCTGCATTTAAAGTCCTAATATGATCCATTAAAGAAAGATGCTGCGGGACACATAAGTTCTTGAAACAGGGTCAGTATAAACAATAAGTGTTTACACAGAGGTCAAATACTGTACTGTATAATATAATTACAATAACAATTATAATGAGGAGACGGGAGATATTGCGTAAGTGAAGGTATGCGGACTGAGTGACATTATTGATGCGAGACTGAAAGGATAGTGTCCTGTAGAAGATGACACCAGACTCTTGACCCGAGGGGAGGGGTGGACAGTGGTGTTTTAGATGTTAATTTTGAAGCTGCTACATTTTTTGAGTGTGGATGGGGTACCTACAAAGAGGACGTCTGTTTTAGAACTATTGGGTTTGAGGAAGTTGGAGGAGAACCATTAATTAATTTCCTGTAGGCACTGGGTGAGGGAGGTAGGTTAAGAGGGTTTGGTGGAGATTAGAGCTGGGTGTCATCCGCTTAGCTGTGATAAATTAATGTTGTGCTTACAGAAGATGTGGCCAAGTGGGAAAAATAGATGATAAAGAGGAGGGGGACCAGGACAGAGCCCTGGGGTACACCTGCAAGAGAGGGAATGTGTTGGATTTTTGCGTTTTAATTTGAATAAACTGTGTGCGGTCAGTGAGAAGTGAACCATGATCACAGCGTGTTAGGCTGGCTAACACGCTGTGATCATGACAATGGCTTGGGTGAACTGGCTTGATATATTTTGCTTGGAGCAGTTCAAGATGGATCTTTCAGCTGCAACACAAGGTTACCTCTCCAGATCTGAGCCAGTAATGAGTCATATTACTAACCAGAGAATACAATTAATGCTGGGCCACATCAACCACACCAAAAGTATTTTTTGGTTGATGAAATACTGTAACAACAATATAAGCTCCAAAACAAATATCTGTAGCATCTTAATGGCTCTGTTTTCTCAGGGCTATGCAGCTGACTGAATGAAACACTGTCAATCTCTTCCTGTATAATGCATTATTATTTCTCTATACGTTTCTTCGGGCTCTTACAAACAAAACAATGTTATATTATCAAATGAATCATGTATTAGGTTTAACAAAAGGGAGAGAGAAAAGGATTCATTATAATGTAATAAATATTAGATTTAGTTTATAAAAAGGTAATTCAGTTCTGCTGTGTAATCTAATTTACCTTCAGTTAAGTGCTCAAACAGATAACGTGAATTATGTGGTGCTCAGCAGAAACGGTCTAATCACGTTATGAGTGAGGTTCACAGATGACAGTTACATAACCACAGTGACCTTTGAGGCTGGACACATTAACACCTGAGCAACAAACATTCTCCACACCATGTGTCAAGTTCAGCTGAAAGATAAAATATTGATGCGATAATACATCCTCAATAGTTTTGATAAACAGATGGATAGTTCATCACTGAGTGGAATCTAAGAAATGTGTTAAATTATTTTTACAACACTCATCAGCAGCAAAAAGAAGACAAAGCTGCTCTTTTTTAATAACCGTCGTTGTCTGATGGTCACTCTGTTACTGTCAAACTCCTTATATTTAGGTCAAGGGCTGTAAGAGAGGACTTACGCAAACTAAAGTAGAAAGAGAGACCATTAAATGCTTTAACTTTTTTAAATGGGATAATACTGGTATCCTTTAAAAAAAACAAACATGGTCACTTTATTTTACACAGAACATTTATATTTGCTGTCACGACCATTAGCCCTGCTGCTTTAGACATGAGCTCATATTGGCTACAACACCACCACTGGGACAAACAATCTTTCATACACACTTGTTCTATAGCTTTATTAACCTCACCATTTACTGGAGTCATATTTTGCAAAGTGGTTAGTGGCCTTTTTGTGAGGAGTCCTCTACGTGTTATTGTGGGTTCTCACCGGGTACTCCTGCTTCCTCCCACCGTCCAAAGACATGTTTAGGTCAATTTGCAACTCTAAAGTGTCCCTAGTGTATGAATGTGAGAGTAAATTGTTGTCTGACCCTGTCTGTCCCTAAATGTTTGCCCTACGACTAACAAGCCATTGTCCAGGGTGTACCCATTCTCAGGCCTAAATCTGCTAGAATAGGCTCCAGTCACCCGTGACCCCTAACGGGTAAAAAAGCGGTAAAAAAATAAATGAAAAAATATATATTTTTAGAGCTAAAAAAAAAATAGACACTTAACCTTTTTTTTAAAACATGGTTACATGGTCAACTGTGGTTTGGTGATGTTTATCAAGGGAGTGTTGTTCCTCTCGCTCTTCTAGGCCTGCTTATCTGCTTCGATTTAAGGCTGTGCCCACAAAGCCGGATACGAGGGACTTCCTGTGTCAAATACTGTCCAATATAAACCCAACACGCCCCCTTTTCTTTGCCCTCTTCCCTCTGTCCCCTTCTCTTTGCCCCCTACTCTCTGCCCTCTCCCCATGTCCCTCTACCCCAGTCTCTGTTTGAGAACACGTGAGAACACATGAGAACTCAAGAATGTTTCTAAAGACGAAATGCCAACGCAGCGGATGTGTTGACACACAGGTTATTAATTTCCCCTCCTCCTACAACTGCACCTGTCTGTCGAGCCCGGAGGCAGTGGCAGGAGATCATTATTTCTCCTCCAACAACTATTTAGAGACAACAACAAGTATTATCTATGCCGCTTATTCATCCCAGGGCTAATTTTATTATGTCGAACTGCAAATGTTTTGACCGCCTACAAAGCCTTTGGTGGAAAAAGAGAAGACTGTGAGGTAGAGATGATTGTAAAACAAGTTCAGACAGAGATATGAAAATTAAATCATAAAATATGTTAATGATAGACAAGATGGAACAAAGACCTGGAGGAATTTTGGCTGGTGTCCTGATATTACTGAAGGCAAAGCATATTGAAAAGATCACTACTGAAAATGAAGCAATAATTTTGGGAAACTCAGACAGTGGTTATGTTTTTAATGTGGGTAAAGAAAAGTAGGGCTGCACAAAATGATGAAATACTGATCTTATGTTTACAACATAAGATCAGTATTTCGGCGGCAGTAGCTCAGTGGGTAGAGCGGTCGTCTTTCAACCGGAAGGCAGGTGGTTCGATATCCACTCTCCCCACAGTTCATACTGTCGTTGTGTCCTTGGGCAAGACACTTAACCCACCTTGCCTCCAGTGACTGTAACACTGGTAATGTAATGTAAGTCGCTTTGGATAAAAGCGTCTGCTAAATGAATAAATGTAAATGTACAACAACAATGTAAAGGACTGTATAATCTCTAATGGTATCTGCCTAGTATTAAAGGCATAATACGCGGGAGTTTCTTAAAAAAGTGATATCGCCAAAGAGCCTAGCGCTTGACAATGTTGGATCTGCTTCAAACTATAGGTGTGCAACATTTTGGCCTGATATCTTATTTAGGTTATGATAAATCTTGTTTTAAAAAGAAGGCTTTTCAAGACATAACCTGGGTTTAAAGCAAATGTTTTTGCACATAACATGGTTCAATTTATTATTATTAGGCCCGAGCCGGTGATGACCGGGAGGGCCCATTGTTTTTGAACAAAATGATCCTCAATTTGACCCAGTAAACATGCACGAAAAGTCATTTTTATTGGTCCCAGAATTCAAGGCCGGCGAAATATTTATGTATTTAAGTATGTAATTACGAAAAATGACTCAGTGGCGACCCCTAGAAATGTCAAAATACATTTGACCTATGGAAAACGAAAGTAAATTTTTCCAATGTAGAAATACAAAACATCTCAAATCTCCAGCCAGTACTTTGTTTTTCTCGCCTTAGCCCAAGCATAATCTATTATTTTCGAAAGTTCAGACAGCTCTTTATTATCATCTGTATCCCATTGTTGTGTATTTCTTCACAGCTCTGGTTCAAGAGGTAAAGACGACAAGCTGCTCTGCCGGCCGAGTCGTATTCTCGCAGACAAAAGCCAAACATGCTGCTGACACCGGCCTTTTTTTTTTAAAGACTTTAAACTGTCTTGGGCTCAGAGTGAGACACAGAGACTGCTCGTTCTCAGTCAAATGTTAAAGAGAGAATGAAAATGATATCAAAAGGAAAGTCCAGGAGCTCGAGCAGATCAGTTTTATGAGTGCACTGTTGAAGGTGTTCAGAGTCAAGACTAAAGAGCTCTGGGCGTGTCTCTGTAAACACCCACTGGTTTCAACAGAAGACAATCAGAGCTGACTTTTAGTCTTTAGTGGCTTAATCACTGAGAAAAGCCACTTATCAAACTGTTTACCCAGACTTTTGCTGCAGGAGGAAGAGAAAGAGAAGTGCTTACATTCTTTACTACAAACTGGTAAATCATTTGTAAGGACAAGAGTAAAAGTAATGCAACAAAAGAATTCAGTTTGTCATATGATATAGGTTCAGGATTAGACTAAAGGTTATTCTTTGGGGACAAAGAGAGTGTCCTATAGTCTTAGCAGTACACTACACGTTTAAGGTTTTTCCAGCCTAGTCAGTTGAGACAAAGGTATAAGAAAGGGATGACATAGAGCCAAAAGAGCAGAAGCAGGAATCGGAGCTAGCTTTTATTTGCATTGCTTTGTGTGTGTGAGAGTCATTGCCTTGTTTTACTCTTGTTGATCGTTGTTGATCGACCGGTAAAGTCTATGAAACAGTGATTGTTGAGGCCTCTGTCAAAAATCAAGCCTGAAAACAATGTGTTATTCCTATTTCAGTCAAGTGTACGGTCATTAGAGTCTACATTTTAAAGTTGACAGAGATTATATATATTTATTCACTATGGGACTTTGTGGAGTCTCCAGAGGCTTAAGTGCTTCAGTAGATTGTCTCTGGGCACAAAATGTCTCAGTGAATTAAGGCCTTGTTTTTCACTAGAGCAGTAGGGCACAGGTCTGTTCAGTAAGTTAGAATTAGTTTCCACTGATAAAAGGGTTATAAAAGTGTAATAACTCTTGACAGTGTGGTGCTGTCATTTTCCATTTCAAGTGTATGATAAAAGGAACGATACACAAAAACAAAAACTGTTTATAAGACAATTTGAATCATATTTAATGCTACAGAAGCGGTCTTTTGCACATACTGACATTGCCATTATGTGACCTAATGACAGAATTTGCTCCATGTCTCTAAATTTTGATACAACTGTCCTGACATAAACTGTTTGAGGTTTTTTTTACTTTTAGATGGAGTAGGCTTGTATGGCTCTCTCTTTGTGAATTAAAACCAGTTAATTTGGGGTCTACATATTGAATTTGTTGCACGTTACTGTGATTAACTGGTGCTAGAATAGGATTCAGTATTAAACAGATGAAAGTCAATAAAATTAATAAGTTAATGAATATGTTTTGGTTTCATCTCAGTGACATTGTGTTCAATTGAAGTGTTTTTAAATATTGTTTGCTTCCATTTTTTCTACTTGTTAATTTCATGTTCATTTATCCCCGTTTTGTTTATTGCAAGTGTTATTTTAGCATCTGTAATATAAGCTGTGGTATATTATTATCAAGTCAATCCCAAATCTTTAGGCCATGTTCATTCTATATTCTGTCCAGTTACACCCATGACCTAGTTTGTTTGTGCTTTAATATCATACTTTAACCATGAAGTGTGTCTAGCGGCTGCCAAAGTGAGAGGCTTATAATAAAAGTCTAAAAGGTATGTCCGTTTGTAATATCCTCATTTTGTTTTAAAAAAAAAAAGAAAGTAAAAACAGGGAACTTATATCATTAATAAGGCTCTGCTAAATGATGTGTGCAGACTTTAACCAGTTCTAAAGGCCTAAACCTGGTTATAACCAGATTTAAGTGGGCTTTAATTTATTTAACACAGACTTTAACCAGTTTAAAATGGATTCTGCTGGTTTCACCTCGATTTGAACAGGTTTAAAGTGGACTTTATGTGGTTTTGAACAGATTGTAATGAGCCATAATCATGCTACATCACTGAAAATGGGCATATTTACTCTGCACATTAAATCACTAAAATAATATAAATCCATAAACAGCTTTCCATTTAGGCTAAAAAACAGGTTAAATTGGCATGTAACATTATTTTTTATTGATTGTAGGTAGGGCTGCATCAACTAATACGGATTAATCGATTAAATAAATAATTGTTAGTTGCAGCCTCTTGTAGGCCTCTATTATGAATTAAATTAAAATGTGGCAATCCTTGTCCAATCCCAGAACACTGTATTATAATTGTATTTTCTATTCAATAAATACTACTATGACACTCCTTATCTACACATCTACTTTTAATACTTTGTTACTTTATCGTTTCCATTAAATATCTTTTTAGCAGCTATATTTTTCGAGTAGTCAGTGTCTCAAAGCGTCCTTTTAGTCGTATACACCTGCATGCAATACTTAATAGTTACACCCCTGACCCATTTTATTAGATTAATTATTTTTAAGCCCTTACCTCTGTTGAAGCACTGATGTTAAATTATTCTGCTGTCTTGGTGAACAGCTCATGTACCAAACATAAAACAGAACCAGACCCGTTTGATACTAATCAAAAGGCTTAACCATGAATAAACCAAAGGCGAAATCAGGAATAGCCCCAAAAACTAAACAAAAAACAGGAACAGTGGCGGCTGACGGTGATGTTGGGTGGGCAGGCGGGCTAAAAAATGCATAAATACTGTTTTTGTCACACAAAACTAAAGATGGCAAAAATATCAGTCCAACTTTATGTTTTCAGCAACCTTTCTGATGCTGTCATGCTAACGCCAAATGCCACAAGCTAATTAAATTATCTGATAATATCCTGTTTTTTCTGTCACTTTACACGCTCTCAAAAGCCTACTGTTCTTCTGTATTCAAATCTTGGGGGATGAATAAAATTAGCCCCAATAGTTGGTAATGCAAGGTTGGTGGGATATAACGCATCTCAATTACCAAAATCTTAGGAAGATGATTGTACTGAGGTCACATTGTGGTTTTTTTAATGCCATCTAGCCCTGGGACAATATTCGAACTTTGTGTCACAATTAGCCTGGCTACAATAATTGCGATTAATGAATAATGAAATCATGCTTACAGTTTGGAAATGTCACTAAAAACACACTGGAATCACTTTACAGTACGTTTTGTGGTTAAACAACCATTTTAATGCACTTTGTTGAATATAAAAATAACATAAATTAAGCATTTTTAAGCACTTGGCCACTAGGCAACAAGCCAACACAATCTACCTGCACCAAAAACGTTGATTTGCAATTCTTAAAAAACAAAATTTAGCAATAGTCATACTCCTTCAGCATCATTCATTCAGAGAAAGCTTAATTAAATGTTTATCTCCGAAAATTATTTAAAAATATATACCCTGTGGTTGGGCCTTCCAGACCCCCCTCCCAAAAGGGGGCCCAAATGTAGTTTTTGCAACTGGGCCCACATTCCCTCCTTCCAGCCTTGCTGCATGATGCTCACGTTCAGCGTATCGTTCACACAGCACTGCCTCCGAATCAACACAGCCTCAAGGCAAACAAAGCTGCTTTGCTAACTTTTATTCAACAAACTATAGTCTCCAGCCCTGTTCTCTGAATTTACACAGACTGTAGTTTCATTTCAGCGCAAATTTAGCAAAGTCTTTGCTCTTCATTCGCGCATTAACAGAGCGGGTAACAGCGACGGAGAAAAAAAGAAAAAGCAAAAAAGAACCCAGACAGCATGATGCAGCATTTGTATATCTTTGTCATAAAACACCAATGTGACCATAGTCTTAAGGCCTCAAACATCCCACTCTGGACAGACTTCAGTCAGTAGACAATGGATAATTGAGAATTTGTTTAGTTTAGATAATTGAGTTTAGAAAAAAAAATAAAGACTGCCCCAAGCAAGCGGACAACCGTTACTGTGGAGCCATTTGATAAATGATCTTAAAAACAGGATTATTATTTGTTTAACAAATGTGGCCAAATGGCATTGTGGTGAGAAAAAAAAACAAACAGCTGGCAATTATCTTAATGAACGATTATACTGATAATAAAAAATTGTCACAGTCAATAAATCTTTACTGTTTTCATCGCAATGAGCAATGTAATCGTACATCGTCCCACCCCAGTGCTATCAAACTTAGAAACACCATGTTCTAAGGTCTGCTACAAAATATAAAAAAATACATTATAATGGTAGCCTAAAACACAGGAGGGACTTAGCTTATTGATACCAGCCATCACTGAACAGGAATAAACCAAGGGCGTTTCCTCCCAGGCGCAAAGGGAAGCCAGGCTTCCTCAACTTTTCAGACCAAAGTTGTCATTGATATAAACTATTAAAAAAGTTTATCTTTTGTGTTGTTTCTATTAATTTCTTCTTTATTTCTCTGTAATTACAAGCACGGTGCAGCTCTGAGCTCTCAGAGGAAGCCAAGCTGAGGTTGTCTTTCCTTTGTGAGACTTCGTCATGGAATTGCCCCTCTTTGATTGGTCAGTATTGAGCCAAGGGAAGCCACTTCACCGCTGGCCTCCCTTGCTCTGAACACATTAGATTACAGTAATGATGTAACGTGATTTAAAGCACCGAGAGTGCGACATTTAATGTGTTAGCTAAAGTGTTGATAGTAAGCTGGCTTTTAATTAGTATGGAGGGCGGCCATTTACATTTTACATTTATTTATTTAGCTGAAGCTTTTATCCAAAGTGACTTACATTAAGCTTTTATTCTCCAGTGTTACAGCTCGAACACGACTGGGGGCAAGGTGGGTTAAGTGTCTTGCCCAAGGACACAACAACAGTATGAACTGTGGGGAGAGCGGGAATCAAACCACCAACCTTCCGGTTATAGGATGACCGCTTTACCACTGAGCCACTGCGCCCCATTTACAATACATAGTAGAGAATAATATTAGAAAATTACCCATTGAACAGCAGCTTAAAATCAAATCTGATGGCAGGCCAACATCAAAACTTGAGCTGCGTTCGGGGAGAAAAAAGGGTTTTCGGACATTTGTCCTGAGAACTCTGCCTGCACTGACTGCCAGCGCTAAACTTCTGCGGTTGTTTTGCTGGCCCTGGATTATTTTTTGATAAGGACCATCACTTCCAGGGCCCTGTCTGGAGCTGGATCAGGAGGTTTAGAGGTAAGTTCAGGGTTAACCATGGGTTTTCAGTATCACAAAGCTTATTAATTTTCTATTGAGGTAGATCTCTGGTACCTTGCGCTGAACGGCTAGCCCGCTCTGGATAAGTTACAGGCAGACAACAAAAACATAGATCACTGACCAATCAGCAAAAAGAAACAAGCTGCAGGTGTAATATGGAGGTGTCAAGGAGGAAAGACTCTGCGCGGAGATAGAAAAAAAACATCATTTTTTATTACTGGCTACTGAACTAATCAAGCACTTATAGCATAGTAAGATTGAAAGATTCTGTTCTTGTTATGTCTTCCAAACTGTGTGTCAGTCCAGTTCATTTGTTAATGTTGTGAAGAACCGCGGACAGTACCTGTGTTTTTTGGGCCATGGGTGTCGATGTGTTTGTTTTGTTGTTAACCTAAAATATAACCTAAAATACGTTGTTTGAGACGTAGGCCTTCATTATTCTACAATTTATACTGTTATTGCATTAAGTGGAATGGTTTCATAAATATATAAGGCTCCAGACGCCACTGGAATAAAGAAGGACCAAACCTAAAGACTGGACTATATTCAGGACTAGACAAGGCCCAAACTGCCAAAAGCCATGATTAAACCAAAGTTAAAGTCAGGAGCCACAACAAAAAAAAAGACCAAGAATAAAACCAGGACAACGTAAGACAAAAAGACGACTAAACCAAGAGAAAAAAAACAAATAAGTGCATTTAACTTCTTTCTCAAACTCATAACTTGAGAATTGTATTATAACATTGTTTTGTACTAATTTTGTTTCTTTTTAATATCTTTGAGACTATATTTAAAAGGAGCCAGTGCTAATCTTTGATGCCCCCCCCTCCCCTATCTTCACTTCCCGGACATCTTTAGTACCGCCCCTGGCACTTCTCGGTGAGTCCTTACCTCTGGAGCACTGATGTTAAACGCCTCTGCTATTTTCCCGTACAGCTCCTTAACGTTGCTGAAACCCTCTATCCTTCCCGTGGGGCTTCCGTGGGCCAGCTGCGTGTGGAAGACCAGTTTGGGCCGGAGGTTGGCGGGAGGAGGCGGTAGTCCTGCCCCGTTCACGGCGGCTTTCCCCGGATTCCCTGCACCTGCGTGTCCGCCGCCACCGCCGCTCACCTCCTCATTGTCCACCAAATGCTCCTTCGTCGACTGTTTCTTCTTCCTCCATGGTCCCAGGGGCATTATTTTGTTTTCTTGACTTCGACGTTAAGTGAAATAAAAGTTCTCCTCCCGCTGCTATAACATTGAATCAGCCTTTAACCTGTTGATTCCCGCGTTTACTTCCTTAATATTTCCTCGCTGAAACTTCCTTCTTTTCTTCTGCGCACACCTTCACTTCCTTTACCTGTCCGCAGCTGAGGTGTCCTGACTTTGTTCTTCGAAAGTCACAGTTTCCAAATAAAAGTGGTTGAATATTCAACAGGTAGGACGCAGAAGAAAGGCAGGCCTCTCTGGGATAAACTCTGACACAACCTGCTGGTGCAGCTAACAATAGCCGCTCTGTTTTTTCCCGTCAGCGTGCGGCAGGGCGCAGGCGCAGTGGGGCCAAACTCGGGAGTATTGAGCCCAGGGGAAGGAGAGAAGGAAAGGAGGGCAGTTTCAGTTCAGTCTCTGCTGCACCTGTGCTCCGCCAAAGACCCAACAGCAAGAGAGTATTATATTAATATCCAGGCTTTTTACACTCGACAGGAACAGTAAAGCCTTGGGTAGGCTGCATTAAGAAGCCATTACAGATACATTTAAGTGAGATTAAACGTGTGTGGTTAAAAACAGGAATGTGGAAAAATATAGTTTCAGAATAGCGCGTTGCGGGGGAAGCTATCATCTAAGACAAAGAATAATAATAATAATAATAATAATACATTTTATTAGTTGGTGCCTTTCAAGACACCCAAGGACACCTCACAGCAGAACATTTAAAAAAAAACAACTAAAAGACAATAATAATGCACGGTGATGAGGGCCCCAGTGCAGGATTTTTAAAAGGGCCTTAAAGATATTGAGGACACTACTTCTTACATTTATTTTATATGTGAACAATACTACGCAAAAAAATATTGAATTTGTGAAGGTTATTAGTGACCAGAGGTGTTGAATAAGATATCCCGTAGGTGTTTTTCACTGTGTTAATAAGAGAAAATGAGAGAGAAAGGTCTGCTCCTCAGCAAAGCTATGTCTGCTACCCTCTGACCTCATTCACTGTGACTATGAAAGCCCATAATTAACACTAGTGGCACCAAAAACTCTCTCAGGGCACTTTCACACCTGCACTGTTTGGTCTAAACTTGGGGGAGGGGGGGGACCTTGGGGCAGACTTTCTGTAACCAAAATGCCCTCAGGGCCCCTTGACCTTATAGGCCCTAGTGCATCTGCTATGCCTCCGATCTAAGAAAAAAAACATAACTTGCCAGAATGTTGTCACCTCACCACAAATTTACATCACAATTATCTAAACAGAGACTAAATAAGACACATACACTCGCACGGGGCTGTTTAATACATATCACCAATGTTTAATGTAGTCTTCAACACCAAATTGGACCCATTGCAGTTAGTGTTTCATTTGAACTGGCACTGACTTTCATAGTAGTGACTGTAATCAATGACATTGTTGCACCTACATCTTTAAACAAAGTCGGAGTCACTGCTACAAACAAGTTCAATTGCTCAAAATCTCATTTTGCAATAGTAAAAAAATAATAACTTCAGTTTGTTAGACTTTAATATATGGCCTATTTTATAATTCCAAACTATGGAAAAAAGCACACATTTTAGCCACAAGTATACCTTAAGACCATACCTACACTTAGCACTAAAGACTGAACTGGGTCTTATAAATTGAAGTAAGTAAATGCAGCATTAAACCAAGAACAGACAAGGACTATATCTGGGAACTAAGCAAGACTAAAGCAAAGACTGATACAAAAAGAACTAGTAATAATAATAATAATAACCAATAATCACCAATAATAAATCAATAAATCAACATAACCAAACACTAAATAAAGAATTGACCATGACAAAAAAAAAAAACAAATCAAAGACTAAATTCGGGACTAGGACATATCCTGGTCTCAACTCTGTACTCAACCAAGAAAAACTAGAGTAAATTGTCAGACTCAACAGTCCCTTGTATTGTCCTTATAAAGTCTAAAAATATAGTTTTGTTCACAAAATTACGAATAATCAATCCAAATACTGCTGCTGTTGTATAAATATAAAGCTAAATATTTCATTTTTTTCAAGGACTGACTCGACTCTGCTGTGGCTCTTCACTTTAACTGAAGTTGAAGCTTGGCCCTTAGTCCCTCCCCCTCCCTGCTGTGGGCCCCTGGTGTTGAGTGATGTGGCGTCCCCTGGTGGTAAACAGCAGGACAGTGTGCTGAGAGCTGATGGGCGACAGCTGAAAACACTGTCTATAATTATTACACACTTATCCTCGGGGAACTAAGCTTTACCTTTATTTATTCATCTTTGTGTATTTGCACATAGGAAATAGTATAACAACAACAAGATGGTCACATGTGACTATGAAAATATCTCAGAAACGGTTCAAAGAACTGCAAAAGAACCTATCTCATAATGCAAAAATGCAGACTCTAAATAGACACAAGCAAATTCTAATAAATACATTGTTTTATTGTAAAGCACAATTAATGCAATAGCTCTTTATAATAGAAATCCAAAGTGCTTGAAATCAGTTCAATCACTGTAGGAATATTTATCCCTATGACATTCAGGTTTATCTTTTTTTTTTTTATTTGCATGACAGCTTCTATTTAAAACATATGCTCCTTGAGCGTTGGCTCCAAAAGAGGAAATATAACGGAAAAACCCAATGACGGCTTATAAAAAAAATATGTTTTAGCCTGTTTTTTTTTTCTTGTGAAAACTTAGCTTAACTACATTTATCTATAACATTAGCTTTTTGTATAAAGTTTAAGGGTGAGGTGACAGGTGTCAATCAATCACAGATGCCTAGTTTTACATTATCTTTCACTTCTATCAATTTAAATATATCTACCTGCTCCTTTACCAGAACCGGTTTTGTTAGTTCCACGCCTCAGAAAATCACAAAGAAGTCTGTCTGAATAAAAGCTGGCTGTACCTGCAGTTTGGCACCTATAAAGTCATTGCAACAAAGAAATGTGTGTACAAATGTAAATGTGTACTCTTACAGTATAAACAACTAACAGTCTTCTACTTGAACTGTAATCCACTTGGCAGCATGCGTGGCATTTATTTTAAAAAACACCAAAAAGCTCCAAAATAGAAACTGCACATTGGTCCGACGGGGATCCATCTGTGATCCGTCAGAACTGTTCTTGTGAGAGTGAGACTAAGTGTGACAGCTCACAGCCCTCTGCACAATCCTCGTCCTCGGATTTAAGTAGGTAAGTGTCTTTTTAGGACATCCTTGGCGTTACTAGGCAACGTTTCAGGAAAGTTCACATCAAACTCCACCACAAGGTCTCCTCTCTGCTCTGGGTTTTTGGGGAAAGGGAGACCCTGCCCGGCGACAGTCTTTCTCATGCCGGGTTTGATGACGTCTGTGATTTTCATGTTGCAGGTCTGGCCGTCTATCGTTGACACGGTTACGGAGCATCCGCACAGCGACTGGGAAAACAGGAAAATGCAGAGAAATTACTAACCTCTAAACATGCACATTTTATGACAAGGTGAACAAATGTGAATCAAAGCATATCATGGATGAATAGTTTTATCATTTGCAGTGTGTGTGCACATAACTAGGTTTTCAGAGTTCATGCATTTTGTTTGATATTGATATTATGATAGATATTTGATTAATCCTTTTTCTGTTTCTTTTGATCGATTATTTAGTTGGAGAGATGTGGCTGAGGCCTGGATAAAAGGGGGATGGCGACATTGTATAGTTGTATTATGTTGACTTCTTTTATAGGCCTACCTCAGTCTTTTGTTCAATTGCAAATATATAAGCATATTTTTCTTGATTTACATCTTTTGTGATTTGTGAACACTGTGTATAGCAATAGCAAGTATAGCAACTGTTTTAGGGCACGTTCAAAGCTGCACTGTTTGGTCTGGACTTTGGACTTTCCCGTTTGGGTTAAACCAAATCTTCAGGTGCATAAGCTAAAGAATTGTGGCGTGGATTCAACAGCTGCTCTTTGGTCTCGGTCTGGACTAAACTGAACCAAGGTCAAATTTGTTTGTGAAAGAGTGTTTCCTGATAGACTTTCAGACCAAATGCAGGAATTCATGGCACATTTAAATACACAATGAAGGAAGGCAGGCAAATGGATATTGGGCGGGTTTTAAAACAAATAAAACACATTGTTTAATATTTTATATGACTCTGTTTTTCTTGTTATGCTACGGCAGATGCCTTCTGTGAAGCTGACTGTTTCCTAATGAGTGTCTGATTATTGTTTTTCTTCAATTCAACTGTAAAATGAGCCTCTGCAAAGACACATTCACAGTAAAAGCCGAGGCACACCGTCATGACGACAGTGAACACAGCTTCAGGAAAAGTCTTATAGTCCACTTTCAAAAACTGTAGCGAGAAACCACAAGTTAATGAAACAAAAAAATACTGTGTGTGTAACAATTTGTGAGTTCTTAGAGCAGACCCTGATGCAGACTTTCAGGAAAGAAAAGTACACCATAACACGCCTTAACACACGTAACACATCTTGTAAAGCAGACTATCTGGCTTGTCGGGTTATCAATGACGGGTTGTTCCTGACCAGATATGGGATGAGTAACCGGTTTCAAGATCATATACTGTTTAAACCCTTATTTTGATGTGAGTTGTCAAGATTAGATCTGAAAACACTGTCACATTTACACAACAACTTCCCCATCATTAAGTGTCTCTTCTTTCTTTTAAATCCTTATGTGTTCAAATGACTAGACCAGTTACTAGGGTTGTGAAAACAAAACGTGACAAGATTTCTCGTCGAGGATGGGAAAAGCTGTCTGGTGATATCAGCTGATGGAGTGTGAAGGTGAAATTAGCCTCAAGATGCCCTCAGCAGTTTTAAATCTTTTGTGGACTGGCAACATTTTGGTTTTCCGAAATAAGAAACAACGAAAGAGTGACAGACAAGACACAATATGTAAAGATTGTAAGAAAACAATGGCGTACACCTAGGCCAACACAAGCTCTGAGCAAAGACACAGAACCACCTCATCTTTAACCAGACACAACTGTAACCCTATCTCATGTCTCGTCTCAAACGATGGGATTTGTCACAGTCCTTACAAGTTACACAAAAGCAACAGAATAGATCCCTATTGTATTAAAAAAACATTGAAATCTATCTATATTTTACTTTTAGAACTGACACATTTCCATATGACACATTAAAGTTATTTTCTTTAAGTTATAACCACAATACCATGACACCAACATCATATTGTCCTGTGCCTTTATCTGACAGATACACAACTGCAGAAATAACATTTAACTTTAAGCTGACATTAGAAAATGGTGATGTTAAAGTTGTGACATTTCCTTCGGGCTTTTTATACGTTGTAAAAATTGCGTCTTGATAGATGAGTCACTCTTTTAAGAGGAATACATATTGACTCAAGACTGTACAACACGCTCTTATAAGGTCCCTTTAGACTAGATTAAAATGTCTTTGGTGAGTTCTTTTGTCAGGATTAGCCTCAGTTGTACAATTCTCTGATGTGGTTTTCATCGTCTCAGAGTTAAAATATTATTGTCCGATTTCTGTAGCTCTCCTGGAGAAAGACTGATATATGACTTTTCTTATATTCCGCAATGAAAATAATCCATCTCTGGGCGTCGAGGAGAGTGGAAGGAACGGTTGAAGTACATCTTGCGGTTTCTGTGTGTGTGGGTGGCCTGTGTGGACTCACAGCTGATTGTCTAGAATAAATCACACCTGTAATTTTCAGACTTTTTTTAGGAAGATGACCTACAGTTATTGATTGTAGAGTCATATTAAGAGCATCCGAGGATTAACGTTGTAGTCAGTGCTACGTAGGCGTTGGCTCTGACTGAACAAGCCATCAGTGTTTATTAATAAGACAAGGTCAGTTAAAGGTGTATTATGTAAAACATAGTATATAAAATGAAGCAGTCAGAGAAATGACCACGCTTTGCTAATGTCTATCTTTGAAATGGAATATAGACCATTTACCAATCAGTGTCATTATTATAGGCCAGGACTGTCCAAACATTTTTTCAAAACGGGTCACATTTGATAAAAACAAAACTTCCTAGGCCCGACAGTTTCTTCTGATTTTATTCTTATTCCAAGTTTTAGTTGGATTCAATCACGTTTTAGTTGGATTTGAACAGGTTTTAGTTAGATTTAACTAAATTTTAATTGGATTTGATCAGGTTTTAGATGGATTTGAACAGATTTTTGATTTGATCATAAATTGTATTTTGGATCTTAATGTTGGGGTCATAAACAATACATTTTATCTGTAAAGCTTTGAACGTGTCTGTTAAAGACAATGTAAATGTAAACCATCTTCAGAACCATAACTTTATAGTAATTAAAAGTAAAGAGTCTAAAACATCTATTAAAGTCATAGATTATATAGATAGTTACTCCATACATCTTTGTTATTTGTATTTATTATTCATTTTACTACATCTTTGTATTTTTGTATTCATCTTATTAAACTATATTGTCTATTATCTGTGTAATTAAAGGTGATCTGTTCTCGGCTTATGAATATTTGATATACACGCTGCCACATATTGTACTGTACAGTACCGCTGTTTTTTTCTGAGCAATCAATCTTCCTTAAGGTTAAGGATGTACATTAAGTAAATTGTTTTTGTTTCATGTTTCTGGGTTTGTTCTTGCAGGTTGACTGAGGATAAGATAACATCTCTTTCAGTCACTTGTAGTCACTTGTCCCTCTGTAGCTTTAAGCTCAAATATTTGTGCTCCAACAGAGATTTTGGCTGAGGGACTTGAGATCAGTAACTTGAATATCCTTATGGTGTTACATAAAACCATCTGGAGGTTTCCACAGAAAGCATTTGGAAAGAGCAGATACTTTATATCAGTAGTGTCAAACTCAAAATAGTGATGTGTTACAAAACTAAATCAGAATCCTCGGGAAGCTTTTATTACATTTTACAGAGTTTGAATCAAAGGTTTATCCTCATTTGTATCTTTATCACTTTATCACTATAACTTTATCAGTTTGTGCTGTTCAAATCCAACTAAAATCTGTTCAAATTAAAATAAAACCTGTTTGAATCCAACTAAAACCTGTTTGAATCCAACTACAACCTGTTCAAATCCAACTACAACCTGTTCAAATCCAACTAAAACCTGTTTGAATCCAACTAAAACTTGTTTGAATCCAACTAAAACCTGTTCAAGTCCAACTAAAACATGTTCAAGTCCAACTAAAACATGTTCAAGTCCAACTAAAACAAGTTAAAATCCATCTACAACTTGTTTAAGTCAAACTTAAATCCAATCAAGTCTTTTTTTGTGCCACTTTGACCTCCGTTCAAGCCCCCTTCTGGCCCTTTTTAAATGGTTACCTCTGTTTATTGTAATTTTGTCTATTTTTACGACAGTGTTCCTTGTTACAGATCTTTAGAATACTTTAGTGCCTTGATTAATCCGCTCCGTCCCAAAAATATCACCTAAAAATGTATTGGATTCATATAAAACATTGCAAAGGCCCCGGGCCTTGAGTTTGACATGTGTGCTTTAAATGATAACCTGGAGGTGATTGGATAAACCACCTGCTGTAACTGCCTATCACCAGGTCACTTTATCCAATCAGGTTTACATTAATAACAGATCTCACAAGAATACAAGAATCACCATCTGTTGCACAAGTTAACAAATGTATACAGTCTGCCTTTAGGAGCTCTATAGCTGTTCCCATGCCCCCCAAAAAAGGAGGCGCTGTTGAAATACAATTGGTACTATCACCACCAGATGTTGCTAAAAAGGCTAAACATGAATTACACACCTCATCATTAATAAAACTGTTAAAATCCATTATATTGTAGAAATAATAGATAGAATAGAAATCCTCACCTGCCGTAAGCTCACACGAACAGGATACACTATGTTGGATCCTTCTCGTCTAAAATGTGGGTGTGGCTTGTCCTTGATGACAAAAACAATATCAGCAGGGATAGTGTTCGCCGACTCGTCTCCTTCCCTCGGGAAAGTGATTTTGGTTCCCTCTTTCCACCCGCGTTTGATCTCAATCGTAAGAATCTTATCCTCCGTGCGCATGGTCCGTCCGTCCGGGTTCAGCCTCTTACGGGAGATCTTCATCCTCTTGGTGCAGCCGTGGAAGACCTCTTCCAGCGTCACCCTCAGTTCGTGGACGATGGGCGGGTCCTGTTTCCTCCGCGGCGGACCTACATGGCCGTCCCGCGGGAATCCGTTCATGTTGAAGCCGGGGAAGGAACCGAAAGCGTCATTGCCGTCCACGTCCATCTCCTCGTCGTCCCGGCCGTTGTTAGCCTTGCGCCCGAAGAACATCTCGAAAGGGTTGGCGCCCCCAAAGAAAGTGGCAAAGGTGGCGTGGGGGTCTCCATGGAAGGTGTAGGTGAAGGTGTTGCCTGGTCCATCACCGGTCGGTCCATTGCCTCCTTTGAGCCCTGATGATACATGAGTCATCTGTCATTTTTACAGCAATGATTCAGCAGAAGGACAGATTTTTGTCACTCATTTAAAAGGCAATAAGAAGCTTGAGTCACAGCTGACATTTGGAGTTGTGATTTCACACATACTGTATTGTCCATTTTACTGACTCAAAAATATGGCTGATTAAAGGGAATGTACTGTGCTGTTTTGGCATTTAAAAGAATCTGTGGGTTTTAAAGCTCTGCCCATGTCATGCTCTATATATCAGTACAAGAATTTTAACGTTGATTCTATATTTAATGGAAAACCAATGCAGAGATTTTAGGATGGGGTAATATGCTCTCTTCTGTGCAGGCCAGGAGCCTCGCAGCAGAATTTTGTACCAGCTGCAGGCAGGTAAAAGTAAATCAAAGGGACAGCAGAGGGAGTTGTGAGAGGAAAGTGCCCAACAATATTAGTAAAATAAGAGCCCAACTTTCAAATCATAAAATGTGACACTTTTTGACTTCTCAAGACTTTGGGTTCCAGAGCCTAATCTGTGCGTGGAGGTGAGTCCGACTATCTCTAGTCGGTATCTCTCAACCTCCCGCACAAGCTCAGGCTCCTTCTCCGCCAGCGAGGTGACATTCCATGTCCCTAGCGCCAGATTCTGTGTCCGGGGATTGGGTCCCCGCCTTCGACTGCTGCCCAATCCACTTTGACCGGCCCATTAAGGTTCCTCCCGCAGGTGGGGGGCCCACGTTGCTCCTTCGGGCTGAGCCTGGCCGGGCCCCTTGGGGAAAGACCCGGCCACCAGGCGCTCGCATGGCTCTTGGGTGGGGTCCCAGTTGGGACCCCGACAACATAGCTCCTAGGATCATTTGGGCACTCAAACCCCTCCACCACGATAAGGTGGCGGTTCAAGTCAACTTTGTAGTGTGTTTCAGCTGACCTCTAACCGAATGTCTTGGAAACTCAGGTGAAGAGAGGGGTGGAGCTGTCAACTGATCACCACCTGGTGGTGGGTTGGATCCGATGGCGGGGGAGAAAGCTGGACAGACTCAGTCTGTTGGGAACTTTTGGCCGAGTATCATGTCAGAAAGATCTTCAACTCCCACCCCATCAGAGCTTCGACCAGATCCCGAGGGAGGTTGGAGACATTAAGTCCGAGTGGACCATGTTCTCCACTTCCATTGTTGATGCAGCCACTCGGAGCTGTGGCCGTAAAGTCTCCGGTGTCGTGGCGGCAACCCCAGAACCCGGTGGTGGACACCAGAAGTAAGGGATGCCGTCAAGCTCAAGAAGGAGACCTATCAAGCCTGGTTGGCTCATGGGACTCCTGAGGCACCTGATAGGTACCGGCAGGCCAAGCGGACTGCAGCCCAGGTGGTTGTGGAGGCAAAAACTCGGGTCTGGGAGGAGTTTGGTGAAGCCATGGAGAAGGACTATTGGCGGCTTCAGAGCTGCTCTTTTTCCCGGTCAATCTACGTTCCTACTCTCACCTATGGTCATGAGCTTTGGGTCATGACCGAAAGAACAAGATCCCGGATACAGGCGGCTGAAATGAGCTTTCTCCGCAGGGTGGCGGGGCGCTCCCTTAGAGATAAGGTGAGGAGCTCGGTCACTCGGGAGGAGCTCAAAGTAGAGCCGCTGCTTCTCCACATCGAGAGGAGCCAGCTGAGGTGGCTCGGGCATCTTATTCGGATGCCCCCTGTACACCTCCCTAGGGAGGTGTTCCGGGCATGTCCCACTGGGAGAAGACCCCGAGGAAGACCTAGGACACGCTGGAGGGACTATGTCTCTCGGCTGACCTGGGAACATCTCGATATCCCCCCGGAAGAGCTGGAGGAAGTGTCTGGGGTGAGGGAAGTTTGGGTGTCTCTGCTTAGACTGCTGCCCCCGCGACCCGGCCCCGGATAAGCGGTAGAAGATGGATGGATGGACTTTTTGACTTGAGTAAATAATAGGCATTATCTAAGTTCAGACAGTCGCTTTGTTTTATTCACAGAAAATGTAAAAGTGACCAGTTGCTGGGAAATGCTCTTCTTTATTGATTACATATTAAGCTGTTAGTATTTATGTTATGCAAATATTGTGTTTCTTTTCTGTCTTGGTATTGCCATTGTAGGTTTATCTGAGAAACACAGATAGCAATGATCTGTCATTTTTAAACTGCATGATTCAGTAGCAAGGCAATAAAGAGCCTTAGTCACTGTTGACATTTGGATATTTCTAAAAACAGACACTAACCTTAAATAAATTTGAACCATGACAGGGAATACGCTCTTCAGTCAAATAAATACAGCAGTGTGTGGTGTTATAAAAGTCAATGTAAACCTGTGACTAATGGCTTTACATTGTCTGTTTTTAGATAAATTACCCTATATTTATCTTCTATGTTATTCAAATACTGTGTTTCTTTTATGTGTTGAGGTTATGACTGTAGACATTTTGAGAGCAAATGGACAATAAAAGGTATCTTATTTTTTCTAGAGGTTCTAGAGGTTACAAAGCGCAGTTGATTTTGTAATTTTGTAAATGTACTCATTTTCTAATTGATTTCATTCCAGTTTGTGGCAGCGGCAAATGCACTCTTGTGGCACAAGGTGAGGTAACAGGCCCAGGACAGCACTTTCTGAGTCTAACCCCTCTTTTCCCAGCCATACACTTACATCTTTGGCTTACTGTCAAGACTTTTTATCTATACAACTGTGTTATTAGCACAATTTAAAATGTTTTAAAGTAAATAGTATACGGTGCCAGGTAAGAGTAATAGATAAATAACATCATATACTGTAGCTTGTGCAACAACAATATCTTTATAAACATCCTTCTCGTCGTGTTTTACTGCATACTTTTCTAATAAATTCTATAATCTCTGCTCAAATGGATTTGTTTTTTGCAAAATGTCAGGTTAATTGTAACAGCAGTGTAAAGTGTGAAAACAATACCCAGGGTGTAATTAAGGCAGTGCAGCAACAGACACACAACAGGACGGATGCTAAACTGAACAACATGGACCATCCCCTACTTTGGGTTTTTGGCAGTGAGCTGTCTCGACTGAAATTAGACTCTACACCCAATCAGTCTGTGGCAGGACCTAATAATCAACTTTGAGGATTGATAAAGTTATTTTAAATTAGAAGAGTGAATAAAAGAGTGACTATTTTACGCCTCAATGCAAAAGAAAGAAAAAAACACACAGTATTAAGTTACAATATATTTTTGCTTATCACTTTAGTGTCATTTTGTCTTAAAATTGCATTATTTACAGTAAAGGTGTATTTTAAAGGTTATATTATGTGTTTTCCCTGTCATCTAGCCTACCTTTGAAAATCAAGTTCTAAACTGTTTTTATTTTTAAGTTAATTTAGTGCATTTACTATAGTCATTTATTGTTATATTATATTAAATAAACATTCAGTCAGTGTTCAGTGTACTGTTGACACATGCACATAAGTAGAGGCATGTGTGCTGTCAATCTGTTTTATAGTTAATTATGTGAGTTTAAACCAGCTGTGAGCTTCAGATTCAAATGTTCTCTTACACACAGTCAATGACAGTTTAATCAAAAACACAAAATCGCATTCAGTTTCTTCAAATGCGTACATACCTTCCTCTCCGTACTGGTCATAAACCTCCCTTTTCTTTGGATCACTGAGGACTTCATATGCCTCAGCGATTTCTTTAAATTTCTCCTCGGCTGATGGAGATTTGTTTTTATCCGGATGCCATTTCAGTGCCTGTTTTCTGTACGCCTTTTTAATGTCATCCTCCGTGGCTCCTTTAGAGATCCCCAGCGTTTTGTAGTAATCTTTACCCATTTCGGCTGCAAATACAGGGAAAATCACGAGAAAGGGTCTGGTCTGGTTCTAGTCGGCGGATGAATGGATGGGTGGCACAGCGGCCTCAGTCCTGACTCTGAACCGGTGTGATCACTGCGCAGAGGTTCGCGGTCACACGCTGCGGGGTAAAGAACATTTAGAGGCGCTTAGTCAACACCGTGAACCCTCTGATATTTGTCACGGACTGGATGACACTCTTTAAATAGATGCTGCTGCCTCCTTTGCGTCCACTGAGCCAACGTCAAGTTACGCACGGCACTGCACCCTGCTTCCGATTTAGCGCACCACCAAACTAAATGTACAAAGCTTAATGGCTTGCATCAGTGTTGTAACGCAAAACTAACACTTTTACGACTGAAGGTGGTCGTTTTAGTTAAAAATCAGGTATAAAAAGAATTATGGACCTGGTCTAAGTCTGGACTAACTCTGTCTCCTTCAAACACTGACCTCCATGAGTCTGGACCTGGTCTAAGACCGGACTAACTCTGTCTCCTTCAAACACTGACCTCCGTGAGTCTGGACCTGGTCTAAGACTGGACTAACTCTGCACTAGTGTTTGGCAGAGTTATCTAATCCCCAAAACAGTTGTAACTATTTAAAATTCAAGATCATAAATGTATTGTTTTAATTTAAAATAAATCAAATCTTTCTCTGCAGCAGAAGTGCCTCGGATTCAGTTACAGTTGTTTTGGAAAAGAAGAGGCTAATTTCATTTATATTTGAACTTCACTTTGGTTGTTTTCATGAGTCTGGACCTGGTCTAAGTCTGGACCTGGTCTAAGTCTGGACCTGGTCTAAGACTGGACTAACTCTGTCTCCTTCAAACACTGACATCCATGAGTCTGGACCTGGTCTAAGACTGGACTAACTCTGTCTCCTTCATCAAAACTGACCTCCATGAGTCTGGACCTGGTCTAAGACTGGACTAACTCTGTCTCCTTCAAACACTGACATCCATGAGTCTGGACCTGGTCTAAGACTGGACTAACTCTGTCTCCTTCAAACACTGACCTCCATGAGTCTGGACCTGGTCTAAGACCGGACTAACTCTGTCTCCTTCAAACACTGACCTCCACGAGTCTGGACCTGGTCTAAGACTGGACTAACTCTGTCTCCTTCAAACACTGACCTCCACGAGTCTGGACTAAAACTGTAATTGGACTGTTTACATTTTTTGTACCTAATACAGTTTATTGCACATTGGTTCTGGACTTGTTTTGGTTTCACCTTGACGTGGTCTTGGTCTTGACTCAGTCTCAAAAGACCTTATTTTATCATGGCCTTGATGCATGACTTGGTCTTGGTCAATGTTTTCTTGACAGTATGTCCCAATACCCAGCCAGGTTTAAATCCAGTAATCCTACAAACTATTCTCAATCAAAATTTTAATTATAACTTATACTGTATATAAGTCATATTCACTATGACTAAACACTATGGACAATGAGCTGAATAAGTAACACATTGTATTTATGATTATACCATCTATAAACGTCCAAACAGACACCTTTATTCTGAAATCCTACTTCCGGTCGCTGTTGAAAGGACTCTCTTGTGTTTGACAGATCACACTGGACCCCGGTGGCTCTTTCTAGAAATCAAATGCTGAGGCACGTCATTCACTAAAGCGGGCTCTTTACACACAGCGCAGGTCAGAGGTCAAATACTGAACAGACAACCCAGACAAACCGGAGGTCATAAGTCAAAAAGCAATAAAGAAATAACAGTTAATTATAATTCTACACCTTTACTTATACTGATATAAACTTATTTATATCAAATAAAATCATATTCATTCATATGTTTTAGTATTAATTATATAATTGCAACCATGTTGTTCAAGGGAGCCTAAGCATTTATAAATGTATAAATCGAGACCAAGACTATGTCAGGTAAGACCAAGTCAAGAACTGACCCAGTTCACAATACATTGTCATAGGAACAAAAGTCTGAACAGTCCAGTCTTAGACCAGGTCCAGACTCATGGAGGTCAGTGTTTGAAGGAGACAGAGTTAGTCCAGTCTTAGACCAGGTCCAGACTCATGGATGTCAGTGTTTGAAGGAGACAGAGTTAGTCCAGTCTTAGACCAGGTCCAGACTCGTAGAGGTCAGTGTTTGAAGGAGACAGAGTTAGAGAGTTAGAACAAGACTTTTAACTGAATAAAAAAATGATTGAGGTTTTCATTCAAACCCAAGAACAAACAAAAAGGCCATTTCTGGTCTTGGTTGGTCTCGATGTCTGAATAAAAATAAGTAAGACTTTTACAAAATGGTCAAAGATGTGTCTTAAAGACCCTTTTATTAATATCCAGTCCAAAAGACAGTTGTCAAAAACTATTGAGAATTTACAGAATTTATCCAATAAGGATAAAAACTGGGCGGCAGTAGCTCAGTGGGTAGAGCGGTCATCTTTCAACTGGAAGGTAGGCGGTTCGATTCCCGTTCTCCCCACAGTTCATACTGTCGTTGTGTCCTTGGGCAAGACACTTAACCCACCTTGCCTCCAGTGGTGTTCCAGCTGTGACACTGGTGAGTGGAACCTTAATCTAAGTCACTTTGGATAAAAGCGTCTGCTAAATGAATAAATGTAAATGTAAAGAAACTAACCCTGGTTTGTCCTTGTTAGTCATTGTGTCTGTCCAGTTTTTACATTTCCCTCAGCTACAGCGCCCCCTACAGCTCTATAGATGACTTGAACACCTCTGATAACAGTCCACTGCACTGTCCTGAGCATTACCCATGAGTCATTGTTGAGTGAGAGGCTGCTGCAGTTATAACCTCTGCTTCAATGATTATCAATAGGATCTTTTATTTACATGTTTTTTTAAACCCCCTTTACTTTAGACATATATTTATTCAGATGCAGTTTGTTGTATTTATTGCTAGTTATGGATCAGTTTCGAGGCCTCTTTGTCAAACTGGACCAGGACAAGGATGGATTTATTTCAGTTGCAGAGCTCCACAGTGAAATGAGAAAGCACGGGATCCTCTCTGTGGACAGCAAAGTGCAGGTAATATACCATCTTTACGACTGAGAATATGCCTTTTAGTTCTCCTCTACTCCATGGTAATGTATTTTCTCATGCCAGAATATTATTGACTCCTATGACAAAGACAAAGACGGGCTGTTGGATTACACAGAGTTCCTCGGTTACATGATGGACAGGGAGAGCAAATGGAAAATACACTTCCACGATCTGGACAAGAACAAGTGTGGTGAGCATTTGTGACCAGAAAACATGTTAAATACAAAAGTTAAACACTACATACTGCACCGTTACACTAGTTTTCCAACCTGGTCATATTTATTTTCCACTAAAACAGATCTTTATTGTGATTATAAACCACATTTTATGATTTTTGTTTATGGTAAAGAAGCTGTGACTTTTGCCCTTGTACCATTTACAATACCATATTCCTGAAACCTTAGATACAGTATAATGCTGTCTGTGAGTTAATTGTGTGTATTTCTTCTCTGATTAGGTGTGATTGACCAGGAGGACATCATAAGTTTATTTAGGGAGTTGGGAGTGGTCATCTCAAAGACAAACGCAAAACAGATAATACAAATGTAAGGTTTCTTTTGACCTCTGTACTTTGTAAGTGCCTTTATGTACAGTATTGTAGTTCTGTTCTTAAAGCAACACTATGTAACTTCTCTGGATGTGAAGCCACCAAAGTGTTACTAAAGGGCTTATATAGAGAGACTTTGTAATTGAGATGAAATGTAAGACGTTTTATCCAATGACAAGAATGATGTGGACTTTTATGCTAGTTTTGGACAGAGACAGTAGGTTTACTCGAAGCAGGAATCAAAAAGAGAGAGGGGTAATGACCTGGAGAAAAACACACCTGAGCTGGGAATCGAACCCATGTCCTGAATATGTTGGATACGCTTTTCCAGGTGAACCACCGAGGTGCCCTGCTTTTTGGCAAAATCCTGATTGACAGGCTACATATCACATCACAAAATAAAAGAGACAAATGTGCCACAAACTCTCATGGAACTGTTACCTCTGGCTTGTCATGCTTGATCATGAGATGTTAGTATCTGTTAAATTGTATTTATTCATTCTTCTCTTGTTATGGGTCATTTAGGCTGGAGTCAATACTTGGCAATGCAGTCCTGACTACAGCACTACCACTGACTGTCACATATATTCACTGATTCAGAGAAATTTAAAGTGGAATATGATACAGGTCAGGTCAGTACAGGACAGTTTGGTGTTCACTCAAGTGAGGATTACAGTATCTTGGTCTATTCAGCTGACCGCAGTGTTTAACTACACCCGTCCCAAAGCATACCACAAAGCCGGACCTGCTTGAACCCATGACCTTCTGGCAGAAGTACCACCCTTTACCCTCAAAACAGGGGTTATTTTATATTGTACATGGGGCTTTAATAATAATAATAATTATAGCTTAAAAAAATTAACAGTTACAGTAAATTTTTTATGGTTTGGATTATTTATTTAAAAACTATTGTATATTGTTAATAAACTGTATAGTGTTTCACTTTTATAAAGAGAGCTGCATGCATCATAGTTGAACAAACCAGTTTACTCAAAAGTATCATTAGTACAATCCAGTAATTATAGTATTTTGTTTGTCCTTTTGGTATAATTACATGTTTATACTGCTTTGTGACAGTGTTAAGTTAAGTTAGATAGGAACAGGAAGAATATGATGACACAAAACAGCACTTGTGACTAAGAATGAACATTAGTATTGAATGAATGACTGAATCAGAGTGTTTGCTGCCCACATTAGGATGGATAAAGATAACTCAATGACAGTGGACTGGAGTGAGTTTCTGCACTATGTGGTCATTAACCCCGTGAACAACATTGGGGAGCTGGTGTTGTCGTGGAAACATAGCGTGGTGAGCCCTTCACTGTACAAATAACACCCTTAGTTAAAAATAAAAGTGTGATAGATGTAATTCCTCAGCTTCGGCCTCTCGTAGGTGTTCGATGTGGGAGAGAGCAGAGCGATGCCGATAGAATTTTCTGAAGAGGCGTCTGGGTTTAGAGCCTGGAGGAGGTTTGTTCTCGCGGCTGGTTTGGCAGACGCCGTGTCCAGGACAGTGACGGCCCCCATCGACCGCCTCAAGACTCAACTTCAGGTGAACTCCACACAGCAGGACTTCTTTCATGTTAATACTGGGAAGCACGTCTGATGGCTCTATAATCAAACAAAACCAAATCATTTAAATTTCCTAAACCTTCATCTGACGTATGTGTCCACACTTGGCGGCTGAAAGTAGACAAACATCCGCTGGGTTCTATGGAGCTTGTCCTCTAGACTAGTCTATTAAAAGAAAGGGGTTATTTTGATTACTTGATCGGCCAGATAGTCTGTTCCACAGGCCCGACTGGGAGGGTGTTCAAGGAAAGTGTTTTCAAAAGAAGAGATGTATTTGTATCATAGCTGTCAGGCACCACCAGGTATCACCAGGTCATTTCATCCAAACAGAGCAACACCATGCACCATGCTACTGTCACCATTTCTAAGAAAGCTAAGGTCTTTTAATGTAAAACAACAAACTGCTGCAGACGTTTTATCAGGCGGTAATAGCTAACTCTAGGTCACCCACGAGCACTATACGTACAGTAGGTGTTAGTTTAGAGAGTCTGGTTGAGGTAGAGGAGCAACGGACACACAACAGGACGGATGCTATCCTAAACAACATGGACCATCCCCTGCATCAGCTTTTGAAACAACAGAGAGCAGCAGTGGACGTGTGAGATCAGTGAACTGCAGGACAGAACGCCACAAGAACTCCTTCTTCCCGACTGTAATAACACTGCACAATCAAACAGTTTGTGGAAGGGGAAGTCTGAATCAATTCATTTGAAGAGACTTGCCTAGGTTTGGTCAAAATCACATTGCTTTTAGGAGGATGAGATGGATTTCTGTAAGTTTGTTCAGTCACATAGCTTGAGGTTAAAGGAGAATGTAGAGGATGGTCTATGTTCTTCAGTATAGCATTCATCTTGGTATAAATGCATCTCTTTATCACCTCACTTAGATGCTTCAAACTTAATAATAATAGTGTTGTTCTCTACAGGTTCGTGGCTCCAAGGCTTTCTCTCAAGGTTTCCAGGAGCTGAAGACGGGAGGTTTACGCGCCATGTGGCAGGGCAACGCTATCAACGTGCTAAAGGGAACACCTCAGTCGACTCTCCAGTGTCTCATTTACACTCAGGTGAGACACAAGGCTAATTTAGATTGACCATTTAAGCTCAGTTTCCTGTTACTGGTGGAAAAAAGATCTGTTGTTTATCCAGATGAAGGTGTACACCCAGAATAAGACCCAGGACAGTCTGACGGTGCAGCAGCGTTTCGGTTTGGGCTGTGTCTCTGGAGCTGTGGCTCACGCTGCCTTCTACCCATTAGAGGTATCAAGGATCTGTGCCAGGTCTGGCAGCTCAGCCTTTCAGCCTCGTATCATTTAAGCCTTAAAACATTATGATCTTTTTTGTATGTTTTGAAACAATACTTCTCACTTCTTTATCCTCACAAGACACTATCTCTGATTCTACGGGACATTTATCCGTCTGGTTGTTAATTAACCCGCTGAAACCTGTGTGGGGCCTTGTTCATTGTTCATTGTCTTTTAAAATGGATGTTTTGCAAAATCCAAATGAACTTATTCATAATGTAATTTAATTTATTTAATAATGTAATACTTTATCTTTTAGACATAGAGAATACACTGTAAACACAAATTAGTTGGCAATACTAACGTGTTTCGAGGAAACCCGTTGCCATATCCTGCTTTAGTTTCACACAAGCAAAGCCTAAACAAGTTAAGCTCTATTAACATCGTGTTAATAATTTACACATTTGTATATTAAATATTGATTGCTTAAAATCATTAGTTGAGACTCTACATGAATAAAACCATTTTAGTTGTAATACTAGCAATTTTAATAATTATTTAATGGTTTTTAAATGTATAAAATTTTAAGATTATTTACAAACATTACTTTTTTTAAATTAAGAAAATTATGAGAATCATGCCTCACTTTATTTATGTATTTTAATTTCTTTGGCCATATGTTTCTAGTTATCTTAAATGATTAAAAATCTATTTTCTGTCTCTTGATCTCACATAATCAGAGTTTCATACTATTTATTACCTACAAAATTTGGATCAAAACAACAACATAAACAATATTTTAGTTTCACTTTTAGCTTAGCTTCAAATTTTCCAGACAAGACCAACTTAAATTGAGACCTTTAAAAAGTAGCCTTAAGGCTGGTTTTGAGTGTTGTACCATTTAATTGAAAAAATTGTTCAGAAATGCATTTTATGAGAAAAAACATAAAGAACACTATATATTTTTGTTGATTTTTCAATGTCAATGTTTGACCAAATACATTTTTATTGATACCTCCTCTTCTCCGACCCTCAGGTGCTGAAGGTCAGGCTGAACCTACAACAGGCTGGTAGTTACCACGGAGTTGTGGCCTGTGCTTGCTCTATTTACAGAAATGAGTCTGTGTCATCCTTTTACAGAGGATTCAAGCCCAGTATTCTATGTATGATCCCTTACGCAGGTGTGGAGTGTGCAGTCCATCAGGTCAGTGACATATGATGTTTGTAATAAAGGCCAGTCTTAGTTTTAACATGTTATCTATGACATTCTTCTTCTTCTTCTTCTTTCAGTCGATAATGAACTGGGCCAAAAGTAACCCGTCCTACAACAGTGAGTCCAAACTGTTTTTCTTAAGTTTTGTGGCCTTTGCTTCGGGACAAATGATTAGTTACCCTCTGGCGGTGATACGAACCCAGCAACAAGCCCAAGGTAATCTACATTCTGATGTATATTTGACCTGAAAGAAAAACAAATGCCTTTTATTCTGAATATTTCCATTGTTTTCCAGCTTTCTTTTCAACATCACACCTCTCCTCGGGTGCACTACAGAGACTTATCAGGATTTATGAGAGAAGTGGACTGAGAGGATTTTATAACGGTATGGGAGCCAGCTTTGTGAGGGCTATTCCCTGTGCTTTGATAAACTACACATTAATAAGGAAATTTGAAGATATGTTTTCATCAGAATCATGAAAAGTGAAAGAAGATATTGGACTATTTCTTTCAAAACAAGCTCTAACATCCTAACAGCCTTTTCTCATGTGTGTGTGGGGAGAACATACTGTCCTGCTTTATTACTGTGCGGTGTGAGAACTGCTCTGCTGCTGAAAGGAAGGCTCTGGTTCAGATATGCTCAAAAAAGAGCAGCCTCTCTTCCCTGTAAGACATTCACACCTGTCCCATCCTGCACATGAACTGTTCACACACCTCTCCTCTAAAACACAGCTTCTTCAATGAGGCTGTAAAAGTGAAGAACTTTCCTTACTGTTTATTAGATCAAAATAAATGTACCATGGACTCATTGGTGTTGTTCGTTATATTACGAGATAATATTGTATAATATTACTATAAAACAAAATACTGGTTGCATAACTTAATCCCAAATACCAGACATTTCAGTTATACTTATATAGATTTTAATATAATTTAATATAATTACTACTTAGGCGTTTCCTTGGCCATTTAACCTGTGAACTGTTATAGGTCAACTCCAAATCAATGGTGGAAAAATATACCATCTAAAATGTTTAATGAATGTGTTTTAAATTAAATTTAACGTAGGTAATGTGTCGACTGTTCTCAAATGCATAATAACCCAAAAGTCCCAACGTGAGTCTAATAATAGCCTAATAATCAATGACCTATAGGCGATCAGCGCGTACCATTGTCTTGGCCCCTCCCCTCTCGCGAGTTCTAACACTGGTCCGCGAGAATTGGGATGGGAAGCTAAATGAAAGCCTCCATCTTGTTGTGCAGCAGCGGAGAAGAGCAGAGCAGTTATGGCTGACTACAGCAGCGTGGCTCCCCCGTCCTCAAACACAGGCCCCGGCATGAATGATGCTTTTCAAGACGCTCTTCAGCGAGCACGACAGGTAAAACGAAGACTTAAAATCATCTGGTGCACTAATACTTTGGAAAATTGTGGAAATTAGGGGCGTAGCTTGAGTGGTTGAACTGCGGCATCAAATCTAGCCGTGCGAGCTAAGCTAAATAATGATGACTAATGGTAGCTTAAAATGGAAACGTAGATGCAGTTGTGAAAAAATATAGGCTTTTAAACAATAATCAAATTAATCCACAACATCTTAGTTGTTAGTAGGGTTACCTTTATGCGGATCAATAAGAGGTAAGTGGAGGCTATAGCCTTCCTTTGTTAGTCCAGACTTCCGGACGGAAAAAGTGGGCCGCATTCCAGGCAGGCTTTAGCTGCAGCAGAAACACGATGTAGCAACCAGACGTTTTCACGACTCGCACTGTTTCACAAATAAAATCAGAAAGCATCATGTGAAAAGATTAAATGTCTTAACTAACCCGTTCACAAATACCAAGAAACAATGCCTCTTTTACATTATATTAGAGGAAAATTCGATTCGTTCGTCACTTGAATTTCCGCTTTGCAGCACATGTTGGAAAAGTATAACACTGAGTAAGATTAATTTAACCGTGAAATTGAGACTAAAGTTTAAAAAGATTTTTTAATTAGAAAACTGTTTATCTACAATCTTGATGTGTTACCAATAAACTTACCCTAAAGCATATACTCCAATCTACTTTCGTCAATAAATTAATGTAATGATGTCCCTTCTATATGTGAGAAATTGTCTTTAGTTTTATTTTTATCTATTTGTTTTCACTTTTTAACTTTACTGTCTGTATTTATCGTCATAGATTGCAGCAAAGATCGGTGGTGATGGTGTAACTGGAGGTCCAACAAGTGACTTTGGTTATGGAGGCCAGAAAAGGCCCCTGGAGGACGCTGGTGGGTATTTTCCCATGCCTAACCTCAATACCGGTCAGTGGCTCAAATCGATTTCTGCCAGTCCAGTCCTTGCCTGCTTTTATAAATATTAAATAACTAGAAAAATCAGTTTTTATATTTGATATTCATAACTACCCGTTGTAGTAATAATAAGTACGTATAAATGTATAATGCATGTGTTCAACAGCATGTCTATAAAAATGTATATTACATTTTTGGGAATATAGTTACTGAGGCTTTTACCGGCTGTCTATTGCTTTTCAGTGTCATAGAAATATTGCCATAAGTTAAATAGTCTTGTACATCTACTTCTACTGTCATAAGATGTTCAATTGTATCACGTTTTTATATATTTTGATAATGCACACAGTAATCACTTCAATCATATCCTCTTTATTTATTTATCTAGTTAATTTTACAAATTTCCAGGACAGTAGTAAAATAAAATTCTAAAAGGACTTAATAAATGTCACTTTTAAAATGGCTTCCTTGACATTAGGCTGCTGATGTCCTAAATCTGGTTATACCAAATCCTATACAGAGTGTCACCATACTTGCATTTAATGTCTGTTCCTTTTTAGTGTGGCTTTCTTTGGTCATCTGGGATACATTCCAAACAAAAATCCCAAAAGTAGTATTTATAACATTTTATTTCAGTTTAGATGCACTTACAGTTTGCAGATGTATTGTTTAAGCTTTAGACTTAAACCCCTGTAAGCTATTGGGGGAGAGAAAGGGAAAGAATTAACTTTTTGTGTTTTGTTACCACAGATCAACCTGAGACAAAGAAAGTTGCGACAAATGATGGTGAGTGATGTAACTGTATTGCTCATTTTATTTGTTTTTTTCAGCATTATTCTTTTCTGACCATCTACCTGTGTGTTTCAGCCTTTGCAGCGATGGGAGGAATGGGTGGCCCCTCGAGGTAAGTGTTAAGTTTAATTTAACCACCTATAGGCAACTTTCATTACATGAATGCTTATTTGTTGTTTTTGCCCCTTAGGTCACTGTCAGAAGAGTTTAAGGTTCCAGATGGGATGGTGGGATTCAGTAAGTTTCTTTTAAATGTGTCCAGTTTGTGATTTTGAGATGTTTTTAAATGATTGTGCTTTTCCGTGTGTAGTTATTGGAAGGGGAGGCGAGCAAATATCACGGATACAGCAAGACTCTGGCTGTAAAATACAGATTGCACCAGGTATGTTTACACCTATCCCATAGTTGTTAAATCATGACTAATGTTGGTGCCTTTTGCTGTTCTGAAAAAGAGTTGTCATGTTTGTTATAGACAGCGGGGGAATGCCAGATAGGTCAGTGACATTAACAGGACCCCCAGACTCCATACAGTGAGTATCGAACTATCGCCAAACGAGCTTTCACACTACAAACGAACCGGGACTTGGTTCAGTTTGGTCCGGACCAAGGCCACCTCTTTTTGGCAGACCATGGTTCTCTTGGAGTTTTGGTTCGGACCAAACAGGAAAGTCCGGACCAAACTGCGCAGGTGTGGAGGCCTGCTAAGTTTTAAAATTAATTCATGAGGGCTGCACAATATAATGTAAAGATTTAATATTATAAAAAACAAACACCTGCGCTATTTAAAACGTATTACACTAAAATACTCTAAGTGTTTCCCACAAGGACACGTGATCCACAGCACTTGTATTAATCGAAGCTATTAAGTCACTTTGGATAAAAGCGTATGCTGAATGTTGAATTAATTTCACATTTGTGTAAATACGTGAAGTGAATATAGATGCACGTTGAGCACTGCTCTAAGTGCAACAAGATAACTGTAGAGATGGACGTGCCCAAATAGTTGAGACTGGAATCATTAAACTGTGGTAACTTGTTGATGTACTGCTTGTTGCTCATGTAGCTGCAAAAGCGGATAATGTGGTTTGAGATATGAGTTGCGTAATTTACCATCGCAAAATCCAGTGTCCAGGTGTTAAGTATTCTTGGAGTTTATGACCGCCATTGACTCATCAATGTGTGGGAAACACTGCACTGGATTAACTTATTGGCTTTACTGGTGACCCTAACCTACACTTGTTTATTACAATAAGTATATTTACAGTATATTATGCAGCCTAGACATTACATTAAATCTTCAAAGAAAAGAAATCATGGTATTGGAGTATGTTTATAATTTACTGGAACATTAGCTTATGGCAAAGGTTTTGGTGGTTGTAGTGGTTCAAACAGTTCTTTCAGTTCCCTAAGCTTTAGTGAGATTATACGATTACTGTGGCATTTTGAAACAGTAGTGTACATTGAAACCAGTTAATCCCACGCCTTAATCATTAAACTGTGCTTCCCTTTTCCTTCACCAGGGCGGCAAAGAGGTTACTAACAGAGATTGTCGAAAAAGGACGTCCCACTCCCGCATTTCACCACAACGAGGGCCCAGGCATGACTGTTCAGGAGATTATGGTCCCTGCCTCTAAAGCTGGCCTCGTCATTGGCAAAGGAGGGGAAACTATTAAGAGTCTTCAGGTGAGTAGCAGGTTATATCTAAGGAAATGGAAAGAGTGTGGGTAGGTTTTAATCTTTTCTTTTTTGGGGGGGAAATTATAGGAAAGAGCTGGCGTCAAAATGGTCATGATCCAAGATGGGCCTCAAAACACAGGCGCTGACAAACCTCTTCGGATTTCAGGAGATCCTTTTAAAGTTCAGGTAACATGCTGCAAAGGTTAAATTATACACAGGGTCAAATTTTAAGGGGTTGGTTTGTAATGGGCCCCTCTTTGTTTTGTTTTTTAGCAAGCCAAAGAGATGGTCATGGAGCTGATCCGAGACCAAGGCTTCAGGGAGCAGAGGGGCGAGTACGGCTCACGAACTGGAGGCGGCGGAGGAGGAGGTGGAGGTGGCGGGGGCGGCGATGGTTTAGATGTAAGTACACAGGTGGAAAGAAAAGGCTTTTTTTCTTTTTCTTTATTTGGTTTTATAATGTTTGAACATGTTTTAGGTTCCTGTCCCACGGTTTGCAGTAGGAATTGTTATTGGTCGAAATGGAGAGATGATCAAAAAGATTCAGAACGACACAGGTGTGAGGATCCAGTTTAAACCAGGTTAGTATTTAACATCTAAGACAAAAAATTATCACCATCTTTGAAATTTTTTTTTTTACAATCGGAACTTTGAGTCCTACAATTCAAAGAAGGGGTAACTAACTTTTTCAAATGAGATTAAATTCATGGTCTATGATGATTCATGCACCACGCTGAGAGCTGATGTATAACCCTCAACCACAATTTATCTGAGACCTACAAAAACAGTCACACATTTCATCATTAATCATTATTGTATCAGTTTATAACGTGTCTGACTGTATTTCTCTCGCTCCAGACGATGGCAGCACTCCCGACAGAATAGCACAGATTATGGGCCCTCCCGACCAGGCGCAGCACGCGGCAGAGATAATCTCTGACCTGCTGCGGAGCGTACAGGCTGGCGGTCCTCCGGGACACGGGGGCAGGGGGCGTGGTCGGGGACAAGGCAACTGGAACATGGGTCCACCCGGAGGCCTCCAGGAGTTCAGCTTTACTGTGCCGACCATGAAAACAGGCCTCATCATCGGGAAAGGCAAGTAATTACTTAAGTGGACATTAGTTTAGTCATGGTTTGGTCTAGACATAGTTTTGTCAGGGTTAAGCTTTGGTTTAGACCTGGTTATGGCATGGTTTGTTCCTTGGCACCCCTGTTAAAGTCCTTAGTTTAGCCTTTTTGTGTAGACCTGATGTGGGCCTTCTCAACTCATGAATTTATTTCTTGGTGTAGACCTTTTTTAGGGTTTAGGTCCTGGTTAGACCTGTTAACTTTGACTGGCTTTAGATTGCTGTGACTGTAAACCAATGGTTTATGATCAAAACTCTAACACTGCCCTTATGGCCCTGTGGTTTTTACAACGTTCTCATTGGGAAGTGTGTATATGTGTTGATCTAAATGGCTCTTCTCTGCAGGTGGAGAAACCATCAAAGGCATCAGTCAACAGTCTGGGGCCAGGCTGGAGCTGCAGAGAAACCCTCCACCAAACGCAGACCCCAACATCAAAATGTTCACGGTCCGGGGCTCCCCCCAGCAGATAGACTACGCCCGACAACTTGTGGAGGAAAAAATTGGGGTCAGACATTAACTTTTTATCTACAGATCACTGCACAGGCTCCCTCTTTTAACATGACTAACAGTAGTCTCTCTTTGGTTTATCTTAAGGGCCCTGTGACTCCAATGGGTGGTCCTCACGGTCCACCTGGTCCACATGGAGGCCCAGGTCCTCACGGCCCTCCAGGGCCCCCTGGACCCCCTGGAGCTCCCATGGGACCCTACAACCCTGGACCATACAACCAGGGCCCACCAGGACCTCAGTAAGTGCAGGACCCCAGTAAAGGACATAGAGTTGAACTTTATTTTAAGAGCTATCAATGGAAAATGCTGTTCTTTTTTAAAAGATATTAATTATTTTTTTCTCCTCTTACATTAGCGGTCCCCCTGCTCCTTACCAGGCTCAGGGTTGGGGCAACGGGTACCCCCACTGGCAGCAGGGCCAGCCTGATCCAAGTGAGTACCTGACAGCGAGCTTAAGTGTCTAACACTTGGGGATCACTTTCTTTTTTGCGCCACCTGAGTCTCTCAAAAAAAAAAAAAACATATTGCCAACATTTATTATTATAAAAAAAAAATATATATTTTTTGCAGCAACAAGTCATGCTAAACTAAAATTCAAAACGCACATGTTAAGAGACCTGGGAGGGTTCAAGTAAAAACCCAAGAACTGAATTAAAGACGGGTTGCTGTAAAAGCATGCTTTTAAGTTTAATTTCTTTTGGTCATGAAACCTTTCTTGTTTCCAGATAAAGCAGCAGCTGATGCCAACGCAGCGGCCTGGGCAGCTTATTACGCTCAGTACGGACAGCAGCCTCAGGCTCCGATGACCCCGACCAGTGGAGCCCCGGGCACGTCTCAGACAAACGGACAAGGTGACTGCTCTGTTCTTCATTTAAACATGTGCCTGCTCTTTTAGAAGTCAAGTCTGTTCAGAGGCTTTAGAGCAGCTTTTGTCCTGGGGTTTACATGGTCCCAACAACTGTAAAAAGAAGTTTTAAAATACCATTTCTTCCAGGCTTTGGAAAAACTCTTAATTCTTTAATTGGGCATCATCATAAATTTTTACTTACCAACAATAAACCTTCATAAACCAATAATACCTTTTTTTTTTTATATATATATATATAATTGCTAATAACTAGTTTGGAATTTTAGACAGAAATTTAACAAATTACTCATTAAGAATTAATTGTGAATGAATACAGTTTTAATTCAGTTTTTGTAAGATTTCCATACATCAAAAAGACAGTCATCGACTTTTAATTCAAAACTAAACATTTGTTTATTTTTGGGTCAATCGTAAATTCCAAGAGTCTGTTTTCTTGGTGCTCTGTGAAAAGCTCAGACTCTGTAGCAGCTGCTGTTGTTAACGCTGCAGGAGTTATATTCAGTTACACTTGAGTCATTCACCAAAAAAGGGCTAGATAAAAATCCTCATCACGACTCATTTTGCTCATTCATAACAAAAACTTTAAACCACATGTTCTGTGATGAAAGCACTACACACAGGAAGCTTTTGTTTCACATTTTAATCCCTGCTGCGGGTCTGTGGGAAACACTGGTAAAGGAGTACGGTAAAGTCATGACAAAACGGGATTAAAATAATTGTGGAGGAAGTGTATAAACTCCGTTTTTAAAGTATCTCTGTAAGTTGCCAGTAACATTTAACACTGAAGTGATTGGTCATTTATTTTGCATTGCAGCTTTTTTTCCTCAAATTTTTTTATTTTGTAATTCTCAAGGGACAGGAAAAGATGGAGGAGGACAAACGTCTCAGAATGACTGACTAAATACAAGTACCGTCTTTTTTAACAGGTGACCCACAGGCCGCAGGTCAGAGCGGACAGGCAGATTACACCAAAGCCTGGGAGGAATATTACAAGAAAATGGGTATATCAATGTAGTTCCCATGTTCTCTTTTTAACACGAGGCAGTCTAAACAGTCACTGGGCCCCCACCCCAAAAAAAAAGCTTCTTTTTCAGGTTATCTTTGCCTTTTTGCTGACGCGCTGTGGAGTGTATTTACTGTCTCCACTCTGTAAGCGTTTGAAGCCTGTGCTGTTTAGACTGACACTTTGCTCATCTCCAGGACTGAGCTGCAACACACATCCACCAATATTACTGAAATATAACAAATTAATCCAAAAATGAGCACCAAATGTATTACTCAATGTCTGTAAAGTCAAAGTGTTTGATTTGGTGGATTGTATTTGATGTTATAAAAATGTAGTTAAATACTTGAATTTTTGTAAGTGATATTTGTCATTCTGATCTGACAGTAGTTTCATTTATTTCATTTTTGTGTCACAGGTCAACAGAGTCAGCAGCCTCAAGACTACACTAAAGCCTGGGAGGAGTATTATAAGAAACAAGGTTTGTATTCAAATAAAGCTTGTGGGAATTTTTAAAAATGTCTCTAAATTGAGCTCGAAAAGCAGAGAACCAAGAAACAAAGGTTTGGCATTTTGGTTGTACAAAAACAAATGTTAGTGGTCTTGTATACAAATGGGTTTCCAAATAATATTGCAGTCCATTAGGGCTTGCACTGGTGTTACTGGACTTGAGAGTACAGCAGACTCTGTTTAAAGTTATTGTAACACGTAACATACAGTTTGTTGCATGTATTTTTAAAATGCAACTGGTCAGAATGTATATTTAGTCTTAACTTTTTACCCCATGCCTAATGCAAAATAGAGTTTGCATTGTATAGCCCTTTTCACACATTCTGTCATCCAGACTGTGTGCTGTTCTTACCTGCGTGACCTCATTAGACTCCCATTCGGAGCCGATCCTTAAACCGGCCCAGGTCGCTCTCGGCGACTGCACCTATGCCATGTGTCTGTAGCAGAAGACTGTATGTACTTCACTCCCTACTGTTGGGATCAGTTTGACCTGTAGGAAATGTAGTTTCAATATTGGCACAATAATCTCCATCACTGCTGCAGAGTCAGCTCGTTTGTCTGTGTTTTTTTTTTTTTTTTTTTTTTTGTCAAGCTAATTGTCACGCCCCGCTTGTCCAGCTAAAATATGTTCTTAAACTTTCTGGGTAGAATGTGTGAAAAGGGCTTAGGGTGTCACCTTATCAAGTGAACTGTATAAACTAATTAAAGCTAAAAGGATTATGTCCCAGCTCACTCTTGGCTATTGTACTAATAATAGATTTGTTGTAACTTGCCACTTTAAAATACAATGGGACAATTTCATGAACACTGTCATGTACGGAATATAAGGGAGGCTGTGCCCCTTTAGCACTTCTCTGAGGTAGAGGAGCTGCTCTCTCAGCCGCCCGACAGAAAGGCAGAGGGTTTCTGACCTGCCACTCTGAGAAAATGGTGGTGGGTTCGTTCCCCTTCTTACAAATACTCTATTATTAACTCATGTCAAGGTTTAGGGTCTATGCTTGTGGTCTTGTTAAAAAAACGTTACTTTTTGTCAACACTAGATGGCATGGGGCGCCCCGGTGACTCACCTGGTAGAGAGCATACCACATACTCAGGCGACCCAGGTTCGTTTCCTGGCTCGGCTCTTTTGCCCAATGTCATTCCCCTTTCTTAACTGTTTACTGTCAATATACTATTAGCTATCAAAGGCCAAAAAGAAACCACTAGATGGCAGCATTCTGTGAGGACTTGTACTCAGTCTAATGTTAATCTCAACTTCCTAAGTGCACATCCTTTTAAGACATTCCAATTTTACTAAAACAAATTTCAGATCACTTCAAAGTAAAATGCTACTTAAATTCTACTTTAAACATATTTTAAGGTGTTATAGCAGTGTCTCATGAAAGTGCTTTATCAATCTTAATATTTACCAAATGGCTGCTATTAAACTTTCCCTAGCTTAAAACAAGAGCCTTATGTTACAAAAAAATAATTTCTATGTGGCTTTATTCTATTGGCTTTTAAGTACAACCCACCATTTCTAATTTTCTTTTTTTGGATGTACCGATGTTTGTTTTTGACCAGGTTTTCTCTTTGCTCTCTGTTTTCTCTCCAGGTCAAGCCGCTCCTCAGGCCGCTTCGGCAGCCACGGCCTCTCAGCCCGGAGCCCAGCCTGACTACAGCGCCGCCTGGGCCGAGTACTATCGACAACAGGCCGCCTACTACGGCACAGGAAACCCCCAGGCACCACAGGCCCCCCAGGTACCCTCCCTTTTTAAACCACCCCCTCTTCTTTTCGCATGCACTCAATACTCCTCTGTTGTACCCTTAACCCGCTCCTCTCCACAGGTTTTTACAGGCCGCGGTGATGACGACGATGATGACTACTAACCACTTTTTCCTTCCAACACAGGGTTTTTAAATTTGGGCCGTCCACTGTTTCTGCTGTTAACATGCAACGTATTCTTCTATGTATTTCCTCTGCACAGGGCCAGTAATGTGAAGTGGACATAAGTAAATGCTTCATTGTCGAAATCCTTTGTTAAATGTTTGGATGCTGACGCCTTGGTGAAGATCTTAAAAATGTCCTTGGTTTGAAAAAGTGTTTAAAAACAGAGGTGTGGCAGATTTCCCGGACACGAACACGTCCTCTATATTTTTTTTTTTTGTTCCTTTTTGTTTTCTTTTTGTAAATGCTTTGTTTTTAGTGGGGTCATAATTATTATAATATGGTCATTCCAGCCTTGTATCTACATAAACTTGTGCTCATGTTTAGTAACTGTAGCCATTATATTGCCATGTAAAGGAAAAAAAAAATCATCTCAGTTTTAAAAATGTTGTGTTTTTGCAATAAAACAAACTGAAACCTCCTGTGTCGGTAAGTTGGGGTGGTTTTAAAACAAGAACTGATCTTTGATACATAAATCTCTGTATTTTTTGTTTGTTTGGGGGGGTAGGAGGGGGGTATTCAAAGTGATACTGTCCTGTCTCTCTCCAACTTGTCTATAAAGCTCGTAAATACTGTTTCAAATGGGTTCAGACGATTATTATAGACACTGTTAACACTGTTTTCTGACATTGCTCTTTAGTCGTAGAATTACCGAGTCAAAGCTGGCAGAATTTCCTCGTATTGTACTTTGTTATATATATTTTTTATTCATGACTGATGTTGTGGCACTTCATTGTTGTTGAGGGCTCTGCATATGTCTTGATATAGACACTTCTCCTCCACAGGACAGTGTAGACAAGCGGTAAGCACATACTCTTTTAACATGGCAGTAGTACAAATGTTGAAAAATCTAGTTTATTTTATTTGCTGCTGTTCCTCTTTCCAGGGCAGTCGGTTTAAACTGTATCAAAAATGCATTGCAATCCCATTTTCCTTTTTTGAACTAACTCATGTACATGTAATGTCTTTTTTTTTAATATAAAAACTGCAAAAGTCCCGTTTATTTTGTTGCTGTGTGCACATTCTGTTAGTCTTTACCCAATACAAGGCTGTAGGCTTGTAGGGCCCGAGGGTGTTGGCTAAGCACTGCTTCCATCCGTGAGTGAGTTGAGCCCTTCCTTTTTAATGTAAGTACAATACTGTGACTTATAAAAGAAACTACTTTTGTTGCTGAAGTATATATTTTTTTGTCAAATTGCTATTTCCCCCCCATTGTCCTGGGTAAGTATCACTGTTTCCAGGAGTGGCTTAGTGATTTTTGTACCATGATCTTTGCCGAAATGCTTTGTAGATGTGTTTCTGGTATCGTTCACATTATTGAATTCCGGTAGTTATCTGAGGTTTTTCATGTCAGCTGAATTGTCGTTTTTTCAAAGAGATGTGACCTGAAATTTTTATCTTGACAAGTGCCGTTTGAGTTGTTCTTTCTCCCAATTGCCATGTTCTGACATTGCTTTAGTTGAAATACGCTGCTTTAATCCCAGTGTAGCATGCTTAGGCCTGCCTCTCTACATATACATATTCAACATTGTCTTTTCATGTTTATCCATAATTAGCATGTTGACTGCAATTAGTTGGACTTTGAATATCTGAACAGGCCTTATTTTTGACTGACTTTTAAAATTTGAAATGTTCTGATTGAATAAGGCTTTTCTGAAAGATCTTTTTGCCTGCATTGTTCACTGATGATGGCAAACAGTGCAATATCTGATCTTTGCAGTGTCATCCCAGACCTTGCACCTTAGGTTCTGCCGCAATAACACAGGTAAGCAAACCTAAGGGAAACCGGTGTTATTGTACTTTTTTCCTGAACCATATATACATGCAAAGAAAAAGCTTACCTGTGCCTAATTGCATTTGTTTAATAAGCTTTGTCCAGAAAATCTAAGTAGCCCCTTTTATTTTTTTAAATGCATTTGAATGAACTGCATGTTTTAAAAAGAAAAAGCTGTGATCAATGGTTCACTGAAGAAATGTCTTTTTCCATATCTGCTTAATGACATCTTAGCCTTATGTTTAAAATCTTGGTAAGTCTGAAAATGACACAATGCATGCCCTGAACTTAGAAATCTGTATTTTATTTTTTATTTTTTTGTGGTAAATCTGCCCTACTTTAAAAAGTGCAGTGAAATAAAACCCAAACATACGTCGTATTGAAACGCTTCACTTCTCGCTCACAGTGTTGGAGGATGCTGCAGGCTTATAGGTCGTAGAGTCAGGCCCGTGTTGGTCGTAGTTTGTGTCCCCTCCCTCAAAAGGAAGTGAAAGCCCACTGCTGAGCGTAGACCGTTCAAGAGCTCCAGTGATAAGGTAAAACAAATGATAAAGCCACGCAATGAATTGAAATGATTGCAAAGTGTTGGTTTCCTGCTTGGATTGTGTTTTTTAACCAATGCCACAGTGTTTTCTTGAGTTTTCTGATACAATTGGGAATGTGCTGTAGAAAGTTGGGCGAGGACAGGAACTGATGTACTTTGAAGGGTTTAAATCTAAAAAAATCCATGGGGTTATTAGTTTTATCTAGTTTCATGTGAAGGTTCTGTCTTTGAGCAGAGTGTTTAAAAAGTTCAGGGTGGGGTGGAAGTCTAAACCGAGGGGACAAATAAGGAGCATGCCTTAAGTTTCCTGTACCGTGTATATGATCAAATATTGTTTTTTCTCAGAACTGTTTGGACTTTAATGTAATAAACTGTAATAAATTATGTGCTTGTGGCTTTTTTTTTTTAATTTAGAAACAATGATTTAGATCAATCTTTATTGTAATTAACAAAGAGTCAACAATTTACCTTGATCGGAATTTCTCAAACAAGATGTATATAATCTTAAATCCCTTGTGTAATACTACACAACTTTAACCAACTTAAATGTTGTGTGAGACTAACAAAAAACCTAATCTCTCGGACAAATTAATGTGACATGTGTTTAACACTGACGTAGTGTTGCGTTGGTACAAAATCACATTTGAGTATTTGCTCAAAGCCCTCGAGTTCAAAGTTCAAATCTGTCACCTGTAAAGCTTGAATAAGGTATTCAATGGAAACTAAATATAGGTACTTTCATTACACGTCAGTGACCCTCGAACAGACTGGTGGTCTGGAAACATCTGTGCTGCTTCACTTTTTTTTCTTTATCAAATACATGTTTAAAGCAATGCTCTCACAATTACACTTCACAGAAAGCTAAATCTGGAGTTTCTTACTTAATTTCAGAAACAGGTTTAGAGTTTGTTAAGAAACATATACAGAAAACCAGATTACAGCTGTGCAGCCAATTTCAAATATAAGCCATTGTATTATATTAGTGGAGTTAGTCACCATGGCAACTGCAATCAAATGGAGCGTTGGAGGGTAACGTCGCGTAATCACGTCACTATTCGGGTTTATAATTATAAAAGTAATGGGTAGCAACTACACAGACTAAAGCTTGGTAAAATGTATTTCTATTTAAGGTTTGATTTATTGGCCTTCCTTTACGAGAGTGAGTGTACGTCTATCAGTGCTACAGCCTGGCACTGACCAAAGGTGTTTCAGTTCTGCCTATATTAATATTTTCTGTTTTGCTGTGAATAAAAAAACTTGAATCCAATTGGAGAACTTCTGCAGAGGATGAGACTCAAACTCTGGTTTAGAGAATAAATCTGTAAAGAACAGTAACAAACTTAAGTCTGAGTTTAACGATTGATTTTGGACTAAACCTATTTCCAGAATTGTATCATTGCTTATCCCTATTGTATTATATTGCACTTAACAGTTAAAAAGACTATCCCTACAGCAGTGAAGCTAAACACTTGCACATTCAACACAGACGTTTAAACAGGTAAGGCTTTGAGAGAACTTTTCTGCATTGATGGGGCTTTATACAGAAACAAGCACTGGATGATAACACTTTTCTGAGCCACGTTTATTAAAAAAAAACATGTCTTTTTTTTGTGAGTAATTATTCTCATGTCAGTGCAATACATTTAAACTTGGACAAATAAAGGCAGCTCTACTTCTAAAAAAATTTTCGGCATCACTTAATAAATACTGCTTTCAACTTCAATAAATACACAAATTGATACTGAATTGAATACTATTGCTGTAATTGTTGCTCAGGAGGACTGACTATGGCACAGTTACAGTCGTGAGGAACGCTGTAAAGATGGAGGATGTTAACTGGACTGTGATCCTGAATGGAGCTAAAAAAAAAAACACCATGAGCTTCTTTTTGGTTTGCCATTTGAGCTGAAGCCCTCCTTTTTAGACCTTGCATTTCAACCAGTCTTTGTTTTACCTGGTGTCGATGCATTATATTCACACCTGGCGTTTACATGGGTCCTCCTGAGTTTGCATTAGACCAGTTCTCAGTTTAATGCCTCATTCTTAAAACTCGATTACAGCACTGTCCTGAGCATTGACCTCTAGCCTCTCACACAAAGTATTAAATATACAGTACAGTGCTGTCTCTCACACACACGTTCTTTTAAATACCAATAAACTGAAGACCTTTAAGCCACCCTGTGTAACTTTAGCTTAAAAATACAGATTATCAAAATCATTTGGATGGTTCTAAGACATGATGGTGTTAGTTTGTGTCGTTAAATACAAAGAAGCTATGATTGTAAGTGAATACAGTCTCTTATGTTTGATCGACTATTTACGTTGCATTGCTGAAACTTACAGGTGTATTTTGTGGTCTGAAGAACCTGTGTTAGCTTTTATAGTGAGAGTGTGAGATATTTTGACAAAAGTTTCTGTGTGGGAGGAGATATCAGTTTTAAAAATGTGGTCTTTGTTCTATTTACTTGCTGAAGCGGTCCACAGGTTAAACGCTGAGTTACTGAACAAAGGAAATGGTTGAGTCCAGTTTTTAGTGGCACACTCTTGTCTCACTGCACTCTGGCCTCGAGCAGCGCACTGGGGAACAGCTGTACCTCGGAGGAGCTGCAGCCGCTGAGGTGGTGCAGAGAGTCGACTCCGACATATGACAGGAGCAGGTCAGAGCGCCGGTGCAGCAGGTGGAGCATGTCCTCAGCCAGAGTCTCCACTGAGCAATAACGCACCTTATCCAGGTCAAAAATGTCCTTTAGGAAGAGCAACACCTGGTCCTAGAAGAGAGTAAACGAGAGAAGGGTTTAAAAAGACCAAAAAGATTCCTTTGAGTCAAAGACAAAATAGAATGGTTACAGTTAGTTCAGTTATTTGACTATTATTTGACCTTATGAGCACTAAAAGACAGGTTGTGGGGCTACCATTCACTTTAGAAATCCAGCACATTATGCCTTTAATGTCGCAACAAACTTTCAGCTGAAATTAAAGACTGACCTTAAATAAGCAGCAGAAGTCGTGCAGTGAGCTTTTGGGACCGAGAAAGCCCCAGGCCAGGACCGGGCTGACCTGTTCACACACGGTGTAGAAATGAGCGATGAAGCCGTCGTGGACCTGAAGACAAAACCAGAGCAGAAGGATGAGGACAAAAACAAAAAAAATAGAATTCTACTTCATTTATTTTTATTAAATGTGTGCTCTTTACCTTTATGTGTTGCCTCTTTTGTTTGAGAACTGACCAACAGCTCGATGCCACTGCCTGTGAAGTAGAGACGTAGTCACTTTCAAGTAATGCAGTGTAACCTTTACTCATAAATATGAGACTTAAAGTTAGAGAAGGGCATACACTTGATTTTCATTTTTGACCTAAAACAGGTAGAGTTTATAACTTATGTAGATCAGAATTTACACATGCCACACTTACCCCTGACTTTTAAATACATTTCCAGGTTATTTTTATAAATGAAAATCTATTTCTAGAACAACATCTCCCTCAATTTAGAGATTTTGGGCCAGTTTTCTTTCACGTCAAAATCAAAAAGTTAACTTTACACATTAAGGTGGGTATATCATTAAATTTTGTCGACTTGCGCCGGAAGCTCCCGTGCAGTCTCCTTGATTCACAGGAACATGGTGTCATTGTAAAGCTCTGTCTCAACAGCACTGTCTATTCCAAATATGGCCATTTCTTTTGTAGAGCCAACCAATCACAAAGGTTTGGGGGAATCTATAGCTTAAAAACTGAATAAAATTATACAATATAAACTATAAAAGCTGTTTTTCTCTCACTCCGAGTCAGATATTTCCACTTCAGCCCCACCAGTCTGATACTTAAAGGGCCTTAAAAACTGCTGTCATTAAGCCTCTCCTAAAGAAGAGCAGTCTTGATGCTACAGTGCTCAACAACTATCGGCTCATATCAAACCTGCCATTTTTAGGGAAAGTCATCAAAAAAGTTGTATATCAACAACTTAATGACTTTCTATTACTTAACAACTGCTTTGATCCTTTTCAGTCAGGATTCAGACTGAGACTGCACTTATCAAAGTCACAAATGACATCCATCTGAACACTGACGCAGGCAAAGTCTCTGTCTTAGTTCTGTTGGACTTGAGTGCTGCGTTTGATACAGTGGACCATGGAATCCTGTCACAAAGATTAGAGGATTGGATAGGTATCACTGGAACTGCTCTTAAATGGTTTCAGTCCTATCTTGAAGACAGGAAGTACTTTGTTTCGGTTGGAAACTGTATCAGACCAAATGGCCCTGACATGTGGGGTTCCACAGGGGTCTATCTTGGGACCTCTATTATTCAATCTCTACATGCTTCCTTTAGGCCAGTTAATACGCAGCTGTGACGTATCCTACCATAATTATGCAGATGACACTCAGATTTACATTTCACTCACAGCAGGTGAAAATGGACCAATCCATTCACTCTGTCACTGCATTGAACAGATTGACAGGTGGATGCCAAATAATTTTCTCCAACTGAACAGAAACAAGACTGAACTAATCATCTTTGGGCCACAGAAACAAAGAGAAAGTGTCAGCAGCCACCTCGAGTCTTTCTCTAAAATCTAAAAACCAGGTTAGAAATCTAGGGCTCATCATGGACTTAGACTTGAATTTCCACAGTCACATTAAGTCAATTACATCATCTGCATTTTATCACCTTAAGAACATTTCCAGAGTCAAAGGGATGATGTCTCAACCAGACTTAGAGAAACTTATCCATGCTTTTATCTCCAGCAGGTTAGATTACTGTAACGGCCTGCTCACTGGTCTCTCAAAACGAGGGTTAAGACAGCTGCAGCTTATTCAGAACGCGGCTGCTCGGGTTCTAACCAAAACCAGGAAGTACAACCACATCACGCCAGTTTTAAAATCTCTGCACTGGCTTCCTGTTGCTCAGAGAATAGACTTTAAAACAGCACTTCTGGTTTACAAGTCTCTAAATGGTTTAGCACCAGAATATATCTCTGACATGCTAGTTACTTTTGAACCTCCTCGGACTCTGAGAACATCTGGGACAGGCCTTCTGCTCGTGCCCAGAGTTAGAACTAAACAAGGTGAAGCAGCGTTTAAGTTTCATGCAGTTAAAAACCTGGAATAGCCTCAGCTTTAACAATGTTCAAGGGGAGGTTAAAAACCTTCCTCTTTAGCTCCGCCTACACTACAACCTAAAGTGTTTTTTTTTTATCTGCACTCTTCTTTTTAAAATGTTTTAAATTGTGCTATATAAATAAAATTGCCTTGCCTTGCCTATTCTGTACAGAGGGGTTTGTTGATATATCATTCCTTTCCTGAGTCATAGGTCATTATACTCCAAAAAAACATGTCAGTATTCTCTAATTTACTAAAGCTCAACATAAGATCTCCAGAATCCTCTCTGTAAAAGCCCTTCCATCAAACATGAAAACATGAACGAAGATTTTTAAACCTGATCCTTTTCAATTTCTAAATTTTTTTGGGGGGAAATGTTTGCAAATTAATGTATATTTAAGTATATAATAAGACCTAATAAGTATGTAATAAGACCTCATTTACGTATTAAAACATTAATTATATTTCTTAAGTTTAAGGCAGTAATAAAGTGGAGAGGTTTCAGAGAAATGGTGTCTCGCCTTATTTAAACAAAACCATGAAGACTTTTCTCACTGTTTCTTTAAAGGAGTTGTTGAGCCAACGGTTGCTGATCACATTTTGGATTGAGATTGGTGGATTCTCCAGATCCTCAAAGGAATCCATCAGGATAAAGTCCAGCACAATGTCGTAGAAGTTCAAATGTCTGACCTAAAAACCATATGAGATTATTATGAAAGTTAATGAGCACTTAAGTGTTTCTGTAAAAGAAGTCCTCTCACTCCTCGTGTTGCAAGCTCCACTTCTGTGTTTCCCCAGTGATCACTTTTCTCCAAAAACAAAATCAACTCCTCAAAAACCTCTTCAAACCTCTTCGTATTCTAGAAAAATCAAACAAGATGTAAAGTTAGTACAAATCTCAGCTGTAACAGTTTATAATCCATTCACGTTTCAGACACTGACCTTGTGGGCTTTGACGATTATTGAAGACAGGATTTTTTTACCGGTTTCAGCCAAAAACATCCTGGTCGTCCTCTCGCACAAAATGAGCTGAAACAGACAAATAAAAAACAAGTAAGTTGTTTGCTAACTATCTTTGCTTGGACCTTTAATATATAATATGATCTGTACAAATACCACTGCTATAGGAATGTTTTAATGATGATACAATACTTCAGCCGTTACCTCACACGCTTGTCGCACACAATGCAACTTGGCGAGAAAATCCAAGTCTCCGAGACATTCCAGCATCTCAGTCCTGAAACAAGACGGAACCAAGAGTTTACAACTTACAATATCCAGCTGTGGTTATGTCTAATACATCTCTTTTATCACATCTTTATGGTTCAGAAGTATCTGTTTTTACTTTGTATGAGGGAAAGTGTTATACTAAACAGGAGAAAGGAACAGTTCATTCATTAAAGGTTGTCAGAGCATTTTAATTAGTATTATTTGCCATTTTATCACCAATATTCACAATAAGCTATACATTTTGACACTTAATTATGAGGTGTAGGCCTAAATAATAAATAAAAAAGGCCTACACAATATTAGTGGAGTGGACCAATTTAAGGGACACTTATTTTTTACAGGTGTCAATCATAAATCATATTTTATACAGCCCCTAAACGTCTAAACGCCCCTAACACTTACCGCAGCACTCTGCAGGAAATGTTACCTTCCTCAGCCAACTGCAGTGCCTCTTCGTAAAAAGGGTGATGTCCCAGGACGCTCCTCAGCTCTCTGTGTTCAGACAGCTGCAGGAAAGACAAAAATAACCATGTCATTGGTCAACAATACCATGTCCATTACTGTTTGGACTTTAATTAAATGCTTTTATTTTGAGGTTCTGGCTCCAGTACAGGGTCATTAATGAACTTGAATGTCACTTTTCTTGTGTTGAAATATGACTCTTGGATTTTACAGTGGCATTATTTAAATGTGACGTCTGAGCTGTGCGGTTTTATGAGTTCTACACAAGTGATAAGAAACGGACTATGACCCTTTCCCCATCACTGAGCGGTGTGTTTAAAACCGCTGGAGGAATGTTCACTGTCTATTTATAGAGACCAGTTCCTCAGAGACCCACTTCCACCATTACAGAGCCATGTCTTCTACTCAACAGTCAGGATACGGTACAGAGAGTCATGTTTTACTGTAGTTTCTCCTGAAAAAGACTCCCTACAGTCCAAACACATCATGTTACACCAGTACAGAGTGATTGTATATCTTATTTCTTACACCCTTTTTCCAATAAAGCGCTGTTTAAACATGCTTTACTGTAGATAAAGATAATAAAAGCACTGCTACTATGTAGAGGCACGCAAACTAGCTCTTTCAAAATAAGTCACTGATAAAACATCTGAGAACTCACCATAGCTCTGAAATCTCTGTATGTTTCATTAATAATAAGTAATTTTTGTGTTCCATGTGCTAGTCCCAAGCCCTGATAAATGAAGAGTGAAAACCTATGCCAGACTAAATATGAAAAGGTGCAGCAGAAAGAAAACTCCTTTCTGGATTTAAGTATTCATTTTGAAGGGGTTGTACTGGAACATCCTGGTTCTTTGTGGGTGCACTGGTTATTATTGGATTAGTAGCCCGGGCCCCACAGACAGACTGAATGGTTAAGGAGATAAAGAGATGGTAAACACAGAGGTGAACCTTCAGGAAGCTTTTTGAATCAAACCCCTGCTGCGACTGATATTGGCTGCTGTTGGTCTTGAGTGTATAATTTTCGAAATATAATACAGGGCAAATAAAACAGCTGAGAGCAGTCACAGAGTAAAAAATACTCTAACTTTCACACTGAACTTACAAAGACACTTAACATGGAGTGGTCCATTCATTAAGCAGTGTGTCTGCATGCTATCCAGCTTTTCCAGTGTGTTTATCAAACTCAAGTCATGTGACCTTTGTGGTTCTTTTATAATTATGCAATTTAATCACCAATGCATTTAACTGTTCAGCCCAAGATTTTAATAAAAAACAAGCCGTATCTAGATTATTTTGTTAAATGAACATGACCACATATTAACACGTCTCACCTCAGCAGCCGACACAAAGGAATCTGTCGAGGCGATGCTGTTGCTGTCATGAAGGCATCCGTCGTCCATGTCCTCGTCTGACAACATATCTGCCATTTTATCAGCTAAAAGGTCCCCCCCAAAAAATAAATAAAAAACACATTCAGATTAGCTCAGAAATACCAGTGGGTTACTGGGTTATACAGCTCTGGAAAAAGAGACCACTGCAAATTTTTCTAGTATCAGCATCTCTACAAGTCTGGAAACCATTCCATTCCAATGTCTGTTGAATCCCAACACGGGCACATCTCATTTTACTGAACGAGGTGCTGATTAGGTGATCACCTGAACCAAATCTTATTTAATAAGGAAATGTATAAAAAAACACTTCTGTGGTCATCACTATCCTCTTGCAAATAAATGCTCTAAATTACAATATTTTTATTTGGAATTTGGGAAAATGTTGTCAGTAGTTTATAGAATAAAACAAAAATTTTACCCAAACACATATCTTTAAATAGTAAAACCAGAGAAACTGATCATTTTGAAGTGGTCTCTTAATTCTTTCCAGGGCTGTATATTGTTTTGTGGTTGTAATGAAAAGTCCTCACCTTGGCTGTTGGATGCAGACATTCCCATCACTCCCTCGAACTCCTCCTGAAGGTGGTACGCCCTCTGGAGCAGGGACTTGAGTCGGTGGATGAACTCTGCACTGATCACATCCTGAAAAAAAAAGGGTGTAGATGGTGACTATACAATACGCAATGGCTGCTGGAATGAAGTCACAGGGATGGAAGAGTCCCCAAAGAGGACAGTTCAATTATTAACCTTGTACTGTATCCTCAACTGCCCCCCCTCAAAAAAGATCAAATAAAATAAAATAGATCAAATAGAAACAATGTTGAACTCAAGCCATAACAAAGGAACCCAAAAGTGGGTTGGGGAGATATTAATTGGGACGCCCAAAAAATTTAATAATAATGAAGTAATAAGTAATTTCAAAAACTTTGTGAAAGTCAGTGGTCATTCAGTGTAAATATAGCTGCTTTTGTAAATTGGTAATGAATAAGAATGACAATAAGTTAAGAATAAATTAAAAAAAAATCTATTATATGACACTAGAAAGTAAGAAATTACTAAAATAGCATTAAACTGGAATAAAAATAAAAATAAAAAAATAATAAAAAAACATGCACACACCAAATCTCAAAATAAGAACAAACAAATCACCAGTGTAAAAATACAATTTGAAAAAAAGTTAAATTGTGTTGCAACAAAAAGGTCATTCATAGACACAGACAGTGATTTATTTTTCCTTAAGCTTTCTAGAGACGAAAAAGTCCTGGTGCTATCCACAGACGCAGACATGTACAGGAGGTCAAAGGCTGGGTTAGCCTTTGACCTGCGTTAATCAAATCCGACTACATTACAGAGTCAACAGGGAGTCTGTTCTTAACTGTGACGCTGATGGATAAAAATGGATAGTGCAGTGATTGTTTTACAGTGTAGACAGGACAAAACAAAGTGGAACACATCGGTCAAAGCACTGTTGACTTTCTCTCCTTTGTTTCTTTGACAGAGAGGACAAACTGAGCACTGTGCATTCACATGACAGCTCAGGACATTAAACAATTTCATTGTTACGTTTACAATTGTTTAAATTTTGAACTCAGACATTTTTCCACATGGTTTGTTCAACAGCATGTCCCTGAAGGGCTACCATAGCTACTCGTATGCTGTAGAAGGAGGAGGAATCTATAGTTTTGCCATTTTCAATGCTAAAGCAGATTTATGATGACAACTTAAAGTTTTTTCCAAAGTAATGTAAGGAAAAGGCAAATCCAGTGTTTTTTTTTACATGAGTGATATTTCTATTTAAAAGTTTCATCATAGTAACATGGCTGTCCCAGACCCTCAGCTTTGTAAGATGGATCCCGTCTCCTTTTTTCCCAATCAGAAAAGAGAACTCCCTAAAGCTCCACTCACTGATTTTTTTTGTCCTTGTCTCAGACACCACTCTTCCCCACAAGCCGTCGAGGGACCTCTCCTGCTTCTCTTTTATTAAAAATTTAAAACCAAACCAATTTCTCTCCACAAAATACATTACACCAAACTGAAGTTAAAAGCTTAGCTGCCGGGACGGCAATTATCTCATCCTTGTTAAACATTATGTGATTGAATTGAAAGTATTGCGAAGTGTTTGTTGCTTTCCTTTTTTCTGTTTCTGTTTTCCTTTTTTTGAGCTGTTACGCTGTGTTAAAAGAAGTGCTCAACGCTAAAAATACACTCTAACGGCAGCTATTAACTAAGCTATTAAATCCCTTATAATAAACAGTAGATGGCATCATACTGTTTTTTTGGGGGGGTTTAAACCAGACTAGAAGAAGAAAATATATCAGGTACAGTTTGTTTAAATAGTCAGTGTTTCTTATATTCGTGGGGTTGAAACAATAGTTAAATAATTAAAACTAGCAGCAGGTACTCTAAAACAGCCTTATGGATGTTGTTGTTTTTTTGGCTCAGTAGGTTAGGTTTGTTGTAAGTGGCTGATTTTATTGAGATAAATTAGGTTTTGCCAAATGCTATGATCACAGCAACTCACTTACATCTCCTTTTATAAATGATTCTTAGTTATGTTCCAGTTCTGTGATTACCTCCATGCTCTGCTCAGCGATGGCGTCTCCAGCTCCCGTTTTAATGGAGCCACAGTCGTCCCCATCGACACCGTGTTTGCTCCTGAAGGTCAACGCTTCCTCCCACCTCCTTAGCGCCTCCTCAAACAAATCCATACCTAAAACCACACCATTATACTCTCAATCATTACCATTTCCTGCTTAATAATCAGATTAATGACTCCACTAGTGTCTCTTTACCCATTAGGTACAGGTTCTCCGGCGTAGTGACAGGTAAATTAACCACACTGTCCACGTCTGAGTCCTCAGGTCTGTCCCAACACGTCGAGTCATTTGCACAAGTGCTGCTACTGGAGGATGTCACGCTTTGGACCTGAGCAGAAACATTAAATGCTCACTGGAGATCCATTTATATGAAGTAAATGTCTGATAATAAAACTAGTCTTACTGAAACCAGACTTTGAAGGGACCCAGACAGTTTCCTGTAAGAGGCTGTAGTGAGAACCAAACCAGTAGAGCATCCATTTTGAAGAGGTAGAGAAAGGTTTTGTTCAGTTGTAGTGTCTTTAAACATAGAAAAAGGTGGTTTAACAAATTACTAATGACAAATCCTGAATGAGATCAAGCATTTATCTGGTAAAGCCTCTGCGTAAGTCTGATTACATCACACACTACAAGCCTCACACAGTAAATCTTACAATAAGCAGCTTGCCAAAGGGAAATTAAAGTTAAAACAGACCCCCTACCGTTCTGTGCTGAGGCTTTGGAGAAGACATCAAAGTTGACTTGCAGAGAGAGAGTCCTCTTTCTGCTCTTCCTCCTTTGGAAACGGCGCGCGAGGAAGAGGAGCGAGATGGCACCAAAGGCCGTGGCAGCCACCAGCCTCTTGGTGCTGGTGCTGACACTCACCTGAAAGAAAGCCAAAGGAGTCAGGGTTTAAAACTCCACAGCACTGGTTGATTAGGCTTGAAATATACTTGGTACACTATATATTGTTGAGAGAGCACAGAGCAGACACACACAGCTTTTACTGTGGAGAATGTGTCTCTTCAGAAGGTCATGTTATAGTTTAATCAGAGAAATACAATAAATCAGACTGGAGTAGGGGCTATAGAGACAATATTAATAATATAATAATAATAATAGTAATTAATATAATAATAATTGGATTTATATTGAGCTTTTCTTCCAAGGGACTCAAAGCGCTTACAGGCCGTCCATTATTTATTCATACACAGTCACACATAAGACTCTTTAAGAAACAGACGACTTCACAGAAGGCGGATAAAGATATATAAAAATAGTGTTATACAGAATATATATTTGTTCTTTGCATTTCCATCCGTTATCTAGTGCTGCTGAGGCAACATGGAGAAACTTGTTAGAAGCAGAAGGTAGCTACTCAAACAACAGGTATATCTCAGGCCTTATTATATGGGCTATCAGGAGTAACAGTTGACATATGCAAAAGCCCGACTAGGCACAAGAGTTAAAAACTAGAAATAACTGAGACAAAGCATTTGTGTTTTTTTATATCAGAAGAATGGTAACTGCACCATCCCTTTTTAATCAATAAAACTAAAAATGAACAGTGGTGCAGTGCAACAAACAACTGAATGAATAAAACAATCCATAAATCAAGTTTAGTCAAGTTATACACCTTACACCGCCAAAACCCTCTCAAAAAACTGTGTCAGACCATGATGACAAAATGTGACATTTAAACTAGATTTAAATGTGAAGGATCTATTAATATTTCTGTTCAGAACATTTGTATTGTAAGTCTATTAAACATTATTTGGCTGATGAGTAGATTTATGAGGAAGTCTTTGGTGCAACAAGGAGCACTAGTGGCTTGTCACGTAGACTTTGAAAGAATCCATTTCAAACGGTGAGCGTGTGTATTTATAGAAACATAGAGAGACACGGCGGATTAACTGCACAACATCACGTCCCCCGCAACCAGAGATTACGATTACAACAGAGATTAATGTTGAATTTTTGAGAGTTTATGAATGGTTTGGAGTGATTAATGCCACTTGGATTTATCCATATGGCAGTTAGACTGAGGTTTGTGCTGCGACACCAGAAAGATTTACTTTATTGTACAACTATATGGAAACATTGAAACAACAACAAGTGAAGATGTTGTACTTTTAAAGCTGTTACTTATTCAGCTCTGTCTGGCTCCTGTGTCTAATTAATGAGCATTTTAAGGCAATTAAGGGATTAGACACACTTTAATTCACAAACATCAGTTCCTTTTTAGACACAAAAACATCAGGACAGTGAGTTCAAACACTAAATCTTTTTTAATACCTGGCCTTTTGGCAGAATCAGCTAACAAATTATTATTCACCAAATGGAAAAGCACAATTGAGTAAGGTAATGCACTGCTAATTTATGTCAATTAGCCTGTGTTACACGGCTGTGAGCCAATCTGGACACACTGGCTTGAGAAGCTGATTTTCTCGTTTTACTTGTAGACATAAGTTGTGGTTTGAAAACAAAAGTCTCTAAAGAAGGTGAGGTTTGAAAATAAGCTTAAGTATTTCAGAACATTGAAAATGGAGAACAAACAAACAAATCTTTGGTGTATGGACAATCTTATCTTAGAGATAATATGATGTGGAGGTATAAAAAGTGAGACTTGATGAGCTTATCTGAATGAGTGTACTGCTGCAGTAAATGTAGATATTTGAGTGAGGAGACACAAATCCCACGAGATGAGATTTCTTCATTATTTCCAGACAGGGCTGGGTCAAAGCTGTGGTTGTTCTGTGTCTTTGCTTCGAGCTGGTGTTAGCCGCGTTGAGCAGCATTGTTTTCTTATAATCTTTACGTATTGTTTTGTCTATCACTCAATCAAAATGTTACCACACAGAAGATTTACTGACAGCTTTTCACCTCCAAGATCTTGTCACACCTCTAGTAGATATGACAAGAAAATCAAGTCTAAACCATAAAACTGTCAGAGACAAACAGAAATTTACGTCCAGAAGGTAACTATATGAAGTTCTGGTACAACTATAAAAATGTAAAAGTGATGTTAGGCGTGTGTTCTCACCTGTGACAGTGAGTTGTAGACGGAGAGGGCAGGTCCACTATGCGCAGAGCAGCTGCTGTCACAGACAGCTGTGAGCTGGTCAGGGTCTCAGGCCTCATTGTGGTTGTTTATCCATGACTCAACATCTCCCTTAGCATCTGCAGGAATTACAGTGAGGATAGCACAAGGGAGTGGATTGTATTTTACAGTGGAGCTTGGATAAGTCCTCCACAGACAAAGAGAAAGTGGATATGCTTTGCTGCTTTTATGTTTAAAACAGAATTAAAAATAATAAAAAAATGTTATAAGAAAAGCTAATGTACAGTGCATATGATAGTTTTATTGCAGATAAATAAATAGTAGTCTTCAGTAGTGCTATATTCACTTAACAGGACACGCAACATACAATCAAGTCAGTACAAATCATCTGCAGCTCGTGATGATTAACATAATGGTTCTCATTCTTTGTTAGCACCAGTCTATTGTTTTAAGACTTAACGCTTAATATTTTGCTGCTTTAACTGTTTATAACCTCTTATAGGACTAATCTATAACTTGGAAAATAATTAGCTTGGTCTAAAACCTTCTGTTAGTCCAACGTACTTCTGAATGAAACGTAATAAATATTGTTTGTAGAAGCCATTCGCACATTGTGAGAAGATTTGTTCCACAACTGAGCTTTAGTGGCTAACGGCTAGCAGAGGTAATAACGAGTATAACAAAACTATTTAAGAAAACTGTTACAAAAACATAATCAAACCAACAACAGTGAAAAGAGGTAGTGGATAACGTTAAATGGTTGTAATGACACAAACATAAAAACTATAATTACCTTTCAGAGTTTCCCGGTTCTCCGCTGACCTCCGCCGCTCACAGTGAAGGACCCAGAGCAGCACGCGCAGCACGCACACAGCGACGAACAGCTTCAAAATAAAAGTCTAGTCTACGCACTTCCGCTTTAACGTTCATTTACAGAGATACAGCTTCCTCTTCCGGCAGCCACAAGAATTACAACCATCAACACAGTGCATTTAAAACAGGGGTCTCAAACTCAAATTACTTGGGGCCGCAGGAGACTGGGTGAGGCTGGGCCAGATCAGGTATTCCACAAAAAAATGCTTTGTTAAATCCTCTCAAACGCCATTACTAACAATTCTTTAACTTCAATGGGTTCTTCTGAACCTGAGTTATCCTGAACTTAAATGGAATATTGAAGAACATGAAAGAGCTGGCTGAGTGGCCCCATTGGATGTCCACTCCCCTCGGTGATATTGTCAACATAACATTGGCGTTAATTTGCAGATTCGTCATGTTAACAAATCCGCATGGATAGTGGCAATCAAATTACCATCAACTTTCAAACAAATCAGCCCATTTCAAATGATCCAATGCCGGTAACATTTGTCCAGCTCAAGGTCAAACCTGCTCATTTCAAACACAGTAAGAAGCAGTAATTTTATGACGGCTATGTGATGTTACACGCTCCTCCATAGTTGTGAAATGTTTCTCTGCCTGCATCAAGCCCAGCCGATGGCCCGCCCCCAGGAGCCATATACTCCACTGTGATGGTAGGTTGGTTCAGTTCCTGCTTGCACAAAAAGGAACCTTCCACACACAACGTGGTAACGTTTTCATATAAAACTCGCAGAGCGCACTAACATTAAACTTTCATATCGTCCTGCGGGCCACAAAACATCGTCTTGCGGGCCGCAGTTGGCCCCCGGGCCGCGAGTTTGAGACCCCTGATTTAAAATCTACTCTGTGCATAGTGTTCATAATATAAAATAATGTTGCAATTTATTGCAAACTACAAAAAACGTCAACAAAATGTATTCAATTTTTATTTTGGTTCTAGACTTGGTTTACTTACTGTAATTGTAAGTACTTACTGTCAAGCATATTATAACATGATATTGTACTATAAATGTAGAAAAATTAACTGGGCATTATCTAACATAGATGCTGTCTAACACCAAAACCATACCTAAGGATCCTAAACCTATGTTATGTTTTGTAATGTTTTTTTGTGGGGGGACACAATGTATGTGTTAAATAATGTATATTTAACATTAGTACAGAAATTACATTGATCTAGAAAGAATAGAAATTTTCATAAATAATATTGACATGCCTTGGACACTAGATGGCGTTTGGGATGGGTTTACTGTTCACTGGTCTCCACTGACTGCACTAGTAAAGCAATATAGTTTTGAGATAATTTAATTAGAAGTAACAATGAATTATTCAGCAAGCTATTGTATCATTATTAAATACTATCAGAAATTGATTAGCGAATATTATAATATAATATAAAAGTTTTAGTGTATCATTTGTTAATGTTGTTAATGTCCTTTGAATAATAACCTAATTAAATCAGCTGAAACATCACGTACTGTATATGCTTCCATGCAGCTTCAATAAACATCCATTATATAAAATTGTTAAATAACTGGACATTAGAGTTTTCAACACTAAATATTCAACTATTACTACTAAACACCAAAGAGAGATGCACTAAAAATGTTATGTGTCATTATATCAATTTTAGTCACCCAGGTTAAAACAATGATGTATTAAGAAGGCACCACTCTTAATATTTCATAAAAATATTTATGGCCTTGTCTGAAACAGATAAAAAAAAAGCCTTCTACCTTTTTCAGTTCATTATTTCTATTTATTTCAAGAGTTTTTTTTTATATGGACAGTAAGAAAACAGATTTACAATGGAATTTTGTCTTTGCTTTCCACAATAAATACAGTAACTATTTAGTATAAAAGTATAAAAATAGAAATGTTGAATGGAATTATGTAAAAACAACACTGAAATAGAAATCTAAATATATATATAAATGTGCAAGTGATAAATATAAGAGTAAAATAAAGACTATAATCCAAACGCAGTGTTATTTGGATAGTGTTGAGTTTTGATTATTTTGACCGGAAAGGGGCGGGGTTTCTGGTAACGTTAGTAACCACGCTGAGCTAAACGGGCAGCGGCTCGCGTACTTTTTCAATGTGAAGGATTTCTGGCTGAGTTATGGCTTCTATTATTGACTGAATCTGTGTACGTCGGATTTTACTGATTCTACTTGAAAAGGACGATCTCATCTTGTCGTACAGGTAAAACAGTGACATTTTTGTCGAAACCTCGCTACCTACCTGCTGTGTTCTGTGTAGTCACCGTGACAGTGTCAGTGATCATGTAATGCAGGGACGCTAGTTTGCTAACGCTAGCTAGCAGTTAGTGATGATCATCGGTACAAATCAATCATTAATTAATTCTTACATTACTTCCTGTCGCTAAATACACAGCCCTTGTATATTAGCTGGCAGGGTATTTTATACCCTGCCCACCAAGTAAACAGTGTAATCAGTGCACAATAATCTATACCAGGCTAAGGCTAACGGTAGCGGCGCAGTAGAGCGCTAACTGTGTGTGACGCTGTCAACGCCTCGGCTGCTTTTGACAGCTCACTTTGAGGAAGAGACAAGGCCAAAGCCACACGCATCCGCACTATCCACTGTTTTTAATGCACCATCTGTTACTTATTCAAACTATTTTTATTTGAAATAAGTGAGCATCAATTAATTTTAATTTCCCTGCTGCTATGGTATCGTTTACAGAGCTAGCATGCAACTCTCAACAATTTCACTTATTATATCTGCATAACGTGTCTGTTTCATGTTATCATTGATCTTATATTAGGACTACAAGGCTAAAAGCATATTTTCACGTGTTTCACGTGCGCCGGGGTTGGGCTCGACCCCACCCTGAATCAACACCTCTTTGTGCCCGCAGCTACATCTCTGAGTGCTGTGTTCCCAGATTGAGAGAGCATTTAGTCTGGTTTGTGGGCACGGGTTTCCTTAATCAGCTCTTCCAGTGTTATCACCAGAGGCTTGAAAGTGAAACCACCGGCTAATTCCATTTCTCTGCCTCGTTAACACTACATTAGCAGAAGCAGAGAGTGCTCAATGCTGAAGTCACTGTGGGTTTGGCCTTGGCCTTTTGAACCTGAGCTACAAAACCAAGAATACATAGAAAACAGACTTAAGAGTAAATTTATATCTTTAACTTTAGTTATAAACATGGCACATAACATTTGTTGTAAAAATCAGTATGATTAATCCAGTTAAAAGGGACAAAACTTGTAAATGTAAACAGTAGTGAAAGTTTCTCAGTTCATGAATAAAGAAATTCTGCACTAATATCACATCTGTATTCATTTTACTATTAATTAATGCACATATAACTGTTTAAAGTGCAAGACTGCAGATGAAAACAATTTCTGCAACTTTTTACCTTTTTTATTGGATTACGACAATCTCCTTTTTATAAATGTATGTGATCATCTTTTTAAAAAGCTGGACACTGTTTATCACTGTGCTTTACGTTTTATGACTGGTTGTGGAAATTGTGTTCTTGGGCTCTTCCCGTCTTACCTCTGCACATACATGCGTAAAAACCAACAACAGTAGGCTCTGCGTTCTCAGAAGAGCATACTGATGGTGGTTCCCAGAGTCAGAACGGAGTTGAGTAAGGCAGCATTTCAGTAGCTGCCCCCTGTGCATGGAATGAACTGCAAAAAGACCTAAAACTATCTGAACTTGGGGAGAATTTAAATCTATTCTAAAGAAGCGTGAACTCAATGAGCTTGGTAAGTGTAACTGTTTTTAAACTTGCACAAATTTACTTTGATTTTGTAACTTTTGATAGTAAATGTTGTTATTTGTATGTTTGATAATGTCTTGTATTTGTCTGAAACCTTGTGTAATGCTGTCGTCTTGGCCAGGTCACTCTTGGAAAATAGATTTTAAATCTTAATGAGGTTTTCACCTGGTTAAATAAATAAAATTGCTTCTAGTTTTGCTTTCATGCCATCATTTAACTTTATTATTTTGGTTACTGAGTTTTTCTTTTTTTTTTATCAGCACATGGACAATCATTTACAATAATATGTATGCTATATATAGTTGTGCCTTTACTGCATATCGAGAAACTGCCTTTATGGCATTTTACAGTTACACATGTTTTACTGCTTTGGCCTTGGATAATATTATACTACTCTAGATATTGTTTGCATGTTTTTTGGTCATCGTCGGTATGGAATGCTTTCAAGGACTTTTTTTATTAAAAGGGGCACAAAGACCTTTTTGCAAACTCTGCTGTGGCTCCAACAGTGTGGTATGGATGGTATGGAAGGTGGAGCTAACTGCAACTGTTAATGGATTATGGAAAATCCTCACTCAAGTGAAAATTCTGTGACTTTTTGCACTTCAGGTTAGATGCTAAACAGCATTTCATTGCCTTGTACTTGTTATATGTGTAATGACAATAAAGTCAAATCTAATCTAAAGAATAAGGAGGATGGAAAAGTGTTTGCAATTAAAGGTATAGCTTTCAGATTTGATTAGCTTCCAATGTTCATGGGTAACAAGATTAAACACATACTGCTCATTTGTGACAAGCTGGAAACACAAGCAGCAATTAATGAATAGTTAATAAGGATAACTATGTGGAATTTTGCGATAGGACATTATTTGAATGCATGCTCGTAATAAAAGGGTAATTGGATTATATGAAAAATACAAGGTTCTATTAGCTTCCACTTGGATTGGTCAAACTGCTTTCACTACCTGCTTTGTTTTTTAAAACTTATTTAGTGAGTCTTAATGTGAGTAAAGGTGTTGGACTGCCATAATGTTATTGCGATACAAGCAGCTCTATGTTACACAGAGATTATTGCATACAATAATAATTTAAATAAATATTGAACAATATAATGCAGCTTATCACTTTTTTTTTTACCTTCTTTTTGATTTACTGTCGTTGTGTGTGTGTTTGTGTGTTCTCTTTTTCACATGTGCCTTTACCCATAGATAAATGTGTATCAGCTGAGTGAATAGATTTTTGTCTCTCATTAATCAGTAGCTTGTTTTCCTGTTTGGACAAACAGCAAAGCCCTAAAGTTCATTATGTTTGCCTTTGGTCTGGACATCCACAGATTACTTCGGCTATCTGGGATAAAACTAACGTCCGAATCTTGCACTAGTAAAAGCTCTGTTATTGTAGCAGTGACAGCACAAATGCAGACAAATACAGACAAAAGTTTTTGTCTTTGCCTGCTTTTAGCCTTTGAGCTTTTGCCCTTGTTAATCTTCTTTATTCCTCGGTTAAATTTGATTTGGGACATGTTTTTTGACCTATTCCAGAGTAGGCTTTTTTATAGTTTTATACAGTTCAACTATCCCATTTTAATGGGTTTGATAAAGCAATGTATTTCCTCCTTGTCATAGCTAAAAATCATTGCAGTGACCTTATCATAACTCATTCAGGGCGAGTTGTCAACAATGGTAGTGCAAAGGTGATTTTCAGGTTACAAGGAAAGAGGAAACTGTCAGTCATACCAACTCGAAAAATCTGATGCTGGTGGCTCAGGTTACAGTAGTCTTAATACTGTGACACATGGGTTTAATGAGATATACTGAGAGAAATGTCTGTGAAGGTTCTCAGTCATCCAGGTTATCTTGAAGAAAAGGTTAAAGCAACCTTTTAGTTGGTAAAACAATTTTAGCAGAGGAGAAGGCCACAACAGTGTTCTGAAACCTAAATCAAAACAGTTTCACTAAAACAACAACGACACCTGAATGGAACAGTGACGCTAATAACTCACCTGAGCCTTTAATAACTCTCACATCAGGAGTCACACTGTCCTTTCAAGGTAACAACTATGAGACCAGAACAGCCTTTTCCAATCAGAGTTAGTTTTAGGTCAAACCCCTCCCTCTAGAGATATAAGCTGAGCTCTCTTACCTGTTGAACTCGGAATTGACAAAGACCCTAGGAATAAGAGACTAAACGTCTCCAGCTTAAAAACTCGAGATGCCTTTGCTTTAACCTATTTACTGAGAGAAATGTGTCTCCTTGTCCAAGTCCTAAATTTTCTTGTTTTTGTCCCACAGACTCCAGGGGTGAGAGATGCCACCAGCGTCCAGCTCCGATTGCCCCCACTTGGACTCTGTGGGGGAGATCACCAAAGAGGAACTAATTCAGAAATCACATGTGAGTTTCTCTTTACAGTGGTAATCAATCAAAGTGTACTGTGGTTTAAGTTTATTAATCTAACGGTCTTTCTCCAGGGCCAGTGTCAGGACTGTAAAGTGGGAGGACCAAATCTGTGGGCGTGTCTTGAGGTGGGACTGTGCAAAAGGAATGTGTATCAAAAGATATGACGGTCACAAGAACCATGATCTGAAACCACTTGAGTACCACTATTAGGGAACTGTATTTAATTTACTTTTTCAGTATAGATATAATATATGAACAGATAATAGCTCATCTAATGTAGTATGTATATGGGCACAGAGATCACTATATCTCCTTTTTTATTCTTTGTAAAATATGCTTTAAAACTCTCAGGTGAGGGATAAGAAAGTTTTTACTGTAATCCAATGACTTGAATGGCTCTGACTCTGTATAAAGTAAACCATAGAAGAAAAACTTGATCTTCATTGTAATATTGATATGAACTTTATGCAATTTACTGCAAAGGGACTATAGAGCTCCTGGAGATGACATTACCCACTCTAAATTTAGTCTGGTGTCAGGAAAACTCCACATTTGTACATTAAACTATAGAAAAAAATGATCTGTAGAAAACCATTCCGCTCAGTTTTCAGGGGATTTGTGGTTACGTGTCCCACTAACACCACTCTGTCTTTGAAACATTCGAACAGAAAAAAATTCAGAGAAAAAAGACAATTGATGGCTTTTGTTTTGCGGCCTGTGTCAGTAAGAGCCAACCAGCGAATAGTCAGCTTTCAAACTGATATTATTCCTAATATACATGTCACACAATGTCTTGATACAGTCAAGAGAAATGAATAAAAACAGCGTCAAGTCATTTTAATAAAGTAACTGCCTGATCTCCTGCAGCTTTAATGCACATATGCTAACTCTGTGTCTTAGGAGCAAACATAAGATGATCTATGATGAGACTTTATTAATACTGCAATGGGAAAATTTACTTTTTACAATTAACAGTTCAGCATCAGTATAGTGGTAAATACAATAAAGTGTATCAAACACAATCCCAACATAAATACACAAATCAAAGTAAAAACAAATACAATGACTAAATGCATGATAACATTTCTTCTCTGTCTAGAATGGCTGTTCTTATGTCGGCTGCGGAGAGTCTCACACCGACCATAGCACTGTCCACTCTCAGGTGAGACACCTCAGACCCAGTGTGTTTTATTATTTTTATTTTTAAAATAAAAATTATAAACAGACTGAGCACTGCACCAAAAGGGAAGCATCTTCTGTCTTTGAGCTGATGTTATGGTGGAAATTATTAAATAACATACTTGTAATATACAGTACTGTGCACAAGTTCTAGGCAGGTGTGGATAAAAGGGTCAAGTAAACTATAAAGTATGTTTATTAATTAGTTAATTAGTAATAAATTATTCATTTGTTTACAAAATGCAAAGTGAAAAAACAGAAGACAATTCTAAATCAAATTAATAATTGGTCTGACTTTGTCTCAAAACAGTTTTTGTCGTTTCTCTGGAGCTGGGCAGGTTCTGTTGAAACATTTGGAAAATCCCAGACAGAACCAGGCCAAAGAGGACTAAACCAGACTGTGTGATCTCAGACAGAACCAGACCAAAGAGGACTAAACCAGACTGTGTGATACCAGACAGAACCAGACCAAAGAGGACTAAACCAGACTGTGTGATACCAGACAGAACCAGACCAAAGAGGACTAAACCAGACTGTGTGATACCAGACAGAACCAGGCCAAAGAGGACTAAACCAGACTGTGTGATACCAGCCAGAACCAGACCAAAGAGGACTAAACCAGACTGTGTGATACCAGACAGAACCAGACCAAAGAGGACTAAACCAGACTGTGTGATACCAGCCAGAACCAGACCAAAGAGGACTAAACCAGACTGTGTGATACCAGCCAGAACCAGACCAAAGAGGACTAAACCAGACTGTGTGATCTCAGACAGAACCAGACCAAAAAGGACTAAACCAGACTGTGTGATCCCAGACAGAACCAGACCAAAGAGGACTAAACCAGACTGTGTGATCCCAGACAGAACCAGACCAAAGAGGACTAAACCAGACTGTGTGATACCAGACAGAACCAGACCAAAGAGGACTAAACCAGACTGTGTGATCCCAGACAGAACCAGACCAAAGAGGACTAAACCAGACTGTGTGATACCAGACAGAACCAGACCAAAGAGGACTAAACCAGACTGTGTGATCTCAGACAGAACCAGACCAAAGAGGACTAAACCAGACTGTGTGATACCAGACAGAACCAGACCAAAGAGGACTAAACCAGACTGTGTGATACCAGCCAGAACCAGACCAAAGAGGACTAAACCAGACTGTGTGATACCTAGACAGAACCAGACCAAAGAGGACTAAACCAGACTGTGTGATCTCAGACAGAACCAGGCCAAAGAGGACTAAACCAGACTGTGTGATCTCAGCCAGAACCAGACCAAAAGGACTAAACCAGACTGTGTGATCTCAGACAGAACCAGACCAAAGAGGACTAAACCAGACTGTGTGATACCAGACATAACCAGGCCAAAGAGGACTAAACCAGACTGTGTGATACCAGACAGAACCAGACCAAAGAGGACTAAACCAGACTGTGTGATACCAGCCAGAACCAGACCAAAGAGGACTAAACCAGACTGTGTGATACCAGCCAGAACCAGACCAAAGAGGACTAAACCAGACTGTGTGATCTCAGACAGAACCAGACCACAGAGGACTAAACCAGACTGTGTGATCTCAGACAGAACCAGACCAAAGAGGACTAAACCAGACTGTGTGATACCAGACATAACCAGGCCAAAGAGGACTAAACCAGACTGTGTGATACCAGACAGAACCAGACCAAAGAGGACTAAACCAGACTGTGTGATACCAGCCAGAACCAGACCAAAGAGGACTAAACCAGACTGTGTGATACCAGACAGAACCAGACCAAAGAGGACTAAACCAGACTGTGTGATACCAGACAGAACCAGACCAAAGAGGACTAAACCAGACTGTGTGATCCCAGACAGAACCAGACCAAATGGGACTAAACCCGACCATAATCCCAGACAGAACCAGGCCAAAGAGGACTAAACCAGACTGTGTGATCTCAGACAGAACCAGGTACAAACTGGACTAAACCAGACTGTGTGATCTCAGACAGAACCAGGCCAAACTGGACTAAACCAGACTGTGTGATCGCAGACAGAACCAGTCCAAACTGGACTAAACCAGACTGTGTGATCGCAGACAGAACCAGTCCAGACTCCTTGATGGTAGGACCGGGTCACACCGTCACATCAGGAGGACTTAGACTTGTTTTCTGTTCTTTCCCTTTGCATTTTGTATACTAATAAAAATAAACATACTTCATAGTTTTCTTTTTAATATCCACACCTGCATTAAACAGTACTGTAGTTTTCACACATATCTACGAAGAGACAACCACACACAAATGTCACACGAGAACATTCATATTCCCAGGTGATGAGATAAAACGACTTTCTCTGATGCTATATTTGTATCGTTCTCCATCCAAGAGCCTGCACGTGCCACTTTACACTTTTGAAGATGTGTGCGTTGTGTAAAAAAAAATATATCATCAAGCAAAGAAACCACTGCTGTCTGCCTACATCTCAGCATTTTTAGGCACAATTTCAGCAGCAGACCATCCATTATTAATTGCCAATCCTTTGGGAAGTGCAGGGTCCATGGATACGGTTTTATAGCACTCACTGTTGACTGAGGCTTTTACTTCTGCAAGTAAAAGCAACATCAGGTTACACCAAGCCAGAGAGGAATACAAAAGCTAATATTAAGCTCTGCATCAGAAACATTGGCACAGGCTTAGTCCAGTCACACAGTAATAAAACCCAGTGTAAACAAGCTTTTTTTTTTCTTCAAATTGGATATCTTTGTTCATCTCTTAAAACACACTTTCTGTTTATTTTAGAAAAAGACATCTTTGAGGCTTCTAAGAACAAAGGCCATTGCTGAGTTAATGCTCTGGAGGCTTAAAGGGGAAACAACATTTGAAATATCTTGAATATGTAATAAATAATTTTAAACAGGCAATTGGTAGCATCTGTGTCTGGACAGGAGTTTACACCAGTTCTATTGACACTGGACTAAAACACAGAAAAATAAACTGATGTGATCTTGCTTTGCAGAAGTAAATACCACAGTTAGAAAGAGGACATAGTTTGGCATGTGCAAGGCATAATTTGTGTCACATAATTATCTTTTTTGGACAGTGGCCAGAGCAACAAAACATCAGAGAAATAATGTTTGCCTCTCATGTCATAACAAAGAGACTAAACCCTCTTAAACAGAGAATAGGTGGCTTATTTGACAGACGCCACTTTGAAATGTCAAAGTCAGATTGCGTGACATCAATGCAAATTACAACTTTGACTTTTAGTAGATATTTATGAAAATTTAACAATCCATTGTGAATTTTGCAGGAGCATTTGTCTCTTTTAGTTGTTTAGTGTGTTTACAGCCTGGAAAATCTATAGAGTGTTTTTAATGTCTTTAATTTTAATAGTTAAAAACAGTCATCTTTGTATCTTGACAACATTATTCTGTCAGTAGACATCTGGGAGCCAAACCTCACTTTGCCACGTGCTTCGTCCTCAGTTAATGATCACTTCCCAATTCTTCTAAAGCCTATTTCTGTTTCCTGCATTTCATTTTAGCATATTTTACTGTGATAAATACTTTGCAGTTTTATTTGGACGTGGCACTTTTTTAAACCACATTGATAAAAAGCTTAAGCAAGCTCACCGTCTAAACTGTTTGACTTTATTTATTCTGCTTAGACTTTAACACAAATCTCCTTTATATTCATTAAGTGGTTTATGTCCTCCCTGGTTCTTTCCTTCATGAATGATTTACCTGGGAAGTGTCTCGTGGCTCTGTTCGGCCTCAGAGCAGTGTTCTTTTTGCCTCTCCTGCTGCTCGAAGGAGAATGCGTCCTGATGAATAATGCAGACCCTGCCGGTCGTTCTCTGCTCACATTTTTCCCTTTTTGTGGAAAGACCAATGTTAGGAGCAGCAGTAGGTCAACAGAACTCGGCCATGTTTGGAGAAAAGCCTTGAATAAACCTTCCCCGTAACAGTAGCATCATAAGCATAAAACTGTTCAAAATAAAAAAATCTTGTAATTATAAGAAAGGATGTTGTAATTATGATTTACTCATCGACAGTAGCTGGCTGCAGTGACTGAGGTAAACTGGCCCATCACAGTCACGTGTACAATAACCTACAACTTTATGTTCATTCAAATAAGCCTCCTCTGGACCAGACCAGCCACCGAGAGGAAGCCTATAGACTGTCTCTAAAGTGCAAATCTGAAAACAAGTGAAATGATATTAATGACAGTCTTTGTTAATGGGGTCTTTGTTCTGTCTTTCGTGGCATACTTTATTTTTCTCGGACAGTGATTATCTTGGGGCCCCCCCAGTCTCTGTTCCCACAACACGTGTCACATGACCAGTAATTGTGATTCAAAAAAGTTTTTAATATTGCAATTTAATTTCAAATGTGATAATTTTTTCAGCCCTACTGTTACTTCTGGGCAGCTTCCATACATTTAATGCAACTGTAAGTGTTGTACCGCTTTAAAAGAATGACCTTGGGGGGGGGGAGTTGAGCATAAATGGGGCACAAGACTGACTGAAATGGGATATTGGTGTTAGAAATTCCTTCTAATATTACATAAAGCAGCACAAGAGAGGCTGCAGTTGGACTTGTGGTTTTGTGTTTATGGTCAGTGAGACTTCTCGAAGGTTGATGTTTAGTTGCATAAAATAATAGGGTGAAAGTTCATGTGTGCACCGATAAACAGCGTGACTGCATTGTTGTGCCTTGACACGTTTATTGACCACTAGATTTTTGACTATCAGCTGATTCTACGAAAGATCAACATGTGTTTTTGTTTGGCTCAATGCAGAAGTTACATATATGTTTGTGTCGCAGGAAACGAGGCACAACCTGACAGTGAACCTCACCACGCTCCGGGTTTGGTGCTACGCTTGTGGGAAGGAAGTGTTCTTGGAGCGTAAACTAGGGCCGCATTCGCCCAGCGCTAACAGTAAAGCCCTGACTTCTGCTCAGAATGCTGTCCAGGTAAAGTTACAAAATGAACTGCGAATTGTATAATAATAAATCCTAACACTGTCCAGAGTTTATCAGATAGGTCTTAGTTACTCATTTATCAGATGAGATAAGTCAGATAAAGGATGTTTGTGTTGTTTCAGGAGAATAGCAGGGCCCCTGGGAGTCCGACCTCCCTGAGAGTGCCCCCTAATGGTGGCTCTGAAGATCTGGACATGGAGACAGAGGAGGAAGACGAGCTGCGCACCAAAGGTTTGGTTACTTTTTGTGTTCATAGATCATTTCAGAGAGGTGTTGACAATAAGGTATTCTTATTATATTTACAAACTTCAGCAGGCATATGTTTCTTAGATTGAGGGTTAGTTATTTATTTTTTTGAAAAAATCCAGGGGTATTATGGTTTTGAACGCACAGTCATTAAGTTTTCCTCTACTTTAATTTCTTTTCTGAGCTAAACATATAACTCAGTGGTGTCAAACTCAAAAGTGATAAGGGGCCACTATAGATTATAAAAATAATTTCAGAGGCTGAATATTGTTACACATTAATTTCTTCCTTTTATGGAAACTGTTTTCAGTTGGATTTGAACAAGTTTTTGTTGGATTTGAACTGGTTTCAGTTGGCTTTGAACAAGGTTTAAACAAAATAAAATGTGTAGCAAAACCTTATAAAACAAATAAAACTAAAACCTGTTCAAATTCATTCATTCATTTTCTACCGCTTGGACCCCTTTCCGTTTGCGGTCGTGGGTGACTGGAGCCAATCCCAGCAGCTTTGGGCCTTAGGTGGGGTACACCCTGGACAGTGTCCAGCAGGGCGACATATTCATTTAAAACCTATTTAAAAATTTACCATGGACCTGTACAAATCCAACTAAAAACCCTTCCAAATTAATTTGGGGCGGCAGTAGCTCAGTGGGTAGAGTCCCCACAGTTCAGACTGTTGTTGTGTCCTTGGGCAAGACACTTAACCCACCTTGCCTCCAGTGACTGTAACACTGGTGATTACATTAAAACAATGTAAGTCGCTTTGGATAAAAGCGTCAGCTAAATGAATAAATGTAAATGTAAATTTAAAACTATTCAAATCTATCTACAACCTGTTCTAATTGATCTAAATGCAGTTCCCATTAAAGGGGGAAATTAATGTTAACTCAAAATCTAATTAAAGTGTCACAATCTTTGACCCCTCACCATTTTGAGTTTGACTTCACTGACTTACAGGATGATTTATGTAAATATGTTAGTATTCCATTAACACACAACACACATTCAGCTACAGGTCAGATTTTTACTTGAACTAGATCTATTTTGATTGACTTTCTTACCTTTTTACAGCAGAATAATGGCTATAGTGTCAAAGAGTCAAATGATACACAGAAGCTAATCTAACGCTCACCTGCATGTTTGATTTAATTTCTATTGGATTTTTTGTCTCATTTAGGCCTGACAGGTTTGAAAAACATAGGCAACACGTGCTACATGAACGCTGCTCTCCAGGCCCTGTCCAACTGGTGAGACACACAACCTTTTTTTCCCTTTTATCTGCCATGTCCTGCCATCATCCCTCTTCTGCTTCTTTTTTACCACCTCACACACACTTCTCCGTAGCCGCTAAGTAGCCGTTTTGTTCAAGTCTGTGGCCTGGGTTCATTCGAGACGATGGTTGAGTGAAAACTGCTGCAGTGCACCATTTGAGACGACACAAATGGCCTCTAGTAACTCCCCGTAGGCTCTTCTGTTACAACCGAACACCGCCCTTTTCTCCCAATCACTACTTCTACTTCCCTCTTATCCCCGCTACGCCTTTTTTAGTCTCTATTTCTCTTCTACCTCATTGTAACTAGGGCTGCACAATATTGTAGAAATATGCAATATTTACAATAACTGCTTTAAATATTGTGACAACTATATTACCTGCGATATTTGAATGCTCTTTTAACAAAAAAGAAAACTGTCTGGACTAACCACTCATCAAAGAAGGAGATACATCAGTAATAAAGATTAAACCAGGTCTAAACCAGTTCTAAACCAGGTCTAAACCAGGTCTAAACCAGGACTAAACCAGGTCTAAACCAGGTCTAAACCAGGTCTAAACCAGGTCTAAACCAGGACTAAACCAGGTCTAAACCAGGTCTAAACCAGTTCTAAACCAGGTCTAAACCAGTTCTAAACCAGTTCTAAACCAGGTCTAAACCAGGTCTAAACCAGGACTAAACCAGGTCTAAACCAGGTCTAAACCAGGTCTAAACCAGGTCTAAACCAGGTCTAAACCAGGTCTAAACCAGGTCTAAACCAGTTCTAAACCAGGTCTAAACCAGGACTAAACCAGGACTAAACCAGGTCTAAACCAGGACTAAACCAGGACTAAACCAGGTCTAAACCAGGTCTAAACCAGGTCTAAACCAGGTCTAAACCAGGACTAAACCAGGACTAAACCAGGACTAAACCAGGACTAAACCAGGACTAAACCAGGACTAAACCAGAGAAATTAGCGATATATTGTGCAGCCCTAATTGTAACGGCCCACAGCCCAGTTCTCCTCTTTCACTGGTGTCTCCCCAAGAGACAAGTTTTTTTGTTCTGTCTAGTGTGGATTAAAGTCAAATCGCACAGATGTGGGTCAGAATTTGCAAATTTAAATCACGTCTAAAAATATGAGTCATACAGCTGCAGAGGGAAAGGCTTTTTCTAAAAACTTTCTCTTTGATGTTTGTTTGCACAAGTCCCACTTCATTATTCACTTTTTTTCGAAGGACTTTCTCTTTTGCCAAAGGAAAGATACACTGCATGCCTTATTCATTTCTCACTTTCTTGTTTTAAATGCCTGTCCACTCCATCTATCTGTCATCTGACATTGTCTCAGCCATTTTTCTTCTCACTTTTTTCTCTGTCCTTCAGCTTTTTAGTGATACTACTTTAAGAAATTTGGATTAGTTTAGGCGTGAAGTAAGAATAACATTAATAAAGCAGTCAGTTTTCCATAAATTATTAAAGCAAACCTCTTCTCTTGTGTATTATCTCATTATATAAATATCTTATGGTCTAATATCTGTTTTAGCCCGCCTTTGACGCAGTTCTTCCTCGAATGTGGAGGTCTGGTGAGGACAGACAAGAAGCCAGCGCTCTGCAAAAGCTACCAGAAACTTGTAACAGATTTGTGGCACAAAAACAGGTTGGTATTTGAGTCTTTTAGGTTATTATTTACACACTGCAACAATTCCACCAAACCAAATATAAAAATTTACAGCATGTTGCATTTTTCTTGGTTAACAAACCTCTAGTAAAGAGTGACCACGTAATAGTATTTACTATGTTCAGTTATCCTCTTTACCACGTATGCCAGTCTATACGTTAAAGTGTTTTTTCGACTATGTTATCTCTACTGGGGCGGCAGTAGCTCAGTGGGTAGAGCGGCCGTCCTTCGACCGGCGGGTGAGTGGTTCAAGACCAGCTCGAAACATCCCAAAACATCATAACATCCCGCTCTCCCCCACATACTGTCGTTGTGTCCTTGGGCAAGACAAGAAGACTAGATTGCCTCCGTATGGCGGCGCCCTTACACGAGGACCATTTTAGAGGTTACATGGGAGAGGCTTGTACACAACAGGAGCTTGTGTGATGTCATTGTTTATATAGACATCACTCTCCTGGACCCACCACTGTGGAAACACAAGCCGGGGTTACAGATTCACTCTGAGCCTACCCGGCTGTATCAACCTATTGGAAACAAGTTTTGACTTTGCCCTATTACTGCAAGCTATTTAAAAACAACTAAAACACCAGAATATAGGATAGAAGCATTAGTTAAACACTACAAATAAATTAGCATTCAGTAAGATATGTGTTTAGAGTTTTAATGTATTTGTCTGTCTACTGTAATATGAAAATCACTAAAACTAAGCATTATACTAATTGATCTACTGTTTTTTGTTTTTGTTTAACTTGACCAGACCCTCCTATGTTGTGCCGACCAACCTCTTCCAAGGGATCAAAGCCATAAACCCTATGTTTAGAGGATATTCTCAGCAGGTAAGTCACGTCACCTTCTAAAAATGAAATAAAAATTTATTTAAATCAATGTTAATCTTTCCATCAGAGATTAATGTATGTCTGTATCCGGAAAATCGAAGATTGGCCTTTTTTATTAAAAGCTTTCTGATGAGAGCTGGCCTATAAAGCTTCCTCTGTCCTGAATCTTATCACGTCCCTGACTTCCCTTTCAGTCCATATCCAATTCGTGGCAGAAATTACATTATGTCCAGCTCAAATCACTCGGCCAGACAAACCGAAGCCCCTGTAATGCACTTACTCATCTGACTACTGTCTATCACCAACACGCAATTGTACGGCCTGAAATATTACTTGCTCTTATATATACAGCATTTGTAAGTGTACCATTGCAGTTTCCACAGTCGATAAATAAGGACTTTATTTGCCTGAACGATGATAAAGTCATGAAACGCCTTTTCTTTGCGTCTTGTCAAGAATCATCTGAAGAATATTAATTTGTCACACCATGCTGAGCAGCACAGGCCAGGACTTACAGACTGTGAATGAATTTTTTGATTCTTGGAGAAGAGCGTGGCTTAAGAGGGATATTGGATGTCAGGGGTTCATTAGCGCTGCCTGTACATTAATTAGCATTTGTTTCCATGTCTCTGCATTGCTGAGTTGCAGATAAACAATGAGGAAGAAGTGTATTTGGGGAGGGGGGGAGTGCACTGTCAGCTGGGGAAATGTGATATCTATTGTAAAATAAAAAGCTCACATAATGAACACAATTGTTTTCAGAAATGCGCAATATGTTGTAAATGTGTTTTTAAGCAAAAAACTTGCAATGTCTGCTTAGTAATATCTGGGCAGCTTTCTAAGGGCTTTTTAAATCCCATACAAAGAATTAGTCTGGTTTCTGTAGATTTACCTTGCATTTCCAGGGGCCCTCCTGAAAGCCCACTATATTTTGATTATATACATTACTGAGGGATTTAAAGCTCAGGGGACTTTACAAAGAATTAGTCCAGTCTGGCAGAACAAATACACATACAACCAATCAGAATTCAGGGGACAGTACCAACATTTGCACCTACATATTGTACAACCGATTAGAAAAACAGGTGAGAGGGTCCTAGAACTATTTCTGCTGAGAAAGAAGTGAAAGTGAAAGTCAAGCTGCTTTAATGGTATTCAAATCTTATAATGACTGAAACATTTCCTTCTGCTCCTTTTACCCATAAACTGTAGAGATCTTGAGGTAAATCTGTAACAACGTGATACCGTCAAACTGTGATACTTGTTCTCAAAGTTATGATATAGTCAGCTGCATATCCAGATGTCTCTTTTTTATAATGCATCCAACTTTTATAAAATCTGCTCCAAATATCATTCATATCTAAAATAGATTTCAACTAGATTTCCAATAGATTAGTAGCAAATCTACTGTACTTCTGCTCATTTATCCTAAAATAATGTGGGCCCTAACTGTTTTGTTCATTTGCACAATTAGGACTCCCAGGAGTTTCTACGCTGCTTAATGGACCAACTTCATGAGGAACTGAAGGAGCCTCTACCCGAGCCTTATGACCGGTCCAGCACCATCTCTGTGGACGATGCCCCCGAGGAGGACAACCGCAGCCAGTCAGACACCGACTTTCAGTCCTGCGAGTCGTGCAGCAGCAGCGAACGGGCCGATAACGAAGTGCAGAGCGGAGCCGTGCTCATAGAGGACACCAACGAGGCCGAGATGCTGATCCCAGAGCCGGACGAGATTCAGGCCAACAGAGAGTGGCAAAAAGAGAAGAACATGATTAACAACCTTTACCGCTCCGGGGTCAGTGCGAGCACCGGAGTGGACATTGACAAAGATGTAGACACAACCACAGACAACACGCCTATCATCAGCATCCAGGGAGCCATTAAAGTCCAGAGCAGGACCTCAGGTGAATATACTCAACAGAAAACGCTTTTGTTTTTATCCCATTAAAGAAAGTATTTAAGATGCACACGCTTAAACTTGGTGTACGCTTTTTCTAAAATCAGGACCTGGAAATTGATTAAAATGGCCTGGAATTTTTTCTGGAAAATTATAATAGTATTTTATTTGTATTTGAGATTTTAGATATTTGAGAAAACATCATGGTATGTTTTTTTAGGGGAAATATTGTTCCTCATAGGACTAAAGCGTCAACGATGCTTGCTCCCACTCTGTTGCTTATGTCAACGTTGTTGTCCTCCAAAGTCACTGAAAAGAGGCGGGAGAGAAGTCTCAAAGTTGAACATGAACTTTAAAGATTGAGGAATAAAACTAAGCCTCTCTTTTTTTTTTTTTATTTTTATTTATCTAGCGCTTTTTCACCTAGTAGGCACTCAAAGCGCTTTACCAGTGTCACAGCTGGAACACCACTGGAGGTAAGGTGGGTTAAGTGTCTTGCCCAAGGACACAACGACAGTATGAACTGTGGGGAGAGCGGGATGTTATGATGTTTTGGGATGTTTGCCCACAAGGACCACAGAGCTAGCACTGCCGACTCATTAACGATGACTGTCCAAGGAAATGCTGGCCTGAATAGTCTGGGGAAAGTTCTGGAAAGTCTCTAAAAATGTCAGTGGGAAGCCTGTTATTGATATCAACATTGGCAATATCCATGTCACAAAGAAAAGGCAAAGAAATATTGTATAACTAATCAGAGTTTTGAACAAAATAAAAAACTAATTAATTAATGAATTAAATAAGCCCTGTATAACTTGCAGGGTTTTCATGCTTCTTAAAAGAACTTGAATTTCAGAAGCGCAGATTCAAGGGTTTTTAAAGTACTTGTAATAATAAGATAGGACCTTTTTTTTAAAAAGTGCTTAATTCAAATCTTAGATAAATTTTATTTAGTAGAATGGTGCTATTTCTAAAAATGTACATACACAAGCTGCCAAAAACAGCAAAAAAAGTGGGATTTACATGCTTGGGTATAAAAAGAGCCTCTCAGAGTGGCAGTGTCTCTCAGAAGTCAAGATGGGCAGAGGATCACCATTCCCCCAATGCTGCAGCAAAAAATAGTGGAGCAATATCAGAAAGGAGTTTCTCAGAGAATAATTGTAAAGAGTTTGAAGTTGTCATCATCTACAGTGTATAATATCATCCAAAGATTAAAAGAATCTGGAACAATCTCGGTGCGTAAGGGTCAAGGCCGGAAAACCAGACTGGATGCCCGTGATCTTCGGGTCCTTAGACGGCACTGCATCACAAACAGGAATGTTACTGTAATGGAAATCACAACATGGGCTCAGGAACACTTCCAGAAAACACTGTTGGTGAACACAATCCACCAGGCCATTCACTGTTGCCAACTAAAGCTCTATAGGTCAAAAAATAAGTGATATCTAAACATGATCCAGAAGCACAGGTGTTTTCTCTGGAGCCAAGACTCATTTAAAATGGACTGTGACAAAGTGGAAAACTGTTCTGTGGTCAGACAATCAAAATTTGAAGTTCTTTTTGGAAAAATGGGACGCCATGTCATCCGGACTAAAGAGGACAAGGACAACCCAAGTTGTTCTGAGCTCAGTTCAGAAGCCTGCATCTCTGATGGTAGTGGGTTGCATAAGTGCGTGTGGCATGGGCAGCTTACATCTGGAAAGGCACCAATGCTGAAGCATATGTTCCCATCCAGTTGTCGTCTCTTTCAGGGATTTTCCAACATGACGATGCCAGTTCAAACATTTCATATGTCATCTATGTTTTATTCTGAATAAAATATTGAAATTTGAATCTTCCACATCATTGCATTCTGTTTTTATTCACAATTTGTACAGTGTCCAAACGTTTTTGTAATTGGGTTTGTAGCACAGAAGGGTCTTGGTCTACCTAGCACATTGATACCTATAAACTATAGACTATAAAAACCCCTTTAAAATCATTACATGGCTTTATTTTTTATTTCTCCTTTAATATTCCCCTCTAGATTCATTCCCAGACATTCAATTGTCCAACAACGCGGTTCATCCGAGACCTCAGAGTCCGGTCCCGATGGAAGGACACATTCCTAAAATATCCAGCAGCCCTCCGAAGGCCTCCGGATGGCCCAGCCTCAACCCTGCTCACAAGAAAGGTAATCAGCATTATGCAGGAAGACAAACCGATCGAGTAACAGGAGATCATTTAATCCCTACTCTCATGTTTCTGTCTGATCCTGCAGCAATGACCACATTTTCTCCAGCAAAGAACAAGCGTCAGAAGAAATACCGCAGTGTCATTTCAGACGTGTTTGATGGGACCATTGTCAGCTCTGTTCAGTGCCTCACCTGTGATCGGGTCAGTCTGGACATCTGTGGGGTAGATACTTTGAAACCTGCAAAATTCTTTATATGTTTTCTGTGTCGATGCTCTTTTTCCTTCCTTTTTATAAAAAAGAATAACAGGCTGGATTTTCACAAACATTTAAATTAATCATTAGAAATCCCTTTTTCCCTCCATCTACTGTATAGCCAGCTAGAATAATGTGGGAGTGAAAAGATTTGATAAAATAAGTGCACTCTATCAAAATTTTAACATTTTTTGATTTTGTTTACATTTTTGGGTGGGATTTCTCCAATGATCTAATAGTTTACAGAATATAAACTAATACAGCGTGTATACTGGTGAACTATTCAAAGCATCTGAAACACAAAAATACAATACTGGTTGACATTTTTTAAATTCAATGTAAAAAAAAAAACAAGTGACTGCATGATGGAATCTTTTTTTCTTTTAATTTCTGCCTATATAATGACTGAAGGGACATATTTTATACTGTAGTTCAATTCAATCTTTATGGACACAATGTTTGTCCATTGCAAACAATATAATTGAAGGTAAGGGGTACAATAGCTGTAGAGAGGACAGAGATGTAATTTTGCGCTTTCTTTAATATAAGAAATTTTTATTGTTGCACAGTTTTTCTTGTCCTGTAAACAGGTGCAGTAACAATTACATTTATTTAACAGACATTTAATAAAATAGAAATTAAAACAGACTGTGCACACTTGACTATATTGTCTTATCACTAAAAATAAATAAACTATTCTGGGTAAATATTTAGAAATCTTGCATAGCCCTGACACATACAAGCTTAAACCAATGAGGCGCTTTATATAAAATAGTACCACAAGCTATTTAAAAGAAACTAAAACGTTTGAACATAAATTAGAAAAACATCTAAAATGAGTCAAATTAAATTTACACAGGTAAAGATCATTAACAAAAAGTGCGTCCAGGCCTTTCTAAGTTTGGTTAGAGTTTATAGATTATTTTAAGTGAGTTTTGCTTCAAGAACTACTTATTTTAAGAAGACTTTAATGCATATTAATTACATGAACACGTTTGGATGGATGTATGTGTGGATGGTAATGAGGCCTTTTGCAGTTGACATTTTATTACTACAACATTTTTGGAGCATATTTTAAGTCTTCATCAAGAATTGCTTTTTTTGTTTTTGTTCCCTCAAGACTGAAATGATAAATGTCTAGATAGTGTTTTAATGTTTTCATGTCATTTTGAGACTTTTTTATTTTGCGTTTGTTAAGAGAAAAGAGGCAGCTGACTGATGGAAGCAATAATTCTATTTTTTTATAAATTGAGATAACAGGAAAACTATGACCAGAAAATAATGAATAAGTCCTTTCATTTCACAATTTTATGGCACTGTTGCAGTATTACATCCATTTTCATGCTGCACTGTATTCTTTGTTCTTCTGCAGTGAGAATATAAAGCCTCATTTCTCTTTTCTAAAAGGTCATGTTGCCAAAAGCCCTTCAGAAAATGTCACTTAGACACAGCTTTTACTTTTACATCTGTCTATGGATTTTTCTTCCAGGTTTCCGTCACCTTGGAGAACTTCCAGGATATTTCGTTGCCGATTCCCGGGAAAGAAGACCTGGCGAAGCTGCACTCGTCCACACATCAGACCTCATTGGTGAAGGCCGGCTCCTGCGGGGAAGCCTACGCGCCGCAAGGCTGGATCGCCTTTGTTATGGAGTACATTAAGAGCTGGTTCTGGGGCCCAGTGGTGACGCTACAAGATTGTCTCGCAGCCTTTTTTGCAAGAGACGAATTGAAAGGTAGGTTCCTAGTAAATTAGACATTTGGAAAATAATCTGGTTTCCCATCAAAGCCAAATCCTTTCAGACCCATCATAACTGTTTATCTAAAATGTTGACGCTTCATTTCTCTGATTGGTTGTAGTTAATTGCCTCCAGAGGTTTTTGTGGTTTCCAACTTTAACCCACAAAAATCTAATTAATAGAACGTACAAACTATGATTAAACTCAGTGGACCATTTTGAATTCATTTAACTTTTGTTCTTTTATTTTGCTATAGGCGCTTGTATCATACGGTCCATTTCAATCGTGTCTATATATTATAAATCCTCACAGCTTGATTGCACTCCGTATCACCTTCAATTCAGCATGTTGAGAAAGTCTCTGCGTCCTTCAGGGTTGTAAACTGGAGAGCTGCTTCGCCATGGGTCATTGTGAGTGTTGCCGAGAAGCGCATATTGAAATGGATACCTTTTTTAATCAGAGCCTGGTAAACATGTTGAAAGCCCGTTGTTTCTCCCAAACCAACGATGACATGTCCTGACGTATTAACTCGTTGTAGCTCCAGCTCTGGAGTGGCTCATACCGCTGACATTATCCGCTGCTTGTCTCTGAAATTGTGAAGCTTGATAATCACGGGTCTGCACGCTTTGGACCTAAGCCCCTGTGAGCTCCATCAATTTTAATGCGGTTTTTGGCACCTTCTGAAGCCAAGCAGGGATGGGAACATGCCTTCAAAGAAGTGTATTGAGTTTCCTCCAATGAATGTATAAATATGGACAACTTCCGCCCATTGGTCCCCTATTCACCGATATTGTCCTCACCTCAGGGCAATAAAATGGCAGTTACATTCGGGCTTTTTGGCTTTTACTGCATAGTAAAACAATAGTTTTCAGATAGCATAAACGGACGTATTAATCAAAAATTCACCCCGTAAGTGGCAAGGAATGCAGGTAAAATGTCATTAAAAGCGTGTGAAAAGCAAGAGTTTTAACGAGGGACTTCCTTCAGGCATCCATCCAAGATTAATAGACATTTTAGCGCTCAGTTTTTAGTTTTTATTGATTTTTCCATCGCATGGTATTTACAGTTTTTGTAATCAAGTTGACCTCGTTAGACGCATGTTATTATGGATCTACAGTGGGAAGCACATGTAAGAAAGTATTAACTAGTCATTACAAATTTATGTCAATTTAAGTTTTAATAAATTATTTTGTGCTTTTGTTTTGTAGGAGATAACATGTACAGCTGTGAAAAATGCAAGAAGTGAGTGTCGTTTTTGCCTTTTATTAAATACGTCAGTGTTATTTGAACTAAACTGGATTGACTCGCTGCCATCTTTTTTAAATTGTAGATTACGAAACGGAGTTAAATTCTGCAAGATGCAAAGTCTGCCAGAGGTATTACAATATATATATATTTATTTATATATATTTTACTCTAAACATCACGTAGTCTATCATCATTAATCTCGTCCTTATCATAAAATACTCTGTACTCTTCTCCAGATTCTGTGTATCCACTTGAAGCGCTTCAGACACGAGCTGATGTTCTCCACAAAGATAGGCACCCACGTCTCGTTCCCGCTCGAAGGCCTGGACCTGCAGCCGTTCTTGGCCAAAGACAGCTCGGCCCAGACCACCAACTACGACCTGCTGTCCGTCATCTGTCACCACGGCACCGCCAGCAGTGAGTGGGCATGACCGCTCTCACTTCAGTCCAGACCGGGACACCCCACAGAACAATTCTCTATGTACTTGTTAGGATCATTAATTCTTGTTCCATGTTTCCCTCAGGCGGCCACTACATAGCCTACTGCAGAAATGACACAAACAACTTGTGGTATGAATTCGACGACCAGAGTGTGACCGAAGTGTCGGAGTCTTGCGTCCAGAATGCAGAAGCTTACGTGCTCTTTTATAAGTAAGAGACACAATACCATTATTTTATCACAATGTTTTTATTCAGAAATAACATGGCAGAAATCCGTGGTGCTAATGTTATATGTGGTTGGAGTTTTCTGGCTTTCAGATGATGTAACACTTGCACTTGGTATTTTACAGTCTTCTTTTACCTTCTATCATTTAGTCTTGGTTTTGAAAAGGTAGTTAGTAGGATAATTTAGTCTGAATGTAACATTACTGTTTTATAGCAACACTGTCATTTTTTAGGCTGTATACCCACTGAAGGACTGTTAAATTTTACGTGGGTTGGTTTAGAATTTCTCTTTTTATTACTCAGCTATTTTTAGTGCTGCCTGTGAGAGTTTCACACACTCAGCCTTCACTCTACCTGTGTTTCACGCTTCACGTCCCAAAAACAAATTCTAAAATCTTGCAGGTCTTCTCATGCAAACTCCCGCAACAGCACGCATGAGATCTCGCAGTAGTTAACCAAACATCTCACAAGATTCCAGTCTTACCTACTCTCAAAAAGACAACAATGACCTAAATCCAACAAAATTACCTAAAAACATTTTAACAAGTGTGAGCATCATAAAGTTTTTTGTGTAAAAGGTTTTATTCATTTGTTGTTTTGGAATATGTGTCCCCACTACAAGTTTAGGAAACACTGCACAAAAGGACTAGAGATCATAAGAATTACCTCTTGCTGTTGTTAGTCTGTTGATTACATTATGAACAAGGTCAGAGCAGGTTTTTATAATTTGAACTTAATTTTTATAGACATAATGTCATGAGTAGCAAGAACCTGAGGTAAAGGTATTGCCTAGAGCAAAAAGTGGGTTGGGACCCAAAAGTGAGTTACAGGAGATTTTATTTCATGAAAAAATGTCGGTTTTTGGAAATTGGTAATGGTCAGGAGCATTAAACACAAAAATCCTCAGAAAAAATCATTTCAAACATGCATAAAAATATAAAACTATCTAGAAAATGACCAAAACCTTAACAGATTGGAGAATAATGTCACAATGCTTTTAGTATTTATTTTTTCTCTCGTGTTTTTTAAAACAAACCTTGAATAGAGCATTGTCTTTTTCTGACTCTCCCAATGTGAAAGTTACTACACCATTTGAAGAAATTCTAATTCCCATTTGTCACTTTCCATTAAAATCAAAGTTCTGAGTGATATATACTGCTCTGACATCTCTATCTTTAACATGTAATAAACTATTTGTGATTGTCATTCATGTGGTTTCCTGTCGCCTCTTCGCAGAAAGAGCAACGAAGACGCGGTGAAAGAACGGAGGAGGGTGTCGGGATTATTCAACATGATGGAGCCCAGTCTTCTGCAGTTTTACATTTCCAGGCAGTGGCTCAACAAGTTCAAGACTTTCGCTGAACCGGGGCCCATATCCAACGACGACTTCCTGTGTTCTCACGGTGGTGTGTATAAGGATTTTTTTTCCCTCAAAGGTCAGCTTGGACTATTTGTACAGGAAGTGTAACATGCCCTTTTTAAACAGTGTGGTTTTGGATCAGTGCCAGGGATTTCTTTCTCTGACAAAGACCGCAGTGTATTCCCTCAACCACTCAGCTGACTTCAAAGGGGATTGTTGCAGAAAGAAACAAAAAGAAGGAATTGCAGTAAAGAGTAGGGTTTTCTTAAATTGAAAAATATCTAGGTCAACTATACATTTATTACATTTCGCTCATATACTGTATGTGGGTCGCCCAAACTGGTCATTCTGTGAAGACACTGTGTTGTTCTTCTTTTGAATGCATATGTTTTATCATTAGTAGCTCACAAATTATGAAGTTTTTAAAATCTTCTTGTGATTTTTTGTAATGTCCAGCCTTGCCAATGCAGCTCTGTTATTAATGTGAACCTTTACTGTTACACATATAGTTATAGTCTTTTTCTATATTAAGGCACAGAGGCGTTTATAATGTGCTACTGAGGTCACTGCTTCAAAAAAGTCCAACACTCCCACAGCTCATCCTCTGCTGCCAGTAGTGCTCTACAATACTCTAGTTTCTCCTTTTTGAATATTTTTGAATGCACTCCTAGTGTGTATTTATAAAAACCTACAAGAAAGGAATATATTTACTGCTCAGGCTTCAAAGTAGTGTGAGAAAAAGTGTAAATAAGATTGCTTCCTTCTTCGGTACATACAGTATTGTTGCCAAAGAACACATCTGAGATTCTACTGGTAACTTGTTTGCCACTTAGCAATAAAGAATATACTAAAAACCTGGATTATTCTGGTTAGTCACATTGTACTGCTATTATTTTGAACAATACTGATCAGTACAGTTAAAGATTGCAGGCAGGCATAACTTTTGAGGATGTAAACCTCCTCTTTATCTAGGCTCCTTATTGTGGGGTAGATCTAAGAAGCTAAACATACAGACTCTGACCTGAAAATAATAGAAATTCACTGTTGTTGCAAACTTATAAATGTCACTTTTTATTAATTTAAACTTGATCAAATCACATGCACTATTTCTATTTCACATTCTGTCCATTATAATATTTTATTTGTCAGTTTATCAATCTAAAAACATAATTTTATTATTCATGTGCACTTTATCAGATAATTTTAGTTTGTTCCACTCTTTAGTATTATATTACAATAGGGTGTGCTTTTTTTCTTTCTTTCAGGTGTGCCACCAAACAAAGCCACATACATTGATGACCTGGTAGTAATGCTGCCGCAGAATGTATGGGACCACCTTTACAGCAGGTAAACAGACAAAGCCCTCTTCTTTAAATTATGTTTTGTTGCCCTCCCATCCTTCCCTCTGGATAGAAAAGGCTGTATTTTTCTCTTCTAATAGAGAGAATATAAAGAATTGTAGTTGTAGTGTACTAAATATCCAGTTATTTAAACAGGGCCATATTTATTTTTAGATAAAGATTTATTTTAATCTACAAAAGGTTTACTTTTCAAATCAAGTTACTATATCATTAAAAACTATGCACCCTAATGGCTCCAACACAGAGAAACATAGAATTAAGCCTTAAGTTAAGGCAGGACAGGAGCCAGTAAAGAAATGTATTCATATTTAAGATAATTGTTAAAGATTTTACTGATGTTTTTAAATTTCAATAAAAAAAAAATACAACTTCTGAGACTCAAAGTACCACAAAGTCTTTGAACCACTGACATTGGGTTCATTATTTGAAAGTCTGTCTGAAATTTTCCCACATTTGGTAAATAAATGCGAGCCCACCCCATGTAACCTGAATCTGGAGCCAGTATTCTGTAATTTTCTCAAAAGTTCTTCAAATTCAGGTTTAAATGGACTTCTTTTGTAGCAATATTTCGACTTCCAGTTAACTCAACTTTAATGGACCCTGGTCTAATGTATTGCTGTTACTTCACTTTTGGCCAGGCGCTGTATTTTAAAAGTTCAAAAGCTTTAACTGGAAAAGATAAACCTTTCAACCATGACCAATTCATAAATGAGGCTCTTTTAAAGATTGTTCTAAATCGCTGCAAGTTCTACCATCTAATTGATCTCACTCTTTCCCACCTTTTAGTTACTATTTTTCCATTATTTTATTGAAAATGCCTAAAATACTAAATCTTTTGTTGTATGAGCACTTTGTTTCCTTAATAAAAAATATAAAATGAATGTTCCATTGTTTTATAATGTTTCATATTCATTGTTAATTAAATCTTACTCCATGCAGATACGGAGGGGGCCCTGCTGTCAACCACCTGTACGTTTGCCACACGTGCCAGATTGAGATTGAGAAACTGGAAAAGCGGCGTAAAAACGAGCTGGACATGTTTGTCAGGGTAAGACTTCAGTACAGAGCGAGTTTAGAGCTCATGGCAGCTGCTGTAAAAAAAAAACTCCTGATAAAGCATTTTGTCCTTTATTATCTGTTCAGCCAGTGTATACAGGTCTATTATCTAGTCTGTTTAACCAGTTGATGGGTTGCATGTGTTGATGCTCCTCACTCAGCAGGAGACGAGGAGAGTGAGACCCGTAAAAAGCCTTATCATTAATGCATTGGGACAGATGCAGCTGTTACTGTCGGCTCATAACTAATGCTTAGGAGAAGTGTGTGTGTGCGTAGCAAAGAAAACAGCTTTGCAAGGCTAAAATAAAGAACAGACACTGTGTCCTTTTCGAGAGGCATCAGGGTTTCCATATAGTATCTTGTAAAACTGAATTAAAAAAGTTATAGTTTTATATTGAAATGTCCTGGATAATTATTGAAAGAGTCACATTTTCAAACTTGCTGTAAACCTTGGCTCATACTTGCTCATACTGACTCAACTGGCTTTAGATAGATAATGCAACAAAACATTTATGCAGTTCTGTGTTTACAGTTTGAGTTTTGACCCAGTGAAGCTGCTTGTCAATGAGGTGTATTTTTAACCAAAGCAGAGAATAAAGCTGTGTCCAAACTGTTCCCTATTCATGCAGTACACAATCATTAAAGATTTGGACGCTTTGCAGGCAGCAGACTGTACAGGACGTGTTTGAATAAAATAAGATAGAGACACAGGTTTGATCCTTTGTGTCATTGTAATAACTTTAATTAGCATTAATTTGTATTAGTTCATCACATAAATCACAAAAATTAGCATACTTTATCGTCTGTAGACTTCCTTTAATAAGGCAAGAAACACGTCATAATAGCTGTGTTTTTTGACAGTCTTAAAACCAGAATAATTTAAAGTGCTGGCTACACATGAACCCTACTTGAATAAAGATTAGGAAGAAAATTGTGTTTGTTTTATAACACATTTTATTAGGAAATTCTGAATCCTGAATTGTCAAGAAAAGGTCTTGTAAATGATTTTTTAAATGACTGTGAGCCCTGCCTAGACTGAGGCACTGTGCTGTTCTAATTAGAATAACTACTGAGGAGAATTGATTAGGTTTCTCATCTCCTCTGTTCTCAATCCTTTTATCCCCACTTGATATTTTTTTTGCCCATGTCCCCCACCCCTCCCCCCTCCCTCTTGTCTGTGCCGCTCACTCCTCCCCCATTTTCTTTCTCCCTCTGAAGCTGAACAAGGCGTTCCAGGAGGAGGAGTCTCCGGTGGTCATATACTGCATCAGCATGCAGTGGTTTCGTGAATGGGAGGGCTTCGTCAAAGGAAAAGACAATGGTAATTGGACAGATGACTTGCCACTTTCTACCCCCAGTACTTCCTACATGTCATAATTAAAAGGTTAAATGCTAATGCTAGATGTCTAATTAATGCTAATTTCTCTCTTAAAGCTAATTGTAAGAGTCACATTTTTTACATTTGACAGATTTTAATATTTATAATGAATGTCCAAATTACAAAAAAGTACATTGATGTTCAAAGGAAACCACAAAGACCTTTCTTGATTTATCTTCAAAGAGATTGCTGCTCCCTTGAGTCATGTTTCCCTCCTGCTACAGCAAAGCGAACGTCAAAATGTATTTCACTTTTCTGTTTGTTTTTTTGCATTTGCTTTGTACTGTTCAATCTATTTTTAACCCCTTACATCAGGTTACAACTCTTAATATTTATTTCATGTGGCAGGTGGGAAGCAGCAAAAACACTTGACTTTTTGACTTTTAGTTCTTAGATTCAATTAATTCACAAGGATATATAAAAAATACATAACTGTTGTAGTTATATAATAAAATGTGTTATCTTTTTTCTAGACCCTCCTGGACCAATTGATAATTCAAAGATAACAGTGAACAAGAATGGGCATTTAACACTCAAACAAGGTACAAACCTTTATTAATTTCTATTAATATTAAAGGGTTTCCACTGTTTCTGTTTTTATTTTTTTATTTTTTTTTTTATAAATGACCTTGAAATGTATTCAAATGTCCTACTGTCATGAAAAAAATTATATTGTCCTGGAAAATGTAATTTGTTTTAGCCTCTAATTTCAAGATTATGTCTTTATTTGTTTTGTAACATTATTTGTTAACATTACATATAGCGATAGATGCTGTAACTGTGTGTTTTCGCCCTACAGGAGCAGACTCGGGACAGATTTCTGAAGAAACATGGAACTTCCTGCACTCTATTTACGGCGGTGGTCCTCTGGTGACGGTCCGACCAAGCCTCAGCCACCAGGAAACTGAAACCTCACAGTCAGAGGAGAAGATAGAAGTGGAAACTCGTTCTGTTTAATCAAATGCACTCGGCAGCAAAAATGAAAAAGCCTTTTTTATTTTGCACTTGACTTTTATTTCAAAAGCATTCAAAGGAAAAGGACCTGATCTTTACTGCTACACGGCAGCCTTTGACAGCTCACAGGAGAAATGAACATGTCTAAAGCGGATGTCACACTGCACAGATCTGTATAAAAAGCTCCAAAATTTACTGTAGCACTGTAGTATTCATGTTTCTGAACCAAGCATTTATTGATGTGCAGCTACAAATCCCACTGAATGCCATGTTTTTTCTTTTTTTTCTTGACCAAACAAGCACATTCATATTGTATGTCTATGTCTTGTGTTGCTGATATTCATAAATCACAATTCATCTTGCTGTAGATCACATCAATTGAAGATACTGTGTAATGAATGGTAAAAGAGAAAATTGTGACACTGAACATAATGGAAGGTTATGAAGGGACTAATGTCTGACTAGTCTCAGGAATGAATCTAATGTTTTTGCACTGTTCTGTAGACAAATTACAATTTTGTACAATTACATTGTACAAATTGGCATGATGGTCTGATTTGTATTAGAATGTACTAATAGTTTGGTTGGCAGCACTTGATAATTTATCACAGAAGAGAGCGATTTAGTTCGATGTTAATAGACTTTTGTAGAATATATATATATATGTGGCAGGCTGAGAAAGCTGTTAAGGATGCATGCTGTAACAATCTACCATCCCATTTAACTGCATGTAAATGAAAGGCTGCTCAAATGTGCACGAAAATCACCATCTTGACCAATCTCCACAAAATATACTAAACTAGGGAATCCACACTATTATATTTAATCACCATTATCATCAATTTAATCGATGGAAGGCATTATTTTTCTCAAAGGGGCATGGTGCTTATATGTTGGCTCATAGGTATACACAAAATGCTGCACTGTCATAGACGTCCCTAGGTAAGATTCCTTGCTGATTTTTTTCTGGTTAACACTATTAAAACTTGATGAAACAATGCTGAAAACTGTGTTTCTGATTTCATTTTTAAAAATAATTTGTTATATTAAAACCATTGAAGTAAACGGATAAAACTGCATATTAGCCGTGTTAAAACGTCCTAATATAACAGTAGGAATGACCCCGAGAGTCTCGGTGCACTTTTGCAGAGCCTAATGTAGCTCCAGTGTGGTGCTGCGGGTTGGCGAGCCCGGTGCCTCTCGGCTCACACCCCAACCCCAACTTGACTCGAGTGAAAACATGGCTGCGGCCGAACGTGCAGCAAATTTACGGAAGTGAGGTATGTCTTATTCTTGAGCTACAAAGGCTATTTACAAGTGTACCACTAGTTTTGTGTTGATAGAATAGCAAAGATAAAACCTAAGTTTGTTAGATCAGCAGATATGCATTTACCCAGCACTAATAGCAGAACACAAATACATCGGCAAACTTGTCCGCCGAACAATCAGCTAGCTCGGATAGCTAATATTAGACTGCTGCTCCGGTTAGCTCAAACGGCTAACTGGTTGCCGTTGGTCAAAATACTGCTCTGATGCTAACCATGCTACTTGGTTCTGTATGCAGCACTAAACCTTTATAGCCCAGTGCAGTGTTATGTTTCTTCTTATTCACTCTGGGTTTACTCAAAATAAATTTAAATGTATATGACCACTCCACGGCTAGCTAGCATTTGCCTCCTTTCAGTGGAGAGACCTAACAGGCTAAATTTATAACCGCCACGATTCATGTTCTGCACGATGTCGTTTACTGGAAAAATTAGCCGAACACACTAGCAACAGTAACGCTAGCTTTCATGGCTTACCGTCTCTTACCATGTAGAAAGAGATAAACATAGTTTCAGAGATTATTGCACTTGTTAGAGGCGTTTTACAGGCAGTGTAATGCAGTCGTTTTAATTTTAATTGATGCAACAGTCTGCAGTGTGGGTCCCCGGCTTTAATTGTCTAAATCATCCCACAGATCTGACGGTAAGTTAGTTTGCTAAGGTTAGCCGCTACACAGCCTCCGTCCACTAAGTTGCTCCATGCTAACGTGCAGCTTTTGGCTTTATAAATCACTCAGCTGTCCACTTGACATTCCACATTTGTCTTGTTTGGTGAAGTTTGCAGATTAACTTAATCTGTTAGAAACTGCGTTAACTCAGCCAGCGGCACGTGCAGCTCCACCGCGTTTAACAGCATCCTCGTGCCTCTTAACTTTGGCAAAATCTTAATAATATTTGGGATTTAATCATTCTGCTCGGTGCAGAAAGACACTGCGAGGTTTTCTGCTGCCAACAGGCCCAATGTAATGTTTACTTCAGCTGCAGAAGCGAAGAGAACCAGTAAATACATTTAATCCTGAGTTTTTATAAAAAACATGAACCATATAGAAGTCACAGTACTGTATTCTGCAGACTGGCTTCTTTTAATACACCTTTATAGCTCTATAACTTACTATTAGGGCTGCAGAAAATGTGGGAAAAAAGCAGTATGCAATAACTATGGTGACTGCCATATTTATAGTTAGATTTTTATAAAGAATGGTTACTAACTGCTTTATATTATTACTAAACCTCCTATTGGACAACTGTTATGGCATATCAAGTGTCATATGCTTTTCACATTAAATTACATCACTATGAGATAGAAGCAGTTCTTTCCAACACAAATATTGCTGCGGTTGATTGTGTAAAGATTGTGTGTAAAGATAGATTTACAATATATTGTCTGACTCAACTTACTATTCAGTTATATTAGCACTTCTGTAATTCTCCGTACCAAATATTAACTGTCTCAGCCAGATGTGTTGCAGAAATACCCTTTTTGTATCACACACTTAAATTAGCATTGTTGTACTTGATGTTAGATGTGAGAAGCATTAGATAGATGTATAATATTCCATTTTCTTCGACCCTATTTACAGCAGTGCACAGTTAGCCAAAATATCGAACCACATTGAAGTGATGGTATAATACATGGTAGCAGGAAGCCCTCTCAAATTTTCCGTCCATTTTTACAACCCTAATTACCTTTACAGACACTTCTATGTAACTCACTTGTCATTTATACAACTAGTGAGTCAGTGAGTGACATACCCTCTGTGTACCACTCATTTAAACAATGGTGATGCTGTATTTTAGATGTGTACAGTATTGTTCAAAATAATAGCAGTACAATGTGACTAACCATAATAATCCAGGTTTTTAGTATATTTGTATTGCTAAGTGGCTAACAAGTTACCAGTAGGTGCAGTATATTCTCAGAAAACAAACAAGACCCAACATTCATAATATGCACGCTCTTAAGTACATCACTGACAGTACATCACTGACCTGCTGACCCCTTACTCCTCCTCCCGCGCTTTTCGGTCTTCTGGTCAAAACCTTCTAACGGTCCCCAAAACCCGTTTTAAAACTCGGGGAGACCGGTCTTTCCAAGCAGTCGCCCCCAGACTCTGGAACGCCCTGCCCCTGTCACTGCGAGTGGACGTTTCTGTTGATTCTTTTAAAAAGCAGCTAAAGACACTTTTATTTAAACAAGCTTTTAGTTGATTGGGCTTTTTATGTTTTTATGTTTAATATTTTGTGGTTTTAATTTTTATTCTCATGGTTTTATTGTTCTTTTATTGCACTTTGTAAAGCACTTTGTGATTTATATCTGTGAAAGGTGCTATATAAATAAAATTTACTTACTTACTCTTAAGGCTGTGCAATTGGGCAATTCGTTGAAAGGGGTGTGTTCAAAAAAATAGCAGTGTCTGCCGTTGACTCAAAACTATTTTGTACAAACGTTTTTGTTTTCTAGGATTTGGCAATCCTGTGAATCACTAAACTAATATTTAGTTGTATGCCTATAATTTTTAGGTCATACAACTAAGTGTTAGTTGGCACCAACTTGTGGCACCTCTCAGCTGTTATTCCACTCCATGATTCTTTAACAACATTCCACAATTCATATACGTTTCTTGGTTTTGATTCAGAAACAGCTTCTTGATTGGATTAAGGTCCGGGGATTGGGCTGGCCACTCCATAACATTAATTTTGTTGGTTTGGAACCAAGACTTTGCTTGTTTATTAGTGTGTTTGGGGTCATTGTCTTGTTGAAACAAACATTTCCAGGGCATGTCCTCTTCAGCATAAGGCAACATGACCTCTTCAAGTATTTTGACAAATGCAAACTGATCCATGATCCCTGGTATGCGATAAATAGGCCCAACACCATAGTAGGAGAAACATGCCCATATCATGATGCAGGCTTCACTGTCTTCACTGTGTACTGTGGCTTGAATTCAGAGTTTGGGGGTCGTCTCACAAACTGTCTGTGGACCTTGGACCCAAAAAGAAGAATTTTACTCTCATCAGTCACAAAATGTTCCTCCATTTCTCTTTAGGCCAGTTGATGTGTTCTTTGGCAAATTGTAACCCCTTTTGCACATGCCTTTTTCTTTTTTATACAGAGTGACTTTGCGGGGGATTCTTGAAAATAGATTAGTTTCACACAGACATCTTCTAACTGTCACAGTACTTACAGATAACTGCAGACTGTCTTTGATCATCCTGGAGCTGATCATTGGCTGAGCCTTTGCCATTCTGGTTATTCTTCGATCCATTTTGATGGTTGTCTTCTGTTTTCTTCCACGTCTCTCTGGTTTTGCTCTCCATTTTAAGGCATTGAAGATCATTTTAGCTGAACAGCCTATAATTTTTTGCACCTCTTTATAGGTTTTCCCCTCTCCAATCAACTTTTTAATCAAAGTACGCTGTTCTTCTGAACAATGTCTTAAATGACCCATTTTCCTCAGGCTTTCAAATGCATGTTCAACACGTGCTGGTGGCTTCATCCTTAAATAGGGGCCACCTGATTCACACCTGTTTTTTCACAAAATTGATGACCTCAGTGATTGAATGCCACACTGCTATTTTTTTTAACACACCCCTTTCAACTAATACCCAATTGCACAACCTTAAGAGCGTGCATATCATGAATGCTGGGTCTTGTTTGTTTTCTGAGAATCTACTGCACCTACTGGTAACTTGTTTGCCACTTAGCAATAAAAACCTGGATTATTCTTTTATTTGAACAATACTGTATTTTAAACCCTTTTCATTGACCATATTCACAGAAGGAGCAAAAATGAAGCGACATTGAAGCGATAGTTCAGGTTTATGCAGACAAGGTTCTTTTATATTTGATGTTCAACATTTTTTACAACCTCATCATTTTAAAATTCAGTTGTCACCGTCTGAATCAAATACTGTCTCCCAACAAGATATGTTGAAGAAAAATACTTCTATTTTCCACTCTTCTGAGCTGACATTGTTGTGCTTTGATATTTTAAATGTTAAAGGTTATCCAGTGTTTCGTATGACTTATTCTCTACAGCCGGTCATTGTAAGCATACTCCCAGATGCAGGCGAGAACAATGACACAGGCTCATGTTTTGTCTGGCTGATACGTCCAGCAAAAACACCTTTTTTTATATATATATATATTTTTAGAATGGGGTTATTATTTTTGCATTGTATGGCAGCTTTTTATTTTGTTCTTTATTTATACAAGCCCAGCACTTAGTCCTGAATTGTTATATCTTAGCAACTCATTTTGTGTAAAGTAATTGAAGTAGTTCAGTGAAATGTTAAGCATTTATAAGTGCACATTTTACTGACTTTATTTACAACACTACATAGTTAAGTCCATGGCTCCCGTTTGCTTCTCCAAACTAGAATTTCCTTTCCCCTGGGACATTACTGTGAGGGTCTGTTCTGGTGCATTTTATTTACCAAAAGGGGGTCCAAAATGTGGGGGACACCTCGGCCCAAGTGGGTCTGGCTTTGTGTTACACTTTTGAGAGGGTTTAAGGTAAACACAGCAGTCGGCTGATTGGACAATAGACAATCGTCACTCAGGCAAAAACGAGAAACAAAAGGTTAAACATCAAACGGGAAAATGATTCTATAATTCTATAAATTACATTAATTTACAATATATCATGATATCTTTTATGTGATTGTCAATGTAGATTGACAGGAAACCAGGTGAGATTGAGGGGATTGAGTTTGGGCAAAGAACCCAAGGTGGAATTGATGCCAGGTTGCCCGAGTATAGAGTATGAGCTGTACCAGGTGAGCCACTGAGGTGCCCCAGAAAATGACCTTTAAACAAACGGATCACAATATCTGTAACAAATATCACAATATCAATATTGTTCCACCTCTGATAGTTACACATCACAATACTCAACAATTGCATGTTTTTCTGATACTTTGCAGCCCTATTATAAATATTTATAGCTGGGTTTTGACTGTGGTGTAGTTATCCTAATTTCTCAGTAGAAGAAATGCAAAGAAATTCGTTTTGGCACACTACCTGTAATTTGATTTTACTTTAAACTAATGTAAAAGCCTATCCTTATTACTAATGGATGCAGTAATAATTCCTCTTCTTTACAATGAACCACAGCAGGACAACGCTCCATGAATGTCACATTTACACAACCTTCAGCTAGTGATTTTTTTTTTTTTTTCTTTGTCCTCTCTTATTGGATTTATTAGTCCGAGTCAGGGTCTGGACGAAAGGATACTTCAGAGTCAGAGAAGTTATTGGGCATTTAACATTTACATTAAAGTGACTTCTGCTGAAAGCACGAGTCAGTATAAAAGTATAGTGTGTTTTAATATTTCATGAGTAACAGACAAACCAAGTTTATTGACAATGAGAAATTTTTATCCCCATTAAATATTTACAGATTTTGAGGCTCCTGACTCCAAACGTCTCGCACAACTCTTAAACACAACATTAGACACTGATAGCTCTGAAGGACATGTACTGCTGCAGGAGTACAGGCAAGCTAAATCTAGTGCTTTAAATTTACATGTGATTAATTTTAGTGCTGCATTATATTAGGGAAAAAGCGATATGTGATAACTAAAAACAACAAAGAAAATGGAGGCAACGGAAACGCGGATAAATACCATCAAAACAATCGCATAATGTTTATTGAGGCAAAGATGTTCGCTGAAGTCAGTGCTAAAAGTTTACGTTAAGCTCTAAACTGCTGTTTGGTGTAATGTATTAGTATTTTGTGGAGGAAAAATTGGTCCAGTTTAACACATTTTATTATTTTTTTAATCAAAGAAAAGCAGGAGATGTCCCTAGGCTGCTGACCGGGACAGCAAAAAATCTGGTAGTGGAGCTTTAAGTGATTAAGCATGGACAGCTTTGTGCTTGTGCTTTACATTCTGACGTGTAAACAATGATAAAATCCACCGTAAAGCAATTAAATGGGATGTAAAAAAATAAATAAAAAATCTTTATCTTGATACCTGAATTGACTGCTTAATTGTGACCTGACTTGTACCACAAAGTCTACACATTGCGATTGACATTATAATTCTTGTCATAGTGTTTAATTTTACCCTGCAACATGTTCCAGAGCTGTTCATTTTCTGTTGGTCCACCTGTTTAAAGTGAGATAAACATCTCCAGACAGAAACCTCAGTCTGCAGCGTTTATCTCTCACAAGTCCTGTCTCAAAGTGTGGCATTGTATTGTCAAATCAGCCATCCACTAAATTGTATTTCAGGCGAGACGCTTTGAACCATAATACCATGTGTCTATAACATAATGCACCCTCTATGGTAGATTGATTTTTATTAAGACAGCTGAGACATCTACAGTATATAAGCTTGTCAAGGTTCGTTTATTGCTCTAGACAAAGGATGTGACCATATTGTGTTTTTTGTCTCATCCTCCACCCGCTAAGATTTTACACCTTTTAAAAATGTGTTTCTTCACCGACCTGGGAAAAGACAAGTAGTTTTGCCTGTGGACAGATGGTGTTGCTTAGTTACAATGACAGGAGAAATCAATACGCTCCAGTGCGAGCTGAGAAATGACCTGAGCCGTATTTAACAAAGGCCCTTTGGTGGCCACTTTTTTATTTGTAACACTTCAGGGTATCAGTCCATTCAGCTTAAACCTTGCTCTTCAGTCAGTCCAGGGAAAAAAGAAATCCTATTATCGAGGTTCTCATGTTTCCTGGGAATTTGGAGAGTGATTTTCCAGTCTTTGAAATGACTTTGCAATTGAATCAGGGCTTGTCTTGGAAATATTGTAACGCATTATAACACATTATTATGATACAGCTCTCCACTGTGACAGTTGTATATGAGACAAAGCAAAAACTAGAAGCATGTGATGGACTATCTCATTTTAGAAAATGTACATAAAACTGTCACCACAAGGAAATTAATGCCGGTTATGGTTTTATCTAGAGCTGTCTATCCACTTTACAAATCAATATATTGCTGTAACGTGATATTATTGTCATATTGTGATAGTGTTTTTGCTTCATGACTAATATACATTACATTAACAAGTCAAAATATTAATACACAAGGGCCATTTTTAGGGCTTTTCCACTTTAGTTTCACAGATATATCACAATTTAGTCACAAGATATTATGGCGCTTTGCTGTTTTGTGATATTATTGAAGTGTGATAGTGTTGTTATTGCAGACAGTATATCACAATTGCCGGTGCGGCAGTGGCTCAGTGGTAGAGCAGTCGTCTTCCAACGGGACGGTAGGAGGTTCGATTCCCGCTTTCCCCACAATTCATACTGTAGTTGTGTCCTTGGGCAAGACACTTAACCCACCTTGCCTTGTATGAATGTGTAAGAATGTTTAGTGAATGTATGTGGTTATGGTCGGAGAAGCCGTAGGCTCAAAATGGCTGCCACGTCTCTGTCAGTCTGCCCCAGGGCATCTGTGACTGCAGTTGTAGCTTACCATCACCTGTATGACTGTGTATGAATGAATAATAGACGGCCTGTAATCGCTTTGAGTCCCTTGGGAGAAAAGCGCAATATAAATCCAATCCATTATTAGGCCCGAGCCGGTGACCGGGAGGGCCTATTGTTTTTGCTCGGATTTTTTTTTTTTTTTTTTTATTTTTATTGTGACCAAATGATCCTAAATTTGACCCAGTGAACATGCAGAAAAGTCATTTTTATTGGTCCCAGACTTCAAGCTCGGCGAAAATGGTATGTTTTGAAGTCGCCGAAAAAAATACGAGAAATGACTCAGTGGCGACCCTACAAAATCAAAATACATTGGGCCTATGGAAAGTGAAAGTAACTTTTTTCCAACGTAGAAAAATGAAACTTGGTACATCCATAGGACACCTCAGGGCAAACAGAAAAGTCAATGACAGTCACACCCTAAACTCAACAGGAAGTCCGCCATGTGGGGTGAAACGCGCGGCCACTAAAATCGCACCCCTTGCGCAGAAAGATGCAAATCATTGTGTTTTGATCTAAATGGCCCCAAATTTGGTGAGTATCATCTAGACACATGTGCCAACCAAAGTTGTGACTTTGTTTATGATATCTTATCGGGTATGGGTGTGGCAAGCCTGTAACGAGGTGGCCATTTTTGTGAAAATAAAATGTCTCTTAACTCTCAAACGCCTTCTCGGATCGAGTTGGACCCAAAAAGGCGTTTGTGCACATTCATGACCTGAACACAAAAATATGTAAATAAAAGGGTTATCTTTAGAAATGGCTCTCCAGCGCCCCTACAAACCTATAATGGGACCTAAGAATTTAGTTTGTCATAGAGACATAAATTTGGTACACACATCTCTTATGTCATGACGAGCATAAAAGCCAATGACAACCACCCCCTATCTATAAATGTGTTGCCATAGCAACGTCCCAAAAATGTGGAAAAAGTCAATGGGAAGTGAAAATTTTAGTTTGTTGTAGGCAGATGAAACTTGGTACACACATCCACCATGGGCTTATGAACAAAAATCCAATTGGGACCACACCCTATCACACACGGAAGGCGCCATTTTGAATTGAAAATGTGAACCGACTTAAAATACACCTCTTTTTTAAAAGTACACAGACAATAGCTGCTTCATTCCACAGACACCAAACTTGGGCAAAATGAGCTAAACACATGTATGTAAAATAGACAAGCGTTTTTCTAGACTTTTTTGCTCGAGTTATATTTTTTTATTATAATTCGGTCATTTTTTTAATCATATTTTTTCTGCAAAATGATCCTCAATTTAACCCAGTAAACGTGCAACTAAAAGTCATTTTTATTGGTCCCAGATTTCAAGCCCAGCGAACAATTTATGTATTTGAAGTCCACGAAAAAAAAATACGAAAAATGACTCAGTGGCGACCCCTAGAAAAGTCAAAATACATCGGGCCTATGGAAAGTGAAAGTAACTTTATTCCAATGTAGAAAAATGAAACTTGGTACATCTATAGCACACCTCAGGGCAAACAGAAAAGTCAATGACAGCCACACTCTAAACTCAACAGGAAGTCCGACATGTGGGGTGAAACGCATGGCCACTAAAATCGCACCCCTTGCGCAAAAAGATGCAAATCATTGTGTTTTAATCTAAATAGCCCCAAATTTGGTGAGTATCATCTAGACACGTGTGCCAAAAAAGTTATCAATTTGTTTTTTGATACCTTTGGGAAATAAATGCCATTTCCCAATTGCCAGGATCCTTCCTTTAGAGGAGGCCCCTCCAGAGCCACGGCTAGAGTCTTAGAAAACTCCTCAGAATCCTTTTACCGTGAAGTTTACGCTTTAAAGCACGAAATGCACTCCTCCGACTGCATGTGTCCCCGCGGTCTCAAGAGAGGCGAGGGCCTTTATCGCCGCTTGCGGCTTTAATTATTATTATTATTATTAAAAGCTCTGTATCTGGTAGAGACATGAGCTATGGCCGTAGTTTGAAACTCAACTGTTTTTTGATTATTAAAATTCTTAGTGGGTTTACTTGTGTAAACCCACTAAGAATTTTAAGAGTTGTATCCCTCTAGGGCTGCTAAAGTTAGCAGATTAAACCGAAGCAGTGAGGAAGACAATAACTGTAAAGAATCAGGGCAACTTCAGTGATGATTGCACAGGAACTGAACAATATCAGAAATGCATGTGATATACAGAAACTATTTTCAATATTGCAATAATAAAATTAAATGAGATGTATAAATGCTCACTTTGGTAAGAGTTTAACTGATTTAGAAAATGTAAAGAAATACAAGGCTCTGGAAAAACTTTAGTCAAAGCTTGGGCTAGGAAACAGAAGAATGAAACTGGACTAAACCAGGTCCGGATTAGGACTAAATTAGGACATAACCAGGAATAAAACCCTGAGTATTAAGAAAACGCAATTAAAGTAATAATTAAAACTCTTGTGTCTGTTTGTGTCCCAGGTGGCCACGTTGTGCTGCAGACGAGAGCGCACCAGGATGAGGAGGCTGTAGGCACCCGCCGTAGTATGGCCGCGTCCCGTTCCTCGCGCGTCACAAGGTCATCAGTGGGGCTCAATGGATTGGACGAGAACTTTTGTGGTCGAACTCTCAGGAACCGCAGCATCGCGCAGCCAGAAGAGACGCCCGTGTCTCTGCTCCCTAGGGCCCGGTCGCCCAAGAAGAAGCAGGACGCCAAACAGGACGCTAAGCAAGACGCCAAACAGGACGACAAGCAAGAACCGAGACAGGACACTGAACAGGACTGTGAGGAGCAGGACAAAGTAAGTTACTCAAATACTTCATCGCCCGCTGAAGGGGAGCAGTGGACCAGCTTGAGGAAACGGGCCGCGTCCTGTTTAGAAAAAGACATTGGCGTTGAAAAGTCCGAGAACTGTGATAAAACAAAGGGGGCACGGGAATCCTCGCCTCAAATCAAAAGGGCCAAGCGCTGCTCCCGCTCTGGAGACTCTCAGGGACACGAGGAGGAAGCGGGGCTCACAAAATCTCCCGAAAGTAATCTCTCACTCCCTGTCCCGGAGTCTGGCACGGCCAGTAATTGTGAAGAAAGCCAGAACACGAGTAATTCAGGAGATTTGGTAGAGAAGTCAACGGAAGGGGCAACAGGGGATGGGCGAGTGGAGTGTGATGGGGCAACTCGGGCCTCGAACCCTTACAAAGCCTCGAACGGACTCCGAAATCAAACACAGGAGCCTTGTGCGGATGAAAAGAACGAAAAGGTTCCTGTTTCTGCTACAAACTGCCTGCTCAATGGCGGTCAAACTGGGGCAGCGTCTTGGCCCGACCCCATTGTGCCTTGTTCAAACTCTGTCCCAGTGGAAATGGAGACTTTTGAGGTCGCCCCGGAGGATACTGTCCCCGAGCTGATCGTAGCAAAGGAGCAGGAAGTGGAGGAGGTAGAGGAAGTGGACGTGGTGGGTGACCCGTTGTGTTTGGCCAGAGAGGAGCAGGTTGTTGAAGGTGAGAGCAATGGGCAGCCGGTAACGCCACCACTGCCGCCTCCTCCAGCACGGGACATTTTAACTTCCTCCAATATGAACAATAGTCCAATCAATAACAGCAACTCAGGAGAAACTACACCCCCATTAGCGCCAACCCCTTCCCCGACAGAGCTTGAGTGCGACGCTAGTTTTAGAGAGCTCTACGAACACAGGTACACTCTGCGGACTCCACCGAACAGGGCGTCCAACGGGGGTAAACCCTTGTCCAAGCCCTGCTCGCCCCTCACTGACAATGGCCCCTTAAGGGAAGAGGGGGAAGTGGTGGTGAAGGAGGAGGACGTCCCAGTGGTGGAGGTGCCTCCCCACAATGAGTCTTTGTGGGCCCCCAGCGAAGAGCCCCCCTCGGTGGATACTCCAGTCGGGGTTGGGGATCTACCTGTAGAGGAGGATACAACTGAGACCAGCAAAGAGGAGAAGTGCAGACAGGTCTTAACAATGACAACTACTGCTGCTGTTGAGGAAGAGGAGGAGGAGGAGGAGGAGGAGGAGCCTGACGTGTATTACTTTGAGTCTGACCACCTGGCTCTTAAACATAACAAAGAGTATGTGTTGGCTCCCAGGGGTCTCCTCTCTTTTGTTTATGGCACACTGTAATTACCACATCACTTCTGCTGAGGGATTTTGAATTGGTCTGTGACAACTAATGATGGTAAAAAATTGAAACATAAGCAGGATATATTTGTTTTGTTTTATCACAGTTAGTTGAGCAAGAAGTTTTTTTCTGACCCAAATGAAAAGGCAGTAAAATATATAATACTTTTTTTTTTCTTTTTTTAAAGATTGATCTATAAGTCCAGGGTTCAGGCAGCCACCTTAACAAGCCCTAATGTAGTGACATAAAGCATATGTTATAAATAGTTTTTGTATTAAATTGACCTTTTTAACTTATCATTTGTGTGAACTCTTGGTGGCAGTGGCAAGGTTTTAAGAATTTGGGGTCAGTATATAAAATATATAAATTACTTGATTGATTTTGTAGCTACCATGGGAAACACAGCTTTAAAGTCATCTGCCGGAACAAAATTGTTCACAGACCTGTATCATTTCTTCAACATGTCAATTTGAAGTTATAGGAATAAAACATGTTTGTAAGCCAACATTTACACACATAGATTTCATTTACATGCTTTAATTTTTGAAAACATCTATAACACTGAGGAATAATTTTTACTAATTGTGCATGCATGGTTTTTTGTGGATCTGTTACAAACATGTTTTATTTCTAAAGCTTTATATTTTTGATAGAATAGTGTAAAACAACTTCAGATTTGTTTGGTACAAGTTCTCTAATTGTATTTTAGATGCCCTTACATCGCAGTCTACGCACGCTCGCTTTTTGTAACATGATCTCCCTTTAGAAGTTTTTATCTTTTCACTTGACCCAAGTCTCTTTATTTTGCATTTTTTATAGACCTTTTCTCAAGGGACATCATCATAAAGTTAGACAATCGACAACATTTCACATTAATTTATACAAAAATGCAAGTTAAACACACTAAACTAGACACTTAAGAGGCATTTAAGTGTTGCATTGCACGTTACCTAATAAGTTTGATCTGTGAGTTTAACTTCATGAAAAATGGAGGCAAAAACAAAAGTCTTAAGTTTTAATTTTTTTCAGTATAAATAAAGCAGCTAAAATATCAAATCACTCACTAATGTTCTCTACCCACTCACTGTCAGCACACATACTCTAGTGCCTTTTGCTAAAATCATCTTTAAGCATATGTCTTTAAGCAGCAATCTTTGACTTGTCCATTGCAAATGTACTGTAGTTGGATTAATTTCTGCAAAACGATGTCCGTACTGAGTGAGTTGTAGGCTACAATTGAACAATGTTCTTGAACACATCAGACACATTAGTGTCAAAAGAGAGGGTGTCTGGTTTGGAAAAAAAGGACGTTGCAAAATGAGTTGAGGTAAAGTTGGTAAACATTACTTTGAATCGTGATTTTTGTGAGAGTGAAGAAAGGAAATCATACTGTGGGAATTGAGTGTGTTTTTGTAGGACTACGTTATTGGCCATAACTTTAATGTGAGGACAGCTCGACAGACATTTGTGTTAATTTATGCAAATGCACTTTTTGCATTAATACTTTCCAGTTGTGTAAAACTACAGATCATTTTAATTATTGTTATTATTTTTTTATCTATTTCATCCTGGACAATGGCCAGTTAGTCGCAGCCTAAGTCACCCGCGACCCCAAACAGGACTAAGCAGTAGAAAATGAATTAATCTATTTCCCATCCCTATGACCATGTGCAATAAAGAAGATTAATGTTACAACCATTAATATTCAACTAATATTAAAAAGTAACTCTTAACTTTGACATCTTAAATAATTCCTCATTCCTGGTATGCGCTATGTCAAGCTCTCAAACATATTTTGAACCCCCCCTGAAGGGTTCGGACCTCCAGGCTGTGAACCACTGGGCTTGTGTTGGTGCATTTATCCCACTTTTGTAAAGAAATTTCACTAAACACAGGAAACAACAATAACTGAAATTTGATCAGAAATGCTTTTGTGTAGGCTTCCTTTCTTTTTCGTTTTGAGGTTACACCGCCAACACTTGCTAAACTGTGCTATTTCTAAATGATCGATTGTGTGCGTCTAAGTAAAGCTCCTGGTCTATTGTTTAAGGTAACATGCTTTAATCTTTTTTTCATTTCCACCTTCAATCTGCCGCATTGATTGTATGAATTGTATTTAACACATCTCGAGGAGAAGATGTTAAATTAACAGACTGATTGCTTCTGGTCACACTTTTTTTTCCATGCAGTTTCCCCCCAAAAAAGCCTTATTTTCTAATTATGTTTCAGTGGACGTTTATGACATTGTAAAGGTCTCCTCTCGGACTCAGCTCTTTAAAGTCCCTTTGATTCCAGTGTTAGTGACTTTCAGATCAAAGGAATAGCTTTGGAATAAGATGTCATTGCTTTTGTGCTGCAGTGTAATTTGATCAGGTTTTTGAGTATTTTGGTTTATGCTGAGTAAGACAGATCAATTAAATGACTATGACTAGGATGTTTTGTTGCTGAATATGGAAACCCTCCTCTGACAAAATTTATTATGTTTGTCTTTCAGGTGGTTCCAGTTTTTCTTTTTTGCCTTTTGGCCGAGTGGTCCTAAAGGCTACTGTTGTGGTCTCATTTTCGTTTGCGTTTCTCATTTGGCGTTGGCTTTAGGGCCAGCAGGTGGCAATGGATCCTCAAGGTTGTCCCAGGACACTTTGAGAGATAAAACTAAACTATAATATATCACACTTTCAAGGAGACATCTTGTGTTCGTCAAAGCAAAAGAGAAATTCAGAAAAAAGAGGTCAATAGGGAGCAACAATTTTTATTATTCACTTTGTGTCATGTTGGTACTTTTTCACATTTGATGTTTGTTTACTTAACGGATAACACGGAATACCAAAGAAAGCCATGGTTTGAATAAAGACGGTGTAATACCATTGGATTTTTGTTCTGTGAACTGTAATTGTCGTTTTCCAAAGACCTCACCTGAAGCTTGTTTAGGCTCGCTATTTCCAGAACAATGATGACCAGTACATTTTTAAGTTTTGGGTGTATTTGTAGTCTAGTGTTTAACTTTAACAATAACATGTCTATATCAATAATTGAAGTTGTAAATCTTGCACCTTCATGTATAACGATGGCATCAAAATAGTTTTTTTAAAACGTTTGCAATTATGTGAAAATAGAAGCATAGAAGCACAAAAGAAGGTCCCCAAAAATGCTGACTCTACCTAAAACCAGATGTTCCTAATAACTGCTAGGTTACTTTTCGAATTAAAAAAATTACAATATAACAGTTTTGCAGTATGTTTATCAAGACAGGGCAACCTTTGAGAAAACATTGCTGTTGAAACCAAAAGCAGAGAGAAATGTGTCCCAAAAAGGAATCCAAAAAGCTTGCTGCTCCCCTCTGCTGTCCATTGAAAACTGTCAAACTACTTTAAATTGAATTGAATTCAGTTTTTTGTTACACTGCGGCACACTAACGTCCGAAGCATTAAAGGTCATCAGTCCCTCTCTTGTTACAAATCTAGTGCTCTGAGCTGAATCTTTGACTCATGAATGTGATGCTCGTAGCATTTTCAAAACAACGAGCATCTGTTGAATAAATATTGTACTGTGCATTGATTTCCGTTCTTGTTCGGTTAGTTCAGATTGATTTACTCCGCTTCACTAAGCAAAGGCCTTTGAGTCAGTGCTGCACTTAGTCATTGACAGCTCTGTTCACAGTTATCCTTTTGCCCCAGAGGATGTGACTGGAAAGGTCAATTTTCTTCACTAAAGGCTTAACAATTACTGCTTCAAGTCTGTTTCATGCACCACTTTGGTACTTCTTCACAACAGGTTCCCTTTATAAAATCACTAAGAATGAATTAAAAATATGTTGTTAAACTCGAAACACAGCATGTTTTTTTAGACCTTACTCAGGAAACAGCCGCAGCCATTAAGGAGATACATTTATACGTAACGTTTTTAAATAACAAGCTCTTGTAACAGGTCAGAAAAGGACAACAGTGACCAGTTTCCTGCCAAATAGTGAGCTCACACTCAAAGTCCTCCAACATATGGTATTTGATCTATTACAATAAATACACACAAAAAAGAAGTGTTTAGTAGTCAGAATTAGTTTTATTTTTCTGCTTTTAGATATGTGCTTTAGGGTCCGATTTAGCATAGGACTTTTCTGTTGGTTATGTCTTTTGCCTTGTTGTAAAAACGTCATTGTGTGTCCCTCTTAGCTCGTTTGTTTTCACCATGACCAGCGTTTTTCTTACTCCATGAAAATGCAAACAATTGTGCAAAACCAAACCTCTACAAACAACAACCCTTAACAAATGGCTTTATTTCTGAAATACTCATTTCCTAAACCATTTTTATTGGTTCAAACGCATATATAAAATCTTTTACCCTAAAAATTTTATTTAACATCTGAGCTGCAGCTGTGGGAATCTGCCAGAAAACGTTGTAATTGCTGTATTTACCTCTTGTTTAATTGTGTAACAGCACCTGTAAACAAATTATTCACAAACAGGTGAAAGTATTTGGGAATTGTTTTGTGTAGCAGCACATCTCTTTATCTCTGCAGCACAAAATGTGAATAATGCATCGTCTTGAGCCTAAAAGTTTGATGCACTGCAGCGTTCGGCGAGTGTCAGGTTGAATAATGTACACGGTCTCTTTCCCTGACGCTCGTGTCTAACTCCACTTTCCCTTGTGTCAGTTACCAGAGGCTGCTGCAGACCATCGGGGTCCTGGAGGCCCAGCGCACACAGGCCGTCCTGGATCTGGAGACTCTGGCCCGGCACCAACGAGAGGCGCTGACAGATCCCATCAGCTTTGTGGAGCAGCTCCAAGCACAGGTAAAGAAAATACAAACCCAAGTCTCTGACAAGCTTTTATGTGAGACATGCACAATTTCGATTAACCAACTTGTTTTATAAATGTGTCAACTCTTTTTAGTCGGTTGCATTGTGCCACTTCATTTAAAGTTTTAAGTTCTTCCATTTTAAATAGCCATCCTAAGCCACCAGTTACAACAATTACATCACCACAAGTAGCCTTCTTATATAATCCACAACATAACAATCTTTAATTCTAAAACATTTACATTTATTCATTTAGCAGACGCTTTTATCCAAAGCGACTTACAAGAGAGGAAAACAATGGAAGCAATTTTAACAACACAAGGTACAAAAAGCATAAGTGCACAAAAAACTAGTCAGTTAAAACCCAGCACAGTATACAAAGCTAAGGATAAGAGAATTTTTTTTTGAAGAAAGGAATCGATAGAAAGGAAGTATAACTCAGTGTTTGTCAGTCAGGTGTTGACGGATGAGATGTGTTTTCAGGCGTTTTTTAAAGATGGCTACAGAATCTGCTGATCTTGTAGCAGCAGGTAGATAATTCCACCAATGTGGAACAGAGCCAGAGAAGGTACGTGAGAGTGATTTTTTACCTTTTTGGGACGGTACCACCAGACGTTGTTCATTTGCAGAGCGCAGGGATCTGGTAGGAACGTAGGTCTGTATTAGTGAGTGAAGATATGAGGGTGCAGAACCAGTGGTGGTCTTGTAGGCCAAGAGCATAGCTTTGAACTTGATGTGGGCGTCGACCGGGAGCCAGTGTAACCTAATGAATAGAGGAGTTACGTGCGCTCTCTTTGGTTCATTAAAGACCACTCTTGCCGCTGCATTCTGGATCAGCTGCAGAGGTTTGGTTGTGCAGGCAGGGAGTCCAGCCAGTAGAGCAATAATCCAGTTTGGACAAGACAAGAGCCTGGACTAGAATTTGCGTAGAGTGCTCTGATAGGAAAGGTCTAATTTTCCTAATGTTGTAAAGGATGAATCTTCAGGACCGGGTGGTGCTGGCAACATGACTTGTGAAGTTTAGCTGATCATCAATTTCCACTCCCAGATTTCTGGCAGTGCTGGACGGTGTAATGGTTGATGGGCCTAGTTGAATGGAGAGGTTATGGCAGATCCCTGGGTTGGCCGGAATCACAAGCAGTTCTGTTTTTGCAAGGTTCAGCTGCAGGTGATGGTCCTTCATCCAAAGTGAGATGTCACTCAGACATGCCGAGACGCGAGCAGAGACCGTCGGATCGTCAGATTGAAATGACAGGTGGAGTTGAGTGTCATCTGCTTAGCAGTGATAGGAAAAACCATGCTTCTGGATGACAGAGCCAAGGAATGTCATTTATATGGAAAAGAGTAGCGGTCCAAGCACTGAGCCCTGTGGCACCCCTGTATTGAGATGTTGGGACAGAGACCTCGTTTCTCCAGGATACTCTGATACTCTTGCCAGTCTCAGGGCTTCGATGACTGAGAGCAGTGCAGTTTCGGTGGAATGTCCGCTCTTGAACCCAGACTGGTTCTGGTCCAGGAGGTTGTTCCGTGTGAGAAAGGATGAGAGCTGAGTAAACACAACTCGCTCCAGAGCTTTGGCAATGAAGGGAAGGAGGGAAACCGGTCTGTAGTTTTCTAGCAGTGTAGGGTTAAGAGTGGGTTTCTTCAATAGTGGTGTGATGCGGGCCTCTTTGAAAGCTGTGGGGAATGACCCAGTGGAGTCATTTTGAGTTGATGATGTGGGTAAGAGCAGGCACGACAGATGGAGAGATGGCCTGAAACATAAAGCAACATGACTATATATTGTTGTAATGGCCCTTCATATAAAACAACAACTCTTTATTATTTGTATATTTAAATGAAATCCAAATATTCTTTCCAGATTAAAACTTTTTATTGCTTCTGAAATCCAGTCTTTAAGGATTGGCATTTTTTAAGGATTAATGTCTTTATCATGCATATTTAAGTGAATTCTTTTGTATTCTTTGAGACATTTTATTTATTTATGGTTTATTTGAAAGGGACAGCTACAATAAACACAGATTATCTTCTCAAAGTAATGTCAGTATCACAGTGTTTATAGCCAAGGCTTATATTAGATGGATTAAAATAAGAAAATTGAACAGTAAATGCAATAAAATGTCCAAAACGGCACAATTCTAAATATTTACACACACACTTTATTGTAGCATTGCTGAAGCCGTGCAAATGTCTAAGTCTACATGTTTGTGGTGTATATTAAAATTTATAATTGCTTCTTTAGTGGTTTTAAACCATATGTCTTTAATTTTCTGATATTCACACAATAAATGAAGTAAGGTGCTCTCGGCGACATAACACACAGATTAGGGTTAGTTCTTCCACTTCAAAGTCAATTTAAAAGATATAACAAATTAGGTTTTGTCCTCTTATTTCATTCATACTCTTAAATTAATAACATAAACCCCATGTATTGATTTAAGACCACATTCAAGTTAAAGTCATATGTTATTATTAAGTAGTCCTAATGTATGTCATGTACTGTATATATTTTTTATTATTATTTTATTTAACTGAGATACTGTAACAGTCATCTTTCTTTGTGGATTAATATTTTATCTAAGTTTAGGCGTTTGAATGCAGTAACGGGAATTAATTTTGTGTAATATTACAAGCATATAATAAACATACTTTCATTACTGTAACAACAATTAACAACCCCAAATTCTTTCCAATTTACTTGTGTTTTGAATAATACCTTTTCTACTTTCTAGAATTCCCATCTTATTTATTCCTATTGAATGTACTGTAAGCCAACCTCTTACTAATTACCGGTAAATGTAATCTTAAATTTTTCTACAGGTGGATCTGGGCTTGCCCTGTCCGCAAAGAGTCGTCCAGCTTCCTGACATTTCATGGGAGCAGTACACTTCAGGTCTCGGGGATTTTGAGAGAGAGTTCTGCGACAAAAAAAGAAAAACGAGAAGGCTGAAGTTAATCTTTGACGAAGGTAAATGTTACACCATTTGGCCACATATGTTCTAAACCACTAAACTAATAAAAGTCAGAATAACAAACTGAACTGAAGGTAATCATTGTACACATTGAATTACAAAATAGCAGATATTCAACATTAAAATTCTGATCAGTCCTGTTATAGTTGCAATTTTGGACAATGTGGTCATTGTCCAAAATTTTAGCTTTTTAGCTTTTATGTTTGCAGAAAATATTATATTACATCCTAAAAGACCCTTCCCTGAGCAACATAATCAAAAAAATACACACTCAGGGTATTTCCCTTGTAAATATATAAGAGCACAAGTTAAACACATTACATTTGAGACTTTAGAGGTAATGTGTCAGGTGTTTAAGAACATTCGTTCTAAAATGGCAACATACATTTTACTTTAGTATTCAGGTAAAACTCAAAATATTTGAATCTTGTGCACCAGTTTATTGATTTCATTAAGTCAACTTAGACTGAGAGACTATTTAAAGGCTCAGGGACCCTTTGCAGGTGTTTTGGATTAGTTAGAGTTTACAATATAAATATTATCTGAGATTTTAAATTTGGGATTTTCTTAAGCTGTAAGCCATAATTATAACAGGATTGTAATTGCTCACTTTGCATATGAGTCTATTTAATATATTTGTTTCACCTTTTTAAAGATCCTGTACCTAACTTATTTTTTTTGTATTTGCGTGAAAATTATTTAATCCCATAAAGTATGTTGTAAAGGCAGTAATTTATGTAAAGATCAAATTGCTACGTGGTGTGTATGCTTTTTAATTTAGCAAAACACGAAAGCAAGAAGCTTTCTTTTCCTGAGCGGCTCTCACGTTCTTAGCATTGCCTGCTGCTTGTGGTGGCTATACCCCATTGGCTGTTACTGGATACACAGCAAAACAGCCAACAAAGCAAAATCAGATAAGAAAGAAGCAAAGCGCACAAGAGACCAAAGAACTAAAATGTGCATAAATATTGGCGTTTACACGGGTAAGAGAGATGTGCTTGATTGCATGCATGTAAAGTAGGAGGAAAAAGGAAGGGTTTAGGAGTGGTTTATGAGGGTTTGAGAGTGAGGAGCGACTTAAGAGGAGGGGCTAACGGTTCCATCTGAGCAAACTGCCTTTATTATGGTTTAGGAAAGGCTGGAATCAGGTAAAGCACCTTTTAAGTTGAATTACTGAAATAAATGAACTTTTACATGATATTGAAATTTTTTGAGTTTCACCTGTAAGGATAGTTATGCAGCTTTAGCAATGCATATGGAAATCTCATCAGGCTGATCTCAGTTTAGCCGTCTTTGATGAGAAAGCTCAAGTCTCACAACTGATGTAATTTGAGGTTCTGAACAAGTCCAACACAGCATAATCCAAAGCATCCAGTGACTTGTAGCCTTTAGCTGGTGTTGCCTAAATACTGTTTTTTGCTGAATTGGCAAATTTGGTGGCTTTAAAAAGTGTTCCAGTCTGCCTTACTTCCATTGTCAAAATACACAGTCATTTTATGTATTCGAGTAAATAGGCAAAGATTATTTTCATTATTTGTGGGATTTTTATCTTTTTAAAGTTTTACTTTTATGGCCTGTTAAACAGGTGTAATAGTATAGATTATAGGTTGGCATTAATGAAAGAGAGTAATTTATATTTTACAACAACACATCTGAACACCCTTTTTCAGGTTTGCCACTTCGTCCCAAAAGTCCAGTTGAGCCCAAAAAGGAAGGCGAATCCTCCAGCATGTACTCGCCTCTGCCAACTAGTGATGCTCTAGAAAATGGACGGCAAGCCCAGGTAACTTACAAAATACTCCCAGGGACCACAACCAGCTTCTAATGTCAGTGTCATTTTTCCCCAAAGGTTTCAAACTTTAGCCGCTGAGTCAACAATCTCCTGCAGATCCCCTGCAAATAATCTGCTTGTTATCTCCTCCTCCAACCCTTATCTTCGCTATTTTCTCACTTCTCGGTTTAAGCCATCGGTTGACCATAAAAAGGCAGTAGCCATGGTAACATGAACTGTTCACCATGTCCACATACGTATGACAAAGCGTTTAGCATTAACGCCTTGATTGCTTTAGCTTTTGATGTTGTAAAAGCACATTAGCGTTTTTCCCAGAGGACACTATCTGAATACTAATGGAGGATTGATTGTGAGTATCTGGAGTCACATCTGACAGGCCGGGTTTTTCTCTGTCAGGCTGAAGTTTCAGAGCGACAGGCAGCTCAGGTTTCTGTTTTCCCAGGATGAGGAGAAGGAGACGTGCCATTTATTTCTGAAGTTGTGTCAGTCTTGTAACATGGCTGTCATTGATGTGTGTCTGACAGATGATCAGAGGGAGGATCTGTCACCCAAACAAGTCTGACACGTTCAACCAGCTGTGGACCGTGGAGGAACAGGTAGTGGATTTGTTTGGATTCAAGTGTTTTTTAAAACATAACATGCAGTTTCTATCAGTAAAAGTCATACCAGCTTTACTTTGGCTTTTGGACAAACTCCAGCTATAGTTACTTTAGTACCTTTTTTTTTTTTTTTTTTTATGAGCAGTCCTTGGCTGAGAGCTACACACTCAAAAAGTCCCTTCTTTTTAAATCCATCTGAAACCTGTTGAAATTTAAATAAAACCTGTTTAAACCCAACTAAAACATGTTCAAATCCAACTAAAACATGTTCTAGTTAATCTAGTTTATAAAAGGGGGAAATTATTGTTGTAGATAAACTGATAACGACTCAAATTAAGATAAAACCCATCCTCGGCCCCTGAAAAGATTCTTATTTATGCGGCGCCTCACCACTTACAGTTTGACACGGTTTTATATTAACAATGTTTAGTTTTCTAAAAAGCAGTTTTTAATGAGTCTATTACTTCCAAAATATTATATCTGAACCTTTTCTGAGGAAGAACTGATAGAAAAACAAATGAATGCTGAAAATATTGATTCATTAATTTGTTGCTCCCAAAAAAAAAAAAACTAGCAAAAAAGCTTTTTACACCACTTTTGGTTTGTCACAGAAAAAACTGGAACAGCTTCTCATCAAGTTTCCTCCTGAAGAAGTGGAGTCGAGGCGATGGCAAAAGATTGCTGATGCGCTCGGCAACCGAACAGCAAAACAGGTGAAGCACACTTTGAGCTGGTTAGATTTATGTTTGTAATAAATGCACTCCATTTCTGACCTTGATTGATATTCTATACTTTACAGGTTGCCAGCAGAGTTCAGAAGTACTTTATCAAACTGACAAAAGCTGGTATCCCTGTTCCTGGAAGAATACCCAACCTGTGCATGTACACTAAGAAGGTAACTTAACACTATTTGGACAAAAGGATTATTACAAGGACCTGTTTAAGGAAAAAGTGTCATTGTAAAAACTTAAACTGAAAGATCTAGATCAGTATACAAAGTGTACATGCTCTCTTTTTGCCCAGACTTACATTGAACTGACTTGTTGCACCTGTTCTTCTGTATTTCCGTTGTGCTGTTCTTCAGGCGTCCACTAAGCGGCAGCATCACCTCAACAAGCACTTGTACCGGCCCTCCACCTTCATGACGTCCTACGAGCCCCCGGTTTACATGGACGAGGAGGACGAGCGGGCCAATTATTACGGCAACATGCAGGACCCTTCAGCTGATGAGTCGGTCAGTCTTTTGTATTATTATTATTATTGTTGTTGTTGTTATTATTAATGAATCATAAAAAAATACCTGCTATTGCGTTTATATCTATGTTTGGTTCTTAATATTTTTACCTAATATGCTATAAATATGTTTTTATCTATTATTATAGCATTTCAGTCCCTTTAATATCAATGCAAATTTTAGATTTACTCGGTCCCACAAGAGCAGCATTTTTCATTTCTGAATATGCTGTCTACCTCATCTCAGCATTTGGCATAAAACCTTCAGCGTCATGTTCTGTGCCACTGAGCTTTTTATTGAATTGATTTTAATCCATTTCAGCCTCAGAACAAACGGTTTCTTCTCCACTTCTTCTCCCAGCTTTTAAAAGCCTAAAAGTGTAATAACAATAAATCTTAATAAAATAAATTACCCTCTTGATGATGTAGGCTTTATATTTGTAACCACAGCAGTTTCTAAAAAAAGGCTAAATCAGAGGTCAGTCATATTTCTGTTTCCGTTTGAACAGTGTGACTCTAACTTTGACATTTTCTGTCTTTGATGGCGGTAACCTTTTAAGTGAAACCAGGTCGCCCTGCCCTGCTGAGAGCACAGGCAGTCGGCCGCTCCAGCACGTTAACAAAACCTCCAACGCTACGGGATGAATGCAAAGTTACAAAGAAGGGTCTCCAGCAAAGGCTCGGAATAACTTCTCACTCGGCTGCAGTTGTCCTTTGACCATGTTTCAGGAGAACACACGAGGCTCAGGACAAACGTAGCTGGAGTTTCAGTCCCTCCTTTTAGAACATTAATATAATACATTTAGTAGGTGGTATTTTCTGGCACTAGGTTTTATGTAGATTTAAATCAGATTTATTTGTTGCTCATGAACTCTTACAGGTTTAGTCAGTTTTTGCTACAAAGACATATAAAACCTGTTCAAATCCAGCTATAACCCGTTCAAATCCAGCTATAACCTGCTCAAATCCAGCTGATACCTATTTCCTAAAAAGGAGAAAATGAATGTTAAAGATAACTTCTGTAAGACTCACTGAAGATAAAACCTCACATTCAAAACTTATTACAAAAGTGTCACAATCTTTGGCCCCTGAAAGGACTCTAGAGTTAGACTTATAGTCTCTGGTCAATTATAAAAAAAAAAAAATACAAAAAAAGATAATGTTTTAAATAGCGCTTTTCCACCTACTGTAGTAGGCAGTCAGAGCGCTTTATATACATTAAGCTATTCACCAGTGTTACAGAACACCACTGGAGGCAATGTAGGTTAAGTGTCTTGCCCAAAGACACAACAACAGTATGTGTGGGAAAGCAGGATGTTATGATGTTTTGGGATGTTTTGAGCGGGGATCAAACCGCCCCCCTGCCGGTCAAAGGACGGCCACTCTACCCACTGAGCTACTGCCGAAGAACATAACGGTAAGAACAGAATTAGGGGCTGTTTGCAATGACTTTGATGTGGTCCGGAGACATTTCGTCATCATTATGGCAAACAAGAATCAAGAAATAATACGATTTATTTTTATAGATTATTAAGTATTGTGATAATTGCAACATAATTCACTCATTAGCCTATCTTCAGAAGTAACTGACTGGGTGGGCCTTGGGTCAGACTCTGAGAAGCAGTGTAAAGCTGTATAGAAGTTGTCTTTAGTGTCAGGGAAAAAGATAATTTAGACAAAAGTAGTATTTTCTGAACAAAAAATATATCTAAATATCCAATTAGAAATGCAGTCCCCGAAGCTGCAACATTTAAGGCACTTCATAAATTTTGGGTTGTACGGTTGGCCAGGGCTGGACTGGGACAAAAAAAAGGCCCTGGCATTTTTGCTCAGACCGGCCCACCACAATCGGTCAGACACAACCAACTAGTACACCATCCTTGCGGTCCCTGTAGATATGCATATCTACTGTTCCATTCCAAAAACCCTTACAAAGCTGAGAACTAAGTGCCATGGACCAGTGTCCCAGTGCAAGTGGCCCAGTGTACTCACTCTCTCTTGACAGACTCCCTGGTGATCAAAGGTTCCTCCCTGTCTCTCTCCTCCACTGCTAACTCAACCTGGCTTGACTATACATAAGGACAGAGAGAGAGAGGATTACAATTATTTGGAAGAGTTATTAAAAGTACACTTAGTAAGGATCCATTTTGGTTATATAGTCCTGTATTCTTGAAGAGCAGGATTTCTAGATGGACAAAGTGCTCCATGTTATAAAAGCTAGTTAACCCTTTAGAACCCAATATAATGTGGATGTAGAATACTGCTAATTCTAAAAATAAATGTTTTTTTTTTTTTCCAATGAACCAGACAGCAGAAAAACTAGTTTACAATTGCAAGTATAGGCTACTTTGTTTTAAAGAGCACAAACCCTCTTTAATATGACACCAAACAAGATTTACCTCTCATTGTTGAGATACTCCTTAAAAAAAAGAAAACCAACCTATACTACCAAATTACTCACACGAAACGCCCTAAAAATATATGATATTCATATTATTCACTCACCGTAAATATTGCATATTAATGATGTTGGAAATTCATTAGAAACATGAGCAAATATCTACTTCGTTGAATATACAGCTAAACAAAAATATACAGCTTTCAAAATGCAAGGTGGTTTTAATCCCCAAATAGCATGAGTTACTCGTCAGGGCGCTTTACGCAGCCATTCTGAGTAATAATTAAAATAATCAAATGGCATCATTTAAGTTTTTCTAGAGAAGGGCCGACGGGCATTATGGGTATTAAAGGGTTAACATTAGAATAGTCAGCCAAAGTTGCAATTGAATAAGTTAACTCTGCTAACCTATCTACAAAACAATGCAAAATAGCTTATGCTGTGTTATTTGACTTTAGCTGACTGAGTGGCTAGTGCAGTGGGTGACAATCTGACAGACTATATAATGGCAACAACGATTAAGTTGTCTTATTATAATATTCATTAATTTAGGTAAATCATCATCTTCGTCGTGGCCCAACCAGGCCCACACACACACACACACACTTTCCTCCTGCACCCGCCCTGATTAACACTCCCTCCTGTTAATCATGTAGCTAACATGCTTACCGTTTCTATTACACTCTCCATGTTTCTGCAAATGTCGTCAGGTACTGTAGGCTTGGATACTGAAGCTACAGCACTAAACATGTCTGTTATTTTTGCACATGTTGAGGCTTCAACCTCTAGCATTTTTTTTTTTTTGGCCCGCAAGTTCTCCGCACCCCCCTTGCACTTTTGTTTCTCCATCCTAAATCCACAGATTTCTGGCTCTGAGCCACTAACTGCATCTGACACAAGAAACAGAGGAGGAGGGGTGGAGCCTGTTAAGAGATGATTGGGCCAGCCCAGTGTCAAAATGATCAATGGCTGTCCCTGCTAACTATCATATTATATGGACAGAGAGAGAGGATTACAATTATTTGGAAGAGTTATAGTCCAGCACTTAGTAAGGATCCATTTTGGCAATTTAGTCTCAAAGTTTTAACATAAAATTTGTAAAAAATGTGGAACAACAATGTTAAAGATGGTATAAAGCAGCCACACCATTTTGTGCATTCAATACTAACAAAACTAAGATATTTTTGCTTTTTAAGCCACCATTGACAATCTAATTCAAAGTGGCAGCACCAACAGCATTAAAGCATCAGTGACAGCAACAATACTCATTCATTCATTCATTCATTCATTCTTTCATTCATTTTCTACCGCTTGGTCCCGTTAGGGGTCGCGGGTGACTGGAGCCTATCCCAGCAGCTTTGGGCCTGAGGCGGGGTACACCCTGGACAGTGGCCAGTTAGTTGCAGGGCTGACATTTAGAGACAGACAGTGACAGACAACCATTCACTCTCACATTCATTCATTCACTAGGGACACTTTAGAGTTGTCAATTAACCTAAACATGCATGTGTTTGGACGGTGGGAGGAAGCCGGAGTACCGGAGAGAACCCACAGTAACACGTGAAGGACATGCAGACTCTTCACAGAAAGACTGGAGTCTGCCGAGAATCTTTGGGTCGGCTTGGTCATGAGCGGTTCACTCAGGTGGTTGGCAGAGGAATACTGCTATTGAACACAAAAATAAGAGCTGTCTCAATGAATAAATGCCTTTTGTTGCATACTTTTGAACGACTATTCATTTGTTCAAGATAGAATCCATTAAAAACTTTTTCTTGAAGGCAAGGGTCCACACAGACAACACTGCTTCTAAAATCCCATAACATCACTTTAATATATCACATTCCCAGAACAGATTTAATAAAAGACATGCAGCAATTTTGTGAAGGGCACTGACATTTCACTCTTTTCCTTTTAAACTGAAAGACAATCTGCCTGCATCAACATTTCGGGAAGAACTAGTTTTTTATGTAAAAGTATCTTGGTTCAGCTGAAATTAGAGCGATCGATATAGGCAGTACATTTGTTAGTGAGGAACAAAAACAACAGAGAACAGCTGTGTCAGGTCCCAGGAGTCAGGATTGATCTCTTATTTCCTGTTCTGTGTTGTCTCCATTAAATCCATCTTCAGATTTCTGGCTCCTGAGCCACTGAACTGAATCTGACACAAGAAACAGAGGAGCTGCTGGAGCTGAAGAGATGAAGAAACCAGCCCAGGAGATGTCAGTATGAAAATGAAGGCCAATGGGCCGCTGTCCCTGCTTTATGGCTTCAGGCCAAGTTATAATAAACAGATAAATCATATTATATGAATGGTTACCGGCATTTGCCCGTATGCCAGATTACCAGTCCAGCACCTGAGTATTTAGTCATCAAAGTTTTAAAAATACATTTGTAAAAATGTGGAAAAACATATGTTAAAGATGGTATAAAGCAGCCACACCATTTTGTGCATTTAGATACCAAAGAAAACTAAGATATTTTGTGTTTATAATACCACCACGAATCTCTCTCTGGCATTTTCTCAAAGTTACGTATTTATTATTTCATTAAAGCATTGTCAACACATTAACTCATTGCATTCATTCATTCATTCATTGTTTTCATTCATATTTCTGCTAGAGGTTAATACTAGAGTTGCTGTCGTTTTGTGAACAGGGCATTTTGTTTGTGCTAGCTAGCCCGCTAGCTTACATGCTAGCGGGTTTTTAGCAATTGAGTTAGCGCTTAGCAAACCTCGAGTGTTGTGCTTCATTTATTTAAAATCCAAGACCAAGAACAGATATTGGTAATCTGGCAAGTCTGGCAAGGCAAGTTATTCAGCTAATGGTACACAATAGTACACAGAACAACAGGCTGAATATGTATATTAACGTAACACATTAACAGTTAGCTACATATTAGCATAGCACTCACTCTAAACTTTCTTTCTGCTGCTTTCGATTACCGTTTTTCTGCTGCATATTTTACTATCTGCAGTTTGTAATCTGCAGAATAGGATTTTCTTTTGGTGGCATTTTGTTTGCATTCAGTCTTTCTCAGTTGTCTTTAAGTTAATATTTCAGTTAACAGTTTTCAGTGGTAGGCTACAGGAGCACTGAGCAGCATAGAGCGCCCTCTCGTGGCTGTAGACGGTAATGTTTTCTCTTGGTTCATTTCTCTCGGTTCATTTTTATCGGTTCATGTCAAATAAATTGATAAATAAGTCGCACCTGACTATAAGTCGCAGGACCAGCCAAACTATGAAAAAAAGTGCGACTTATAGTCCGGAAAATACGGTATATTAGCTGAAAATGCAATCCCTCGAAAGTGTTAGAGTTGTGTGTTTGTGTTTTCAGTGTGACGTCTGTGGCACGGAGCCCATCCAGGGAGTGAGGTGGCACTGTCAGGACTGTCCTCCCAACAACTCGGTCGATTTCTGTTCAAACTGTTCAGACTGGTGAGAGCATACACTTCTTTTATTATTAGAACATTTAATAAAAAGAGCCGGGGGGTAGACTAAACATAGGAGACGGAAAGGGGTGTAATGGAGTAAGTGAAATGAATCCTGGTAAAGCTGCACACTCATTTCCTGAACGCTGTGTGATCTTACTGCATTGTAGGATGTCTGTGGCAACTCCTGTAATCAATATAATACACCATTTATTATGTAAGCTTAAAATAACATGTTTAACACACCTAGACCATAGATTGTAAATAAACATGTAATCCGCCCATTGGTCCCCTATTCACTAATTTTGTCATTACCACAGGGCAATAAAATGAAGTTACATCCGGGCTTTTCGGCTTTTACTCCATAGTAAAACAATAGTTTTCATATAGCATAAACGGACATATTATTCTCATGTCATTATTGTGATATTCAATCATTTGTTTTCCATGTATAGTGCAGCCTTGGACCTGATGAAAAGCATTAGCTGCACTTTTAGTTCTGCAGTAAATAGAGCGGCTCTAACAGAAACGTATTCTTGAAAAATAAAAATAAAATAATCCTTTCCTGTTTTAAAGGGAAAGTATTTTGTAAATGAGGTTCTATGGGATACCTATGAATAGTTGAGGTATTGCTCAGAGTATATAATTGACGGTCAGGTGTAATGTCTCTCAAGGTTCACACTTGTAGTCCTTCATTAGTTTGCACCAAAAATAAAACTATCCATTTAGTTTGGTTTAATTGGTAAAAAGCCCTGGGCCAGCGAGCGTTCACATTTAAAACTGCAGATCAAACACAAAAAACATGCATTTTTTAAGGAAAAAAGGACATTAAAAACTGTCCTCAAACATTCTTATCCATTAAAATCCTTGATCCATAAGGTCTTGTGGTCCTGTTTTTAAAAGTTATTCATTTTTAGGTGAATAAGTTTTTAAGTTAAACCTGAAAAGGGCCAGAAAGAAGAGTAATCCACACACTGCAGGTTTAATTTGCTGAATAACCTGTATGTTTCTATTTCATTCTTTTTATATTTATTTTGCAGCTTGATCAAGACGGAGACCCACAAACCTAACCACCACCTGGAGCCGGTTTACCATCCTGAAGGCTTGCTGGACAGGGACTACTGCCTGCCTCAGAGCACGGGGTACAACTACCTGGACCCTAACTACTTCCCCGCCAACAGATGACAGTGTCCCGGGCCCTTCGCTCCAGGCTCTCTCCACAAATCCTCCAACAGGCCACTCTGTGCATGGCTCCACCCTCCGAATCCAAAGGTAACCGCTTGAGCCGCACCGGAGCAGACCGCGTGGCCCTTGCACACAAACGGCCCGGAGGCTGTCGGTCACTGGCCTCCCCCTTCTTCGACTCCAGCTGCGGGCGGCCATGTTGGTTCCTTAGCCAGGTTAATCAACGGATCTGTGATTTCAACGACACACTGTTTTAACAAAAAGCAGAAGGCACACCAACATTCCTGAGCTTTGTGACTCTGGGAGGGTTGTCCCTGTTTCCCACTGGTCCCTTCACTGTCCCCCTAACACCCCCACACCCCCCTTCCTGTTTACCGCCCCGTGCTGCTTTAAAACCGGAGAATAAGATGTGACCGGAGAAGTGTTCGACCAGTGCATCGTAGTGGACTGTGAACAGCTGAGAAAAACACAGCTGGTTTATTTGTGTGTAATTGGTCTCTGTGTTTATGCCAGAGTGAAAAATGTTCTAGGTAGGTATCCGTACTTTGAGTATTTATGAACGAGACTCCTCTTTCGTCGGGGGTTAGGGCGATGTTTGGAGGCAGATTCTCGGCTGCAGACCGGAGGTAGTTCTGCCGATCGACACTCTGTTTTAGTGTTGCACCGTTTTTCAGCATTTCTTCCACCGTCGCACAGCGCTGCTACAGAAGCCTCGTGGTTCACTGGAGCGGGGCGGGGCGGGTCAGTTCGAGTCAGTTTCCATGGAGACAAAATGTCCTAAAAAAGCGACCCCTTGGACTTTGGTTCCATTAGTGATAAGTCCAAGTCCAAACCTATATATATATAATATAAATCATATTTTAGCTAGAATCAATGCTAAAAGTTATACTTTTTTTAAAAACAAAGCTCAAGTTTATTGGCAGTTTTTTGTCCAGTTCTTGAGTTTGTATCAATCCTTTTCCCTTTATAAAAGTACATAAACAGAACATGTAATATTAAATCATAAGTCCCTGATCTGTTGGAAAGTGGTGCAGCTCTGTAGATTAAAGAAATAAACTGGAAACAGCAATTAGGGCTGCAAGATATTAAAACATGCAATAACTATTTTGAATATTGCAGTCAGGAGCTGTAATATCTGAATCTTTAAGTAAAAAGTTAACCTGATTTTAAAAATGTAACTGGACAAGTGATGCTCAGGTTGTGTTCTTTGATGTGTTCACGTGTTTTCAGCTCGGTTCGAACAAGATGGAAGCTGAGACAAAAATGTACTAACCTTTGCATACATAAGACTACATGGACAGAAAACTGGACATAAGTATATTATCTAGTTATTAATGTCAAAACGGTTGGTATGAAATATTTTACGTTTTATACCATATCTTAAAGGTTTGCTTTCCTCCAGCAATAATGTCAACATCTAAATGTTGGGCAACTTTGACTCACCTGGGTTTCCGATTTTAACTAAACAAATGCTTTTCCATAAAGCATTTGAATGTACCATAACTTCCACTTGTCAAAACACGAAATTAAAATGTTTAAATCAATATTAAAGACTGGACCAGGGCTAAACTTAAAGTCGAAATGTAGGAATGAACCAGCTATATTTGGGAAGATCACAGTTTGATTTAATGCTCTGTTTGGACGATGATCATGAGGCGAAAAGTTGCAGGACCATAAAGTTCTTGCGATACGGATATTGTGATCCATAACAATAAAGTTGGAATATACTGTGCAGCTTTACTACAAATGTTTCCTGAAGCAGTATACGCCTCTTGCACTGCGACACCCCAAGATTACCTGAACTGGCAGCGCATATTTAGCTAATGGTTTTTACTAAATAACTGGTTTCAATGTATACCTACCCACTAATATATTACGTTATACCATTCTTGTAATTTAGGCTGGTGAGACCAGACCAGAAATTACATATTTACAAAACTCTTCTGCTGTTTTAGTGAAAATATTGCACATTAGGTGACTTTAGGGGGTGTTTGGGAGGAGACTGACTGACACTGTTCAGACTGAGGCAGTATTTCCAAGTGGAATTCACTCCTTTCTCTTGATTTGTCCAAATAAACAGACCAGTAACACAAATAAAACCAGTGGAAAAGTGAGATTAAAGCCCTGCCTTAATAGACTGCATTCATGTCTTTGGAAAGATTGCTGCTTTTCTGAATTTAACATTATAACAAAACATTCGACCTCTCACCTGGAAATTAAAGTGTTTTATATTTGTAACCACAATATTGTGATTGAAAAAATCTAAACCTTAAACTCTTGCCTTTTAGGTGTTCCTTGTCCCAAACTGTCCCGTACTGACCCGTCCCGTCCTGTACTACTCCAGTGAAAACAAGATTTTACTTTCATCTCTTTATATTTCCTTTTCCGACCCATTTGTTCTTCACTAAAACCACAGAAACACTACAGCACAGTGAAGGTGTTCACGAGGTGTTTATGACCTAAAGAAAAAACGGGAACATAATGAAAACCACACCAAGTCCTTTTTGTTGTTTCTTTTCTCCCTCAGCGTGTGCCGTTGTCGAACATGTCGCTGTAGAAGTAATCGGTGAAAAGTAGCCAGCGCTAGTTGCCGTGTCCCATTTTAAATAAGGACGTTGATTTTTTTTTTTTTATTTGATTTTTTTTTTCCACCATTGTCCTCCATTTTCAGCCCATCATCTTCAATAATTTACCCCCAAATCCACTTTAAAGGTCCATTTAAAAGATTGTATTTTTATTAATCTATTTAAAAAAAAAAAAAAAAGGAGGCAGTGGTTGGTGCGACCCACACAGTTTTATACACTTAGGTTTTGTTGTGCTTGAGTAGACACCATTTTGTATGGTTTTCGTCTCTTTCCCTTCACTTCCCCATTGCCCTGCTTCGGTATCTGTGTATAACAGTCTGTTCTTATGTAAAAAACAAAAAGAAAAATGATAATGTAAAAAAAAAAAACACAAAACAAAGCTAGAGGAGAACCATGGAAATAAAAGTATGTGAAAATAGTGTTTCTACATCTGTGCTTCCTGTTTTATTCTTCAAGGTAAAATGATTTGCTGGATTTTCTCAAAGAATTAAATGAACTCACACACAATGGAAATATACTTTTATTGTGTTTCTCTGGTACAGTCGTGTCAAACTCAAAGTGAGGGATTGACTTTTCTTTTCTACAGATGCCCCTAGACAAACTGAGCACTGCTGGAGAAGGGTTAGCATATTTCAGAACTAAATATATTTTCTTTTTTCATTCGTTTTTTTCTTTCTTTTTTTTTGTTTGTTCACAACAGAATGTCTCTTCTGGGTTTCCATAGGCAGGAAGTGAGCCGAGATATTTTCATCTCCAATGTACAGTACCTCTTAAGGAGGGAAACCAAAGTTAATTTATTTGAAGCCAGACGAATGACAGTTAAGTGAAGATGCACTGGGGATACAACTTTTACTCCGACATTTAGAACTTGGAAATACTGTTGTATAAAAACCCATCTGTGGTTTTATGGAAACACATTTAGGTTACTATATCTCACTCACAGTGAATAGTCTTTTCTTATCAAGTCTTTACTACTTTTAAGGATGTTATGTCATGAAAAAACCTGTTTGGGCTTGTGGTAAATTTTCAGAAAACAAAGATTGTGTGATTTTTTTATATAAAATCCAGAAGATGCTTTTCTCAGTCGCTTTAACTTGATCAGAAACAATTACTAAAACGGTGGGAATGCCAGTGTAAATCCTGTGTCCCTGGAATTGTCCATATTTTGAATACTTTAGATTTTTAAAGCTGAGTTTCTTACAGGTTCAATCTGTTTATCATCATTAGGCTAAGGATTTTTTAATAAGGAATCATATGAAATTGTGTGTCTTTGTACAAGACCAGTGTAAAGTTTTGTCATAAATGTTTGATAATAAACTAACTTTCATTAAATGGGTTAAAGCGATTTAGAAAAGCTGTATACTTTGCCCTGGACTTCTCTTGTTGTGAGCCTCCTTCCAGCAGATGGCGCTGTCAGGTCATCCTTTACATCCACAAAACCACTTAAACTCTCAGAAAACCCCTGTGTTTTGCAAATGCACTGATTTTATTGAGTGTTAAATACCCAACTCAAACAAAGCACCTGTACAACAAGCTCAGAAAGAAAAAAAAAACAGAATAAATGCAATATTCTCCATAAATAAATCCACACTGCTTTTTATTCGATTCACAAAAGGCAGAAAAAGCTTCATTATAAGGTTGTAATTGTGGCATGCTTGTTACTACAGTATATAAAGCCTGGAGAGCGTGAACGTTACTTAGACTCTGATAATTTTCACTTCAGAAAAACGGTGGCGGTTCTCTCCTGAGCTCTTCCGGCAAACACCAACAGACTTTCACCAGAAACAGCACAGCAGCTCAGAACAATGGGACAAAGACAGGATTTTTCAGCTTTTTAAAAAAAAATTATAACTGCATTTGATTCTAAACCAAAATAATTTAAGGTATTTTTTTTTTTTCAACTGGACTATGGCATTTAAAAAGGAAGGACTGGTGTTTTAATGTGTTGGATCAGTTTTCTTCCTCTTTCAACCAAACACTGACTTCCATGAGTCTGGACCTGGTCTGTTTAGATTTTGTACTGTTCCTTTGTATTACAGCATATTGTACTTTGGTTCTGGTCTTGATTTTGGAAAAATGTCACTTTCATTTAATTTGAAATTGACTATTTACTACTCAACACGACTATTCTTTATGTTCGTGCGACCTCATAAATGAAAGCTTTAGGGTTTCATTTTCAGTAATATCTGAGTAGTTTCCTTTGTGGTTGGATACTAGATGCAAAAAGAGTCCAGAAACATGTCTTCGTTCCAAATGTTATGAGCCACGGTGTTTTTTCTCTGTATAAATATCAGGTCTAGTCCAGCAGGCGGCAGCAAATTTAAGAAGTAAGAGAGACGCGATGCAGAAAAAGTGAAGCAGTGACGACCAGACGCTTCATTTGCGTCGAAAGAACTAAGAGATTTCCCCGACTGTGTTTGGAAACATCAGGTGGAACATGCACAAGGGCGGGTTTCCACTGAGCGGGATGGGACGACAAAACAAGAGGGCCTGTGTTTCCACCAAGCCTCTCATGGAATTAAATCACGTAACATTTAACGAGGCATAAGATAATTACTGTTCTGACGCTGAAGTTGGAGCTAAATGTTGAAGGTAAACTCTAAAACGTAAGAAAAATTGGCGCGGTTTTACGTTATCAATTTAAAAAACAGAAAAGTCCCTCGGCTGTCTTTGGAGTCTGAGACAAAAAAGAAAATCAAGTAGTGCAACTATAAAAAGCATAAGAACAAGAAATTGCTGTTTGTTTGACTCATTTTTTTTTTTTTTTTTAACTCTGTGAGAATAGTTTATTTACAAAGCAAGAGCTGATGCTGACTCTTCAGAAAACTGTTGCCAATTAAAGAATATGTCACAGAACGTTATAAAGCGTACGCTTCCCGTACCGTCCCGCTCCAGTGGAAATGTGCCCTAAACGGAGTGAATCTATCCTTGGAATGACATCGAAGAAACTGTGAGGACTTCATTCTGGAGAGTCAGAGGAAAAAAAACTGTGGCCCTCAGAAGACGTACTCCAGCACCTGGCAGATCTGAGCAAAAACCTCGTCCGGCGACCTCTCCGCATCGATCTGTGAACAGAGAGAGACACAAAATGGCTGACACAGGGCGAGTTTACAGCAGACTGATGTTGTGGCATTTTGAGTTACATAACACGCACCTGATGTGACATTTAGACTTTCAAACAGCTCATTTCAAAGTTCACAGTGCAAACAGAGAGGTACTGATTAACTTCTACTCTTCAGAGAAAAAATGCTTCCAGCCTACAACATGACTTCACTTCCATCATTCATTTAGTTTAATCAAATAAATGGAAATAAATATTCAATAAGTACAACGAGCTGGGTTCTTCAGTGTCTTGTTTGGTTGTGAAGCTACAATATGAAATAAGTGCTAAATAAACCGTGAACCTGATGCCATTTTGTCAGCGTCATTTCCCAGTCTTTCCTTCATTTTCTATTTTCTCAACAATTAAAATGACTTGAGTAATTCCCTGTAGCAGTGCAGGAGGTTAAAGAAAAGCTGCATATACTGCTGTAAAAAACTATTTTAAAGGACCCACTCTAAAAATGTGCTGTACCAAACCAACTTGCACCATGCTCTAGATCAGTCATTCCCAAACTGTGGTCCGCGGACCACTAGTGGTCCGTGAGGGTACTGCAGGTGGTCCGTGGAAAGGCAAAATAAAATAATATTTTACCTTCATTTTACCAGGAAATTCCCATAAAAAAATTTAAAGAGTATGTAGGCCTATATTGATATAACATTTGCATTAAATTGTCAAGTTATTGTGCGATTACTAAAATAGGCCAGTGGTGTTCGGCCGTGACGTTCAAGTTCAGTGTCGTTATGGATCGGTGGATAGCAACAGGTTCTCTGAAGAGAAAAGAGGCAGCCGTTGTGTGCTTTCTTTTAACTTTCTTTTAACAAGCCTGTTGCACACTGATGTGATGACTAGTTATAGTAGTGCTAGTAAGCCTATTTAGAGGTGCGGATTAATTCAGGTAAGACTGTGTGTACACATTTTATTATGTGTGTTATGAGGTGGTCCGCAAAATATTTTGATTACAAATAGTGGTCCACACACACAAAAAGTTTGAAAAACCCTGCTCTAGATTTTGTAGAAAACCTTACTGTTACAGACAGTTCTGACGCGTGAGGTCATGTGGTGAGTCTTACTGTTCGCAGGAGGCTCTTTTGTTCGTAGTGCTCCGTCACCGCTCGACTGTCCCGGCAGAACCTCTCCATCCTCGAACTCTGGGACGCCTCTCTGTCCGTCCCACAGCTGCTGTTCCTCCAGCGACACAGTCCCCGACAGGACATGGTCTCCGGAGAGCAGCTGAGCAGGAGGACCACACTGGGCTCCCCCATCTGAGAGAAACACAACATGAGAAACATAACATGAGACATTTTGTTGGTGACTGGGAGCATGGTGTACAAACTGAGGAACAATACAACAGAATTGGTTGAATTATGCTTTTGTAATAGCGGAAGGTGGGGCAATGGAAAGAGCCCCCCTTTCCCAAAATACTGGTTCTTTGTGAGAGAATATACCATCACCCTATGATCAAAGGACAGTAATAACAAACAATATGATGAAGTCATTTCATATTGGTGTCCAGTCTCTAGTGGAAAACGTGCTCCAGAGACAACATGACCTATAGACATTCATTTGATCTACTGCCCTCTAAGCTTCATCTCCTCCGTTCTTCACCTTCTGCTGTTTACCGTCTGTTTGTGAGTGAATGTTTGTGGCAGATACTGTGAGTGTTGCTCTGACCTTAGCCTCGTAGCTCTCGACCTGCCTCAGGTCTCGGGGGAAGCCACTGATCACCAGACTTTTACCGAGTCGCACCGAAGACGCCACGGCTTCACACAACAACTCCATCAGCAACTCCTGCAGACATTATGTAGAGCAATTAAAAACAGAAGAGGTTATTACACATAGAGTTATAGATGAAGGAAAGACAAAAAAGTAGGGAGTCTATTTCCTCATATTTAGTTTTATGGATATGACACGTCTCGGAGGCACTTGTATTTTGAGTTTCCGTTGTTACTTGGTTCCTAAAGGCCACCATATCTGTTTGTAACAATGGCAAGATTTATCGAGGCCTTTCTTTCTTTGTGTGAGAGCCTTTTTTATTTTGTCAAATTCTTTAAATGCTAAATGTATTCAATAATTTTCTTTGGGAAATGTATTACAATGTATGCATCTTTAACAGAAGAGTCCTTGATGAAGTCGGATAAATATTCAGACCCTGAGCTGCCACAGGGATGTCCACTCATCGACACAAACTCCATACTTCACAAATCTGGAGGGAAACAATGGAAACGTGACACTTGAGGTTTTTTGTTTCTCGCTCCAGAACGAAGCAAACAGCAGCAATGCCTCGATGGGTCTCATAGAAGAGCTCATGTGTGACTTCAGCTCAAGTCTATTTACTCTTTAATACTCCCACCTCTCTCCTGTTTGTCTACTGTTGCTGACAAAGCAGTTAAAGCAACAAGACAAGGGTAAAAAGGAAAGACATTATGTTGACAAGAAATGGAAATATAGACCATGTTTCTTTTAGAGTTTTGACATTAAGGTAACCTGAAACAAGGTAGAAAACACTATGTAATATAAATAATTAATTTCTACTCCCACAACGGTACCATGATAAAATATATACCAACTTTATCCACCAATAATCTCCCTCAAATAGGAGAAGGAAGTAAATTTTTTTTCCAAAACAGATGAGAATTTAGCCACAAAACTAGACCAAGAAGAACCAAGTTAAAGACTGAGGTGCAATGGGAGAGGTCCTGGGAGCAGGAACAAAATTCTAACGCTAAAGTCCAGTGAACTGTAACGACAGCGTCTTCTAAAGAAGCAGCCGAGTCCCAGGAATCTATCGGCTGACACTCAGACATTCAGTTGAACAACACTGGCAAAGTCCAGTGATTTTGTGCTCCCAAAACAAATGTTCTAAAAGTGTATTAATATTAATAATCATGTATAAATTCTGTTTATATATTCACACAATAGTCTTTCCTTCACACGATGTACTTTTACAGACTGGTCCAGACGTGACGTGGGGTTCATGTCACAGAGAAATATTAAACCATACTTTCTGTTTCCAGGCAACAGTACAGTAACTCTTCTCCTCAGACACTGTTTTGACAGTTTCACACTCGCTACAAGCAGCTTTTTATTTCCCACTTGAGGCAAATACGTGGTTTATTTAGGATTTAGACCCTCACTGTTGTTTTATTAATCTCTGTCTGGGATTACGTGAACTCTTTCTGCTTCCTTCAGAGTAAAATCTGTTGAGACTCTGATGAGTTTTAAGGAGGCTTAGACGACACAGTTCTTTGTTTTGATCCACAGAGACAAATAAAAACTAAAGTCTCTGTTCGTCTGTGAATCAGTTTTATTTATCGTTGAGTGTTGGAACAAGGCAGTTGTTTTTAACTCTGTCTTTCATAACACACACACACACACACACACCGTTGAAGCATGGTTGAAAAGCAATGTCTGACTTTCATTGGTTAACATTCATAGAATTTTTATTTATTATTACTTTTGTCAGAATAAAGTTTTTTCTGTGACCATTGTGAGTTTTTCTTTCATTGACCGAAGGGTACCAACATTTTTGTCCACGTGTGTAAGTTTGTTTCTGATTGCTGATTGGTCAGTGGGGTATGTTTCTATCCTATACCTGGATCTCAACCTTCTTCTAAAGACAAGCTTGACAAGAATTATCACAGCTGGCAAAAATAAATTGAACATAATGTGACAAAACATGAAAGAGTTTGTTCATTTGCCAGTCCTCAGTGTTTCTGTGGCAGATGTCACGACAGCTGCTACAGTGTGTCAGTCCTGCTCTGAACCGCTCCTCTGCTCATTTCTACTGCGCGCTCATCATTGTAAAACACGCTCTGTGATGAAAAATACCAGACTGAAGACACCATTTTCCATCAATTGTGGTTCAATCAATACAGAGCTGAAAGCTGTCGACAGATACGGGTCAGAGAAAGTGCTCAGAGAAAACAGAGCCTGCTTTAGGGAAACACTGAATCATCACTGACTCTTAGAAACCTGTCCGAGACTTTAATATTGACTGGTCTCTTAAAGGTTTTCTTACTTTTCAATATTAACAAATCCAGCTAAGCCTCTGGAACAAAGCCTGCACATCACAAATCTTCTTTATCCTAATTATTCTCTTCTCATCATTTTTTTGTTTGTACCGAAACATTTTATTGTTGTTCTGTTGTTCCTTTTCTGTAAAATTATTCTGTAAGCTTTCAAAAAGTAAACCAGTCCACTTGTATACACACTCTGTATCTCTGCAGAAAGACTGAGTTTATTACTGTCCCTTGGAACATTGTATCAATGTAAGACAACATTAGAAAATGTGAAAAAGTAGCTAAACTGGTCTTGATATATCAGCTGATCTAGTTTCTTACTCTAACTTATCGTCACGAGAAAAAGGACTAGGGTTTTGTCACAAATGGCCAAAATGAGTTTCCAACAGAGAGTGTCCTGGTGCTCCACAGATTTTCCACCCACATAAGAACTCCCAACGCTTTTACAGGAGGCATGCAGGGACGCTGCCAGGAATTATAGGCCCCATAAAAAGATCTCACATTGGGCCCCACCCCCACAACTTCTACAAACAAGACGTAAATCTTGTTTTAGAGCTTTAGAGGGAAAGTGAATTTTGGAGGCAACAGACACTGAATTAAAGACAGTGGTTGACACATGAAGATATATGATAATGTATTCAGAGGTCTGGTTTTATTATTTGAGATTATATTGATGCTGTTGTTGGCCTTTTGCACGTGATTGATTTGCAGAACGCATGTTGAGGTTTTATGAAGTGCAGTGCAATGTTGCATTTGTGAATTACAGCGTGTGTTCTGTGAAACTGTTGCATGCACTAATGTGTATTTGCATTCAACAGCTGTTATGATATTACTGTAGGAACTACTTGTGTGAGTGAGTAAAGCCTGCTTTAAATAGGCCCTACAATTAGAAATGGTTAGCTTTGTATTTAATGGATGACAAAATAATCTTTAATATTTTACAGATATTATTTCTACATGTTTTTAAGGCGCTCACTTCCGGCTGCATCTGGGTTCATCTCAGACAAAGTGTGAGCGCACATCACTTTGTAAGACCGAGTGATGTGAAGCTGCCAGAACAGGTATATTTTCAGATTTGTTATGACAGAGGCCAATCAATCATTGTGACTCTTTGAGGAAGCTTGTGTCAGCGACAGGGCCACATCTCAGCCGCAGTGCTCTTAGAACAAGAGAGATGACACAGAGCGAGGGAGAGCCATGCTGGGGTTTGATGTGAAATGCCACAGGCTTTAGAGGCAGATGAATAAATGATTGTCCGAAGCTCAACACAAAATGGTCCGTTTATGACCTGTGTGCTGTGATGAGACACAAAAATACCCGGATACAGGGCAGATTTCACAAAGAGACCATTATTTATGCTGAGATGGAACAAAAACTCATTATTTTTATCTAGGGGCTTGTTAACTTTTTGTTGTGCTTCATCCATCATATCAGCCTTTACAGTTTCAATAGAGAAATATCTGATCTGTGCAAATGTAAAAAAAGTTAAAAACTGCTTAACCCATTGCACATTTATAGACACAGTTAATGCATTCAAAGACAAAGTAGATGTACAGAAAACCGGGTTGTTATACCACTAGAGGGAGCGCTGAGCTACTGCATTCAACAGTGGGAAGTCTCTTTACTTCTGCCTTTATTAGAGTGTCTTGATATTGGTGTGACAGGACGGCAATTCTTTGAAAAATTTTAAATGCCAAAGTGAATTGTAATTCAGAGTTCTGCGTCATGCCCGAGGGATTAATTAAATGAATTAATTAATTAATTAATTAAATGAATTTCATAGTGAGCAGCCATTTTATGTTGATAAATCTATAATCTATAATTTTACTAAAAGGTAATCTGACTAAATACAAATATTCCCCCTCTGTCTGTTGGCTCTCCTTTACTTTTTATTATCACATAGAAAACAAACAGTCAATCTTGTTACAGAAAGCAACAGAGAACTTAAAGTGTCATCTTGTAAGGCCTGTTATATTGTGTTGTGCCACTAGATGGAGTGGTGAGCTACCGCAGTATTGAGGTCCATATTTATCAGAATGTCTTGATGTTGGTGTGACAGGACAGACATGCTGTGGTAATGCATTGTTCAGAGTTCTGTTGCACTCTTTGGTGATGATGTGAAGACACATGTATTGATATTACTGCCATCTAGTGTTGCAAGATCAAATAACTAAAAAAAAAAGAAATTTATAAAGAGATGTAAAAAAACTGTATGTATTATTTGTGAATCTTAATAGACCTCTGGCTGTTTTATCTCATTTTTCTGTTCCTTGTTAAAAAAAAATAAGTCTAATTATTTTCATTAACAACAGTCCAAAGCATGTTTACAGTATTCTAATGAGACAAAGAAACATGCAGCTCTGAGTAAAGGACTCATCGGCTTCAGCTCAGGTTGGTTCTGTAACATGTACAAGTGGAATATAGTGAGGTAAATGTGTGTAAAGCACATAGATAGGTCTCTGAAAACCTGTCTGCTGGATGAAACATGTTTACAGTAGTTGTCAAATATGAAGCGCATTTAAAAGGACATTGAGTGGCATCAGAGTTTTTGTGTGGATAAGTACTATTATCTCTTTCTTGGCAACAGAAACAACCATTAAAGCAGGCAACATGTGTAACCCATGTGTGTGAAAAAGAACATTCACCTTCAACAGAAGAATCATTTTGTCTTTTTTTGGGTATAATTGTTTTCAAATTGTTCCATAAAACATTCATAATGCAGTATTTCTTAAATCTTTTCAAATTCATGGGTAATCACTGTTTTGTTCCACCTGCAGAGAGCCCACACAGATCTGATTGTGTAATGTTTGTATTTATTTCATCAGACGTCTGCAGCGTGTCTGTGTTTTCTCAGTTGAAGAGCTGCTTCATCTCAGAACAGGGGAAAATGAATCTCTCAGCAGCTACACCAAGCTAAAATAATATTTATTTTAGCTCTGTTGACAGGTCATACGTCCAAACATTAACCATTAGTCCAACAGAATAACTCTTCTGTCTCTTATTTATAATAATCTTTATTATCTATGACATTCTGCTGCAAGTGGATGGGTTTAGTTATTTGCTGCTGGACTTTTCTCGGCTGTTTTAAAATGAGTTTCATATTCAGATATTTATTTGTTCAAGAAAATAACAGGATTTTGACTGACCCTTAAGATCAACAATACACAAGAACCAAATCACACTCAAACAAAAAAATAAAAGTAAAAATCACACAATACCACATTAAACAATGTAATTTACTAGTGTTCAACTAAAACAATACAGTATAATACTCAGCATGCTACAATTTGACAGAGCTTTTTGTTCCAGCAGCAAGCACCTGTTTTCCTTCAAAAGTTTCCATTGATTGAGCCGCTGTGTACAACCCACCAGCAACAATTACCTCAATTATCTTGTCTTATGAAACAAAAGAAGAAGAAAGTAGATCAGAGAATGGAGGTGTATTACTTTTTATTGTGGCGTCTGTGTAGGTGAGTTTTTGAGTCTAAAAAAAGTGGCCAAATAAAAATAAAATAATGCGCAATTTCTGATATTTCCAAATAATAATAATATATAAAAAGGAAAAAAATCTTTACAAAATAACAAATAAGTTTTTTCACAACATAAAGCTTTTGAAACGAGCCCCTTCAGAAGGTCATGTAGCTGTGTTTGGGTGTGTTCGGTGTATAACAAACAGTACAGCTGTGTGTGAGAGAACCTCCGTGTGAACAGCTATGCTTCCACAGTTTGTGTTGGTCATGTGACTGCAGGGCTACGTCTGATTGGGGGAAACACTGTCATGGGGTAGAGCCACTGGCGGCAAAAATATACCATAGAATGTGTCGAATAAATGGTAAAAACGGTAACAGGTCAAAGTGTAGGCCACTGTAACTGAGAAAGAGTAGCGTTACTTCTTCATAAATCTACTCAAGTATAAGTAAAAAGTATTGTGCAGTAAAACTACTCTTAGAAGGATATTTCTGTCATTAAGCCTGTGATAAATGAATGTAATTTATGAATGAAACCAATGTGAACCGGACTTGTTTGTAGCACTAAATGGAAATAATCTTGACTACTTTACTCCATAGTAATCTGATCTTTTTACTTGTGTTATTGTCCAACTCTGGAGCATGTAGCCAGAGTAATCATCTGGGAAAGACTCCAGTCCCCTCTAACTTTTCTGCTCTGTGCTACTGACCTCGTTCAGCTGCTCTCCTTTCTCCAGGACGTCCCGGAGGTGGCGCCCTCTGTCGCTGTGGGACTGTAGCTCGTGACACAGCAGATCACCCAGAGTCAGACGCCGCACTCCAAACCTTTCCTCCATCTTTTCACTCTGAAGGGCCTTTCCTGAGGCGGGACCACCTGGAAACAGCAGCAGACACAACGGGACATCAGTAAAACTACTCTTAACTGTGTGTATATGAATATTTCAATAGAGTGACTAAAAGAGCTTGTATTATGTCATTTTCAGGAAATAAACCTGGGATCTATTCCTGTGTAACAGTGACTACAGTGTTAATGGTAATTTACAAAGTTGGGAGGGTCATTTCTTGGCCAGTCCATCATCTGTCAGCAGCAAAGCACTGGGAATAGTTTCTTGTTGTGAGTGTCTTTTGTGTGACCTGTCAGGACCTTTTGTAATCCTGACTGTGAAAAGAGGAGCTCTGTGTCTGAAGACAAAGGATCTGTGTGGTTTTCACTCGAATGATATCCATAAATCAAGGCTACAGTCTCAGAGTGAACCTTGAAAATGTTTCTTTTTAGCGCCCGAGTAAATATGCATGTGTAAAATCACCTTTACTGTGCATCTGTGTCACTCTTTATGTACACATAATATTTATCTCCACTTATACATGTTGTAAACACATTATTCCACATCATACCCAGTCGCCGGAACAATTTACCAACACCAGAGATCTCACTACAACTATGTGGAATAAATGTACAGTATCTATAAAATCTATAAAAAAAAAGAGAGACCACACTTAAGTTTCACAGTTTAGTTTCACAAAAGTAAAACTAATTCCTGAATTAAGATTAGTTTATGTATTATTTATTGTGTTGGGTGCAGATGTCAAATTATGGAGGCTCTGCTGCTAACGCTGCTGTAGCTATAATACTATATAAAATAACTTAACAGGTATTAATCACACAACCCACCCACAGTTTCTTTACAATCAACTCTGTCATTATTTTTTATTGTAGGATCAGGTTTGCAAAGGCACATTAGAAACCAAAAACCCATTATTCTCTCATTACATTTCTGCCTCCTTCATTGCTTTCCTCATATTAAGAGTCAAGCTGCTGCAATAACACTGTCTGTGTCTTTGGACTGCAGGTGTTTTATTGCATATTAACTGAATAACAGCGGCTCCATGAAGCGTCGACGTGGGATGTAAGGCTTTATCAAAACAAGCCCTGAGCCCAGTAATAAAACAGCTTGAGATTGATCAGTATTCTCCCTCAGTCGGTGTCACTGCCCTCTGCCAGCATTCACAGACAAACATCCAGAAGAGTGTTGATGGATATAGTTTATGGATCTGTTTATGTTTATGATTCATTCTAGACACAGAAGTTTATGGACATAATGTTAACCAATCAGAGAAAAGCCAGACGTGATGCATAAAAAGGCAAAACCACACAGACGTTTGTCAACAAGGGAGCCACGTGAGCGCCGCGAGTCGACATGTCCAGCAGTAGAGCGGGCACCAGAGCCGTTTCATAGTTTTTATACTTTGCTGGTAATTTAGAACCGAGACAAGAGCAGAAATGAACTGCCTCTCGGTTGAATGTTTTAGATCAGCCACACAAACTTATGTACGACGTGGCCAGCAAACCACTCCCTGCTGCAGACAAACGGTTTGTGATTGGTCCGTCAGCAAAATCACCGAGAAAGGGATTCGCTGTGAGACAGGGACCAGACCGTCCTTCTTTTGAAAAAAGGAAAACGGTCTGGTCTACCAGGCTAGTATTTCTCCAGTTCAACTGTAAAATGAGCCTCTGCAGAGACACATTCACGGTAAAAGCTGTCTACAGGAGACACGCCCCCCATTGTCATGACGACAGTGAGCACAGCGCCAGGGAAAGTCCGATAGTCTGAAAGTTTAAATACTGTGTAAATATTTGTGAGGTCTTAGTGCGGACTTTCAGGAGAGAACACATCAACCTGCTGTCTGATACATTCCACCTGCTGTCTGATACATTCCACCTGTGTCTGATACAGCACTAAAAGGTGCTGTGATAAAGAGATAATTATTGTTATTCACTTCCCCTGTCGGTGTCAGAATGTTGTGTCTGATCGGTGTATTTTTGGAGTTGGAAGATTACTGTCTTTAAGTAAATGGCTGTTTCTAAATGTGACAATTCTTCATTTGAGGCAGAAAATATATATTTTTTCCCCAAGTTCAATTTATTTATTTTGTGGAGATTTTTTTTTCTGTGACGCGTGAAACTGAAAACACAATAATAAATAATGTAAGAATGCAAGAAATGGATTATTCAGCTCTGGATTTCAACATATCAGCTATATTCACTGATGTTGTCAGAAGGCTGTTACTCCACAGGGTTTCTCCTTGATGTGGGTCGGTATGTGACCTCTACCTTTTTCCTCAAAGGGGTTGTTAAAAGGCATATTTCTTGAGTTCAATGACATAAGTGTTTAATGAGGAGGAGATAATTGTCGTTCTGACGCTGAAGTCAGAGCTAAACGTTTACGGCCAGCTCTAAACTTCAGTTTGGTGTAATGTATTAGTATTTTGTGAAAGAAAAATGTTTTACTTTTGTAATAAAAGAAAAGCAGGTCCCTGTTGAAGAAGAGTGGCTCTGAGACAAGGACGAAAAAATAAAATCAGGTGGTGGAGCTTTAATAAACACATTTTTATAATTTTTCACACACATTTATCACAAAGTTTGCTTTATATTGAATGTGCTCTGCAAACGCACTGAAGTCAAGGTGACACTTTCTATTTATACTGCCACCGTTTCCCTCCAATCACCTGCCGCTGAGAAAACACACCTGTGAGTATTTGTCGACACACAAACGGCTGGGATTAAATGGAGAGTGACTGGAGACACATGGCTGGGAAAAGTCTTAAGTGCTGTATGAGCAAGACTTTTGTTCAAGATCCTCTCATTAACCTTTCTCAGTGTTGTTAATTAACAGAGCAGGGCACACTGTCTCACTGAACTGTCGCTGCATGTTAGCAACAACATCCACCAAACTTACACTGCACACGAGTCAGAGTGATTTTTATATCTGTATATCTTAACGCTAACTCAGAGGAAAGAGGCTAATGCTTCAAAGTGACGCATTAAAAAGCAATTAGAGTATGTTAGGTTTTTATCTTACAGCTAACTGCCCCTCAGCTAAAACGGATTCACCTTCAGTCGACCAAAGATCTCAAAACTTTAGAGCGTCATGTCAGACCTTAGGAGCCCCTCGGGGAATGCATTTAAAATGGCATTTCAGCAGGATCTGTGCCTTTTCTTCAAAGAGCCTGGACTTTAAACTCTCTCTGCACCCGGCATCGATGAATCCAGTTTAAATTTATCCACAGGGCGCACATTTCAAAAGACAGATTCTTTGTTTTATTTGGGTTTTTCCTTTTCCACCTTTTGCTGCTGTTCCCGTGTCTGCTTTATTTCAGTTTTTTTTGTTCATTCTGTAAAAAAAAAAAAAAAAGTATAAAAAAATAAAAAATCAATAAAAAGCTATAGAGTAGGTGATTTAGAAGACAAAGAACAAGCTGGGTGTTTGTTGATTCTTCGAAAATGACATACAGAAGATTTGAAAAGGGAAAAGAGAATGAGCTACAATTTATTGATTTAGTTTTAGTTTTCACACTGTGGCCCTAAAATGCACGACATGGCTGCACATTAAACTATTTCAGCAGTAATTGAGAAAACCACTGGGCTTAACAGATAACTTTAACTTAACCATCATCAGATGTAAAGTTACAGAGCAGGAAATACAAATGATTAGTGCATGTGTGTGTTTATCGTTTAGACACAGAAACAGACAGAAAGTATGTTTTCAGTTTGTTCCAATGAGACAGGCCCACACCCCACAGGTGTGTGTGCTACCTACCCATCATGAAGACCACCTTTGGTTTCCTCTGTTCCGTGCAATAACCTGCCGCAGAAGAAAACACACAGGTGAGCCACTAAAACAATCAGCCATAACATTACAACCACTGCTGACATGATGAATGGTCAGCGAAGTGGATGTATCAGGAGCAAGTGAACATATTTCCTTTAAGAAGATGTGTTAGAGGAGCAGGAAAAATAATTGACAATAATCACATTTAGGTGAGATTTAAGCTCTTGATAAAAGCCAGCAGCTGGCCTTTAGGTTTGCCAATGGGATCAGCATTTTATTCAATGCAAATTAATTAATGCATTTTCAAGAAAATGTTGGTAAGTGAATGAATGTATAGCTATTGCAATGTTAAAAGGGAACTGTAACTTTTAGCCAGTAGAGGGCGCAGATTCTCTCTGTGCAACTGGACTGAATCTGGTCTCTGTTGTTTTGATTTAGATTGTGATGGGAACAGAACCAACAGACGCTAAGTAAACAGACTCTGGACACAACTGGATAGATATACAACCAATCAGAGAAATGCACTCTGTAAATCCTGCCCCATTGAATAAACGGTTACAATCGGTCCAAAATCTGTGTAAATGTTTGAGAAAGGAAGGGATGGTTGCATATGGATAGCATCACAATTCTGCACCATTGTCTGTAAAACATGATATACTGTATATGTAATTGTCTGAGGGATCTATTACTGATATTACTGGTTGATACTAAATATGACATCATTCTGTTAGAGTTTGGTGCCTGTGACTCCTGCAGACCAGACTGGCATGAGCTGAGGTTTGTTCGGCTTTAATCAGACAGCTGTTCGTGCAGAGCCATTAGAGCAGCAACAGCTGACGAGATAAACATCAGATGGAACTGCCGACACTGAATCGACAGATGAGACCAGCCCCCCCCTTTCCTCAGTCTACCTGACAACACACGACTCATTCACATTTGTGGTCACTGTACAGATGAGACCAGCCCCCCCCTTTCCTCAGTCTACCTGACAACACACGACTCATTCACATTTGTGGTCACTGTGTACCACACGCTGGCATTTACACTCGACACCTGTGAAAAAGGGGGAAGTGACTCAGAGCCGGTGAAACAGACAAGTGTGAGGCTTTGGGAGCTCAGACAAAACACACAGAGCCACAACCAATCAAGTCAAATCAATAACATTATTTACTCGTCATCTGTAACACTCACTTTCTGTGGTTCCTTCAGCGAAGCCCGTCTCTTCTTCCTCCTCCTCCATCTGTCGAGAAAAACAGATTCACAGTCAGTTGTTGTGTTTCCAAAATCAATTTATTTTGCATTTTGTTACATAGAAACAGAAACTTAAAAATAATGTTGCTTCCTACATTTGTGATAATCTTTTTTGAAATGTACATTATGTAAAGGGATGTGGTGTATAGTTTAACAGTTTTGCATCAGACTCTGTGATCACAGTCATATATTTAATTAACACTTTTGTGATTGTGAGGCCATTTGTGCCAGAAATGCACAGATGGCCAAAGCTGAGGAGAATCACCATGGAAACCTGATAAGTACAGACGTTATATTTAAAATGCACTAGATTTAAAAAAATAATAATAATATAGTCTCTCTGCTGAATGTTCCTGACCCAGTTTGGCTCCAACATGAAGAGTTTAAACAGAAGTCATCGCTTTTCTCTGTTTCTTTTGGGAGTTTTTTTTTTTTTACTTTGAAGCAAACTTTTGAAATGCTGCAGAAAGAAAAATGTAAATGAGGGAGAGAACAATTACTGCACAAACTCTTCTCTGGAAAGACTTTAGAGACGGGAAGAAAAGAACATTGATTTATCTGTCAGAATCAAAACAGCTTTTATTTTGGGCAACTTACTATCGATGGTCGACTCATTATGGACCCAAAATGCTTCCTTTTTGGGGGTATAGCTCATAAAAGCAGCTGGCTCAGGTTTGAATCCAGCATGGGTTTTAATGAACCACATAAAGATATAAGTTTACAGTAGCCTTTCTCCAGGTCCTCCGGTTTTACCCGCCAACATCAAAACCCACTGAAGTCTCTGGTTAGTGACATGAGCTGGGCGCCCCCTGGTGGCGGTAGAAGATGGATGGATGGATGGTGCTGTTCAGTTGCTGTCATGAGGTAAAAATAAAACTTGGCTTCTATCTTTGATTAAATGAGTTTGAAAAAAAATATAGACTAGAGCCGTCATAAAAATAGATAATTTTTAGATTTGATAATTTTCCACAAAAAACAACTGAGGCCTATTTCACTGTCAGTGTCACACACTCAAAGAAGAAGCCCTGGGATAACATTAGTGTTGAGGAAATATACTGACATAACTGCTGCAAAATGTGGACACACCAAATATTAAAGTTTAAAGACTCCCTTTATCTGATATTTGTTGTGCTCAGAGCAGGCTTCATGAACTTTATGAAATTAAATTATGTGTTATTATGTGGCAAAACAAAAGTCAGTATTTCCAGTTCTGTCAGGTGTTCTAATTATTTTGGCCACCACTGTATGTCATCAGTGATAAAAAGGTTTTATAAAGTCGTTATGAATAAGGATGAAGGCCAATGTAAATTAAAATGTAGCTTCTCATGTTTAATCTGCATAAACTAATACTTATTATCTGTGTTCATTCCTATAAACACATGCACAATGTGTCCTTCTTGTCCTTAAAGCAGAGCGTTTGGTGCTGAGAATTACATTCACTGACTTAAATGATGAAGAAAACCTAGCAGTTATGAATAATTCAGACTAATGAGGCAAATCAACACTTAAAAAACTATGTAATGTAAGAAATTTATGTCTGCAGCCAGGTCTTTCTAACTGCTCATAGAAAATATGCTGACTACTTTTTATAATTTACTAAAGTGGTCCTTAAAGCTGCACTACCTGATTCTCTGTTGGCATCCCTGTGTCAGACTCCGCTCTGCCCCAACAAATAAAACAGATCAATTTTTTCTCCACAAAATACTAATACAGTATACCAAACTGAAATTTAGCGCTTAGCATTAGCTCAGTGTTCGACTTTAGTGTCAGGTTGGCAATTATCTCTGTCTCGTTAAACATTACGTGATTGAATTAACAGTATTAATCTGTGTTTTACGTTGCCTCCCTTTTCTCTGTTGATATTTTTCTTTTCTGAGGTGTTTCTCTGTTAAAAGACATCTTCAAACATTCCTGAAAATACACTTTATCGGCAGTAGCGATGGGTCGTTCGCGAGTGAGTCGGCTCTAAGAGTGAACGATGGGAGCCGGCTCACATATCTGAAGAGCCGACTCTATTTTTTTTTTTAATGTAGCTGATAGTAATTAAACCATTATGTAATAATAAAATATTGATTTATTTTAATTTAGTAAAAAAAAAAAGACTAAGAATTCAATGAGCAACACAAAAATATAATTATTTAAGCCTCATTTGTTTCAAATGTCTATTCCTGTCAATCATACACGAGGTGTCAGCCAATGATATTAGAAGGGAGGTTTTAGAGGCTTTCCCAAACTAGAAAAAAAAGGATATTTAACTGCACAATGCAAAATGATAAATATATCTTTTCATTATTATAATCAAAATAAATGAAGGTCGTTAGATTGTGACGTTGTTGGTGTTATCTATCCTAAGTTTTAACCCTGCTTTCTGGAAAGAGGTTATTGTACTCAATAATCAATGGAAAAGTTTTACTGCAGGCTAAACATGTTATTGCCTTGAAATGGAAGGACTTGGAAAAACCCAGCACAAACCACTGGATGACTCAGCAAATTACTGACGTATTAAATTGGACGTGCATAAAGCAGTAAATGCACAAGAAAAAAACAGAATAGCATGTGAGTAATACACCACATTGATTTTATTTATGCAAAGTAGCCATGCACTTTTTCCACTTTCCTTCAGAGCTGTTGCCGTCACACTAGACATTATCTGCCTGGTTTACAAACTTGAATCACCCCAAAAGCTTCTTTATTAACTTTGAGGATGATCCATGACATAAAAAACACTGAATTTGAAACTAGCATATGTTGTTTGCTTTGAAGCAGACTGTTTTTTTTTCACCTTTTATGTTTGCAGTTTCCACCTGACGCAAACGTCTGTGTGAAAACAGACGTTATAAAAGAAATGTGAAAAGAATGTGCAAAAGAAATATGACATGAGACATTGTTCTGGCAACTTCATCACTTCTTCCATTTGCACCGTGAAATGGGTTTGAATTATACAGTATTTTTTGGAATGTTTTGCTGCAATACCCAACTCTGTCTGTATCATTACAGCGGAATATTTTGGAGTGAGTTGTGGATAGATGAGTGTAAAATAAACCAAAGCAGGTCCCTGTTACATGAATGTTGTTAGTGTGGGAGGCTCCTTTGTGCCAATGATGAGCCGTTTTTGGCATGTGGGAACACCAACTGGTCCGGTGGAAGGCACTGCAAACACGTGACGAGTGTACAGTAAATAAACGCAGAAACAGTCTGATTCACACTGATCCGACAATCATCGTTATTCTCAGGAGGTCGGGACAGCGTCATGTGATGTACCCATAAACTCCTACACATGTGACAAACGTGCCTCGAGTCATCCACTACCGAGCTGTGTATCTTCCAAACATGTTGTAAAAACATAATGACGGTGAATGAAGTCACAAATCCATGCAGCATTCACAGCTACAGTCAACAACTAAACCCAACTAAACATTCCTTTAAAGACACATGGGTCAGGTTAGGAATTCTTTCCAGCCGTGACGTCAGTACTGCAGTCTGTTGATTTAACAATCCTTTTAAAAATGGTTTCTCAAAGCTCAGTTATGCTCCCAAAAGTGGGTTAACTGGAGGAGTTTTAGTAATGTATATCTTAAGAAAGCGGGGAGAACGCCGTTGGTCTGAGCAGCCTTTGAATGCATGACGTCTCCATCTTTCTTGCAAAGAAATTAAAGACTAGCGTAATTTTCATAAAGTGCCGTCGTTAAGATGTTTATAACTTCTAACCAGGGATGTACTCGCACAGTCGCTGATCCATAGCCACCTACGGCCACCACATGTACCGCTTTGTTGGTTTGTATCTGCAAGCTATGAAAAAAACAGACCTAAGTAAGAACAGAAGGTTCCATGTCCAAATAATTGTATCCTACGTAAGATAAATGAGGAGTATGAGTATAATTGGAATGTCTTTCCAAGAAGAAACCATTGTAAATGTTGTACAGTGTTTATTGAAGAACTGTGTGAATAAAGAATATTGCATTTATTCATTTTATTCATTCTTTATTTAACCAGGTAGGTCAATTGAGAACCATTTCTCAATTCTACCCAGATTCATTCTGTTGTTGTCTCCAGAGGTGTGTATGAATGTGTGTGAGTTTCAAAAAATCCAGAAACTCTATAATGCAAGATGAGCTGTTGAATATAACATGAATTCCTTTTTATGTCGTAATTTGTATTCTGTCGTCAGTCTTACGTGACTTTATTACAGTTTTCCCAACCTCATGGAGTCCAGAGGATGTTTTATGTCATGTGATCAACTCTTCTGTCACACGTGTGTTTACGACATAGATCCTTGAGGGGTTAAGCTCTTGTCTCTGTGATTACTGCGCATGGTTTGAAACATAACATTTCAGAAGTAACCGTAGCAACCAGTACAGAGTTGTCTCACCTTATCGTATTTGCAGGCCACATCTGTCAGACTGCTGGTCTCTCCGAGCAGACTCAGGTCCAGCTCACTGGGTCCTGCAGGCGACAGGTCACAAGGTCACACAGATAAACAAACACTGCTCAGCTACAAAAGAAAAAGAAATACAGACACAACTGTGAGCCTCTGAACATGTCAGGTCAGTACTTTTTATTTTTGTACTTGGTTTATTCATTTATTTAATTTGAATGTATCTTTGCAGAGCAGTTTTTAAAGAAGTGACGGCTCTAATATGGTTTTAATCATTTTCACTTCATGTACCATCTTTACAGCAACAGCCACCAGAGGGCACCAGCATGTTTTTGATGTTGGTGGGAGAAACCGGAGTACCTGGAGGAAACCCACCCAAGCACGAAGACAAAATGCAAACTCCTGTCAGAAAGGTCTTATATCAAGCCACAGCAGTGTATTCTTTACTAAACTTTTACAAGTTGATCACTATAATTTATTTTTGCTGCCCATTTACACTTTATTTACATTTAAACTTTACTTTTATTTTTTTAAATAAGGGTCAATACAGTTGGATTATATATATGTTTTGAATGATTATTAAAGATGCCGACCATGACATCAGTGATATCCTTACTATGGAGCTCTTACTGTGTCAAAACAGTGTTAAATTTTTGTGAAGTGTAAAATAATCAATGCACAAAAGTCTCCAAATACTCTCATATCCTTAGCTACAGTCCTGCTGCGTCAGACTTGTCTGTCTGTGTTTAGATTTGTGTAAAACTAGGGGTTTATTGGCCCTGTGTTGAGTCTTACAGAAAATGTACCCATTAAATAAAAACAATATGAAGCAGATGAAAATGACAACCAATTATTTGTTATTTTGTTTTCTCAAAAATTGTGGTTAACTTGCATCTCCCCCACAACTCAGCTACTTGACTTTATAACTAATATCCCATAACCGATCCTTTAGATTTTTATTTGGTCTCTTCTTGGTGATAATACACAAACATCCTGCACTTTAAAGTTCTACCTGAGCACAAATGTCTTCAGATAAATATTTACTCCAGTCCCATCTGACTCCCAACAAATTCAAAGCAGCTGAAAGCTTCTAACACGTAGTGTCTTCATCGTGTTTCTCGGTGGAAATGGGTCGTGAATAACACTCCCCCACGGCAGATTGCGCCTCATCGCACATCCTTCTGATTAAAAAACTGGGTTACAGCTTGTACTGGAGCCAGCTTCAAACGCAGATACAGCAAGAGTCTGAGATGCACTGTGTTCAGATGCTTCGCAGTGTAGCAGGTCTGCAGAGTTGAGACTCAGCAACTTGTCACAAATGATTATGTCCCAGTGAAACGCTGCCGAGGTATGAGGTTTTAGTTGAGCAGAGGTGTTCGCTTTGCTGCCGAGGCTGGAAATGTCAGTCAGATTTAGGCTGCGGCTGCCAGTAGACTTTTACAACCCACGTACAGCAAGTACAGATGGAGAAAGACAAGAACTAAAAGCAAAACATTTGGCAAAGGAAGCTGCAGTTTCTTGTTAAACCACTTTTAATTTCTTTAAAAACAAAGAACAAATTACCAGCTAAATAATCATATGTACTGTAGCCTTTCCCAAAAAGGCACTTCATGAAGCGTCCACATAATGTCATTGTTATTTTGGAGCTAACGGTTTGCATTTATGCTTAAATCTTTTGCTTTGATAAAAAAAAAGCCTAATGCACATAAAACCAAAACCATGATAAATAAATATTATAGGAAATGTACTTAAGATTCTCAGCAATTACCCATAATTTACACTTAACATGTAAATAACGCATTGCTCTTGTCAAGTTTAAATTTACACTGGATAGGCTCTTGTGGAGCTGTACAGCCATCTTTGTGTTTTTGTTCTTTGTGCATTTCTGCAGTGTAAAATTACTCTGATGTGATTAAATCAGCTATAAACACATTTATCTCAACATTGAGACCATTACAACTAACACAGTTCAGTTATATGTGAGTGAATAAAGAGGTTTTGAAGGCGGGTTCTTTATTAACTGACTGTAGAAGTAGACCGAATGAGAGAAAAGTGTTTATTGTGATCAATTACAGCTTTATTTATCCATCCTACTTGAAAAACAAATACAAGATATTAAACTCAGTGCTGTAAACCTTGTTATACTGCTTTAATAAAACAGACCTCTCGTGTTTCTCAACTTTGTACAGCATGCTCAAATTTTGTTTTTATATACAGTATCATTTATTTTCTGTGTTATTTAAGTGGCTAGTTTTGGGGATTATGTCCATGTTTGAACTCTTGCCCTAATGGATTATGGTCAGGTCTTTGTGAACCCAGAATAGTTTGTGCACATCCCACGTCTCTGACCTAAGGCCTCACAAAGTCTATGTTGTATTGAAGTCATAGTACATTTATCAGAACAGTAACAATGTGTTTGTATTTTATTTTTGTATTATGAGCTGCATTGAGTTATTTAATAAAATATTTCCGATGAGCAGTTGGTGTGATTATTGACAAATAAATTCTAACACATCACTTGTGGCCGTGTCAAAGAGGCTCTGGTCTGATTGTCTACATCACACTCTTTCCTTAAGGACAGGTTCAGGTAATATATACAGTCTAGAGGTGCCTTGTCGAGCAGAAGAGAGCTGAAGTGTGTCTGGAAGCTTGTAGAAGGGGCCAATTTAGATGTCAATAAGAGTGTTCCATTCAGTTGTATTATGTACTTGACCTGTCAAAGGCTGACACAGTGGACACTTTGTTTTTTTATGTCTTTTTATTTTTAAACAAGGGGTGCATGTGGCAGAGGGGTTAGCACTCCTCACGCCAAGGCGGTGGTGAGTTCGAAACCCGGTCTTTCTGTGAGGAGTCTGCATGTCCTCCATGTGTTACCGTGTGTTCTCTCCAGGTACTCCGGCTTCCTCCCAACGTCCAAACACATGCATGTACAGGTTAATCGGCAACTCTGAAGTGTCCCTAGTGAATGAATGTGAGAGTGAATGGTTGTCTGTCACTGTCTGTCTCTAAATGTCAGCCCTGCGACTAACTGGCCACTGTCCAGGGTGTACCCCGCCTCAGGCCCAAAGCTGCTGGGATAGGCTCCAGTCACCCGCGACCCCTAATGGGACTAAGCGGTAGAAAATGAATGAATGAATGAATTTTTAAACAATGTGATCGAAGTGAGTGAACCATATATTTGACATGCTGTCTCAAAAATGCGGGGTTACTTGTTCTAAGAGTTTCCAAAAGTACAATGGCAGAAAGACCCTTCATTTATCAAGCTCTAGTTTAATGGACACATACAAAAATACACAAAGCACTCCCTCACAATAACAAATGTAGCCCTTTTACATTTTATAGGCAAAACAGGACCTTTGCAAACTACAAAATGGAGTCTTACAGGTGAAATAATTAAATTTACAAGCAAAGACCAGGCAGTGAAAGTCTGTCAGTCAAACCATGAAGAAGACATTAAGCGTCTCCGTAAGTCTCCTAATGGACTCTTAAGCTCCAGAGCTGTTCAGCCTGCTCTAATCACTAACCGTCCTCTGTTCAATTGGTGTGGATAACAGTCTGTCCCAAAACAATTAAGTCACTCTGTAAAGAGTCAGTGGGCTGTCATTCGGCCCTCTCCGTGTTTACTCCATGTTGTTAGTGATTATCCACAGCATCACGTTATGATGGTCTTCAGGGACTGAGCTTGACTAAACAGAGACGGGATGTGAACCTATCACTCTTTGGGCCCGATCTTATGGCTCGTGAAAAGCTTAAAGTCAGTGACGCACAGTTGATTTGCCATCTTCGCTTGGCTCAGGTGTGGACGAGCCTCCACTGTGGGCGTTCTGAGGCGGGGTCAAGGGACTGATGCATTTGCTCCTGGAGCAGGAGAGCACTGAGTCAAAGACGGACTGAGGCCTGATAACACTGAAGCAGCACACTATTTAAGATTATAATAATATAATCTCAAATATTTAAAATGTATATAAAATGTATTGATAATAAATTTTCACAAGTCTAAATAAAAATATATTTTCTGGTGCCGGAGACTTCAGTGAGTCCAGACACTAAACGCTGCGTCGGCCACAAAAAGTTTAACCTACAGTATCTGAGTTCTGACATAATACAAACACAATACTTTACTAAACTCATTTACAAAAATACAGTTTCATAAATTGACAAATAGCAGCAAGTAGCCTGAAGACAAACAACCTAATTTCAGAAACAATTGGAAGAAACTCGAGTTGATTAATAAAAATAGAATAGGCCCTAGAATAGAACCTTGGGGAACACCCTTTATAACAACCAAGTTATCCAACTGAGCGAAAAGCAATGGTTACCTTAAATTTACCTCAATAGTTACATTTACTCTAGTGGTAATTAAAGTCATGGCAGTTTAGAACACATTTAGTGGAGTCTCTAAACTAAAATCTGCAAAGTCAAAAATGTACAGTACTGCTAACTAACTAACTAGAAATATGGCCACTAAAAGACACTATCTTGCGCCTACTCATTTAAAAAAAAAAAAAAGTCTTCCAAAACACCTCCTCTTTCACTCTTGTGTTCTCTGCCACTTTGTAAAAAGCCTGACTGTTCCACCTCCGGATCATTGCACTAGTCAAACGACTGCTAATCATCTTTTATATAACAGATAACACATCCTCATCGCATCACTCCATCTGAAGATCAGAGGCTGCTTCTAACCTCGTAGTCATTTCAGTGTTTCTGTCTGAGCTTCTGTCTGACTGTGTGGTATCCAGGGACCAGGTGTGCAGACTTTCGGGTGCTTTCTCGTGTTTGTGTGGAGAGATTTGGAGAAGCCAACATCAACATCATAAGTAAGTGTTTCCATAAACCTCCTCAGGCTGTTTCTATGGTGACTCCTATTTTGGTTCCTGAAGAAGTGCCTCTAAGCTTCTGTTACATATTGTTGCATCAGAAAGTTTTTGAAACTGATGTAGAAGAAGCGGCATACACAATGTCAATGTCAATGTCAATGCCAATTGTATTTATATAGCAATTTCCAAAAATATCAACGCTGCAGTAAGTACTTTACAGGAGTGTTCAAAAAACACACCACAATTATAGGCCAAAGAGATTGAAAATTAAAATTTAAAGAAACAAAATCCATAGCTTTAAAAAATAAACTTGTAATAAAATACAAAAAGAAACCAGACCATGAAATGGACACTAGACAGAACATCCACAGAAAAACAGACGTCTTAGATGACACACACACGCACGATCGCACCTGGACTTCAGCCTCATCTTTGGTGTGAACAATAATCTTTGGTTGATGACCGGAAAATCTTGTTTCACATATTCTTCCAATTAAAGTTCAGATATATAGGAACTCCATACCATGTATCACACCTAAACAGGTGTCTGTACAATTAAAATTCCAACTCTATACAGTTGTTGTGGCCAGCCAGTATAAAGACTGTAAAATTGGAGTGATATGGTCCCTACAGACTTTCAGAAATCTTGCTGCTGCGTATCTAATATTGCTGTAGACATGAGCTGTTTGATTAATCTACATGAGTTACAGTAATCTAATCTAGGTAATGAAGGCATGTATAATTTTTCAAGGTAATAAAGATAGAGGTGATACTTTTGCTAGAGAGTGATTTTAAGAGCAGTGTTTCCACAGGACACCCTCCAGGGCAACTAAGAGGGCAATTTGAATTTACTAAACATCTGATCAAAACTAAATATTAGTCTTTATATAAAACAATTGCATTACATGAAAGATACCGGCTTTACTCCACATTGACCAATCAACCCTTCCATTTAAGATTTGTTTATTGTGCCATAAAGGTGCTAGAGGTGATTTAAAGAAGTCTCAGTGGCTTGCTTTATGTAATTTTAAACTGCAGTAATTATAGGATGATGGTATTTTTGTAATGGTGATTTAACTCCATATAAACTTGACCATGGAGAATTACCACCACTTTTTTAGTCTCCACCCTAAACCAACTGGGTTTTTCCAGCGTTTTCAAATCAGGTAACCATGCTTTAAACTGCTTTACATTATAGCCTAATAATCTCTTTTTTTTTAGGCTGAGAAAAAATTCAAAAAACTTTATGGCCACAAAACAAAACCAGAAAGAAACAGGAAAAACCAAAGTTTCTAGTTTAAAGTAGAGTCTTTACTATTCCAAGGAATGTGGGATAAAAAACAGGTGCTATCCTATTAATAGAATTGATTTTACCGCATTGTGAAAGGTGAATTATTTGTCTGTTTTCATTTGATCTAATAGTGGACTCATATTTGCTTTAACCGTGTTATTATAATCAGGAGTATTTTGTTTACCAGATACTTGATGCCCTTTGGCGACCAATGACATTTCCAGGATTTGAACAAATTGGAAGGACAATAACCTGACATGGCCATTGCCTTAGACTAATAATGTGACTTTTGCAGTAAAAATCAATTAATGCACTGTACTCTGCCCATATTTCTTTGTTTTATATTTATTTTTTTATTTATTCTTAAACCATATTTACTCTAAGAAAGAAAAACTACAAATAAACAATATAAGGAGACCCTTAGGGAACACTGCTTTTAATAACTAACAGGTGTATGTTTGTAAAAGCTGACCTTGTTGTTCTAGATGGCCATAAGTGTGGAATAAAGGGTATTTCTATTGTATATAAAATTATGAAAACATATTTTTGGTAATCCAATTGCAGTTGTCACCTTTTTTTTTTAAATCCCAGCCTTAATCTGAATACGTTCATTAGGTTCTTTAATGAGTGTGTCCTTCAGTACTTCCTGGTTGTTCTCATCGGTTCATATTACAAGGTACAGTATAAATGTTTTTACATCCTGTGTGAAACCACATTTACCCTAAAACCCATGCTTGATATAAAAAGTATGCATTTGTCTGTTTTCTGTGTTGAAACTAGAGGAACTATCGAAGCACAGCTTACTTCCTGCTGTGAAGTGTTATATACTGACTATCTCACACTATCAACCACTTTTGCATCATGCACTTGTGTTGATATATACTTTCATAAACATTCCCAGGCACCATCTTCACGCACAAGCAGGCCTAGTCTCACACACGTATCTTGTAGCCACATGTAGCTCCTCTAAACCTAAAGCATTAAATTAGGACACCAAAGACCATACTCACATACCAGGACATTGCACCATAAAAGGCATTTAAAGCACTTATTATTCATTGATATACGCACGCACACACACACACACACACACACACACACACACACACACACACACACACACGCACACACACACACACACACACACACACACACACACATGGTCCAATCCAATCAGATGGAGCTGTTATAGTTTTTTTTTTGCAAAACTAACTGAATGTAATACTAAATGGTATTTAAATCTACACTATATATTTATATATAATTGCCAATTTCTGCCACACTTTGAGAGCATATGCAGATGCTTATAGCTCAATCAAGATGTCAAACTGGATTCTATCTTTGAGTTTACATGTGCAAGAGAAAGATATTGATAAAAACTATTGAGTCGATGAAGATACATTCATGTGCTGTTGGTATTTTATAGCATTCAGCCTTTGTTAAAAACAGAAAAGAAGCTAACATTATGCCTGACTTGTTTGTAGTGGTAAATGCTAATAAACCGGGCAACTATACAATAAAATAATCACGTCTTTAATATTTTATTCATTTACGACTAGTCGCCTTCTGAGTAAATAGAACACTAATGTAAGAAAGTATTAAAAACACATTCTTTACTAATGCCCTTTTTACACATCCACTGAGATCCGGACTGTGCCACTACCCGTGTGGCCTGAAAGTGCCAAACACCCCCTGTTTGTCAGTAGATGCTCCGGGGTGAGATGTGCGTCTCAAAAAGGCTCAGTCTGTTGAACCAGAATCACTTTATTTTGGTTAAGTTGCACATGTTTGAATTCTTATGCCATCAGGTAGCGCGTTAATCATCAGCCCCTGCAGAAAGTGGTTTGACAAACCGTTAGCTATGGGAGATCTTTATTCCCCAACTTCAGTAAAACCACCCAGAATAATAATGACATGTACAAACATTAGGTGGAAATAACCCTTATTACAGTCACTGGAGGCAAGGTGGGTTAAGTAACTGTGCCCAAGGACACAACAACAGTATGAACTGTAAGTAATGGGAAAATGGATCTAAACAAGTTGAAAGAGTAACTTTCTAGCACTGAGCTGCTGCGCCCCTTTTATTTTTATTCTTAAATTGTTCTAGGACCCAGGCCCTATCATACCTTGGTTATATACATCCCGTCGGCTGTGTGAATGGGTGTATGTCTAGACGGTGAAGCTATCTGTATCTGTATCTGTATCTGTATCTGTATCTGTATCTGTACCTGTTTGTCAGTAGATGCTCCGGGGTGAGATGTGCGTCTGGAGCTAAAGGCTCATTCTCTCTGCAGCTGTTTGTACTTCACTTTCCACTGTTTGGTTAAGTTGCACATGTCTGAATAACTTTAGTTTTAATATTAGCGCATTAATCATCAGTGACTGCAAAGGAGTGGTTTGTTAGCACCGTGTTAGCTCGGTTAAAGCTAATTGAGCAGTTCTTCCTTTCCCCAACTTTTCAGTAAAATCACCCAGAATAATAATGACATGTACAAACATTAGGTGGAAATAACCCTTATTACATCTGGGTATAATTTTTGAAAATGGCTTAAGTAACTGTGCTTTCTAAGGAGCACATGAATGCATCATAAGTAATGAAAATGGATCTAAACAAGGTAACTTTCTAGCACTAAACACTGCTTTCTCAAGTGCTTAGTCCAACCATTGTCCATCAATAAATTGCATTATCAAGGTGTGTTAGTTAAATTTGAATTACAACCATCCCAAGGGTCTGAAGGTCAGAACAAGTTGTTGTTGAGTCGTTAACTGAGAACTATCTGTGAGTGATGTTTGCTGTAACACATGATTCAGTCTCCTGACTCCCGCTGGGCTCGCCCCGCGGTCACTTACCGGCAGCAGGCTCTTTGGAGGCAAACAGCTTGTTGTCCAAAGTCATACTGATGTCACAGAAGACCTCGTCCTCATCTCGGTCTGCATCCAGCTGAGAAAGAAAACATGAATGAAGAAACATTAGAGGTACAGATAGTTTACTTTGAGAAGCAGAGAAAGTGTTTTGAAGAATCATTTTGTACTTTAAGTATACAGTATAAAAGCACTAAAACTGTCAAACAACATGCTCTAATCACATGGACAGGTGCCACATAGAACAGTTTGGTACAAGAGGCATTTCATGGTCTGTCAAAATTATAACCAACACTTAATTTAGCAACCAACTAAGTGGTTACTACAACTTAGTAACCACTAACAACAACAACTCCTACTAACTCCAGTCTCTATTAAAGCACTTCAATCACATAGAAACATAGAACAGACCAACTAAGTGGTTCAGAAAAAACAACTTTTTTTTTTTGATTTTCTGACAGAATTCGCACTTGTGTGCAACAATGAATGCTAGCTTTTCTTTTCTTTTGCTTTTCTTCAAGCAGCGTCTCATTGTCTGTGAAAAAGAAGAATCCCGACCAATGTTCCCGTTTCTTTACTGTCTTGTTTAGTTTATCAATGGGTATTCGGTCTGATTTCACATTATTTATGAGCTGATTCCTTAATCAAACCCACCCTATGGACAATGTAAAGGAAACACAAACCAGTTAAACCAGGATCCACTCAGCACTGTGTGGATGTGACCCATAATGGATTTGGTAGGAAAAAATAAAATAAATGCTCTTTAGTGACTCTGAAACAGCAATAAGTTCAATTAAGTTCTTCATTCAACATCTCTTTAGTCAGATTTGTTCCGGATGTGTCCTTTTGTAAAGATTTGTCTGAAAATGAACTGTTAATTAAAGTCATTAAGTGGAAAGTATCAAGAGATTTGGAAAAAATCTGGTTTCATTCAGTTTGCAGCCCCTATTACTACTTTTCCTCCTCTTCAATAGGAAAGGCAAAATTAAGCAAATAAATCCCCTGATGGTAGTCATAACCAGGGATCCAACACAAAATAAAATCACAAAACACAATTTTGTTCCTCTTCAGACTTTGAATTTAATCTGCCTTCACTACATGTGACCACCACGACTCCATTTTAGTCCATTTTAGATCGATTCTCACAGTGCTTTATATTCATATTTAAAACTAAAACTGAAACTACTTGCACTTCTCTCATCACGCTGAGATTAGGCTCGTGTAAAAGCCACTGAACAATTTAAATACACAGTGAGCTCTCGTTGCGTAATTTTTCTTTATACAAACCCAATTCCCCAAAAGTTGGGACACTGTACAAATTGTGAAAAAAATAAAATAATGCAATGACGTGAAAGTTTCAAATTTTAATATTTTATTTAAAATACAACAGAGATGACATATCAAATGTTGAAAGTAAGACATTTTGAAATTTCATGCCAAATATTGGATCATTTTGGATTTCATGAGAGCTACACATTCCAAAAAAGTTGGGACAGGTAGCAATAAGAAAAGTTAAATGTACATATAAGGAACAGCTGGAGGACCAATTTGCAAATTATCAGGTTAATTATAAAAACATGCTTGGGTATCTGTGCCTCTCAGAGTGCCAGTGTCTCTCAGAAGTCAAGATGGGCATGTTTCTCAGAGAAAAATTGTAAAGAGTTTGAAGTTATCATCATCTACAGTGCATAATATCCAAAGATTCAAAGAATCTGGAACAATCTCTGGGCGTAAGGGTCAAGGCCAGAAAATCAGACTGGATGCCCGTGATCTTCGGGCCCTTACATCACAAACAGGAATGCTGCTGTAATAGAAATCACAACATGGGCTCAGGAATACTTCCAGAAAACACTGTTGGTGAACACAATCCACCAGTCATTCGCTGTAGCCAACTAAACCTCTATAGGTCAAAAAAGAAGCCATATCTAAACATGATCCAGAAGCACAGGTGTTTTCTCTGGAGCCAAGACTCATTTAAAATGGACTGTGACAAAGTAAAAAACTGTTCTGTGGTCAGACAAATCAAAATTTGAAGTTCTTTTTGGAAAACTGAGACGCCATGTCATCCGGACTAAAGAGGACAAGGACAACCCAAGTTTTCATCAGCGCTCAGTTCAGAAGCCTGTATCTCTGATGATAGTGGGATTTGCATGAGTGAGTGTGGCATGGGCAGCTTACACATCTGGAAAGGCACCATCAAAGCTGAAAGGTAAATCCAAGTTCTAGAACAACATATGCTCCCATCCAGACGTCGTCTCTTTCAGGGAAGACCTTGTATTTTCCAACATGACAATGACCACAAACTGCATCAACATCATGGCTGCAGAAGAAAGATCCGGTTCTGAAATGGCCAAATCATTCACTCACAGAAAACATAGAAGACCTAAGACAGTTGAGCAACTAGAAGCCTGTATTAGACAAGAATGGGACAACATTCCTAAACTTGAGCAACTTGTCTCCTCCGTCCCAGACGTTTACAGACTGTAACAGTTTCAACATTTGATATGTCATCTATGTTGTATTCTGAATAAAATATTGAAATTTGAAACTTCCACATCATTGCATTCTGTTTTTATTCACAATTTGGAATCGGGTTTGTACTATATCAGATGTTAAACTTTAGAGCTGTATTACCTGAAAACTTCTTCCAAAACAACTTTCTGCTTTTAATGGTTAGACAAGGTGGTTATCTTAAGTAAAGCAGGAAGACCACACACACCTCAAACCCGCCTCTTCCTGTAGGCCTTTAAATAGCATCTGGTGTTTTTCTTTCATTGTTCTCATCTTTTGTGCCCCATCCTCTTTTCACTGTCTGTTAAGTACAGCTCATCCTCCTTAAGAAAGCCACATACAATGAATCTTATGATAAAAAAGTAAAACTGAACTAATTCCTCACCACCATTCTCAGTTTAGAACTTACCTCAAACATTTAGACTTTTAGCTTCTGAATTTCAGCGTAAGACTGATGCTATCCTGCAGCTATCTCTACCTACATCGTGTCAATCCAATACACCATTTTCCTGTGTAAACAAACAGCCAGTGCTGAAATATAGACCTATTGGCCTAACCTTACAAGACAGACAGTCTGCTCCAGTGTATTATCTGGGTGGGCTTCTATAGAACATGTTTGCAAATAGCAAACTTTTCTCTTACTCTAAGAAAGAAAAACTACAAATAAACAATATAAGGAGACCCTTGGGGAACACTGCTTTTAATAACTAACAGGTGTATGTTTACTTTAAATCAATAATTGGAGGTGATTTATTTATTTTTTTTATTTTTTTATTTATTTATTGAATGTTTCCAAACCTAAGCCAACAGCCAATTAAAGTACAGAACAGTTCAGTTTGGGAAATTCCAAAAGAAGTCCAAAACACCAAAAAACAGGCCATACCCAAGCCTCTCCCATGGTACCTCTAAAATGGTCGTCGTCATACAGTAATATACAGCGAAATACAGCGATATACCTCCGTCCACCAGAGGGCAGGCTCCAAAAGCGGAAATATAAGGAGAAACCCAATGGCGACTTTACAAGAGTAAAACTCATGTTTACAGCCTGGTACAAAAGATGGCTCTGGACTCTAGAGCTAAGTTTTTACTACATGACAACTCTGTTCGTTTATGCTATCTGAAAACTATTGTTTTACTATGGAGTAAAAGCCGAAAAGCCCGGATGTAACGACCATTCATAATGACAATATTGGTGAATAGGGGACCAATGGGCGGATATCGTCCATATTTATACAATCTATGGCCATAGCCCAGAAACTAACACAGACTCTTCTACAAAATGCAGTCTGAAAATTGGCTGACAGAGACTTCCAACTTCAGTGCAACAATACTAAATCAATTCCCATATTAGAGCTGATTACTGTTTGGAATTAAATACCAGCTCTGTCTTTTCAGTTGCTGTTTGTCTTCTACCTTGTGGCTGGATTTGAATAAAAACTGTGCAAACATATAAATGTCTTTCTACAACGTGAGAAACTGTATTTCCTCTTCCATTCCTGAATATACTGCTGCAGTGTCAAACCAAAGTAATTACAAAGTCCAAAGTCACGACCCAAACGAGCGGCGTGTCGCAGACTCTCAGCGGTGTTAAAGCAGCGTAGAATCAGAAATGAGATTCATTAGAACATCAGACGGTAGAGACGAGGCAGCTGCTGAGGTCGTTTTCTGTTCAGGCCACAGCGGATGTTCTAATAACACTGGATTAATTAGAGTCTCCACAACAGCAGACGACCTTTCACTGCGCGCACATCTTTTCAAATGCACTGTGAAAATGTGCTCTGAGTGAAGTGACTGAAGAAGTGTCCTTTGTTTAATCTGCTTTTGGTTATATCTGTGGACAGATTTGCCCACCTTATTGTAATAAACAATTACAAAAGGAATATAAAAAAGGTATTTCCTCAACATCTGTGGCTACCAAAGAAAAACAATTAGTCCTTCAAATAGCCGTGATCCAAAGTTGTTACTTACTTTAGTTTTTTAGAGGATGAAAGTTCCAATGTATAAATATATCATCACATTACTATTGCTTTTATTGCTTACAATTTTACATGCATTTTGAATAAAATTATATAAACATCACCAACAAGTGCCATCACAACTTTCCTGCTGCTTCTGGTGTTTATAATAATCTTTGGAAACTGTTCATACATGACGCCCACCTGGAGGATTTACTAGACCAGCAAGATATCCTCCGGTTGATGGAAAATGGAGTATATGGTGTTAATAGTTGCTCATAATAATAAATAGTCCAGATAGAGTTGGGGTGATTACATATTATTCCATTAAAACTTTTTTTTGGTGTGAATAGTCACATTTTTGTTTTGTTAAGATAAAACTTTGGCACTGTCAGAAAGTGATCTTGAAGTCTAAGTAAAGGTCTAAACAGGCCCAGAAGTCCAGAAGTTGTTGTCCACTGCTGAAAACATCAGGATGCCATGTCAGGACACTCTCCACAGAGCAGCAGCAGCCGTAGCACCACACCTGCTCATTTAGTTTGTTTCTTTTGAGAACTTTAGAGAATGTACAGCTGCTCAGGTTCTACTCACACCTGAAGGTAAAAAATATCTGACAAAAAACAGAAGCACCAGAGTCTTCCTCTTGGGTTTCCATGACAAATCCTTCAAAATACTGACAGTATGTCAGTATTAGTTGTTAGTGTTTGTTCCCAGGAAACAGGAAACACTGAGCGACTATCAGGAACAGTCTCAGAGCTACGTGTCTGGATTCACAAAATGCTAACTCTAAAACACATTCCTCTTTTCTCTCAGAGGCTCAACATAATCCATTTATATACAAAGAACACATCTTACCCTCTTCAGAGTCAATTTATTTCTCAAGCACAGCCAACTCCACTTTTGTCTCACTGCTTTAGCGTCAGATGCACACACAACGGGAAATGTATTTTATTGTGCCATTAAAGTTTCAGAAATAAGAAGTAGAAGCAGTGGAAGGTCTTGTCTTCCAAATGCACCAGACCCATATTTCAAAAAGCTCTGAGAATCTAATTTGTGGGACTTTAATTTCCATTCTTTTCCTTCCAGCTGTGTTATAGTTTGAAATTGGATTAAACATTGTGGCTAAATTTAGCAGTGTATTATCTTATCTCATATTTTACGTTAAAATAACGGCCTGAAGATAAATTTGCTCAATCAAAAACAGCCATTGCTATAGACATAAATTATACATTTAAATACAGCAACCTTCATTTAGATTAAATAAAAAGAGACAGATTAAAGAAGATCCTTTCATTATAATTTACCCAGGAGCTGTACAGTCTATATTTCTGAGAATGGTTCATATTTCGGTCTTTCCATGTCCATGAAAAAGGCCTTTCACACAAACCCTACCAGATCCTATCATATCATATTTGATCATATCATAAAAGTTCAAGTTCAAAGTTTCTTTATTGTCCCTCTTGGGGAAATTAATCTTGCAGCATCATGCTTCTTAAAACATACAACAAGGACACATCAACAACAACCCAAGAGCAGGATCAACAATGGAAATCACTAAAACCCCAAAGATAAAAAAGTGCAAAATGGAATTAAAAACATGGACAAACAGTGTGCAAACAAGCAGTTATTTTTGTGCAAATGATTACAAAGTGCTATAGTGCCATTTAAGTGCCTCATAGCTGTTGGTAAAAACAACATGTTCAAACTTTTTGTCCTACAGCCCAGAGCTGTGTAGAGAGGGCAGCAGCTCAAACTCCCTTCTGAGAGGATGGTCTAGGGAGTGCGCTATAGCACCAGCCTTCCTCTGCACCTGTCTGCTGTAAATGTCCCCCAGCTGAGCCTGACTCCTCCCTGAAATCTTACAGACCACTTTAACCAGACTATCCAGTCTGTTTTTGTTGGTCAGGGAGAGGCTTCCAAACACAAGGATAAAACTGATTCAATAAAAGCACAATAAAACATAATTTCACTGGAGACTTTAAAACTGTTCATCTTCCTCAGGAAGTACAATCAATGTTGGACTTTTTTAGAAACAGCATCCACCCAAGGCTAAAAACACAGTTTGTTGTCCAGAATGACTCCAAGGTATATAGCTGTCGACCAGGTCAAAGTCTGTGTTCTTGATGACAGTAACAGCGGGGCAAGGGGGTGATTTGCGGAAGTCTATTTTAATTTCCTTTGTTTTTAACACATTCATATGTAAAGATGAACACCACTGAACAAAGTCATTAAGGACTGGCCCATGGCCCTGTTCATCCCCTCTGAGCAGGCTGATGATAACAGGGTCATCTGTCTATCCTTGTACACACTGCGACACTGGTTTGTGTACAGAAGAGGGGAGAGACAGCAGCCTTGGGGGGAACCAGTAGAGGCATAAAGCACTTCACTGTCCAGTTTTTCCGACAATAACAAATATTTGTCACAGGCTATCCTTTGTTATACAGTATATGTATTATCTTTTATCCACATATTTTCGCCACAACTGGTTGTCCTTTTATGGAACCAGCTAAAACAGCCTTGTGTGAAATACTTTTGAGACAAAATGTTGTCTGTTTCTCCACTTCTTTTCTTAATTAGCTTACATTTTTTATTTCTTTATTATTCCTGTGGGGAAATTTACCACCAGCATGTTTTATGATGTTGGATAAGGGTTAGTTACTTAGTTGCTGCTTAAACAGGTTTGCTGTCTCACTAAATTAAACTGTAATTTGCATGTGTCCATTTTATTGGAGCACCATTTGAGCAATTTCTGACATTTCAGACGAACACCACATTCATATCAAGAATAAATGACACTGGACTGCCAGCCCATTAGCTGTTCTTTACTTTGGCCACCTGACAGCGACCTTTGGCAGCGTGTGGTCATTACATGTGGCTGGAGGCTGGAGGCTGCAGTCTTAGTGGAACTCACCAGAAAAATATAGAAATGAGAAATATCCCCCATAATACAAGGCTGCCCACTGCAATTTACTGAACAACTGTCACCAGAAACACATTCTGGTATTTGTGTTGTCTGGTATATGGGAAAAACTGTCACCAAAACGAATACACATGCACATACCAATTATTTACTTTACCAATTATAAAAACCTTGGCTCTGTCTCTGGAGAGATACAGAGAACCAACTTTAGACACGTTTGTTGTTTGTTGTAAACCTGTGACGTGTGACAACAGGAGTCAGGCAGGTACTGGGTTTCCCATCAGGGAATTCTCAATTACATTGATCTATTTCCGAAAATGACAGGCAGCTTCAATCAAGATCACAACAAACAATTAGCTTCCCAAACTCAATTTCCTCTGTGTTTGTGCAGGTAGAGTTTTAGGCTGAGTCACTCTATAAAACTTAAATAAAGCTTTGTTATTACATCCAAGGACCAAAGGATCAGTTTTTTAACAAGAAATCGCAAGTGGAATCAGAGCTGGATCTTTATAGACACATTCATAGGTAAAAAATAAGACCCCCCAAGACTAAGACAATGGTATATTAAATTACATGACATGCAACACAACTCTTGTTTTTTTCATCAGCAGATGGAGCACAAACGCTAAAAGTGTATTTTATAGCCCTCGAGCTCTACGTAAGTGTATATTTACATTACTTAATCACAAGATCATTTCCACATTCATGGCCATCAAAGGTCATTGCAATCTCACTCTTAGTTGTTAGTGTCACTATCTACAGGCTGTAGCTCCCATTGTTATGATGACTTTTATAGTAGCTCCATAACCTCTGTCATGTCTATTATAAATACCAACAGGACAGATTAAACAGCCTCTAAATGTAAATTAATAACCATACAATCAGAGAAACAAATCATTGCATAAAGCCCGCCCCATTTTTGATAAACCGTTCCAATTGGTCCAACGGGATTCCTACTGAGTGAAAACATTTTGTCCCATTCCACAAAGAGAGGGGCTGTTGTTTGTGAGTGAGTGAGTATTAATGTCACAATCATCATGATCACAGTGACATTTATTATGAAAAATCTTGACACAAACTCCACATCCTGAATCGACGCACCATTAATGTAAGAAATAACGTCAGTCATATTGTATTGTATTAGAGTTGACAGCTTTGTTTGACAAACTAATGACTCACTGTGACTGCTCTGCCATAACTTTCCTCTTAGGAATCTGACATTTCAAACAAAAGCCTGTGGAAATGATCTTGTGATTACGTAATGTAAATATACACATAGAGCTTGAGGGCTCTACGAGAATACATAAAGGCTGTCACTTCTTTGTCTTCTTGCTCCATCTGCTAATGGTTAAAAAACAATGGTTGTGTTGCAAACCAATTTAAAGTTATTGTAATCATTAGTCAAGAAACCGTTGTGTGTCTGGGCAAGATAAAATACTTTCAGTTGTCATATGTACAGTTAACAATAACTGTTTAATAGAATAACTGAATTTACCTGCATAAAACTGAAACGCTCCCTCACCGTGTTTATTCCTGACGCAGGGCACCAGCAGGAGACCTGTCCCTGGGGTCCTCAGAGTCCCAGAGGATTCATATGGGACTAACATGTCACAGATGTACTTTCGTGCTGAGCCTTGGAAAGCCTTACACACCAACAGAGCTGCTTTAAACTCTGAGAGACAGGAAGCGTAAAGACCTGAGGACAGGACTAATATGGTCAAACTTGTTGGTCCTAGTCAGGACTCGAGCAGCAGCGATCTGTATAAAACAGGGATCATTAGTGAAGATGGTTGGCTCCTGCTAAATCACAATTTAAAGTCATCTCACAAATCAGACCTGCTTCTCAAAAACCTATTTTAGTGGTGGACTATTGACGCTCCAACAGGACACTTGTGTTTTCATGGCCACAGAGCTCAGCTGAGGAGTTGATGTGACAGAAAGTGAGGAAACAGGACAGAAAAATGTGAGAATTGGGAAAATTGGCTCACCCTGTTATACTGACTTAGAGTAGATACAACAAAATATTCCCCTGTGCAATAACGTTCTCAAATATTGGGTACCACCTGGTCTCAGGAAAACGGCAGTAAAGCCCGAGACTCTAGGTATACATATTCAAGAACAGCTATTTTTTTTAACTGTAAAATTATGTCCAAATATAAACACTATATTTATACAATCATAGCAGTTTCTTGAAAATAAGTCCGGTTTGGACGGCGTCAAGCACGATTCTATTTAAATCTGAAAATGAGCAGTACATCTTCAGTATAGTGAACAAAGTGTAAAATGACATAAGATGGACTATAATTACATCCTTCTGCCTGTTAAACAATAAGAGCATCCAGCAGGACTAATGCTTGGTTATTTCCCAGTGGAGTTGTCTAAAAGCTGAATTAAGAGAGCTTTGTGTCGCACGTTGAATGTACACATGAACTAAAGATCCTCAAACCCTTTAACCCTGTTCACAAAGTCAGATCAGGTGAAAACTGCTGAACAAACCTGAGAACTAATCTTGTACGCTACCTTATGTGCATCTGTCTTGATAACTTTGTGCTGGCCTTCAGCGTGAGGTACGTTAAGTGAGTGTTAAATGTTAATGAACCCGACTTAACAGAGTTTGTTGTTCATCAGTTTGTTGTTCATCAGTGGTGTCTTAAGTCCTACACACTTTAAACAAACAGCTGAAGCCAGGCAGGTACTCTGATCTGAACTGAGCAATTTACTGATACAGCCAACAATTGTAACTAAAATTAATACTTTTATCCACTATTGAAATTTCCATCACACATGTTCTTATCAGCTAATTACCCTAGATGCTGTCAGCCCTAAGGCTCACAATACTTCTACAATAGTTCTATTGACCACACATAACGAGAATCTAAAGTGAGATTTTGAAATGTTCACAAGCAAAGAGGTTTGTTTGTTTTCTACCACTTTCATCCACACAGGGTTGTGGAGTCTATCCCAGCTGCTTTCACTGCTACACCTTTGGACGACGGGATTCACAGCAGACTCTAGCACAAACAGAAAGGCCATGTGTCGGCCAGCCTTGGGATTGAACCCACAACCTTCTTGGTGTTAGGCAGCAGCACTATGTTTTTAGATGGATTTTGTTTAAATCCAAAGAAAGATATGTATTGTATTCAGGAACTTTTAAACCAACAACAATCATTATAACCGACCCGCTTTTACGGGTGTTTTCTCCCAATATTAATTTTAAACATATGTCTCATATTATGTAGATCAGGGGTGCTCAACGTCGATCGCGAACTACCGGTCGCAAGGTAGTTTTGGTAGATTGCATGACATAAAAAAAAAAAGCCAATTATCCATCCAATCTCTTGATTGATATCCAGGGCAGCCAGTCAGATGAAATCTGAATTTTTCTGACGCTTAGGTCACTGCGCATGCGCAAACAACGGCGACTAAGTGCAACAAAACTAACGCTTTAGCGACTTACCTCCAACTTTTAAACCTCGTTTTTTTCTCTTAAACCTAAGAACGGGTATAAAAATGAGTGAGGGAGCTGGACCACGTAAGAAGACAAAAACCTATTGCTTTCATACGGAATGAGAGGAGGACTTTTTTCCATGACATTTTTGAAGTGCGTCGTTTGCCTCGTCTGTCAGCAGCTACTGTCCAGACTATGCATCTCTGGCTGATTCAATTCAGTGCAAGTCATCAGCGTAAACTCAGGTAATGACAAAAATTTAAGATAGTGCAGTATTACGGTTTGCAAGGTACATCAACATACATTGTACATATAAAGAATCCTCAATATATTTGTAAATAAATATATGTTTTGCATTTTTGTAGTGGGTAGATCATTTTGACTTGGTCATTTTATAAGTATTTTCGCGTGCTGAAAAAGGTTGAGCACCACTGATGTAGAGGGACAATTTTGTCTTCTCATTGTCCTGTACAAACATGAGTTATTTTGACATTTAGTTTTCTGAAATACCTAGGGTATAAACAAACACCATATTTCAAATCCACTGAATGAAAAGATGACAAATGTTGATCTTTAGAAAAACTACCCAATGTTCAGATTAGTTTTTCTTTGAAAATATCAAACCTTGCTGTTGTCTCTGAAAGCTGTGGAGCAGAGACACACTAACTGGACACACACTGAGACAAACTGAGGTCTCTCCATTTGGTGAAATTTGGCAAAGCACAGATAAAGTGTTGACAGCACTTTTATCAGGAGCCACTCGGTCGATAGGCCTTGCTTTATTGCTGTTAAATGTCTTCCCTCTTCAAAGGCACAGAGAATGTTTGCCGTTGAGACTTGACAAAGTGTTTTTAATGTTCTGGATCAACTTTCTTCAGATACACACAGACAGATTCAAAACAGTGAAGGCAGCATGTCATGAGATTTATTTTAGTGTTAAATCTAGAAAAAGTAAATCAGAGCAACCACACCGCAAACATGGTATTTGTGAATATTCTTTTCCAGTATAACGTGCACTAGCCTTGGACTGGTGTCTACATCTGATTAATTACATTGTAAAAGTATCTTAAAGATGGATGTAAAACAAATTTGACTATGTTGAATATCTATATGTTATATTATTATGTCTATATATCTATCTATATCTATATGTTGAAAACCTTATAACTACAAGAAAACAGGCGGACGGGGTGTTGTCATGGAAACAGAGTCTCATGACCATCACAGGAGGTTTTTATAAATGTCACTTTGGGGCTTTGTGAGTTCACATCCAGGGCAAGGCTGTTGAAAGAACTCAGAAGAATATTTTAGAGGTTGGTGACACCTGTGTTGATTAATAAAAAGACAGCGTAGACGTCTGTGAGTTTAAAAGAAGAAAGAAAAAAAGAAAGAGTGAAGTGAGGCTGTGGAGTCTCTTTGAGTCTTCATTAGTGTAACACCTCTGGGAGAACTCAGAGTCTGCAGAAGACTTCATATTCAAGTCATTTATAAATCTGTATAAGAATGAAAATTAATCCAGACTCTAGTTTGTTTGTCCTGTCACACTGTTTTCACTTTGGACAATGTCATTCAATAAACCAAGTAGATTATCATTAGAGATAAATTGAAAGAATACATGATTTATAAAATATATGACTAGAGTAAGTAGAGTAGACCCAAAAAAAAGGAGGCATTTCTTTGAGTTGATTTCTGTCTCTGACTTTGACGTGTCTCTGGAAATAAGTCAAACCCGTGTGATTGTCACTGAAGCAAATACAGCTGCTGTCGAACGAACTTTAAATAAACCAAGTAGATTATCATTAGAGATAAATTGAAAGAATACATGACAGAAATATAACTATAAAAGTGAATGAGCCTTATGTTGTACAGACTGAAGTGTGACCCAAAAACTTTAAAAGAACCTGAAACATGACAGAGAAATATAACTAGAGCCGAGAAAACAAACAGAAGCAACACTGAGGACCAGCCAAGAGCGAGCAGCAGGGAGCGATCGAGAAGCATCAAGCAACAAAGAGAATATTTTGGCAGGAAAAAGTGTATAAATAATGTCACTGCAGAGACCCACAGTCAATTAAATTCACCGAAACTGGAGTCTCAACAGAAAACCAAAAGTATGAGTCGAGAAAGTGCTTCAAAACAGGAGCCACCATCTTCTGCTCAGAGTAAAGAGAGGAGTTGTTTCTCGCAGCTGAGACAGATATACCACCAGGAACTTTCCCTGCCGGAGCGAGGACTTTCTGTGAACGGAGCCGCTCTATTATCACCTGAGTCTCACTGACAGTAACTTTAAGGCTCGGCAGAACGACAGGTGATAAACAATCTGAGCTCAGCCTTCATCCAGAACACAATCAGGAGAGAAATACACCTACAGTGAACATGTACTTCCACCTGTCACTGACTCAACGACTCATTGGTGGTAGGCAAATCCTTTTATGGTTTTGTTAGTCATTGGTTGATGTAGGCCAACCACATTAGGGTAGGTTTTTTTCAAACATAAAGCGGGACACATACATTTTACCACCAATTTAACGACAGTATCTTAACAAATGAAAGGTTATGTCGCAGAAAATCAGTACTATGACAGTAAACAATTAAAAACCATGAACTGATTGCACTGATTTAGCGTTTAAACAGTTTTACAAACAGTCTACAAAACACAGCATATTCATGACCCAGTACTTTTCTCAGACAGTACGCTGGAGAATGATAGCAATAGCCTCACGCTTAAAAACAATTATTACTGGGGCTACAGACCTGAGGGACACTATTTTTTAATTGGTTAATATTGCCACTGCTATGTTAACTCTGTGATTGACATTCAGACAGAAAAGTTGTATAACATCTGAACATGTTCCTGCCTGGTCTCAATCCATGTTCATCATGTAGATTTTCTTCCACTTTTCCTTCTTTAAAAAACTTGTATGTATTTCTCCAGACAGTGTCCTTTGACCAAACTACTGGCTCAGATCTGTGGATGGCCTCAGGTTAATATTTTTTCCTCCTGAGGCCCCGTTAGGTCAGTTCAGAAACTAAAAAACAGAAAAAAACAACAAGAGTTTGGTCGGTAGATAACAGTAGCCTTCAGTAAGACACCTAATAGTCCCCAAGATCTAAGCTGGAGGAGGAGACAGGTAGGTGTGATGTGTCTATGCAGCAAAATGGATAAGTTAGTGATGCTGACTGACAACACAGAGAATAAAGAGTGAGGCATTTTAGAATGAGGTTAATAGCATTGCTAACCACAGATAATATAGCTAACTCCAGATGCTAGCACTGCTAACAACAAATACAGCCACTGTTGCTTCCAATGGACAGTTAACTCTTGCACCTTTCTGTTCTCTTTTTGTGTTATATAGAGATTAGCTAACAATGCTAACTCCAGAATAACACAGAAAATTCCATATTGTAACAATGCTTACCCCAAATGCTAATATCTACCTCCATAGCTCCCCATTACAACCAATGGGCAAAATACTCTTGCACCTTCCTGTTGTCTTTTTGCACTATATGGAGATGTGGCTAACAATGGTAACCCCAGATGCTAACATCTAAAAGACCAAGACCAACCATCAACACTAAACCACTAGTATCTCCTTTACTTTATCAACAAATTATGGCTTTCTATGTCTTTAAATGAAACTCCAGGTGGTATTACTTTCAATAAAATGTATAAAATGACAGTGGTTACCGTGACGATGAGGCCCCCTCCTGGAAGTACTTGACCAGTGGGATGGTGTTCTGTTTGAAGTTGGTCAGACGACGGTCGATGGCCTTGGGGTTGTCATCGGGTCGTCCCTGCTGCTCAGCTCGTTTCTGAAGCCTCTCCTTCAAACGGTGGTTAGTGCAGGCGAGGAACACCACCAGGTCTGGAGTGCAAATCTGTCGGGACACACAAAGGTTACATTATATAACCTGGTCTCTGAGAGTGATTACTATTTAAGGGTTTTTAGTTTTATGATATGATGTCTACAATGGCATACAGTATTTTTGTTAAACTTTTTATAAACTGAGATTGTGGAAATGGATAGGATATAAAAAAAAATTCTACAACATAACCACATGAGGTTATGTTGTAGATTTCAATGACCACATTATTAAATTTTGACATCCTTGCCATTGTGTCCATCAGGTTCTCAGGGTTAGGGCAACATCTAAGGGCCCACTGTAGGATACGTTTCAGAACCTAGAATCTGTAAATTGTTCAATATACAGTATTGTTAAAATAATAGCACTACAATGTGACTAACCAGAATAATCCAGGTTTTTAGTATATTTTTATTGCTAAGTTACCAGTAGGTGCAGTAGATTCTCAGAAAACAAACAAGACCCAGCATTCATGATACACGCTCTTAAGGTTGTGTAATTGGGCAGTTGAAGGGGTGTGTTAAAAAAAATAGCAGTGTGGCATTCAATCACTAAGGTCATCAATTTAGTGAAAAAACAGGTGTGAATCAGGTGGCCCCTATTTAAGGATGAAGCCACCAGCACGTGTTGAACATGCATTTGAAAGCCTGAGGAAAATGGGTTGTTTAAGACATTGTTCAGAAGAACAGTGTACTTTGATTAAAAAGTTGATTGGAGTAGGGGAAAACCTATAAAGAGGTGCAAAAAATTATAGGCTGTTCAGCTAAAATGATCTCTAATACCTTAAAATGGAGAGCAAAACCAGAGAGACGTAGAAGAAAACCATCAAAATGGATCAAAGAATAACCAGAATGGCAAAGGCTCAGCCAATGATCAGCTCCAGGATGATCAAAGACAGTCTGGAGTGACCTGTAAGTACTGTGACAGTTAGAAGACGTCTGTGTGAAGCTAATCTATTTTCAAGAATCCCCCACAAAGTCACTCTGTTAAAATAAAAAGACGTGCAGAAGAGGTTACAATTTGCCAAAGAACACATCAACTGGTCTAAAGAGAAATGGAGGAACATTTTGTGACTGATGAGAGTAAAATTGTTCTTTTTGGGTCCAAGGGCCACAGACAGTTTGTGAGACGACCCCCACGGCACAGTGGCAAAGTGGTTAGCATGCCTGCCTCACAGCAAGAAGGTCCTGGGTTCGATTCCCATCCAGGGCAGGGCCTTTCTGTGTGGAGTTTGCATGTTCTCCCTGTGTCTGCGTAGGTTTCCTCCGGGTACTCTGGTTTCCCCTACCACCAAAAACATGTACAACAGTCCCCCCTAAACACACATGGGGCCAGGACTCCCCTGCAAAAGAGATTTGTAATCTCAGTGGGACTATCCTGGTTAAATAAAGGTTAAATAAATAAAAATAAAAAAGCCAGCATCATGATATGGGCATGTTTCCCCTACTATGGTGTTGGGCCTATTTATTGCATACCAGGATCATGGATCAGTTTGCATTTGTCAAAATACTTGAAGAGGTCATGTTGACTTATGCTGAAGAGGACATGCCCTGGAAATGTTTGTTTCAACAAGACAATGACCCCAAACACACTAATAAACAAGCAAAGTCTTGGTTCCAAACCAACAAAATTAATGTTATGGAGTAGCCCAATCCCGGACCTTAATACCAATCAGAAGCTGTTTCTGAATCAAAACCAAGAAATGTATATGAATTGTGGAATGTTGTTAAAGAATCATGGAGTGGAATAACAGCTGAGAGGTGCCACAAGTTGGTGCCACACAAATGTGAAGCAGTCTTAAAAAACTGTGATCATACAACTAAATATTAGTTTAGTGATTCACAAGATTGCTAAATCCTAGAAACAAAAACGTTTGTACATTTGAGTTTGTACAGTCAACGGCAGACACCCCTTCAACTGCCCAATTGCACAGCCTTAAGAGCGTGCATATCATGAATGCTGGGTCTTGTTTGTTTTTATTTGTTAGTTTTTGTCACAAGGCAGGTGTCTTTGTAGGTGTTTTTAAAGCAGTGATATTTAACCTTTAGAAATTGCACCTTCTCAGCAACAAATGTGCAAACTCACATGGGATTGATATTTCACTTTTAAATATATAAATACATATTGTATAAAGGATGCTTGGGGAGAACATGTATTAATGCCAGTAGCTCTGGTGAGATAAATGTTCTCACATTGTGGCGGTGCAGTGTCTGTGGCAGAAGAGTTATTTTTGCTCTTTTGTGGCAGCAAAATGAGTTTGAGACCTTATATTTTGATTATGGTAAAAGGTTACATGGTGTTGCTTTAAGTAATGACCTACTGCCGCCTGAGCTGCAGGTGCTGTAATGTCAGCGTTTGGTAATTGTCGATCCAACATAATTGCTAACCTTTTATATAAGACTGCCAGTACCACCACTCTATCTTTCTTATATATCTATTATCTAGGCAATAACATCAAGTTTTAAATAAGGTTGCCAGATCAATTCAACAAGAAATAAGTTTTATTTATAGGCCTGATAACATTATTCATACAATCCACACAATGTCCACAATATTACATCAGGATGTAAAGCCCATGAAGGAGAAAATGAATATGAATATAATATGTGTTTTAATCTGAGGGGAATGTGTCAGCAAAACTACCATCTACTGAATCAGACTCACATTGCCTTTTGTTTAATGTCAGGAAACCATTAAAATGATATTGAGGCTCTTATTTTAAACAGGTTTAGTGTTGCTTTAACAATGTATGAGTGTCTTACCTTTTTATCATAAAGTGCTAAAATTAACTGAGTGAGTTATATTTAAATATCAATCTGTAATCTACATATGATTTACCAATTCTTACTCTGGTGCATCAATATTCAACATATATATATATATATATATATTTTGGAAACATTTGCACTGTCTAAACAAATCTTTTATTTTGTGAATGTCATTCCCTGAAGTTAAGTTAAGTCTGAGGGCTGCACTAACAGTCTCAGGGTGAGATGGACAGGTTGTCATGCTCAGCAGCTCTGTAACAACATGCTGGATCTGCCAGTCCTGACAGTTCATATGAAAAACAACACAATTACAGCATTCCACAAATGAGCCAAGTGTCAAGCCAGACCGCATCAGGCTTTACTGGCCTTCACAGAGTGGGAACACACACAGTTTCACATAATTAGGACAAAAATGACTTCAACAGGACGTTTTAATGTGGCTTTTAATGGTCTGGGAGTGCAGAGCGGAAAGACTGGATTTGGTCAAAGAAACTTTTATTGGTATAAAACTTGGACAAGCTGGAATATTTAGACCAATTATAGAAATAGGTCCTTCTCATGTTTAAAATCAAGAATATCTGCAGGAGCACAGTGGCATTAATAGAGTCATTAAAGGATTTAGACCGATCCGACACAGTTGACCGATTAAGGAGTTCATTAAAGACTGTATATAAGGATGGACAGAGGGACAGATAGTTGTAGTCAAGACCACACTGACTGAGACTGAGACCAAGACATGTCCAAGACCAGAGAGTATCGAGACCATGACAAGACCATGTCAGGGCGAGACTGATCAAGACCAAGACAGGTCAAGAGTCAAGACCAAAACCAATGCACAATACACTGTAATAGATTCAAGGGAAAAGTAAAAACAATCTAAACAGTCCAAGTCCAGACTCAAGAAGGTTTGTTAGAAGAAGATTTTTAATTGAAATACGTAATTTGTGGTCTTGGTTGGTCTTGACGTCAAAGACTGAGTCAAAATGAGTTTGAGACCGAGACAAGACCAAAACTTTACAAAATGGTCTCAAGACCAAGATAATGTTGTGCAATGTGTCCAGTGGGGTGCTTTATAAATCATCTGTAGGTGTCGAGCCTCACCCTGCACCAATCAGACCCTGGTTCAAAAAAGAAATAGAAAAGTTTGTCACTGTAGAGAGAATATGTTTTGATCTCAGTGAAACGGGCTGCTGCTATTTGTCATAAAGAGTAAAATACTAAATACTAAGTGCATTTATTGAATCATTTATTCATTTATTACAACTGACATCAAGCTGCAGTGGCACCAGTCTGTAGGTCCTCCCTCTGCTACTCCACAGCTACAATAAAAAAACAAAACTTATTTTTACACCATACAGCAACAGCGTCCTACACAGCATTTATTGAGCACAAAGGCTTGAAAATGGGCAAATAAAAGAAAGAACAGAACAGGACTTACTTTGTCCTTGGTGAATAAATGCTTGTTTGTCTAACTACTATGTACAGACTGTCACTAACCAAGAACAAAGATGAAACCTGCAAAAAAAACAACACTGGGTCACATTTATGAAGCTTCTTACGCAGAAATTTCTGGCATTAACAAATGTTTTGTTTTGTTTTTTTCTGGAAGAAAAAAGTACAAGAACATGATGAAGCTCAAACAAAACATTAAAATAAAACAGTCATGGTACATTAAACAATGTTACAAAATTATTAACACTTTTTAAAGTAAAAAAGCCCACACAACAATAACAAATGATAGAATGGACGGTTCATAAACACAAAACACACTTCACACTTTATATTATAAGCTTTAAGCAACAGACAGTTATTGCCTCTGTCTGTGTTCGGTCTCTTCTGTCTGTTCTGACCTGGACCAAAGCACCCCGTTTGAGAACGCTTCATGAATCCCACATAAAGCCTTCTTAGAAACCCTCCTAAAAAGAACATTTAGGAACTTTGTACAAAGAATCATGCATGAGGCCCAAAGAGAGCAACCACATTCAATCACAAATTTAAGCTTGATTTTGAAGTTGGAAAGAAAGTTGGCATTTAATCATTGTCTGCCCAATGACATTGCCCTACAGACCAGTTGGAGTGAAAGACTTTACAGTGTTAGACCCTTCTGTCTTCACTCATTTGTGTTACAGGATCTGATATGACCTCAACTCTCCCGATCACAAGACAGACTGTTGTGTAGTGTGTAGCAGTTACAAAGCCATCTGTTGACTTTCCATTCAGACTCAATCCAACAGTCTCTTCATCCACCACAGTTACTATCCTTAATCAGTCGAGCTGTCCATGCCTTGTTGCATTGGCTGTATGCTTATATATGTCTGGTCTATAGTATCTTGTCTGACATAGTGTGGTCTGAGAATAAAAAAAGCAGCAAACAATATAAAATGAATCCTATTAGCTCACAGCTCAGAGTCTGATTAGACAGCACACACCCAAAACAATGTAAGCCTGAGTGCTGAGGACTGACTCTCTCAGAGGAGTATAATTGTGTAAAGCATTCATTTTCCAACTTTTGATTAACTTTAAAACACTTTAAAAAACAAACAAATTTAGACACGACTGCTTGTCCCACAGTTGTGCCAGCTATAGTTTTATTCTGGTAAATCACATTCAATACAAACTGTGAACACACTTTTTCAAACAGCACACATTATTTAGCACCCACTATTGATGTTTTAATCCGGACTAGGTCCAGTATACAGAACAGTATTCTATACAGTCTGGTATATGAGAACTAAGAGGTGAGTTATTGTTTCCCAATCAAAAACATCAACTTGGATTTTCCATTCATGGAATTTATTAACGTGGTCTAGAAGTAGACATTAAGGTGTTAATTTTGAAAAAGCTCAAAGACAAATTGTGGAAGATAAAGCAGTTAAAAAAAAATTCCTTGTAAAAAAAAATTCCAGTTCAATTGAAAGTTACTGTATGTTGCAGTATCTCATGTGTAAAAGTACTCCAGCTCAGAGAAACCACTCAAACCGTTGACTCACTCTCTCACTCTGCAGGATCCCTCAGAGAAATGACCAACAGCGAAACACGGAACAAGGGGTCAGCCACAAATAGAAACTAGTTAGAGTTAACAATATAAGATATAGAGAGCTTTAGGATTTAGTCGACACCTGCCCATTATACAGCTCTGGAACAAATTAAGAGACCACTGCAATTTTTTCTAGCAATCAGCATCTCTACAAGTATGAACGCCATTCCATTCCAATGTCTGTTGAATCCCAACACAGACACATCTCATTCTAGTGATTAGGTGATCACCTGAACCAAATCTTTTTAATAAGGGAAAGTATAAAAAACACTTCTGTGGTCATCACTATCCTCTTGCAAATAAATGCTCTAAATTAAAATGTTGTCAGTAGTTTATACAATAAAACAAAAATGTTTATTTTACCCAAACACACACCTATAAATAGTCAAACCAGAGAAACTGGTCTGGTTTTGCAGTGGTCTCTTAATTTTTTCCAGAGCTGTAGTGATGCTTTTATCCATTTTTGAACAAATATTAGTTAACATTGTGACTGAGGATGTATCTCTATTTGTATTATAAACTAAATAGACTTACTTTATGCTTTAGTCTCAGCATCTCATGCAGCAAAGACTGTAACTGATAATAATAAGAAACATACATGTCCCTTGAAAATGAACTACATTATGGACAAAGGGACATTTAGACATTAAAAACTCAATGGACTTGCTCAACTGGGTCTTTGGAGTCAGATATTTGGAAAAAGTCCAGAGCATGACATTCACAATCAGCTCTTGAATGAATGTGAAGGATTGTCTGTCACTGTTAACCCTGCAACCATCTTGTCATAGTCCAGGGCTGACCCCGCCTCAGAAACAAAGCTGCTAGGATAAGCTCCAGGAATTTTTTTTTATGAATAACTGTCACCAAATCCAGAACAATATAAAGTGCAGAGTGCATATGTAGGTCTACAGTCCATGGAGTCAGTGAAGAGTCCAGTCACAGTCACAGTAAAGAGGGCAATAGAGTCCATCATTAATCTAATGACTATAATAAAAGAAAAATGCTTTTAGTGCACTATTTTGATCCTTGTTTGAATATTCTGCTTCTAATCTACACATGGTCCTTCGAAACAACCCATTAAGACTAACCATCAGATTTAAAACAAATTAAAATTATATAATTTTTTCTGTGTGGCGTCTTGGGGGCATTATGATTTATGATTAAGTTTTTATTTTGTAAGTAAACTCAATTAAACTCAGACGTACACAGTTACAAAGCCTGTTGCAGAGCTATAAAGGTTCATAAATGAACTGACCTATTTAACGGAAAGGTCAGACGGCACCAAAGTCAGCGTCAGAGGCTGGAGTAATAAAGATGTAATAGTCTGGTGAGCTTCAAAAACTTCTATTTAACATAGCTGCTGTATATAAATTGAACATTAACTTTTCAATGTGTTAGTGAATTTAAAGCCACAGTAGGTTAAAGTCAGGGAGATGAACTTCAGAAACACAAAATACATAGACTGTATCCACTCAACAATCGACTGGGTGTTTATAGCATTATACAAATTAAACATTAATAATCTGTGGAAAAGAGGTAGCAGAGTTTTAAAGGTGAAGTGTGCAAAACAATTTACTTTGATTAAAAGAAATACATACCAATAAAAAGTTACTAAACATTAGATCACAAATGAAGCCACAACATCCATGTATTCTGTAAGACAAGGATTTTTGATTTTATAGCCAGAAATTGTGCTAATTGCTAACTTGCCTTTATAGCAATCAATCAATGCAAGACAAAGGTCAACCCTGTAGTGGGCCGTAGAAGCTGCTGACACACTGTTACCCGTTACCCCTTAACGCAACACAACCCGAGTCGAAGCCCTAAAAGAAGAGGTTAAAATGGGAAAACAAAAAGCTAAAAACTAACCAAAAAACACACTGCTGGCATCAACCACATCCGGAATTGGATCCAAAGCAGTGAAGACCCCAATGACATTTGGGGAAAAAAGGGTCAGAAGAGTGCTTTGCTTTTTAAAAAACTTTTTCTTTAATTTAAACTTGTCTAAATTGCTGCTTATGACATAAACTGCAGCTGTACAATTACATTTGGGAGTAATCAGAATAAAAATGCCAATAAAAATCAATTAAATACAGTCTCATCTAAATTATGTCCCACTAAACAGTACCTTCTCACAAAGCCTCTTGAACTAGTGCTGTTTCCTGCTTCCTTACCTCATGAGCGCTTCACTTTGTATTTAATCAGACGCACTGCTGATATTTATCAAAGCGCACACACAGCAACTGGACCCATAGTACAAGTCTGCAAATCAAAGTTTCTGTTTCCATAGCAACCATGTATTGCCCTAGTTTTTTCCTCCTCAGGTCGTACTGTTGATACGCAGCAACAAGGCACTTATTCAGCGTCAATTCTTGAGTAATTATTACAATCATTAGTGTATCTCATCCGTGCGAGGGTAAAGACGGAGGCCGGCAGATGACAGCTAAGTGTTTGAACTTTTGAACCAGAAAAGTCACACAGCACAATTAACTCATTGATGATTTGTCTTGGCAAAATTGTTCAAAATGGTTTTAGATACAGTTGTACAGCTGCACAAAGACAAACATCTGTAGCACAATAGGACATATAACACTGCTAATAGCTGCTAATAACACCCTTTTACAGAAACACTGTAACCTACGTGTCATCTTTTTTCAAACTACAAACTCCTTCTTTTGGTCCTGGAAATGCAACGCAAATCCACGGAAATCTGACCACTTCTATAGAAACAAGACTAAGATTGGGAGAATTAGTTTTCAGAAGTACAAGTTAATTGGAAGATGTCACTGTGTTCCACTGTCTCTTGTTTGTCTCCAGGAGCTGAACCTCGTGTACTTCTCCAGGTAAGCTGCGGTTTTGGATTAATGTGATTAATGAAGGATAATGGCTCCTGGTCAAGCCATGTCTAATTCTTCTTACTTATTTTTTTTCTCTTTTTATTCACCGTGCCTTGTCTGTCTAAAAGGCATTTATTTTTATTATTTAGTCTTTTCTCTTTAATATAAGGTGTAGGCTATTTGACTCCAAACACTTAAACTCCTGTAACTGTCTGATTTTGGCCTTTGACGAGCAATTAATTAGACGGTAGCTACACAGCCCAATACAATACGTCCAGAAAGTACACATACCATTCTAGACATTGGTTTTGAAGCTATCTACATTTTATTTTATGAGGAATAACCACAGACATGTTGTGGTGGTGATTTTCCCAATAGGGTTAATAAATGTCTTGTATAATATAAGGTCACTTCCCAACAATAGTGTACAACAACACAGTTTATGCTTCTTCCTCTTCTCTGTGCTGTTCACTGAAGGTTATGGATGGATCAATCTAGACCTGAAGTACTTTTATTTTCATCTGTCTCCATGAACGAGGGCACTCTGGGGTTGTTTCCTGCACAGCCGCTGCCAACCTGCATTTATACTTTCAAATGTCTCCAATGATTTCAATGGGCAGCGATTTTGTTTCTATGATGCAAATAAAGTCTCTATGTGGCCAATGTGAACACGTGAAGCATAAAATAACATCTGTTCTTGTGTCAGACTGATACAATGGACTTCTGATGATGTCAAAAATGGGTTTATTTCAAATTAAATAGAGCTCACTGTGAACAACACATGCTTCTAGTCACTTCTTGAGCTAAACTGTATTGGCTCCAGGCTTTGTGCAACTCGTAACTGTCTCTGTTCTGCACATTTCCCTCTGACATGATACTTTTTAAGTAGGAGCCGAAGGAAGCCACTTATAATACACAGCCATTTATTTCCTCTGAGAGATTACTTAGGGGTAGAAGTGGGGAAAGTGCTGGAACAGGTGATAAACAACTCTAGAAACATTCAATACTGAAATAATGTCGGTGTAGACTCTTAAGTCTTGGCTTGACAGTAACGTTTTTGCTTACTGGCCACTGTGGCTTAAAGTTACAAGCCACCAAATGTGTTCAGGGGCAACAGTTGTTTTTTTCTGTGCTAAGATACTCAAATGTATTTTAAAAATGTAATTGACAGTGTTCTAATCCATTTTTAGACCACACTACACAGACTACCACAGATCATTATCATCATTAGCAACAATAAAATGGAATTAGAACCAGTTTAATAGAAACATGCAGTTATTTCAAGCCAAGGGAATAAAAAAGATGCTTCTAAGTACATTGTTGCAAGTGGGGTAATTTTAAGTTCAGTTCTAGCACAGGACACTGATGTTTGCAAAGTAGAAGAAGCTGCTCAGGGACAGGGCCAGCGTCACAAAAGGAGGACTTTTTTTTTTTAGCACAGGTTGAATATCTACCTTTAAATACCTCTGTGTGCAAATCTCAAATACTTTACATGGACGGCCACTAAAATATATTACAGGCAGCTCTCACATCCTAATAGTTTTTTATTAGTGTTTAGTGGAGAGCAGTGCATTTTCCTCCATCGCTGTTTGGGGAGAAAGGGCTCTGCTGCAGGAAGGCTCTGGTTAAATCTGCCTCAAAAGAAACAACAGCACATGCACATCAGCTGGGGTAAGAGCAGAGTCACCTAAATCATGAAGGACCATCCCAACAAACCCCTCCAACCAGCCAGAGGGCAGCTTTAAAGCCAGAATGAGTCTGAAACTCAGCCTTTTGAAGAGGCTGAAAACAAATGTTGTTTACACAAAAAATTACAATAAATGATTAAATTACAATATTGTAATATAAAATGTGCCACTTTGCTGGTTAAAGGAATGTGTGGGTCTATTAGCACTATTTTCATATTGGTATTTTTTATGCTATTGTAATTGCCATTTTGTATTGACCTATAGTGACAAAGCCATCTTTAGTAGCATTTATACTTTAGTAGCTCAAATTCCATGTTAGCCAAGTGTTGAAAAAAGTCACCTTTTAGTCAGACAAACCCTAGAAATGCACAGTATTGTCAGTGAAGCTTTTCCACTCAGAATAGACTTCCATGAATTGCCCGCTTCTCTTGAGAGTGACAGCTCGGTGGTGGCACAGAAGTGAAGGGATAAAGGCAGCAGAGGATGAAGGGATAAAGCGTCTCTGGGGCCAGTATAAAGAGGACCCACAGCAGCAGCTCATATACGTCTGCTGTGATGTTTCAAAGGCCACAAAGCAGCTGGAGGTGAAGGGAGAGTCATGAAAAGACATGCTGTGCTTGTCTCTGAGGATCACTCACCTGCTCCTGCTGTGCTGCAGACGGACAACATGTCTGTTTACTCTGGGGTCTGCACTAAACAATTGTCTAAATGCGTTCATCGCAGCAGGATGTAAAGTGCTCATGGGGGATTTCACCGTCTCATTGGGTTCGTCTGATGAAAAGTGTTATTGTCTTAAGTGCTATTGTGTTGTAGGACATACTTAGGGCATATTAATAAGTCACAACTGGTCTTGACACTGGTCTTGACATTGAGACAGAGTTAGTCCAGTCTTAGACCAGGTCCAGACTCACGGAGGTCAGTGTTTGAAGGAGACAGAGTTAGTCCAGTCTTAGACCAGGTCCAGACTCGTGGAGGTCAGTGTTTGAAGGAGACAGAGTTTGAACCTTTAATTAAAAGTATGTGAATGTGATGCTCTGTAGCGTCATGTTGTTTTTCTGCTTCCATTAATTTGTAAAGCCCTTGTAGGCGCAGTGGCTCAGTGGTAGACCGGTCTTCAACTGGAAGGTAGGTGGTTTGATTCCCGCTCTCCCCCACATTCTGTTGTTGTGTCCTTGGGCAAGACACTTAACCCACCTTGCCTCCAGTGGTGTTCCAGCTGTAACTCTGGTAATTAGAAGTGTCGCTTTGGATAAAAACGTCTGCTAAATGACTAAATGTATTTGTGTACAGAACTATGGAGGACAGTAATGGGCAGTATTTCTTTAAAAACAACAAATCATTATGTTTAAAATTAAAGTACGAGGGATGCAACTAAAGAAGTAAGATTTGTGCAAGAGCTATTGGTTTTGGTTATTGTCTATTTGGTGTCATTTGTGCTTTGAGAACTAGCCTTGTAGATTAGTTCAAAATCCAAAATGACCAGGAGACTCCACAAAAAACAAATGGCAATCAATTCAACAACAACTTACATCACTCATTTCTATTGATCTCTTTATCTATCTAGAGTTATCTCTTTTTCATCAGTACCAGTGATGCATTAAATAGAAGTCTCTCAAGCTCCTTATTTTTCATTACTTATATTAATGATAAGTCACTGCCAAAATATTCAAAAATTAAAAATAGTGGTAGATGAATGAATGAATGAAGTAAATTTACGCAATACTTTCAAGTTTTCTGTGTTGCATAGACTATATTAACAGACTTTTCATGAACAATCCTCAGAATATTCACTTGAGTGTTTCCCTCCCACTGATGGGAGTCATGGCAACCTGGATAATCACCATTCAGTTTCCAAAATGCATGCAAAGAAGTTTTTAGGATTATTAAAGGTTCAGACCAAGACTCTCAGCTGGATTATGACACAGTTTAAATCACAGTTTTTGTGCAAAATGCTGCCATATTCTGTGATATTTAAAATCTCAGGGAGCAGAAAGGAGGAGCAGAAAGGTCAGTGCAGGAAAAGGTAGTTTGTAGATTTTTGTCCTCAGACTTGCACTACACCCTATGGTCTTTTGTTTAAAGTGCACAGAAGGGCATAAGTGACTCGTCTATGAAACTTTGATTCTGATCACAACAAGGCATAACAGAAAAAAAGGAGCAGACCTTGTAGCAATGTGCTGCTGATAAACAGACAGCAGTGACATTTTCCAGGCAACAGGTTCATTTATTCTAACTTCTCAGTTCAGCTAATACATTTTAAATCCTCTAAACGTTTACCAATTGCTCTTATTTTTGCCCAATGCTTAGAAACAACACACACAAGGATTTAGTCTTCTTTAGTTTTCTTTCTCTTATAGTCTAGACCAGTCCTTTTTCAGCAGGTCAACAAATCAGCTGCTGCTCAAACCTTCCAGGTCGAGGCTAAAAACCAGAGAGTGTTTGATATTAGAGCTGCGGCTCCCCTGAACCTCCTGAATCTTCCCTCAAAACACATCTCTTTGCACTTTTTTTCCCATCCCGTTAATGTCATGGTAATAGTGGATAATTGTGTAATACTATAGTAATTATGGTTATTTATTATGTAATTACAAAGAATTATTGCTTGATATGACTATTTAACCACTAGTTACTTATGTAGGGCTGGGAAATACTCAATAATTAACCTAAATCTCTATAGTTTTACCCATTTATTAACATGTTAATATCACAGTATTACAATACTTGTTAGTGCGATAGTGTAAGTGCTACTTACACTTTTTCTAGAGAAATGGGACCCCTCTCGGTCACAGTACTATTGTCAGACGAGTGTTGGACTGGGCTGGCAGCTTGATTAAGACCGCTTAACTGGACTTTTATCTTTGTCCATTGAGTATTGAGTCCTGAGGTAATGCTGTGTGTTTGTGTGTTAATACCATTCAGCCATGCGTTCAGTGCGTATAACCTATAGATTAATTCATGAACATTAACTTTTTCAGCTAATAGTTTTCTTTTTTACCTTACATCTTGTTTTCATTTTTAACTGACTTTTCTTTTTTGGTGTTATGCATTAAACAGACTTGTCTGACAGCACTTCATATTTGTGACTGTAGAGCCACATTTATAAATATCAATAAAAGGCCCCAAAATAGATTTTCCTTACTTTGTTCTCATTTGTCAAACATTCCACTGTTATTTTCTGTCGTGAGCAGCACAAAGCTGTTGTCACTTAATTCAATAGAAAAGGATTGAGCTGCTGTTTACTTACAGCTGGAGGCTCCTGACCAATCATCACTGTTTGTGGTTGCCGGGATACGGGTATAACCCCAGCAGTATCATCTCCATCATATTCAATTCCTCTATTTGTACAGATCCCTTTTACAACACGAGTCAAGTGATTAACGTCGGTCTATGAAAGCAAATATGTTTCATCAGAATTTCTAACACGGAATTTTTTAATGCTGAAAAAAAAAACACGTAACTAACTCTTTAGAAATAACAGTAAGAGAAGAATAATTTGCTTACCGAAGTGCTAGTGCTGGCCAAATCCCAGCTGTACTGCTTATTTGTATAAAATTGACAATCAAACTTTCAAAAAGTCTGCTACAAATAGATTTATATCTCAAATAGAGACAACCTTTGTGGCACTTCAATGACGTCACTGTTTACGTAGCAGAAGTTTGTGTCTGAAGCTGGGCAGGGTCTGGGGTCTCTGGGCCATCCCTACATACCTCCTCATCAGTAATCTCTCTCCACTGCTGCCTACCAGATCGTCTATCATATGTGTTACACTGCTTGGCCAATAACTACTACATGTGTTTTTTTGAAAATCTTTGGATCTTAGACTCTCACTCTTTATTTATTAAAGAAAATTTTGGTCCTTCGTACTTTCTTTGATATGAGATTTTGAAAAGAAAAACGTGACATAGCACTACTTTGTGCTTTGTGAGACTCAATGTAGGTTCCTTGAACTATTTAAAGTAGAGATACTGTTCTTCCTTCATATTCACTCAATTCGAGGTCTAGTGAATAACATGGAGCAGATTCTCTTTTCATGCCACATGCTCTTGATTTTCTACATTAGCATACACAAGTAAATGAAATAACAGAATTACTTCAGAATAAATTTGCTCAAGGCATGAGTCATACTCCTGCTTTGTTTTTGTTTCTATTTAAAGGTCCTGCTGATGTGTGGACTATTTTTATTCACATCTAATCTCATCACGGTGCAAACAGCTGTAAAAGCAGATAGTAACTGCAGCGGTGGCTCGGCGAGGAGAGATCCAGTCACTATTGTCTGCTCTCTTGTTGTTTTGTTTCCCCAGATGGTGACATTTAGACAGGAAGCATGTCGTAAGCTGTGACACTCTCGTTAGGTCCCTATCTCCTCTCGGACAAAACAAACACACACTGGTAATTACCGCAGAAACAAGAGCGTGTCCGCGTGACGCAAAGGGACAACTCAGAATTTTTTGTCTCATACTTAGACTAAACAAGCTTCCTCGGATTTCCTGGAAATTTTATTTTGATAGAAATGTCCAAGAAACAATCTATATTGTATTTTTAAGTCTATAAACATTGGGGCACGTATCAGATGTTCCATAGCAACCACTGGAATAAGGACCAGTACCAGGCCGTGGGTCTTTTGGGACTGGTCCTCAAAGACTGAAGTTTATTCTTTATTTCATTTTCATTTTATAAACCTATCTCAGTTTTTTTATGCGCCCCTACTCGCTAAACAAAACAAAAAATTGTAAAAAAAAAAATTGTTGAAGAACTTCTTGAGGCCAGCTGAAGAAAATACTTTTTTGCACACAGACAGTTTTTATCCGCCTGATTTGTTCATAAAGAATATTCCTTATGAACAAATCAGGACATTACAAGCACGTCTATAGCTATGCAACAACGTTTTATCCAAAGGGGTTATTTATTCTAAAGGGAACTTGAAAATGTGTAAAAACATGAAAAAAAACACTTTAGTAAACAGATTGAGTGAAACATTTCATTAACTGCAATACAACCCACGGCTTTCACGTAGGCCTAACCATAAGAGGCTCAGTGACGTAGAGCGTAAAAAAGCCATCCGTTTGGGAAATCTAAATTATCTCATGGCTAAGCATTATTTGGAAGCTAACTATGGATATGACTCCACCTTAAAAGTATCTGGCTTTGAAGTCATCACCAACGATGCCAGAGGTGGGACAGAATGTAAATTTCAATGAGAAAATTGTCAACAAAACAATCCAAAAGCCTGATAAAGCAACAGTATCTAAAGCAAGTGTTGTGCTTCCTTCAGCTGGGATTCACTTTGCTCAGTTAATTGTTTTAGCCGTGAGTCAAAGAGTGAGTCATCCTTATTTATTAGCACACATCATAAAAGAGAAATTGAATAAACAAAGTCAATATGACAATTAAGATGTTGACTGAAGAAACTGACAACATTATGATTGACGTCAGAGCATATTCTGTCCACAGTAAATATATTTTTGCGTTTGCGCCCAAAAGTAAAGAACAGTGACGTTTTTTTGAGGCAGTACTTAATGAAGACTCGAGTGCACACCTGACATTTGCCTCAAAAGATCAGTGTCAAGGATCAAATTTAAATAATAATAAAAGCCCTAAACCTTCATTTAGGAACGTGTGCTTCCCCTACAGGATAGCTCAGTTTGTCCTAGAAAGTAATGGAAATGAAATGAACCTTTTGAATGGATTCTACTGAGCCACATTCTCGAACACAGATAATCAGCTCCGAGGGCCCACAGGCAGCCAGAAGACTGTACACTTCAAGTTTGTTTCATTTTTACATTTATGTGTTGCCTATTTATGCCACACACCTGGGACTAAACAAGGAACTCCAAGCCATAGTTCAGGATTTTTGGCAGACATTTTGCAGATGTCTGACCTAACATGCCGTTTATATTATTATTTTTTTTCCCACAAACAAAACCACAGCTGGTCCCAGAATTATCTCTGGTGTTTTGGCAACATGCCTACAGTTCATTTCATTTACATAACAGAATATAAAGTCCTGTCCTGTCTATAGCGCTCAGTGTCAAGTGAAAGTAACTGTCAGTGTTTCCTTTAGAGCAGCTGACTCCAGTCATTTTTGCGCCGCGGCCCAGTTTTATGCATTACATTTGTTTTCACGGCACGAGAATCACTGGGGAAACATAAACTGTATATGTGCATAACATTATTATTAATTCAGTTAATATTAGCAGGGTTTTAATGCTTTTGCCTTTTTTTCCCCAGGCACAATCACTTTTATTTTGGTCGTTAAAAGTAAAATAGGAAAGAACACAATATTTTCATTTGATGTGAAACATAGACAGAAAGGGTTTAGGCTGAAGCCAGGACTTATTGTGCCCATCCCTTTGAACATTTGAATTAAAGTACTATAGTTCATAACAAAACAACAAGAATTAAAAAACATCATCCTCATTACTAATATTTTCATATTAATTACTACTTCCATCACTTTCATACCATTATCATTACTATTATTATTATTATTATGCATCAATATACAGTTTACACTTATGGCTATTATTCTTAGTTATAATAATTACCATTATTATTTCCACCTTGACTTTATTCCACAATGTTGTGAGTTTGAAGTTGTCTTGCCTGGATTTTTAAGGCCACCACAGCCATTTGTGATCAAAGTCAGTCAGGTCTTGTCAATCCCCTTGAGGCTATAATATTGGACTCTTTATGGTGTCTATAAAATGTCCTTCTGTGCAGGGCCTGAACCAAATCATACCCGGTGTTTGGGGATCCCTGATTTAGAGCTCGTTAGTAAACATATAACTGATTTCATTCAGTTAAGATTCAATAGTTCAACATTAATAAATAAGTCAATGGTTGTCTCTAGTGTAAGTGTTAGTCAACAGACGAATGTACAGTACACGGTGTACGCTCGCCTCACACCCAGAGCAGGGACTGGCTCCACCCCCACACCAACCTCAAAGGGTAAGTGGTAGAAGATGATAATAAAATAGTACAACTGGGCATTTCAGACACCTCCTGAGCTTTTACATAATCTGTGCTCTTCCAAAGAACGAGTGAGAAAAACCGACAGTCACACAGGCTTAAACAAATCTGTGCATGGAAATCATCATTACGTTAACCAAAGTGTCCTTTCTCTTGTTTCCTAATGCAGCCACAAACTCATGATTCATTAAGTGACGTTACATACATTTCTACTTTAATTCTGCTTTACACTAGTGCTTTCAGGATTTCTTCATGTATGTCCTTTTACAGTTCTTTTCCATAGTTTGTATGTAATATAATGTAATGTATGTTGATGCTTTGACTTCCATTACTCAAATTGTCCAAATGTCATGTTTATATTTTGAATGTGCAAGTGGCAGACAATTTAATGTGTTCTAGATATTCAGTGTGAGCTTGTACAGAACTTTGTACAAGCTTTGTGGAGCAGACTTTTTCACAAAAAGCATGGCACAGATGTCACACAAGGTGCAACACTCTTTCAGGTTAACACTGTCACTCAACAACATCAGCAGGAAACTTTGCAATCAGAGAGTACATTTTGCAGTAGCTCAGTGGGTAGAGCGGTCGTCTTTCAACCGGAAGGTAGGCGGTTCGATTCCCGGTCTCCCCACAGTACTGTTGTTGTGTCCTTGGGCAAGACACTTAACCCACCTTGCCTCCAGTGACTGTAACACTGGTAATGTAATGTAAGTCGCTTTGGATAAAAGTGTCTGCTAAATGAATAAATGTAAATGTAAATGTCTCAGCAGCAATATGAATATTACTGCAATATCTAAATTTATGTGCATATTGTCAAGGCTAACAACCTCCATTTTGTTAAAGTAGTAGTTAATCATCTATAAACAAAGACAACATTAACAGAGTATCTCCAAGGTCTTAGAAGTATTAAAAACGTATGGACCTTTATGATGTTGAAATCAGATCCAAGTATTACATTTGTTCTTCTAGCTCTTACATTTAATTGCTCCATAAACTGTACAAAATTTGCAATGTTTATCGCAGAGTTATCACAAATGCATTGTGTATTATTGACAACATAATTTTTTACTTAAGTACATTTCAGAGACTGCAATTGTTACTTTTACTTGAGTAAAGAAGTTAAATCAGTACTTGTCTGCATTTAATAGTCCAAATCATCAGGAGATGTTAGTAAAAATGAATCTGCCTACATCCTGTAGTTATATTATTTATGGTTATTCTATCTTATGTTATGGTAATCGTTATCTTTTGTGCAAAACAGTTTGATAACTACTAAACTAAGGGCACTGGTGTTATGGATGTTAATATTGATAATGTGTAATGTGTATTTTAACATATGCACAAAATTATTCCTGATGTGAAAAGTAATGTTGAAAAGAAACAGCACCAGCCACACAACATAAAGATCATCAACACATCCTTCAACAAACGCTCCCACTCCAGAGGATCTCCAGACGAGGCTCTGACGGGACACCCTCCCCATGGTCTTATCCTTCTTTTGAATTGTTAGATTTGACTCCAGAGGTGGATATTAAAAACATTTTGGTTAGGTTTAGTCAAATGAGTACTTTGATGTATTTGTCCTATAATAATGTCTTCTGCCACTTAAGTGTTGGGTGTTGAGTCATCTGTAAGCATGTGTCGTATTTTATCTGTTTGGCTTAAGCTGGGCATGTACAGTAGTGCCAATTACTACATAAACATTCAAATAAGATTCACAATGGATGGATGGAAGGCATTCAGAAGTCTACAAATAAGATGATCTCTAATAATTAGGGATGCACCGATACCGATACTGGTATCGGGTATCCCTCGATACCACATTTTCGAAAGTACCGTTAAAGTCGTCTGAGAAATGTCTATGTTTGAGCGGCGTGTAAGGGGTTAATCACAGGCGCTCAGGCGCCGGCTGCAGCTCAGAGCGGGGAGCGAAGGAAAGACGAGACATGTCAGCCGTGTGGAACTATTTCAAAGTGAATGAAGACAAAAACAAAACAAAGCGGACTGCAAATTGTGCTCAGCTAAATTGTCCAGAGGAGGCTCAAAAGGTAGCGCATTTAACACAAGTAATTTAATCAAGCACCTAAAATCCCAACCAGTATAAACTAAACCAACACAACCCACACTGCAGCGAAACTCTTGCAAGGCGAGAGAAATGTCCAGAGACAATCCACGTGCTGTGAAAATAACACAGGCAATCATCGAGTACATTGCATTGAGTGACCAGCCACTTTCGGAGATAGAAAATGTGGGATTCATGCGTCTCCTCCATGTTCTGAAACCCAGATATGATCTCCCAAGCCGCGCTCATGGACTGACACGGAGCTGCCTAAACTACACGACTCCGTGAAAAAACACATCCACAGCCTACTGCAAGCCTCCTCTTCGTTTAGTTTCACCACGGATATTTGGACAAGCAGTGTTTGCCCCGTGCCTTGTTTTTTTGTTAAATTATATGACTAAACCTGTAAATTTAAATCATGTTTTTTATTAAGTACTCGGTATCGGTATCGGCGAGTACTGAAATGCAAGTACTCGTACTCGTACTCGTTTTCCAAAAAAGTGGTATCGGTGCATCCCTACTAATAATACATATTCTTTATGTTTTGAAGTAAAGCTCCTCTTGTAACTTGCACCTTCCTCATTTCCTTTTCCATTTAAAGCCCATAAAAAACAAGGAAGTGCTTGAGAGACTGATCATACGTTTATTCTCACGCTGACAGAGATAAGACCCTAATGACTCTGGCTCCGTAGAGCATTCTGTGGCCAACTTATTTACATATTTGACCCGCAGCAGTCGCCTACTCCACCGAAGCCTCTGCGTGAGAGCACACACACCTCCCGCTGAGCACATCACCTTAAAAACTGTGCCAGTCCCTGCGTAAAAAAGGACCCTTTGAAGTCACTAAATGTTCTGTGTGCTCATTTCAACTTAAACATCCCATTAGTTGCATTTCCATTAATACATGTAATTCTCATGTTGTGCTAATCTTGCTTCAGGTATGGCAAGACTGTTCAGTCACTGTTTCTGGTTTTAAAAAAGGATATCTAGACTGGTCTCATATTCTTAGGCAGAGGAGCGTGTATAATAACTGGTCCTGTCATTGTAGCATGAGCGTCTTTACACAGAGATAAGGTTAATGGTAAATGGTAAATGGTATGCATTTATATAGCGCATTTTTGCACCCTTCTCGGGCACCCAAAGCGCTTTACATCGTGCTTCCACTCACCCCATCCACACACATTCACACCTGGGGCAGACAGAGATGGGGGCTGCCACACACGGCGCTCAACCTTCTCCGACCACCACCAAACACACCTCTACAGTCACATTCATACACCAGTGCTACAGACACTGGAGGCAAGGTGGGTTAAGTGTCTTGCCCAAGGACACAACGACAGTATGAACAGGGCAGAGTGGGAATAGGACGACTGCTCTACCACTGAGCCACGCCGTCGGGGGAAGCCACGCTGTCCCCCGATAGGTTAGTTATCTTAAGTTAAGGAGGAGGACCACACACACCTCAAACTCGCCTCTTCCTGTCATATGCCTATAAATAGCATTCAGTGTTATTCCTTTCATTGTTATCTTCTTTTGTGCCCCATTCTGTCTGTTAGACACTCGTCATACTCAAGAAAGCCCTCCAACTCATGTCTTTAATACCTTATCACCAAGCCTCTCCTATGGTACCTCTTAAATGGTCGTCGTGTAAGGGCGCCGCCATACGGTGATTTTACAGCGAAATACAGCGATATACCTCCGTCCACCAGAGGGCAGGCTCCAAAAGCGGAAATATAAAGAGAAACCCAATGGCGACTTTACAAGTGTAAAAATCATGTTTACAGCCTGGTACAAAAGATGGCTCCGGTCTCTAGAGCTAAGTTTTTACTACGTGACAACTCTGGGGGGGGTGAATTTTTGAAAATTACGTTGGTTTATGCTATCCAAAAACTATTGTTTTACTATGGAGTAAAACCCGAAAAGCCCGGATGTAACGGCCATTTTATTGCCCATTCGTAATGACAATATTGGTGAATAGGGGACCAATGGGCGCATATCATCCATAATTATACTATCTATGCTTATCACCCAGTATGTTGAGGTTGTGGTCCAATACTCCTTAACTGAGTTTAACACTACCACATTACCACACATAAGATACAAGCCACAAAGAATGCAACAGTTATACCCAAACAAAAAGCATAAAAAGCCATTTGACTTTTTCTTTCTGCTGGTGTTGGTTATTCTAGATCCTTCAGTCCTTCAGATTTTCTGAATGGTAGGCAGAGGTTTGAGATAAACACATTGTGAAGCAGGAGCTTTAATTGTTTATTTGTTAAAGTTTAATTGCTTCTTAACAGCTTGGAGAAATGCAAATTTTAGGGACATTTTAGAGTTCTTTTCCCATTAGGAGTCACTAAGGGGGTGGAGTCTGTCCCAGCAGCTGTCAGAGACATCCATTCACTCTGATGTTTACTCACGAGGGGAAACATAAATTCAACATTTCAATCTGGCACTGGGTCCAAACTTGCTGTAAACTGTACTTTACTATATTTGATAGAAACACAACAAATGGAGATAGGGCTTACTACAGTTCATGAGGACCACACGCCTCGCTTGCTGTAAGATGTCTCCAGATAGCATCTAGCCTCATTCTGTTGTCTTTATTGTTTTGTGTGTTCCACCCCTTTTACTTTTCTAAAAACAAAACGCCCAATAGTATATGCTCTGTGTTTGTATTTACCACTTGGCCAAAAACGTTTGTGTGAATTGAGAATGACTGTTGTCTGTATCTGTTGAAAATAAATTTGTAACATTACCTTCCCACTCATTCAGACATTGATCCAAACCTAAGCCCAGGCTCAAGCTCAAGCGTAAACCAAGGTAAATCTGTAGCAATTAGAAAAACTGACCTGGTCTTCGAAGGACAGGGCTTGTCCCACGTCTCGAGGAAAACCGTCTATGACAATGCCGTTAGCGTCAGGGATCTTCATGATCTTCTGCTTTATCTCTGTTATTGTGGTTTCCTTAAAAACAAAACAAAAAAAAAAAAAAATCCATCATTAACACTGACAGCTGTGTGTGTGTGTTGATAAATACTACAAAATGAGGACAGTGTATTTTAAAAGGTAAGTGAGGACATTTGTTCTGGTGATCACTTTTTTGTAATTTCAAATTCTTTTAAGATGTTTTTAAAGGTGTATATGGTTTTAGAGTTAGATATAAATACATTGAAAGAACTGGAAGAAATATGTCCAAGGTTTTATTCCACCAGTGGACATTTGTGGTACTGCAAGAAATTAATTAATTGTTCTCGATAAATTGTCACCAAAGAGATTATAATTTAACAGAGGATACATTGTTTGGTCTTTGGTACATTTTTATAACATGTTTTTTTTTTTTTTTTTAAAGAGTCAAACTAAACGTCACTTGTGAATAATGTTGCTGGGATCACTGAGGTCGGAGTGGATAATAATAATAATAATAATAATAGTGGACCAAATACACAGAGGCACTAGAACAGCCCTTTTTCATCCCTTTCAGGTCAGAAAAAAGAAAATTGGACTTTTGAAAAGAATGGTTAGCAGTGAACTTTTTTAATTCTCTTTCTGTCACTTTCACATAAGATAAGTTAAGTTGTGTTTATGGCAAAAAACAAATTAAATTGAATAAGTTATGATGTCAAAAAGCCACCATTTGTTGAAAATCTGTGAGGACACGACATTGAAAATACACACTAATTTATGGACAACATAATTAAACATGCTGACACATCCACAGCCTCAGCGCTTGATAAAGGCATTATAGTAATATTCAAGACATAAAGAGATACAAATACAGTAATAAAGGTTGGTTCATTTTTATTTAAAAAAAACATGTAGATGACAGCATGACACAAAAGTTATCAAAAAAATTGTTTTCCTCCTTCCATTGACTTCATAAAAAGTTTTCAACTGAGGGGACTCATGGGGCATCAACAAAAGGGCAGAACTGTTATTACTGAGCATCTTGTTTGGGACGCCTAAATGTAAAGGTAATTCCCACGTGGCAACTTGTGTTCAGGTTTGGCTACAGATGGGCGTACATCATACCAGCCCCTCAATATTTTTGGTATCAGTACTTTTTTACATGTTGCCATATCACAAAGTACAAATACAAATCATGCAATTTCATTTCACTTCTGAGAGTTTTAGACATTAAATTCATGTTTGAAAACCAGCCCGGATGGCACGTGATTATGGCAGCCAATCAGATGTCAGCCTCAGTCGACTACGTGATCTCTGAATAAGAGAGAAAAAGAAGTGTTCTCCCACGACCAAAGGTTCTTTTTAAAAACTAAAAGCTTTTATATTTTATTATAATTTTATAAGCATTTCTTCTTTATGTTGATGAGTTTTATTCTTGGTTCTTAAATCCCTTGCAGTAATGTTATCAATGAACACAAAGCCAAAGTATTGGTATTGATTATAAAGTACATTAAACTAATGGTATTGTATCGAAAGGAAAAATGTTGGTATCGCCAGAACTCAGCTGGTGCACAGTTAATAATTTGGTTGATCTCCAGCACAAACACAACCTTTAGTTATGTTTATGTAACTGTTAATGAGTGTAATTTCTTTTTTGCAACAACATGAAGAGTAAATTAGTTCTGCTGATAGTTCAGTAATCTAAAGTCCATCTAACAGATTAATGTAGGTATGTAATGTAAAACGAGGAAAGCCAATTGACAAAAAAAAAAAAAAAACTGATGTGATCCTCTGCCTGCCTTAGACATGACAGAATGACAATGACAGAAAGTTATTGTTTATCCAACATAAACCATAGGACACAAAAACACACACAGAACCCAATCCTTAGAAATGTCAATTAAAATACCGTATTTTTCGGACCTTAAGACGCACTTTTTCTTCACCAAATAGTGGGAGGAAATAAAGCACCATAAGACTGCCGCTCCGAGTTGCAGGCGGCAGCGGGTCCCCAGGACCTTCCGTGTCCCTGGAAACTGCATCATCCCTCCGCCCGTGCCCAGGCATCTCAGTAGTCCACTGAGATACTGGCAGAGTAAGCAGCCCGCCCCGTGTCGCCTTGCCTTACCGTAGTGGCAGGCGGCAGCGGGTCCTCCCTCACCTTCCTTACGGAGCCGATGTGCAGGAAGGCGCGATGCTGCTGTACTGTGTCACCGCCGTATGCTATTGGAGGATAGCATGTAGTGAGCGGTGTTACAGTACAGCAGTGCACATGCCCTTCACTCAGTCATATAATTCAAATATTATTCTGTTATACTTTATTAAATATTTTATTACACTATTTGGTTCAGAATATTTTTTTTCCTATTTTTCTCCTCTAAAAACCAGGTGCGTCTTATGGTCCGGTGCGTCTTATGGTGCGAAAAATACGGTAGGCTCTTTTCTCTTAACTTTGAACCTGCAGGGATCATTCATAAAGCTATCTCTTGAACTGTAATTACTTTTTTCCTGCAATATTTGTAATAAATATCAGATTATGCTATTTTCCTGAGCGTGTGGCATTGTTACAATCAGTCTGTGATGATCAATCTGTCATTTTGCTCTTTCTTCTGATTCTATTTGACTCATTTCCTCTTACTGGAACATATGGTAATTACGATGTGTGCCAGTGACAAAGACAAACAAGTGTGAAGATTTTGTTTTTAAATGTGTAAAGCAAACTCATCATCTGACATCTGACACAAAAACAACATAATTCTTCTCTCTAGTCTATGAGAATGTTGTCAGACATGATTGGATCTGCAATGGCCTATTTTGGTTTTGTTTTTTGTTTGTTTCACCAAGTGACCAAAATAAACAAAAAACTAAATAATCTCCGGCAAAAAAAAATAACTTACACATGCACCTTTAAGCAGCCTTGCCCTGTGCTTTTAGGTATATGGCAAAAAGACAAAAATAAGTTTGGTGTTGCTTGTATCATTGTAATGTTTAATCTTCTCAATAACAATGCGATTTGTCTTTGTTGTGGCCTTTCTCACTTGTTGTGAAGCTCATTAGACACACTATTAGGCTCTTTAAAGGCTACATGCTTGTGCAGATAAAGAGACAAAGCATGCATGTCTTGTTTTGAGTTTTCATTTGTCAGTAACCTTTAGATGAGATACTCGACAGTTAACAGATAACATAAGGATACAATATAATAATGAAATGAAGATGAATGTAGAATTCAGTCCCAAACAAATGAACATGTTCCATCTGTCTCCTCATATCTGCACCTACTCAATCCTTTTAACATGGCACCTGCAGCAGGTAAGTATGTTTTTGTTTAAACTGATTTCATTCACTATTCATCTGCTCCGCTCTCCGCCCTGTCTCTCCTGAAATGTTTTTGTGAATGTAACTAGTTCTGTTCTGATTGAAGATTTGATCATGGTCTTTACCAAATGCCAAACAAAAATGTGGCGTTGTTACAATCAGTCTGCACCAATTATTCTGTGTAATTTAGAGCTTTCTTCTGCATCTTATTCATTTCCTTTTCTTGGAACATGACACATATGCAAATCAAAATTCATGATGAGTTGGTGTGCCAGCCGCAAAGACAACCAAAATTCTTCTGGCTTCAGTTTTCAGCTTAATGGCTCACTGTGAACCTAATGAGTGCGCTACCATCTATCTATCTATCAATAAAGACCTAAAATGTGTAAATGTTTTTAATAAGCTATACTATAAATCAGATTAAATAAAGTAATAACTTAATTTCCATATGACATTTAAGCGGTTCTACTTCTGGGACTGTTGAATATGTCTGATACATTACATTCTTTTACTCCAGAGTATTAACCTCCCACTCACATCATTAAACACAAACTCATCAGGAAACCAGATTCCTATCTACGTGGCCAAACTAATCAGTGGAAATTAAATGCCTCAGAGTCACAACTCATTTCATCATCCTGTACGGTATATGTCTGGCCTACTTTGCTGTTTATCTCAGTTCCTGGGCTGACATCTGGTGAGCTGCCAAAGGGGAGATGGAACGTTGTGAGAGACAGCGTCAGAAATGATGGCTTGTGCTCTGAATGAAGGTAACTCATGAGGCCAACAGGCTGTTGAGCGCCTGTCATAGAATAAGTGAGGGGGCAGAAACTTTAAAGTAATATAAGCACTAGTCTTGTTTACCTTCAGTGGGGTATAAGATACTAATGTACATCTTTATTATACTATATGTATAGTGCAGAGTGCAGAGTGGTTAGTGTTCCTGCCTCACAGTAAACCATGACTCGAACATCCTCTGCATGTCCTCCACGTGTTACTGTGGGTTCTATCCGGTACTCCAGTGTCCTCCCACCGTCCAAACACATGTATGTACAGGTCCATTGGCAAATCTAAAGTGTCCCTAGTTAATGGGAATGAGAGTGAATGGTTGTCTGTCACTGTCTGTCTCTAAATGTCTGCCATATGACTAAATGGCCACTGTCCAGAGTGTACCCCGCCTCAGGCCAAAGCTGCTGGGATAGGCTCCAGTCACACACAAACCCCTAACAGGACCAAGTGGAACAAAAAGAATGACTGAATGAAAGTATCTTTGTTATCATGCTATCCCTTCTGTATTTGTTCATCATTAAAATGGCGGGGCACCACTGCTGGACCAGGGGCAGTTATCTTCTATGGTTCCAAAAGGCTTCACTGTTGCATGTAGATTTACATTTACATTTAGTCATTTAGCAGGGGCATGTAGCTGTAGGTGCTTGTTTACAACTATTAGGACCAGTTACTTAGATTCTGCCTATTCGTTTTTAATTCTTCATTGATTTGTGGTGGTGGTATTATTTTCTGTTCTGTTGTTGTCTTAGTCCATCAATCAGGGTCTAGGAATCATCATGACAGAGTTGGGTCTTCTACACTTTTAAACCACAAAATCATCCTTCCTTGAATAAATTTAATTTCTAGTTACAACACTCGACATAGCTGACCCTATTTAGTCTCTTTACAGACCCATTGCAGGAAGCTTTTCATGGTAATATTCTTACAGTCTATGTTTGTTCCCTCTGTTACAGGGCAATATTTATAATTTGTACTTGTGTTAACTCCTTATTCTGACAATATTTGCCCTATGTTTGTATTGTGTGCAACTCATACATTTTCTATTCATCTCTCAGGACCAAATAAAGGATTTGAACAGAACACCTAAAAAAGGATGTATTAGAGCACCTGGTGTGTTTTCTGTGGTGTATTTTTATGAGCATAGCCCAATTTACCAAAAGGGGTCGGTGTCTAGTTTCCTCCTGACCAAGAAGGATGCTAATAAGACAGATCCCTCTCTCCAAGCTGCTTGTGATACGGCTGCTGCTAATTAGTCCCCTGTTACACACATGCAGCGATAATGATCTGCAAGTGACTGGACACACACTGCACTCATCACTCTGCTACCTGCGGCGCTAGCTCTCCGTTGGTGATGATCTTCGCGATCAGGCTCCACTTTCTGTTGCTGGTGGCGTTGTGGATCATCTTCTTTCTCAGCAGCTCGCCCACGGACATGTACTGGAAGCCGTAGCGCTCTGCAATCTTCAGGCTTTGTGTGCCTTTGCCGCTGCCAGGGCCACCTAAAGATGCACAAGCACAGAGGCGGGGAAAGAGTGAGAGTGCTGGAGGTTTTTTGGAGATTTAGTGTGAAATTTGTCGATGCGAGTGTGAAACATTATGTAAGTGGGTGTGTTGGTGTGGGCGGGTGTGTTTATTAGCGATAGAAAGCTAGACTATGGAGGACTGCGAGCGTGACTCGGGCTGCGGGGGAGAAGGGGGCATGTGGAGGGGCAAAGCAGAGAAACAGGTGAGTATGAAACTCCTACACTCGATATATATCCTCAGCTTTTCTGTGAACAAGCATCTCTCAGCTTTGGTAAACATTAACATGACAAAATATTATAGAACATAATGGTTAAAGTGAGCGGCATGTCATAAAGAGGAATCAACTGATCACTGCAAAATATAGAAGGAAAAGGAAAAGTATATGCAGTATTTAATTATTAATAAAATATTAGTAAATGCTTGGCGGGCCAGATTTAACGGCCCAATGGTCCGCAAGTTTGCCCGACCCTGACCCACAGGGACATGTATTTATTTTATCATATTATATCACACTGTAACGTAGTGTAACGTATTGTATTGAAACATATTGTATCACAACATTATATAATGTATGTACTGAGATTATTTTAACACAAGCAGAACGTTGTCAGAACATTAACCTTGAGCTTTTTTCAAAATGTTGGTGTCCACAACTCACATTTTAATAAAACAAAAAAAAATGCATTTAGTTCATCTGCTGTACATTTTGTAAATGTATATGTATTTTTTGCCTGTATATCTCACACTATAAAATAAAAACATAAATGCGGTCAAAACTAAAGAATGCAATTCCATACTTGTGTATTCAGAGAGAGATTGGCACTGATGGAGTCAACAAGAGAGGTGTAGCCTCAAGTTTACTCTTATAGACCACTGGTTCCCAAAGTGGGGGTCGGAGTGGTGGGCGGGGGTCACGAGATGATTTCTAAATATATATATATTTTTTATGATTTTTAATTATTTTATTTTTTTATGATTATTTGTTTGATATATTTTTTAAAAGGTTGTAATGATGCGAGTATAAATTTAGGATAATTAAAATAAACTGAAAGTAAAACTTTGTAAAACTTAGTAAAACTTTGTTTGCTCCGATTAATTATGACAGTTAAGTGACGGCGTGTTGCCAAGTCCGCGGGCCTACTTTTAAAGTCCATTTTGGGCAAAAAGCATAGTATAATAAAATCACCAAAACAAGTCTTCATGTTAAGAATGAATAGTACACAAACATTTTTAAAAATGTAAAAACTGTCTTTCTTTCTTTTTTTTTTTTTTTTAAATAAAACATTCATTAATTATTTTATGATAAACATACTGTCTTAAGTGCACCCCTTTATAATCATAAATTAAATAATAATAGATAAATAAAGGGGGGGGGGGGAGGTCGCGGATCGTCAGCAGTCTAATATTGGGGGTCGCGGTCTGAAAAGTTTGGGAACCCCTGTTATAGACTGCTTCTGAACTTACTTTTATGGTCCTGAATAAAGTTTCAGACGTTTTTAACAATCCCACATCAGTGAACGGCTCTTTGTGCTTCGTTAAAATGTGCTCCACTTTAAATGGCTCTTTATTTTCTTTTTTCTTTTTATTTATTTATTACAGGGACCATACAATCAAACATAGTTACAAAATAAAGATTGCAGCTGATGTGATGTATATAAAGTTTGATGCTAATTCTAAACTCTTGTCCCTGGTTGGGCTTTTCTACTTCTACTCTACTAATATGGCAATACACTATGAAAGCATTATACACAACAATATATACAACTATAAATACCAATCCATGAATAAAGTACATATCCATTCCATTTCCTCACCCATCCAATCTTACACTCACCAAAATAAAAAAATATTTAAAAATGGGTACAGTTTTGTTTTATTTTTAGCCAAGATTTAAGCCTGACGGTAAACAATTTAAAATCTGATATAACCTTAATATCAGTGGGTAATAAATTCCACAGTTTGCTGCTCTTATAAGAAAAAGCTGTCTGTCCAAAAGTGGTTCTGCAGTATGGGATTTTAAGATTATGGTTTGAGGAACTCCTGGTGGCTCTGTTGCTGTTCTGTCTCTGAACAAATGAACTGAGTGGCTTCGGAGCTAGATTATTAATGCACTTGAATATTAATTTAAGAAAGCATCAATGCCCAAAGATTTCAAAACTTAATAAATTGTGTTTTTTAAGAATGCTACAGTGATGGTAACGGGCTGGCTTTTTATCCCTAATTTTTATTGCTTGGTTGTATAATGAGCCAATCCGTTTTGTGGCTGTGGGAGTGGCCTGTGCCCATGATGTCATACAGTAGGATACATGTGAGAAGACCAGAGCGTGCATGTACAGCAGAGCTGCCTGGTTTGGGATGAAATGTCTGATTAATTTAAAACAGTTTAAGTTGTTTTGTATTGTTTTAGAATTTTTTTAAATATGTTTATCAAATTTGAGTTGAGGGTCGTTCTATATTTTGTTTTTTTTTATGCAAAAGCACATAGAGACGGTTTTAGTCAGATTTAGCACCAACTGATTTCAGTTGTTTAACCTCAGCCGTACATTTGAATAAAACATCAGCAGCCTGCTCATGTGTCCTGGCGGGTGCATAAAAAACTGCATCATCCGCATAGAACTGGCAGCTGGCCCCTGAACCGACTAGAGGCAAGCCATTTATAAAGAGACTGAACAGCAAGGGTCACAATATTGAGCCCTGTGGTATGCCCATCTTTATGTTCAGGAATGAGGATTTGTCCTGGGCAACTCTCACACACTGGACTCTAGACTGAAGGTATGATGTGAACCAATGTACTGCCTCAGATATAAAAGATAAAGAGGCAGGACTTGAGCCTCACATTTTAAACCACCACCCCTCTCAACCATGGGAGACCCGCAGACGGGCAGGAGGTAGCTGCGTCGGGCACAAGATAACAAACATACCAGTGTAGTGATCACCACTAGGCCTGCTTCGCCGCAAGATATGGTCCTATGTGTTTAAATAATTTATATCCCTTGCACACGTTGAATATTTCAAAACTACCACTCATTATAAATCTCATTATAACGTCTAATCCAGTAAACGAAAGCATGAACTTTAAGTCTCCTACCTATTATAAAGTTATTCTGTGACTGTTCTTTTTGTCTTAAGATAAAATTTCACTTTAATCTATCCAAACCACTGAGTTCACACAAAGTAAGAACAGCTCAGTCTTAGAGGCAGGTGAGAATACCATTTAAAGCTGGGTTTACTGTGTGTGCTGGAATGGCATGTTAAAACAGTAAAAGTGTATCTAGGGCTTCTCAGTGTTTTATACCATCACAAACAGACTGTAGAGATGGTATAAAAGATTGCTGTGGATAAGTGTATCAAGGCAGATTTGGACTCCTCTTACTCAGAGAATAATGTAAAAGGAGAAAACAAAAACTGAAATTGGGTCTAAAGAATGTGCAGCTGACAAGAAAAACAACTATCAGCACTGAGAGACAAGGACAGACGCTTGTGACTATGACGCCTGTGTAATAAAAGATAATTAAACAAAATGTATATTTCATACAGTTTTCTTAAACAAGACGCTAAACTAAAAGATATTTGTTTTAGGCAGTCAGGCAGTCGGTGGGTGTGAGTCATGTGCCAGTTTTGGGGCTCCACAATTTCTTGAATTTCACTCAAAATAAAAAAAAATAAAGAGTGTGCACATTAATTTAAGAAAGTCATTTTACACTGGAAAAACAAACAACTGACTTTGAATAGAAGACCTTTTCTTGCCTCAATTTACTGGAATAATTTAGAGAACACCTAAAAGCCTGGTACAGCAACTTATAACCAAGGTAAGAAAACTAAATGTCTAAGAGTCCGTTTAGACAACAAATCCGCAAATATTGTGTTGATTTTTTTGTTGTTGCGGCTGCCGCTCTCGTGTGAACTCTTGGTGCTTCTCAATTCTCTAAATATGCACACTCCATTACCCCACTCCCCTCTTCTCCTCCTGACCTCAACCCGATACTGCTTCAAACCGACAGACGTATATACAGTAAACAACTTTTTTCTAGAAGATGAAAATGACAAGCATGTCCCAAATCAGAGTCAATTTAAGGAAATGGAGTGTAGCCTCTTATTTCATTACTTGTCTATCATTTCAAGAAAATGGCTGTGGGAAATGTGCCCTAATTTAATGAAGGAGGCTGGAATACTCTGTCAGTGCATTATGTAAGGGCTACATTTCTTTAATTCTATTTTTGGCCTTTCAGCCTTTGATGATGGTGAAAGACAGATGGATGGAAACAAGGAGAAAGAGGGAAAAACATGGAGCAAAAATACAAAAGCCAGATTCAAACATGAGGACACTAAGGACAAAATCTCTTAAAGGTACAGTAAGTGTAAAAGTTCCAAATAAACATTCTTAAAACGCCATTTCATCAAATTCCAGAACAAAATCAGAATTGACTATAAGAGCCATATATTTGAAACAGTCTTTTGCCATGGATCATGTCATATGTAGGTTTGTGTTACTCTAGTCCACTCGGATTGGCCTTCTGACCTCCTCTCAAAGACAAAACATTTACCACAAATCTCTGTACAGATGACAGCTGCTGCCATCCTCGCTTTGACTTAAAATAGGACACAATGTGCTCACAAAGATGAGATGGGAAGTGGCTTTGTGCAGCCAGAACAAAAAAACTCCATTCTGCTCAAAAGATGCACAAAACACAGCAGACTCACAACTCAGTAAGATTGTCAAGAGGCTTACATAAAAGCTTTTGATGGCTGTTTTTCTGAAACTAAAATAAGGTTTAAAAATAGGTCTTTATCTGCAGAGCTCAACCGGTGCTATTACTCTTACTGTGCAGCTGCCACTCCTAATGTACAATGAAAGTATTTGATAGGTTAATGCAGCGTCATCAAGGAAATCAGATTAGAACAGTGTGAGTGTCTGACACAGAGAGTGACATGCAACTGAGACCGATACTGACACTCAGAGGCGGGGCTACACACAAAATACCAGGAAAAACAGCAGGCTTCCTTATCCCTACGTTCCCATCTAGAACATTTATTTTTAGATCATACAGGCAAATATAGACCGCTTCTTGTTGACCCTTTTTATGTAAATGGATAAAGCTCTCATGAAGCATTAAAGCGGGGGCTAGTGTATGTTTTGTTATGTTTACAGATAAAAGGAGCTTTAATGGTGTTTTTTTATGTAACGGAAACATGACTCAGCGTTAAACTAAGGGCGAGATTTCAATCTAAATAAGTCAATAAAGCATGTAAATGGTGCAGATGTGTTTGTGGTGTCAGGTGTTTACCGATGACGAGGATGACTTTAGGTCGGGGTCTGGAGGGGTCGAACACCTCGTACTCTTCGATGAGCTCAGCTGTTTCTGAAAGGTCTGAGTCACTCTCGATGGAGAACTGGCTGATGGGAGGGAGCCGGTCGTAGCGCCTGTACGGGAAGTTAGGGCTTTCGGGGATCACTGGAAGGAGAGACACAAACACACTTCATCATCAGTCATCAGCAACATCAAGTACACACACAGTTGCTCAGTTATACAGACAATATTAACACCAGCTTTGTGTGAGAATGTTTTTCCCAAGGCTTCAACCCAGCAGCAGAACTCGGAATTACAGTTTAGTGTGGCCTTTACAGCTCCTCAAGCAATGACTGTCCCGTCACACCAATAGCAATTTCAACAGACTCTACTTAAACCTTTGTTTCCCAAACAATTCTTTAAAGGAACCATGTTTCAAAATGCAAGTCAACTGTGATCAAAAACTTCAATGTTATATTATTATTATGTACATTTAGATTTTTGTTTTGCTCCGATGTCTTTCCTCCTCCCCCAGACCCTCACTGAAAAGAATGGGCTAATTAAGCTGCCACTTGAGATAAGGTTGACCATTGCAAAAGCTCTCTACTCCACCTAGTGTATATTATTTTTAATCTAAAAATGCGGTCAATCTAAACAGAGCTTGGTAAGAGGCATTTAGCTGAGGAGGTGCTCTAAAGCAAAGTCATGGTGGCAGAGTGGTTAGTACTGTGTGGAGTTTGCATGTGCTCCTGTTGTCTGGTTCTTCCTGGTGATACTACTACCACTAAAAAAACATTTACCCAATGGGGTCAGGACTTTTCTGGTTAAATAAAGGTCAAATAATAAAATAATGAGAAAAAGGTTATCAAGTTACAAAGTGGTGTACCTGGGTAAATGACTATACTTCCAAAAAATGAGACTCTCACTGTTAAAGTAAAATAGTTAAAAGGGGCTCCATTAAATCACAGAGATCCAGTAAAATGAAAATGCCTGGTCTAAAAACACCACAACGAGTGTCATTAACTCAGTTAAAGCAGCATTATTCAGTCTCCGGTCACTAAAGCAAAGAGACCACCACTAAAAGCTAAGGGCAAATACACATACTGCTAACGTTATGAGAAAGCACTAAAGCACTTATAACATCTCTGTATCAGTCTGTATTAAAGCTACAAGTAGATATTAGTGACTCCAGTAAAACACTTAAATACAATTCAATTCTGATGCAAGGCATGTGTGACCTAAAAGTTGCATAAAAAATGGTTGAATCTATTTTTCTTTCATGACCAGATGTAGGTGGAGGTCTCAGGAAACGGCAGCTCTTGAGATGCATTAACTGGATCACGGCTGGTTAAGACGTAAGATGCTGCTTCTATTATCGACTGCAATCTCCAAGTGATGAAACAACTTCAAATAAAGCCTCACTTCATGTTTTATACAAGTTTATGCCTGTAATAGTGCAGTTCAGTGCAGCAATGCTATTCAGAAAATGTGACGTTCAATGAGCATGGGAGAATTTACCTCAACAATATCAATAAAGAAAACATACTTTGAATTCTCCAAGTGAGTGTCTGAGGTTTTTGTGATGTTAATAATCAAGTAATGTTATCTCAAAAGCCAACCTGAACCTCTTTTCACCTTAAAATAACACAATTCTTTATGGTTCCCAGATATTCAGCCCTGGTTTTACAAGAAGTATGCATCCAAACCTGAAGAGGGTGCAGCTGCTGTGTCTTCCTGAGACTGGGCTAAAGAATAAGACATTAAACCAAAAATATAACAGCTAATATATAGGGCTACTTAATTTTGAATTACAAGACTTTAATAATGCAGTAGTGAGGAAAGCCTCATGAAAACATCAGACACTCACTTGGACAATTTAAAAACATGTTTTCCTATTTCATTTTGAAGAATAGCTAAATCTCAAAACATTTTCTCTAAAGCATCGCAGCACTGATGCAATATCCCACCACTATTAAAGCCATAAACTTGTATTAAACATGAAGTGTTTTCAAGTTGTTTCATCACATTCAGATTCAGATCAGATTGCAGTCGATGATAGAAGCAACTTCCTACCTCTTAAAGTAACACTGCATAACTTTATTTTAATGGAATTTAAAATTTCACTGACACAGTACCCTCAACTGGACAGAAACCTCTGATATAAATGATTCCATGTCATTGGGACAGATGTCTCCTGAGAGACACGCTCAGCTCAAACAGAGGGAGCAGAAATAGTCCATTACACTGAACCGTACAGAGTTGTATTTGTACAAAATGCACTAAATTGATTCTACCATTTCTTCCAAACTTTCTGGTTTTGGATAGTTTCCTCTTGAAAACAAACACAGTCAGTAAAGGGATCGCTGCCCCTAGTGGCCATACGTTACATAATAATTAACCAGCCATGAACCAGTTAATGCATCTCAAGAGCTGTCGTTTCCTGAGACCTCCACCTCCTTCTGATCATGAAGAGAAAGAAAGAAAAAAAAGACTCTCTCTCTCTTTCTCTCACAAACACACCACCAATCACCAGAATTTATTATATTATAATTTATGTTGTCAGTGGGAGAGGTTCCATTGCTGAGAAAGACACAATTTATTACACTCATTAGGAAAGGGTCGAAAAAAAGCAAGTAGTTTGCTGTTCTGCGTGTGTTTAATCGTCTGTGACATCCTGCACTTGGTCCAAATGTTTGAACTGACTCTTTTACAAACAAACCTGAGCTTGGTCCAGTTTGGTCCAGACCGAGACCAAAGAACAGCTGGCTTGTTCACCACTGAACATTTGGTTGAAACCAAACGGTAAAGCTTAAAATCCCCCTTAAGGTCTCCATTAGATCATTGATACAAGAAGAAGAAAAATCTCAAACTCAACATCAAATCAATTGATTTAGAGCCAATCTTACTAAAAAGCCTGTCATTTAAATGTTACATCTCTGTAAAACCAGGAATAACCCTTTTTTATTGACGAGTGCATCCAATCCACCAGAAACTCCGAGTGAACCACCTCCTTCTACTGAGACACACACATCCCGCCACAGCCACACACCTGGGAGCCACTTGTACTGTATTGCAAATGTTGAGGGTTGCTTTATGAATGGACATCTGTCATTAGAGCTGGCCTGGATAAACAATGTAAAGGAAAAACACACAGTTATGCAAATATACACCAGGCATTTGGATCTGCACTGCTCCTGATTTGGTTAGACCTGTAAACACCACAACAGAAATAACTGGCCAGGTCCGGTAATCAATAAGAGTTTGCATATTTACACAAGACTAAACAAACCATTTATCCTAACAACTGTCTCCACAAACATTGTACATTTAAAAATAAAACCAGTTTGACAATAATTCTTTGGTTAATGAATGTCTTTTATGACATTTTCTAATTCCAGACTTATTTAAAAGCAAGCATCACAGGTATATTTTAAACCCAAATACCAATGGTGATGCTACATTTGGAGCGTGCTAACTTCATTTTAAATGATCCTATACCTTTAGGTAAGTATTGTTTCATTTATGATTCAAAATAAATCCTGCTAGGCTTTGTTTCCCACTGACTGTAGCTTACATCGTCTCATATACTGTCAGACATGTATACTGCATCTTAACTGCTCTAAATCTTTTTGTGATTACTTTTTGGGACCCAGCAATTAAGTTTTTTTGTAAGACATGCTATTTTGGGTGAAATATGTCACACTGAGCATGTGACTCAGGCTGCTTGTAATGCTTTTATTCTTCTCTTTATTTTTGTCAATGAACAAACCTGACGTGGAAACATGTAACTACGTCTCCAAAAAGTCTTAATGGATCATCGTTTACAGTCATAGGATGAAACACTTCAAGGTTCTGTTTTTTTTTGGCATACTTTTGAATTAAAAAAAAATGTTGCTGTGACATTGGAACTTTTTTTTTGGCCTGGAGACCTGTTTGTTGTTGAAAATCTAAAAAGAGTTATTTTACTTGCCCAAAACTGCTGTTGGAAAATGAATGGCTTGTCCTTGGTCAGTGCACTATCCTTCATGATAGGTCTATGAAGAGAAACTAAACTACTGACAGCACTCATATCATTGGGACTGATTTGTCAGTTTATCTGGTCACACGTCGCTGAGGCGTCCAGAGGGAAGTGAGGGCTGTGAACTACACTCTGTGGCTGTGGTGTGAAAGAGCGACAGTGGTTGGGGAGTTGCCATCTCAACAAATGCTTTGCATGAGGTGTGTGCAGTTTCCAAGCGTCTCAACAAAACACTGCCAGCGTTTTGTACCGACTCAGAGATGAATGCAGTTGAGACAGGTGCGCTCCCAAACACTACGGCTGGGACGGGACAAGGCTGTTTCTACAGGAATCTGGGTGGGGACTCGGAAAAATGATAACACACGACTCCTGTTGAAAATGTCTGCTTCATTGATCATTTATATTGCAGTGGAAAAACAGAGAGTTTTAACAATATATACAGCCTGGTCCAACCAGAGGTAGTTTCAGGTCTAGAGATAATGCTCAGCTCTCTTACCAGTTGAACTCAGAATTGAAGTCCAGATGTCTTTGCTTTTTTTATTTATTTTTTTATTTTAGTGTCTAGTGTCGTAAACCAAATTAATGACCATGGCTCTATTAAACTATTTCTGAAAGATTGTATTAATGCCCTAACTTTAGAAAGTCATATATATATATATATATATATATATATATATATATATATATGTATATATATATATATATATATTTTTTTTTTTTTTTAATTTAATGAAGAGCTGATTATGTTTTCCTTGCTTTTTGTTGTCATTGCGTCCGATAGAACACATTAACTGTAAGTTATTAATATCTGTAAGTATCTCTGAGACCCCCTTTTTTTATAAAGTACCAATCTATTACTTTGAATAATGAATGGGTAAATGATGGTAATGATACAAAGATTATTATTTTTTTAACACAGATAAGGTAAGATCTGGTAAAACAATCGGAAATCATTGGCTGCTGTGTAACAGGATGTTTTCACTTTCAAGACTCAGAACCTAATGATAAGAGTGACTTTAAAAGAGAAAAGTCCACAATTCAGATGAAATGAAATCTCTGATATAATGTAATATATAATAATAATAATAATAATAATATCATATAAACTGTTGGGGCGGCAGTAGCTCAGTGGTAGAGCAGCTGTCCTTCAACCGGAAGGTAGTAGGTTCGATTCCCGCTCTCCCCACAGTTCATACTGTCGTTGTGTCCTTGTCCTCGTATGAAATGGCTGCCACGTCTCTGTCAGTCTGCCCCAGGGCAGCTGTGGTTACAGATGTAGCTTACTACCACCAGTGTGTGACTGTGGAGTGAATGAATAATTGATATGTAAAGTGTCTTTGCGTCCCCGGAAAAGCGCTATATAAAATTGATGTAATAATAATAATAAATAATAATAGTCTCAAATCAATATGTCATCGTCGTCCCAGTAAGCTCACCATTTCTGAAGAGCGACCGGCGTGACTGTCCTCCGTTGATCGGGGGGAGCGACTTCTTCTCCTGGCCCACAAAGGTGTCCCACCGCACCTTGTCTGTTCCTCCCAGCTCCTGGACCTTCTTCAGACAGCCCTCCAGGTAGTCGATGGGGTCGTCAGGCTGGTAGTACATCAGTCCTGTCAGCAGGCTCTGGGGGACAGGACGAGGATATGAGTTTACTTTAACTTATAGAGGCCCAGACAAGACTGAGGAGCAGGAAACAATGTAACCACAGCAACAAAATGATGGTTATTATAAAACACTGGAAGTTGGGTTTGCCAATTCCTTTGTGTAAAAACTACAGGGAGATTATAAAAGGACACTGTCATACATGTTGCCGTAAATTTTATTGTGCATAATTCATAGCACAGTGTAGAAGACAATACAAGATATTGTTTTGATATACAGATGTAAATCTATCCAAGAAATGTTTCTACTCATAAAAAAATTTGAACAAATTGTCATCACAGGGGATTTTAATGTGCATGTGCATAATGTTTGGGACAGAAATGCTTTTCTGCTATTCTTTATACTTTTGGTCTTTGTCAGCAGCACAGGTCACACTCTGGACTCGCATGTTTTCAATCAAACTCTGCAAAAAGCAAGAATCTTTTTTTTTTTTTATCAGAGATCAACAACAACAGCAGTAACAACCTGCGTGTCCTGTTTGCTACAGTGAACAGATTAACAAACCCTCCAGCTCCAGAATTAGTTTCCACCACTAAATGCATTAGTTTGCATTGTTTTTCAACGACAAGGTTCAAGGCTTTAAACATGCGATACAGTCCAAAGGGCATAAAACAACACTGCAGCCACCTAGGAGACACTTGGTTGGTTTAACACATTTTACTCCCATTAATGACAGAACAATTGAAAAAACTGTCTCCAGCCTGAGTTCATCCACCTGCTGCCTCGATGTTTTACCCACTAGATTTCTAAAATCAATACTAAGCAGTTTGTTACCACAACTCACTGATATAGTCAATAATTCCTTACAGTCTGGAACATTTCCAAGGGCCTTAAAAACTGCTCTCATTAAGCCATTAAGCCAACTATCGGCCCATATCAAACCTGATATTTTTAGGGAAAGTCATCGAAAAAGTTGTATATCAGCAACTTAATGACTTTCTATCACTTAACAACTGCTTTGATCCTTTTCAGTCAGGATTCAGGCCCCAACACAGACTGAGACTGCACTTATCAAAGTCACAAATGACATCCGTCTGAGCACCGTCTGGGTCTCTGGAGCCACTGTCTCCTTTTGTTTTTGACTGTGAACTGCGCTTCTTGATTGATTAACCTGTTTATATATATATATATATATATATATATATATATATATCAAACAAACTTGCACAAGAATTTTAAGCATTTAAGAAAGCAATTGATTTAGTTTTAGTTTCTTTACATGAAATCATCCATCAGACCTGCACTGAACAAAAATTTTAACGCAACACCTGAGCTTAACTCAAAGATCTAAGACTTTTTCACACGTAAAATGTGGTGGTGGTTACTTCCTCTGGTTTCACATGCTCGTTTACAAATGTCAGAAAAAGGCTAAAAACCACACCGCACCATTAAATTGTTTTAGAGATGCCTCATTTGCACTTTTTCTTGTCACAATATTTTTTTAAACTTTTTTTAGTCATGGGGAAGTCATGTCAAGTGGGAGAAATATAAAAATGTGCTGGACTTTGAATTTGTAAGGTTCCAGGCAAATGATCTACTTTTTGCATTTTACTTGTGCCTCTTTTCAGTGTCATTTTCCGACAAATGAAACAAGAAAAAGAATGGGTTAATCGGGTTAATGGGATATAATTACAGACACTGCTGTGAACAGAAGCTGATTCAGATCTTTTATCACATGAGGCAGATACAACTTCAAAGAAAATTACACTGGAACCTCATCTGTTTTTCAAAAGAGATATTAGCTCGACTTATCCCCTTAATTGCAGTTCCAGTGCAGTTTATGTATGCATGCAATCACTGCTCGTTTATTTACTGTCCAAATTAGAGCGAGCAGTGAAGTGACACAGCGTCATTTTGCTTCTAATTGCTTCTGATATAAAAGTGAATTCACTGTAAATGAGAACAAGGATTTGGGCAGAGCCTTGTGTCTGAGTGATGCACAAGAGGAAGTCCCACAGGAGAATACTGTTTAAAGCAGAAAAGGGTTGCAGAACAAATGCCAGAATAACATACGCACTAAGTCAACTTGTTTTTTGGCACGGAGTTGGTTCTCACATTCATCACGACTCGCTCAGCCTTGGATCTGACAGGACCAGGCCGAGGGTTTATTTACCAGACTTGGTTCACTTTCAAGGGTTTAGGCCAGAATTAGATGTTTTGTTTTTCTGGTGGAGTTATGCCGAGGCAAAAACGCTGTTCTTTGCCACGTCACCTTGTTAAAGCAGGCTGGGTTTGGCATTTGTGTTGCAGTATGCTCAGAATTGTTCTTGAAACTTGAAATGGCACCCTGTAACTTTTAGCCCAAAAATCCATATTCTCAAAGTCAGTGTTGACCCGTGTCCATCTCCCCCAGTCATTCAGACACTTACACTCGTTTATAAGAGTTCTCAGAGGGAGACGCTTTGTGTGACAACCTAATTTGAAAAACATGCACACATTTTTGCTTGTGACCTCATACATAAAAATAAACTGTGATCAACCGTTGCTCACATAATTCATATAACCACTTTCATTTCATCAACAGAACTGGCACAGTGCATAAACACATGCAGTTTTATCATCTTCAGTGCAATCCTGCAAACTATGAGATATATGACTCATAGAAAAAAAAGCTTCTTCCTGCGTTTAACCAGTCAAGACTCTTCTATGCATCTATGTTTTATACACAACTTGCTGCATGCTTTTTACATCCATTCATTATGCATTAAACAAACGGCTTAAGAGGGGAACGTGCAGCAATGCAAAGCGCTGAATCCACATTTAAAGTCCTCACTGACCTTTAAGGGGCATGTGTTGTGTAATCTGAAGGAGTATACTGTATATGTCCATACACTAAACTTAGCCTATGAAAGATGGACATCTATAAATAAGCACAAAAAAGCAGCATTAGTAAAATCAATGCTTATTCCAAAACGCCTTGGCTCTTTATTATGACGAAAACCCAGAAGTGTGGAAACAAAGACGCGCATCCTTTTAGCATCAACACAAGCATATCTCCACATCACATTAAGTCTGTGGCATTTTCACGATGTCGCCCTGTGCATCGTGTTTGTGCACAAGCCATCACTCTGTCTGCACAAAGGGTTTGATATCGTAAAACTAAAAGTAGAATCTCCCAGTCCCTTACCTCAAACAGTTGGGGGATCTCCCTTCGCGCCAGGTACTCCTTGGCATCGTTCGTGTTCATGTCTGTTGGCTTTTGAAATGACAACTTGTCCGGAGCGTCTCCTCTAGTGTTTTTTTGTTTTGTGTGTTGTTTGCCGTCACTTCGTCCTTTTGTTTGAGCTTCCCCGTTCATTCACTGCATGTTTGCCTCGCGTGGACCTCACGATGCCAACGCACCCTCCCTCCCTCCCTCCTGATGCGGATGCGTGGCTCCACCGTCTTCCCTTTGAATTTTCCTTCAGTGCTTGACGATTGTGTGTGAATGTGTGCGCGCGTCTGACAGTGGCACAGAGAGACGCGCGGTGCCAAACAACGCGCACCGCTGCTCTCGGCCCCTCCTCCTCCTCCTCCACGAGCTGCGCGCAAGGTTAACCTGCTGCTGCTTTAATAATGGATTGAGAGGGAGATGCACTGGTCCGTTCAAGCACTTCTCGAGAGCTGTACTCTTTGGAAATGTCCGCAGCTTGATCCAACTGTGCCACCTCTTGTCAAACTCAAACATCTACGCCTTTTCTCTGACTCACTGTCCAGTTATTTTGAAGCTTTGCATTTAAACAAAGAGATGCACAAACACACATCCCCATTAAGATACAGATGAAAACGTCAGTAAATAAATTTAAAGAAAAAGTTAAAAAAGGTTAAAGCAAATGCATCTGGACTCATTTTTTAAGGTGAAGACGTTTTGTCTCTTTTCTTCAATATGACCTGGATGACTGAGAACAGACATACTAAATGTGAAAGTGAGAGGGGAGTGACATTGAGCATGTGACCCAAGCTGGAATCGTACCCAGGTCGCTGAAATATGTGGTGCTCCTGTTAACATTAACAGCTTTTTACCATCTCAAAAACATTGCCAGAATCAAGGGTATTGTGTCTAAACCAGACTTAGAGAGCCTTCTCCATCTGCATTAGTCTGCTCAAGTCCTGACTAGGACCAGAAAGTACCACCATATTAGTCTGCTGCTGTATAAGGCTCTCGACATGTTAGTCCAGGGGTGGGCAAACGAGGCTCGAGGGCCACAAAGCTGCTGGGATAGGCTCTGGTCACCCGCGACCCCCTTGGACTCTCCTCTCTTGGTGTGTTGTTGTTGTGGGGCAGCAGTAGCTCAGTGGGTAGAGCAGCCGTCCTTCGACCTGCGGGTGGGCGGTTCGATCCCCATTCAAAACATCCCAATGACATCCTGCTCTCCCCCACATACTGTCGTTGTGTCCTTGGGCAAGACACTTAACCTACATTGCCTCCAGTGGTGTTCCAGCTGTAACACTGGTAAATAACATTATACAGCATGGGGCTGAACAAAAATGAATGGGAATAATCACAGTAATGAGCAATGCAGCAAAAACAAAGGGCATATATTTCATTTCTTTTTTAGCTATATAAAAATATATATAAAAAAATACATTGTGGGCTGTGAGCAGACGGCAGCGTGGTGCAGCAGCTGAAGCAGAAGCTGTCCCCAGGATTAAAGAGGTCAAAACTGATTCTGACCCCGCTTTATCACTTCGGCGTAATGTTGTATCAGAATCTTATGAGTAGTACATACAGTATTTTTCATGGACACACCTCTGAAAACTGACCATAAACAAGGACTCTCTAATCAAAACTGTGTCATTGACTGAAGAGTTTTGAAATCTTCTGCGAGCACATTTGTGTTGCTTTCTCATTTAGAGCGTGAATGTGTTGAAATTATGGCACACCTGATTAACAAATATCCAACCATTTCCTCATTGAGTCATAAATGAATTGCTAAACCAAGCACAAAAACAACAGAAGACCAAGCTAAAAGACTTTATGTGTCTGTCTTGTTATGTAGTAAAAGCAAAAATGGAAAGAATACTTATTTTTTTACTTTTTAAAATGTGCTACTTCCTTTTAACATGTTTGAAATAACCAGGTTAACCAGGTGTGCTAGCATTTGCAGTTTATAGTTATTAATCGCAGCTGAATTAAAGTGCATGTCTAAGTAAAGTGAGTTTGACTCGCTAATGTCTCAAGTCTCATTTAAAGGAAACTTAATAAGAACGCATTCAGAATGATAATCAGTAGAAACGTCTCATTATGGAACAAGGCTCAAACTTTTAAAACTTCAAATGAGGGAGGAAAGAATAAAGATGCATTAGTGAAAAGATGCTTGGCTGTAAATACAAGATGGTAGGAACAACTGGACAGTCTCTGGTTCTGTAAGACTAGAACAATAATGAATTAGTGTAAATTGAAAGTGTGGTTAAACGTGTGGTTGCAGGAGCTTAAGACTAAACAGCTGCCTTTCCTGACAGAACAGCTTTAACCATGTTTGCGTCTCAGCTGTGTAGGGTTTTCAATATGTCTACTGCTAAAAAACCTCGAGGTTCTTTTGCGTCATTATAGCTTCGGTGCTTTGAACTCCACTTGTCACAGACCTTTTTTAGATCCAGGCCAATTTGATTTCTTATTATGTCCCACACAGGATTGACCTCCCCTCATAGGCCACTAATCCTCTTGACAACTGGCCGCTCAGGTTATGTCACTGGATTAATTCAGCGCTGGTTTATTGAACGGTGAAAACGTCATGCTAATGACCGCAACATCCGCTCTTTAAGGGCTTAACAATTTGATTTATGAAAATGAAGCTACGTAATTCTCAACAGAAAAAAAAAGTATTGCGAATGATGCACTGTTTACTGCAGTAGCTCATGACTCCATCTAGTGGTACCATGTGACACTTTTCTTTTTTTTACTCTCTCTGGTGTTCTGTCAGGACTAGTACATATAAACAATACAATAAACATTTTAGGGTATTTCAGGTGATGTATAATTAAGTATTTAAGGACTCATATTTGATTTCATACAGTATGCCAACATACTGAGCAGAAATACCAAAATTACATATTATTGGGTCAAAATTGAACTTTGTGATTTTGCAAGATGCTTATTTAAGTATGTATAACCTCATTAACAAAACAGATTTGTACTGTGAAGAAAAGAGAATGTTTTATTTAAGCGTCCCTGGCTTTTAATGACAACTTCTATTTAATGATTAAAATGACAAAGATAACATTTAATAAGAAGACATTCAGCTTGTAACATACAATAATAATCAGACGCAAGGAGACACTGGCTGTAATATTTATACAAGCTAAAAAGCATTACCATAATAACCATATGATCATGATCAGATTGTGATTTGGATTTACAGTTATAAAATAATTACACAGTTTAATAAATGAATACATTTTGGACAATTAAAAATGTATTGATTTGGACACAATAAGATGACTGGACATTAGTCAAAACTGAGAGAAGAAGATACAAATTGGCCATTAGCTGCAATACAGTTTATACAGTATTTACAGTATAAGGTATATAGTCTGGAGAAGAAAATAAAAATAAAAGAGGCTTCTGAAAGCAACATTGACAGTTTTGGCAACATACATTAATAGAAAAGAAAGACATTTAATAATCCATTGTGTAATTTTTCAATCAGTATGAATAACCAGCCTTGTACTCTCATCTCTCGGTGTGTTGTTTAATGTGAGCTGTGGGCAGACGGCAGCGTGGTGCAGCAGCTGAAGCAGGTGCTATTTACAGGATTAAAGAGGTTGGCAGAGCTGCGAGGTGCCCCGCTGAGTGTCAAAACTAACTCTGACCCCACTTTTACAGCAGTCCTTCCCTTCACTGTGGCACAATGTTGCATTACAATTTTATGAAGGGTATGTATTTTTATGTATTTATCATGGACTCACCTGAGAAAACTGACAAAAACAAGGTATCCCTAAAGTCTGGCCGAAATCTTGAGTGAGTGTAGCTGTGTGACTTTCTCATTTAGCGACTAAATGTGCGGAAAGGATAACCCACCAAAAATTATCCAGTCATTTCCTCATAGAGTCATAAAATTAATTGCTTAAACACTAAAACAAAGCACACCAACAACAGAAGACCGAGCTAAAAGACTTTATGTGTCTGTGTATGTAGGGTAATAAAACAAAAAAGGAGAGAAAGTTTTTATTTTTTAGATTGTTTCCTAATGATTAAAGACATACTAACAGATGGTAAATGTAATGTTACAGTCATTTTCAGTGAAACACATATTGCCCTAATTGGATTTGTATAAGCCTATTTATTGGGTCATGTCAAGATAAACTGCTTAAAAACTGCAGTAATTGATAACCATATGGCTGCTTTGTTTAACAGAAATATTATAATGGAAAGTATGATTATGCATTACAAAATAATAAAAAGCACATAAAAACACAATCTAGCAGTTTAAAATTTAAATTTAAATTTAAAATTTAAAAATGTATGGCTCTAATGTTGAAGCTTTCGTAAAAGCCGAGTGTGTGTTCAGTTCAACACTCCCTTTGCCCATTTTAGTAACATCCTCGGAGTCTGAAATGTCCGGATGTAATCGCCATCTTTTTGCCCTGACTTTGAGACAATATCGGCGAATAGGGGACCAATAGGCGGATTATATCCATTTTTATTTACAATCTATGGTTCAGTTTATACAGGCATTAAAAAATACAGAACTAAATGTCAAATTAATTAAACCCTTACATATTATATACATCACTTTTATTTCACATACACTATGTTCCTCCAGATAGAACAACGTTTGGAACGTTTTTTGTGTCTGTATGTTGTAACTAAACCAATTTTTTTTATCAACATATAGACATCTTCCCCAGTACTTTATTCAGATTTTGACTGGTTATTATCATTGTTTATAACCATAGATTGTAAATAAATAAGTAAATAAGTAATAACTCGCTCAAAACCGACTTAAGTAACTCTACTTATTCTGAAAAGCCCTTTACCGGAAGTGACTGGGCGGGGCTACCGGTGTAACCACTTCCTTAATCTACAGTGCTGCTAGGCTAACCATCAATGCACAATGAAATTACTGGCTTTATTAATTATTTTGGTCTCGTTTCTCTTTATGGGAAGGGCGCATATTGAGGTGAGTGCATAAAGGTTTCAGAAACCTCGTTGCCAAATGTTTTGTGAAAGAAATGCACTGTTTTTTCCTCCTAATTTCGGGTTTTCGTTGCCTACTGTGCTATCATGCCATTCTATGTGACTGCACTGTTTGATGGTTGTATAGCATCATGTATAAAAAATAGACAAAATGAAAACCTACATTTACATTGAATATGTTTGTTTTGTTTAGAAAAATGTGGAGAACTTTTTCAGCAGCGGCCACACCAATAACTGGGCAGTTCTGGTGAGTATTCATTGACTTTTTTTGTGAATGAAACCAAGAACAGCACTGATTGAATTACTGTCATTATGATTTCTTCGTTAAACAGGTTTGCACATCAAGGTTTTGGTTTAACTATCGTCACGTGGCCAATACTTTGTCTGTGTACCGAAGTGTGAAGAGACTGGGCATTCCTGACAGGTAAAAACACAAGTGCCTTTTTGTTCGACAGATTGAGAAATTGAAGGAACATGTATGATTTAACCACATTAAAAAAAATAATTTGTTAGAGCAGTTTTATTCAAAAAGCTCAAAATATTAGAGGTCAAGTAAAAGAGATAACATTGGAATTAAAAATTAAAGATGCAATGTACAAGATGATAATATTTTAGTGTATGTACAGTTTTAGCAGCAAGCCATTAAATGGTTCAAAAATAAGTAGTTTTTTTGCAAATGGCAACAGACTGACCATGTGTGTGCTGTCAGTGAGTGAGTAGAGAATATTAGAGAGTGGCTCAATATTCAGCTGCTGTATTTTTAACCATTTTGGCTAAATTCAGCTAAAGGCTATGAGCTCACTGGATGATTAGGACCATTATGTTGGACTTAGACGTCAAATAACAAGGACCAACAAGTAGTTTTAGGACCTCTGCCTCTTGCTTATCAAAGAGGTCTTCTATTTTAGGCTGCTGCTTTGATGATGATGATGTTACTTAAGGGACGGTTTATAGATCTTTAACTCTTCTTAATTCATTTGTAGTGTTTTAATGCAGGTTGTTTTCAAGTTGTCTTTCTGGAGATTCATAATTCAAACTGACAAAGGATTTACGGTCTAACTTTGTCAGCTCTTAGTGTTACTTTGCCTCTTCCATTTTCTAAAATGCTCATTGGCATTCACAAACAGCATTCACAAAACTGTTCTACAAAAGTTATTCTTTAATCATACTCGTTGATTTCAAATATTAGGATTTTCTACTAGAATAAAAATATTTTCATACAGTTGTCAAAACCTGGATCCTGTCAAAGTGGTTGCTGTTAATTACCAGTGAAATATTAATGTGTGGTGTAATGCTTGTTCCAGCCACATAGTCCTGATGCTGGCTGATGACATGGCCTGTAACCACCGCAATCCCAAACCGGCCACAGTCTTCAGCCACAAAAACATGGAGCTCAATGTTTACGGTGATGACGTGGAGGTGGATTATCGAGGATATGAGGTGGGCTCACTCACAATTTCTTAAAAACGTGTACTACACAGTGCAGGCACATATTTACAACCACAGCCATGACTGCAAAAGAAAAAGCAGTGAAGGAAAATGGGAAAGGTGGGGTAATTCAAAAATAAATCATGATTTTGAAGTTTCTTTTAGCCTCAGGGTTTCTGTTTATAATGATTCAAAAGTTCATACGGTCATTTCAGTCTAAAATGACAAATTAGTGGTGTATTATTATTATAGTGACAAAAATATTTTGTGAAATGTGACTTGGTCTTTTCCTCTTGGTGCTTTGTAACAACACACTGAGTAAATGAATAGTGCAGGAGACAAAAAGCTGCAGGTCATATTTATCTTTAAACAGAGATAATCCATGTCTTATCTGCTCTAATTCAACATTAGGTTATTTATCCGGCTTTGTTCTGGGTTTTCTAAAATACACATTGCTCTCAAACTGTTAATCCCTGTTTGCTGCCAGTCTGTAATATTCTGTAAGATTCTGTGATGGTGTGGGAAAATTAGATAAAAACGCAACAGGTAAAAAATAATTTTCACAGTTTAATTAAAAGATAAGTAGTGCAGAGCCAAAGTGATTGTCTGGCCATGTCTGAGGCATTGAATTAGTTGAACTTGCTTTTCCACTTTTCAGGTGACAGTGGAAAACTTCTTGCGTGTCCTGACTGGGAGGTTGCCACCAAGCACGCCTCGCTCCAAACGCCTCCTCTCTGACGACCGGAGCAACATCCTCATTTATTTGACGGGTACATTTGTGATACACAACACTTTAACACTTTTACATAAATTTATTTTTCTTGTGTTTTGAAATATTGCATTAGAAAAGAAGTAACAGTAACATACATCAGCTGTTCAATATTTAGGAAGACAAGAAGAGAAAACGTTTCCTATGTTGAATATAAGATATAAAAACAAATTTATCAGACAGCAGCATTAAAATTGGTGCGTTTTGTGGTTTTTCCAATTGTGGTATGAACATTAATACAGATTCTGTCTAAGCTGCAGGTGGAAAAGTAAGACCAGGTATCGTTTGTGTGGGTCACTCAAACGTCACCAAAAGTTGTGTAGACTTTTCCCTTAGGCTTCTGCAAAATCCAGCGCACCAGGTTTATTTGCTTCCCAGTTTATAAAAATGCACACATAACCTTTTCTTTTAAAAACAATTAAAAAGTATACTTTTACTTTATGCAGTCACTATGTTATCCCCTATAGAGATGCATGACGTTAGAAAAACACGTTATATGTACATTATGACGAATGATGATAATGTTTTAAACTCCCATTGGGTATAATATAATTTATTAGTACACACTGGACTCACTAACAGACTAGGGTCACTGATTTTGAATTGAAAGAACCACAACATGATAAAGGCTTCATCTGAAATTTATGCTGACAAAACCATAAATGCCTGGCACTGGAAAAACAAACGTTTTTGTTGTTGTTGCCATTTCCTGCAGCTTTTGTTTCCTGTACACATGCAAAAACTGTCATTTAAACTTTCAAGCCATCCCTGTTTAAGGCATGTTTAAAGAAACACAACAAATGTGTTACTTAAAATGACCAATTGAGAAACTCTAAAACTAAAAGAAAGGACTAAACTTAAAGAGAAGCAAGTAATTGAGGAGAAGTACAGTACATTCAATAAAATCAGCCACTCACTTGTTCTACTGAGCTGACAGACATCCATATGGCTTCAGTAAAGTCAAATACAGCTCTGCTCTTGCAGATTGCAATTCCACATCCCTGAACATGCTGTGTTTGAACAGACCCAGTGTGACTCTGTGGAATAATCATGTCTGATGGTGACTATACAAAAAAAATAAAAATAACCCAACACACATTTGTCACTTGGTCCCTGTGACACTACACAACACCCCTGGACTTTTTTTGCACTACATTGCATTTGCACTATTCTGTAAATGCCTGTTTATGCATCTTACCTGCCTTTTAGTGTGTATATTTTTTGTAAATTCTTAGTAGCTCCTACTCAATAGCTTATAGTATTTATCTTATTTGCTTTTTCAAACATCTTTTGTAACTCAATTCTGTGTTTTTACACCGACATTTCACAACAAATTCCTTGTAAACCATTTCACTTACTTATCAATAACTGATTCTGAAAAGAAACAAAATCGATTTAGTTTATTCAAGTCAGCAAGATTTCAGTGTTCAGGTTTGTCATTTGTCATTTAGCAGTTGAAAGAACGGGAAGTAATTGAGCACCTTTTTAACTGATAATGTTTGATTTCCTACATTTTACACAGTTCTAGCTGACCACTAGATAAAAGGAATCAGGATAACAACAAATGAATCCTCTGTTTCTTGTAAAGTGCAGGGCCTGAGAAAGCCATGTAACTAAGTCAACATTTTATAATTGTAATGTTTAAATAGAGCTGTTTTTATCCCCGTTTTACACAAAAATATAAATATAAATTTTATGATTAAAGTTCTGCTGCTGCCGTCCTCTCTGCGTCAGCTCAGTGGAGTCACAGCCCACACAGTTCAGTTCGTCTGCCCCTGTGCTAGTCTGCAGTCAATATCTCATGTTTTTTAAAACCATAAACAAGTTTAATAATTTATCAGGTTCGCATCTGTCTCATTAACAGGTCACGGAGGAAATGGCTTTCTGAAGTTCCAGGACTCGGAGGAAATCAGTAATGTGGAGCTGGCTGATGCTTTTGAGCAGATGTGGCAGAAAAGGAGGTATATTAATTATTTATGACGTGTCACTTAATGAGTCTCAAGGGACTTTAAACAAAGATTATTAAATATAAACACACAAATAATATCAAATAATGAGGAACAACAAGGAAGCATAGCTGAATCAAATAAAACACTTAATATACATTGCAAGCATAAATCCAGTGGAGACTTTATATCAACAAGGCAAGTGTTAGTCTTTTTTATAAGTTTAGTTTAGTTATAGTTTAGTTGAACATGGTCTGATTGTTATTTTTCTAATAAACATAAGATTCATAATGTCATACTTTCAAAACTTTGTCCAGATTTTCATTCTATTTTATGGATGTATGTATCACTTTTTTACTTTAGTGACTGATACTGTACTGCTCCAGCAAAAACAAAGCATCATTTTGACCAAAAATGTTTGCTTCAGTTCTAAGACAAAAGTATAATAAAACATTTTCACAAGTACAAAAATATGCTGCGTAATCCGTTGCATGGGAAGGTGTTAAAAAAGAACAAGGTCTGACTAATACTGTATTATTATTATTATTATTATTATTTTTTTCTCACCAAAAGAACATTGTCACACAGCTGCCAGTGACAGACAGGAAACATTGAACATAAAAGGTGTGCAAGTAGTTGACGCTATAGGTTTCACAGTTGCACAAGACACCATTTAATTATTAGTGTTTTATTACATTTATAGCATTTTCTGGCCGAGAATGTACTCTATTTCAGCGGTTAATGGCCATCTGTCTTCTCTTTGTGTATTCTCAAAATGGCAACAAATGTACATCAAAACATAACAAAATATTACCAAAAAGAAATGTTAAATGTTCTGCTAAAATAAAATGCAGCTAATTAAACAAATGTGAAAATTACAGAAACTTATTAACAAAAATGGCTTCTCTCAGTGTAGTTTTATTCTTAAATTTACAATTTGTGAGAGACATGAGAGAATGTTCAAGTCATAGCAACTTAACTGAATCAATTAACGTTTAAATGGAAATATTATCATCACAAGAACACTCTGAATTTAACTGATTGATTTTAGCACTACTCACTTTTTTTACCATTATCCCAGAGATGGTAATTGCAGTAATTACTTTTTCTAAAAAATACACAGAGCATGTTGTGTTTAATGTTTTTAACGCAGAAAACTGAACCAGGTCTCTGTTGTCTCCCGGTCAATCACTAAATATCTGTGCGACAGATAAAAGCTCAGTGGAGCCAGCTTTAATGCTGATGGGATAATTGCGGGACTGAGCTGTGAAATGACACCATCTCAGTTGAATTTTCTCGATAGTACCTCTTTTCTTTAAACTGCATTTTTTTGTCTTATAGTCTGGTTAATTGTTGGATGAGTTTTGTCAGACTCTTGACCTTAAAATCAGAGACAAACGAGAGGAAATGACAGAGGAAGGAAGGAAAAGAGAGAAAACCGAGTGTGCGTGGGTTACAATGAAGCTGTTGGTTTCCTGCCAGTCGTCATGGCAACTGCAATATGATAGATGGTCATAAGGTTTTGTGTTGCTTATTGGAATGAATGAATGGGTTTTATGCCAACGGTGTGTCGTTTGTTCGGTGCTGCTGGGTCCGTGAGAGGATTTTAAACAGAGTATAGCAGTAGCCGAACTCTGTACTCGAGTAAAAGTACAAGTCAAGTAAAAACTATTAGGATTTTTATTAAGAGTCTCGCATGAAAGGGTGACTTGAGTTATGGTTACTTTAGTTTTGCACAGACGTAGTACGTAAAATTATCAGGCTATTTTTACAGGACAGGACACCAATAAAGGTGCATCGTGTAAAATGTTATAGTAAGCAGTTAAACATAATGGAACATATTGGTCCTAACAGTTTTTTTTGACAGTGTATTGTTTTGTTGTTTGTAATCTTAAGAAATAGTTTAACAATTCCCTGTCAGTGTTGTAGCTGCTAGCAATAATTAAATAGAATCAATGCTAAAGCAAAATCATTTGACACGGTCGATCCTTTTTTTTTAAACTACGCAAAACTATGTGGGGTCTTGTTCACGAGTGAGGGAAGGAGGGAACGTGAGATTGACAGACGGACCGGTGCAGCTTCTGCAGTGATGCGGTCGATGTACCGGTCTGTCGTGGTGAAGAAGGAGCTGAGCTGTCAAAGCTCTCGATTTACCTCAATCTACGTTCCTACTCTCACCTATGGTCATGAGCTTTGGGTCATGACCGAAAGAACAAGAACCCGGATACAAGCGGCCGAAATGAGCTTTCTCCGCAGGGTGGCGGGGTGCTCCCTTAGAGATAGGGTGAGGAGCTCGGTCACTCGGGAGGAGCTCAAAGTAGAGCCGCTGCTCCTCCACATCGAGAGGAGCCAGCTGAGGTGGCTCGGGCATCTGTTTGGATGCCTCCTGGGCGCCTCCCTAGGAGGTGTTCGGGCATGTCCCACCGGGAGGAGACCCCGGGGAAGACCTAGGACACGCTGGAGGGACTATGTCTCTCGGCTGGCCTGGGAACGCCTCGGTATCCCCCCGGAAGAGCTGGAGGAAGTGTCTGGGGAGAGGGAAGTCTGGGCGTCTCTGCTTAGACTGCTGCCCCCGCGACCTGGCCCTGGATAAGCGGTAGAAGATGGATGGATGGATGGATGGATGGATGGGCAAAACTGTGTTGAAACTCTATAAAAATTCAGTTACTTTCTGTTTTGACAGAAGCTCAGAGACGACAAATTGAGGAGAGGCTCACTCATTTAACGTTTTGAGCACACATTCTTCCATGAAAGTTGACATATGTAAAAGCATCAGACTTATTTCTGCTAGGTTTACTCATAGACAACAGTGTGTCCCTGCAGGGCTACCGTACATGCGCTAGAAAAGTGAAGAAAGTGTGGAATTGTAGTGGCCCTTCTTATTGAAAGCTGTACTTCTGTCCCCAGATTTAACTAAGAAAGCCAAAACTATTAACCCACCTTTTAAATAAATCTAATAAAACTGTCTAGTCCCTGCTCTTCCCTCTTTGCTCTGAAGCATTTGTTTACACTCATGACCAAAAATGGTCATTGGTCAAACAGAGCCATTGAGCAGATCTCTTTGAAATATATCACAGACAAAACAAACAGAAATTAATTAGAATACATAAGTTGATGCATCTTTAGCTCATTTAGATGTTGTCTAAAGTAACTCAAGTAAAAGTAACAGCAAAGTTACTCAAGCAAATGTAACTAAACGTGTTTGTGTCGTGCTAGGTAATATTTATTATCCTTTATCTCTGTTTGTGTATAGTTTACATAGAGACTGCTGGAGGTGATTAAAATGTAGAGATAAGATTTATTTTAGGTGCAGCGATGATTGGGAGGTTTTCCAGGAAGTCAGTTTTAGTGTTACCTTCATTTGTGGAAAGTGAGTGTGCTTCTGTTTGATTCCACAGATACAACGAGCTGTTGTTCATCATCGACACCTGTCAGGGGGCCTCCATGTACGAGAGGTTTTATTCTCCCAACATCATGGCTCTGGCCAGTAGTCAGGTCGGAGAGGACTCCCTGTCTGTGAGTTTAAACCACAAATCTCAGTCCATCACTTTCACTCAAGGGAGCCTTCATTGTGGTTACATTTATTGAATTGTGTGTAAAAACATACTAATATAATACAAGTATTTTATTGTAAATTCAGATGCACAACAACGTATAACTTATTTCACAGTACCATTATTTAAAGCAGCGCTATGTAACTTATCAGGCTGGATATTCTAGTATAAACATCTTAGTTTTATAATAAATTTGTGTTGTGATGTCACATGTTAATGCTATTCGTGCTCAAGACATAGTAACATGCCCCAAAACTGAAAATCTCATAAAGAAAACTGTGATGTGCACATTGTCTATAAAAGATTTGTTAGTGTCCTTGTTGACATTAATATATAAATGTAATAGTGTAGCATTGCTTTAACTGATATGGAGCAAAAATAGACAAATGTGGGTAAATGCTCCTTAGAGTCAATCGCTTTTAGCTTTTGTCGAAGATCCTTGAAAAACCTCCTATAGGTTGATTCTTTACAAACTTGGTCCAGTTCATTAGGGTTCTTAGAGCATTTGCTTTTGTACATTTCTGCAACAGCATCTTAAGTCTGGACTTTAATGACTATTTTCCTACACTGCAATTGATCAATTATTGTCACTAATGACTAGTGTTGTAGTCAAGACTGAACTGACTGAGACCAGGTAGTTCTGTGACAGACAAGTCCAAGACTATGGCAAGTTGAGACCAAGTCAAGACCAAAACCAGTGTACATCTGTAGTCATTAGAATATATACCAGTATAAAACAGTTCCAAAGTCCAGGCTGTAAAGTTTCTGAGCAGTTTTAGAGAAAGCAAAGAGAGAGCTAGATTTGATTAAATATAACATAACAGGATTATTTTGTCCACATCATTCACGGGATTGGATGAAAACTTCTATTTGTGGTTTTTGATAATTTGATAATGAATGTTTGTGTGTGTGTATATGCTTTATCCACACGTCCTGTGACACGTGTAGCTTTGTGGAGTTCAGATTTTTTTTTTTTATTATATTATCATCAGTTTTAAGCCGGAACAATATAACACCTTAAGTTTTTGACCACTTGTCTTTGTTAGTCCACCAGGTCCTCATGCATTTACACATGCTTCTCTATCGGATTATTTATAAAGAATTATCAGCTTAATCAAATATAGAAATAATTGTTAGTTGCATCCCTAAATAATCACTAAATCCCTAAATTTATTTGTTTTTAATGTTATTCTATAATTGAGCTAAATATGCTTCTAACTCTGACTTTGTCTGTCTTTGTAAACAGTTTGCCATTAAAATATATGAAACAATCTTTTACTAAACATTAATAAGCTTCTAAAGGTTATTGACATAATAATATGGCTCTAAGTTGTCTGAGGTTTAATTGCTGTAATCCACTCTTGTATATTTATGTCTCATATGACTCATCATATTCAGAGACAAAAAGTTATGTCCACAGAATTCAATATTCCTCATTTATTTAGTCTAATGATTTTGTGTCTCGCGTTGTCATTAGCCACCATTTATGTTTGTGTATTATTCCATAAACTCTCCCCAAATGATTGTCTGAACTGTTTGCAGACAACAGCATTTTAGATTTGTACATCGCTGTTTAATTGCTCATTTACATTTTGTGATGTGACCCTGGAGTGCAGCTTTCTCTCTGAGGAAGACTGATGGCTGCTGCTGTTTTATGATAATCCAGAGACAATCATTTTTAATGAAGGCATCAATCTTCAGTTTGAATCATTATTCCAAAACTGGGAGGAGAACAACGGTTACAGCCACATCAAAAATACCTCTTAAGCAGCTGCTCTACACAATAATGGGTTGATGAATTGTGTTTTGAGGTTGGGTCATTTAACTTTGTCATATTGGTCATATTGTAGCACCAGCCGGACTTGGCCATTGGAGTGCACCTGATGGATCGCTACACCTTCTACCTGCTGGAGTTTCTGGAGGACATCCATCCGGCGAGCAAGACCAACATGAAGGATCTGGTAATGTTCCCCGTACCACAGAGCTGCAACTAACTGTCTTTACTGGCACATGGAATGAATTTGGAACGTCATACGTCATGAAATTTAAAAAGAACAAGACAATTTTCAGTTAGAAATATTTTAGACACAAATTTTATGTATCATGAAAAGTAACAACACTTTGCTCTGTGACTAAATTCTTGTAAAGTGTGAAAATGTGTGGGATTATAAATAATTTAGTTAGAACACAGATATGTTAAATATGTGTTATATATTGCTCAGTCTGTTAACACACTTACACACTGGTGCGTCTGATGTGCTCAGGTCCTAAAAGGGCCACAAAGTCACCCTGCATTTAAAACAGAATGTCACTTTGACACTTAATGGTAACAGTACATGCTGCTCAGAGCCACACCTTAATCTCAGCAGCAACTAATGTTTTATCTCTAACACTTGTGGAGAAATCGACGGACCCCAGGGACACCACACTCTCAGCCTCGAGCACTGCACAGTCCAAACCAATCAATTAACACCTACTATTCTTTTTGTTCAGCCTTTTCACAAGCCACACTGTTCTTTTGTGCAATTTAGGGATCAATATTAGGCATTTCTCTTTTTTTGCCCTTTGGTGTGCCTCAGTCTCAGGCCAAACCTTTTTTTAAATGTAGAGTCCATTAGGCAACAAGCTGGTGGTTTGAGCATTTAATAGGATTATTCCATCCAGAGGTAACACTTCAGTCTCTAAGTGTCATGCTTAATAGATTACAAATGAACAACTGCACCTCTAAATCTTCTCTTCATGCTTTCTTTTATTTTAACACCTCCCACTGTGTCTCTAGTTATTTATGGAGCGTTTTAGAAGCTCAAAACATTATGCAAAATCAAACTCCTATTTCTAATAGTTATTGTGTGGTTTTCTTTCTTTCTTTCTTTCTTTTATTTATTTATTTATTTATTTTTGTACAGTTCAAGGTTTGTCCCAAGAGCCAGTGTGTGTCCACTCCAGGCCACCGTACTGACCTCTTCCTCAGGGATCCAGGGAGCGTCCTGATCACAGATTTCTTTGGAAGCGTCCGCAAAGTAGAGATCACAATGGAAACCATCAATCTGACCGAGCCCATCAAGACCGTGGAGGAGATGTAAGTAGAGCTTTTGCATCTGGACAAGTTCACGGTTTATTGGTGAATGTGGTAAATATAGCACAAAACAAAAAAACAAACACAACAGGTCTTGTTTCCCCAAACGCCCATTAACATGTACAGCAAGACTCCCTTCAGAAAGAGATGAGTTATTGTGGGTAATATTATGATATTTTTACATAATGTGGTTAAATAAAGGTGAAATTAAATTGTATATACTGTATTGTGTAAAAGTTTTAGGTAGATACCAAGTAATTTAGAAAATGCAAAGTAAGTAAACAGAAGAAAGTTAGGTACTGCTGGTTTCTGAACAGATTATTTTAAGGAAAAGTATCTAATAGAACAACATTTACAAAATAAGAAACTGTGATCTTGATGGTGTACTTCTCTCACGACTTTGTTTCCTGTGTGTCTTTAGCAGTACCCTATGGTCAAACAGACTCATTGCGCTTCATTACGAATGTTGTGCCTCACCCCACCCCAGCCATGTTGTGAGTGAAGTGTGTGGTCACTAGATGGCAGTGTAGGTCTGTTTTTCAAAACAAGTGCTTAGCGTCATCTCTTCCTGGGGATATATTATTTCTTTGTCAGGAATTACAAAGCTTTGTACCAAATGGTTGTCAAATGGTTCCAACAGTTGTCAGCATGGTGACTGTGCTGAACAAACACATCTAAATGAAAACTTTATCTGTCATGTCGGAAATAGAATATCATTAAACAAGGCTTTAATTGAACCACTGGGAGGTCTTATACTGGGTAATCTAATGCTTTTGCCTGCTAATTAGTAATTAAAGGCAATTTCCAAAGCAATTTTTTTAGTCTTTGGCTGCTTTGCCTGAGGCTACTTAGTCATTGCACACATCTTCCCCCGTTTCTTTATCATTGATTTGTAGTAAAACATTGCCAATCCTCACAGACACACAGTGGTGTTATTGAGCCAGCTGTTGGTCTAATTTAGTCCTAAAGAGAGGCGCTTTATCTTCCATTCTGATGTAACAAAGCAGCAATCCTCTATTTATTTGATCGTTAATGGAGCTAAGTTTAGGGATGCTGCTAAGAATTAGAACTACTTTAGAATAAAATAAAGTCAAAGAAGCAGTCTGTTTAGTCAGAAGCTGAGGTGGAATATAGAAAAAGCTTTGCATACTGTATATACACCACTAATTTACACTAAGGTTTATTGGGAATAATGTGGACACTTGTGGGACGCCAAATGCAAAACTATGATTGCCATCTTCAGACTTTCTTATTTTTTTGTTTGTTTTTTAAATATATAATAATTTTTTTATTATCTCAGACTTTCTGTGTGACAGTGTCTGCCAAACTTTGTTAAATAGCTTTAAACGTTTTCCTGGTAGCATTATGAGACACTCAGTGCCCCTAAAACTCTACACTCGTTCTTGTGCTAGACACACACCAGGAAAGGGCTATAAATGTTATTTATTAATCACACTGTCTTTACAGTAGGCTGTTATGAACAAAGGAACAAACATTTTCTTAAAATTTATTTTTCCATTTGTTCCATTTATTATTAACCCCAAGTTTTGGTTTTGTTCAAGTTTCTATTAGATAAGTCCATATATATTTTGTTAAAGCCTTTTGTCAGACCACTGTTGCTTGTAAAGGTTACCTTTAGACCTGAAAATGGCTTGTTGTTGGCCTTGTGTGCTTTCTCCACAATGAGATCACGGATATCTTCTGAAACAAGCCGTTATTAAATATAGTGCTGTTTTAATCCACTTTTGTCAGTTTGTTCAACCACCAGACAACAGGAGGGCTACAAAAGATGGATACACATATTTTTTAGCCTTTTTTTGTCCTCCCACCCATTTCCAAATGGCATTTTTTCATGCGAGTACAAAGCGGCTCTTCCATTAAGTGAATTGCACTTGATGGAGGGGACACTTTAATGGACCACCTCGCTCTTCTTCATTATACGTAAGGTAAACAGTGTAATGACATTAGATGCTTTTTCACTTCCAGACATAGGTGGCTGTTTACATTTTCTGTACACAATCCACTCGAACAACACCCATTAAAGTCATTCTGTTTTAAGTATATTTTTGGCCCAAAGCAGACGAGGTGTTTGAAACAATAACAAAGCAGAGATGGAAGTGATAGTAGAGGTAGAGAGTGGAGGGAAATCCACTAAAAAAATCATCTAAGGAGATTAAAATGCTTTCTAAAAACTTTCTTTATGGAAAATAAAGTGGAAAGTGCTTTCAATTGAATTAGGGCTCATCCCTTGCATTAAGTGAATGGGCGGGAATGGCAGCGAGCTGTTTGACGTGTTTCTTTTTTGAGTCTGGAGCACACATTGAGCGCTGTTGGAGACTGTCTCCGTGCCTGCCAGCTTGCTCTGTATTTTCCTTTCTGTTCCTGCCTGTCAGCAGCTTCTGCCCTGCCCTACCGCACACATGCAGAGAAGAGAAGAACAGAGCTGAATAGAAAAGAGAAGTGAAAAAAGAAGGGCAGTGAGTGACAAAGACCAAAGGCAAAAGTATCCAAGAAGCTGAAAATAAAGAGAAGAGAACAGATTGCTTCACAGTGAGAGATTGAGCGACGGCTGTGGTGTCTCATTTGAAGGAGCTATTGTCTATTTTGTCAGCTACTGTCTGGGTTAAACTTTGTGATTTGTGAAAGACATGCAGTCAGACCTCCTTAAACTCAGTCTGTGATTTGAGTGAGTCTTCTTTTCAGGTGGCATTTGGTTATAAAGTCTACTTAAATTGGCTTTTACAAAATTAGTAATAGAAGATGACACTGAAAAGTAAAAAAAAAAAAACCTCTTCTATGTTTTTACAATTCTTACACTTTAAATATTGACCGTCAACCAAATAGAAACAGTAGTGTGAAGTACAAGATGTTTGATAAAAGCTCTGATATTGTGATGGATCTGAAGAATTCATGTCAGACAAAACTTTCCTTGACACTGAGCAGGTCTCTAAGGACGAGACCACAGAGACCTTCATTTCTCTTGAAACTATTTGACTTTGGAAATAATAAACTTGCTCAAAAAGGAAATTATAATGACTTGTTTACTGCATATGTTATCTTTTATTTACCCTTCATGGTTTAAAAACTTCCCGGTTAGAGGACAACCATTGTGGAATTTTTTATAATAACAAAATCAATGCTTAACTAGTTTTTATATGATCTTATCAGGCTAATTTTTGATTCACTCACAGTTACCTCGGCTGTTATTTATTAATTTTTTTCCCAGATTTCTCTTGGGAAATTGCTTAATTTGCATTAGTTTGCACTGCATATCATTGACTTTGAGTCTGAAATGATCTGCCAATCACATCCACTGCAGCTACACACACACACACACACACACACACACACACACACACACACACACACACACACACACACACACACACACACACACACACACTGTCAACAGAAGCACTGCAGTCTTTTCCTCAGCCTGACAGCATCCTCCGATCAAGAATACTCTCCTATATCAGGTCCAGGTTACTAATCGGTTGTAAAAAGGTTTGACATTTTCTGTTATTTGTTTGGCAGAGCTGTGAATGAAGAGCAAGAGAAGGAGTCGTACTCGTATGTGGACCAGCTGCCAGTGTCTGAGATCATTCATCAGGTGAGAGCTGCTGAGTCACTCTACAGCAAACCCAAAGATTCATAACCACATATTAAAACAGCATCCTGGACTCTTTATTTTGCCATCCAGTTAAAAATACAATATATGGTGACACTTCTTTGTGTAGAAGGGCTTAAAAGGGCACACTCAGTGTATCTCCTCCCCTGGTCTAAACTCACTCTGCCACAACCACACCGGGGCCTGAGCTCAGTTCCACATTGTTGCCAACTTCTAAGGGTTAAAACTACCAACTCAAGTGTGAGGGGAGAAAATTAGACCGTATTACGTTTAAACTTTTGATGAACAGAACTTTAAATTGACTAAAGCTTATGCGTTTTGTTTCTGGTATGTAAGGCTAAGTGTATTCTTATTCTTTTAATATACTTGAATTGTATTGTGCTTATTTAAGTTAAGATTATGCTGAAGATTAGTGTCTCTTATTTTTCTCGTATATGAATTTCTGAATTATAAAGAAATGGCCATGGTCTTATAAAGACTTTTTGTTCATTTCATCTTTTTTGAGCCCCACAGTATTCTGCGTTTTTATCTTTTTAAATACAGGTAGCACTTCTGCAGCTGTTGTTTGACTGAATATCTATATACTTCCTCAAATTATGTAATATTATTCATTATATATAGCGTTTCAGCGTCAGTTCAGGCAGGCCACGTAGTCAAGCTCTGCTGTCAGCTGACACCCAGATCAGCTGATCTGATTGCTATAGCACTCAATTGGTCGTTCAAACAGAGCGCCTATTTAAGTGCATTTTCAGTCTGCTGCTTGGCTGCTTCCACTGCATTGCTTGCAACCCACCTCCTCCCCGTATCGCCTCCTTAACTTTGTTTAACTTAATCAATGTCATACTGTTTTCATTGATGCATGCTCTGTTCTCAACGGGGGAATTTTATTTGCTGCTCTCCCAGTTTTAAATGGGAGATTGTCCCCAGAAGCTGCTGCTGTTACCTGACAAGCTTTCATGGAGCTCATGAAAGTATGGGTAACTTAGAACAGAGCCATACCGCCAAATGTAACTTTAACATCATGCAAATAAAAGTTATAAAAATCGGCTAAAGAATTGTCTATGGTATTTTTGACTCAAGTGGTCCTGACTGAAATGTCATTTATAGCATAGTACAATATAGTGTTGTCACGATACTGGAATTTCTAACTTCGATACGATACCTTCAAAAATATCAATATTCGATACCATTTTCGATACCAAAGGGAAAACAACTGTCACAATATTATTATTTTAAATTTTTTTATTTAAAGATAAATATAAAATCAGCCAAGGTCCGCTTAGACCTTAGTTAACTTTCCTCACCGTGATGGGTCCGGAAATTTTTAATAAAAGGATATGTGTTTGAATATAATTCTTTAAAGTAAAGTCTCATTTATTCCACACCTACAGCCTCTTAAACAATACGGAGATGAATGTTGATAATCCACTGTTTTCTGTATTTTATTCTTTAGTTACATGAGGAGGATGTTTGAGTGTTTAGCTTTCGCAAAACACAGCTCACAGACAAAAGGAAAATACTACAAAATCAAAAGAAGCTAAAGCTCAGGACCTGGTGGTTTATTGACAGTCTGGAATCCTGCGTATTATGCCTAGTACTCCTTCATGTGTGAGAACATTTTAAATACAAAATCATTAATTCAAGCCAAATTATTTTCTGATAAAAATAAACGTTCCCTCCCGTCCATAACGTCAGTGAATCTTTATTATGTTTTGCCAAGGCTTTTAAATTTTTGTTGTTTCTAACTCATTATCAGGCTACGCTAAACATGTTGAAATTTCCCGCTGCTCTGTCCGTAACCATAGTAACCTGAGGACCCGCATGTGTTGACCTAGAAGTGCCGGTTCAAAAATATGTTTTACACAATGCGCTTGTAATTATGAATACTGTCTTGCGGTCCAGATCGCGGTCCGCCGTTTGAAGACCACTGATATAGTGCACTTGTTCAAAGGCCTTTCAGATTGTCATACTTTCAGAAACCAAAAGTGCAAGTAAAAAAAAAAAAACCTCAATATTGATACTCGGTATCGAAACTTCGGGAAATGAGTATCGTATCGTTTGAGATATTTCAGTATCGATATTTATCGAAATATCTATATTTTTGACAACACTAGTACAATACCTATTGGCTGTGCGAGTGCTGCTGTGTTTGTGTGACCTGAAATGCGGCCATGCTTGTTTTTAATTTGGACCCAGAGCAGAAAAGTTGCATGCACCAGTCGCAGACAGATGTGCCGTTTCTATGGTGACCGCTCAAAGTATGAAATACAAGTGCCTCCTGGTCTCAGCGTGAAGGGGCCACCGTGAAATCCAGCGCCTGTGAACAGGTTTGTGGCGAGGAATTGTGGATTCATGTCATTCTCAAACGGATTGTGTCTCTGTCAAGCCGACCTTCACAAATGAACACCTATTTCTCCTCATTCCACCTTTACCACTTGTGCTCTGCATTCAAATAAAACCAGCACCGGGTCTTGTGCCATTCTCAAAGGACTTTTCATTATCGGCCCATTAAAAATACTATTCCACTAGTTTTACTTCAACTCTTGGGAGCACAGATGTCACGAATCATTGGGAAAAGGCAGCAGCACACATTAACAGAGATTACATTTGGAATTGGACTGCCTCTGAACGGACCATGTTGAAGTCAGACCTTCATCTTCGACTTAACAAAAAGCCGTTTTTGTTATACCTTTTTTATGAGAACATACAAATTCTACACTATTGAATTTATAATTATTTAAACAACTTATTTTATCATACAGTATATTCAATGATTTACTGATTCTACAAGGTGCAGAACTTTCATAAGGGGTCCCTGTCTTAATTCAGCAGTGGCAGATCGTGGAAGAGAGATGACAGGAGAAAGATGAACAGAGCATAAAAGCAGTAGCTTGCTGTTGAGGTTTTAAATGTTAGCAGTATATATACAGAGTAGTGTGTGTTTATTAATCCATTTACACACATTAGTGAGGGCTTTTTAGTTTTGATTTTACTTGTGTGAAAAGCTTAGGTGGTGTGTATATTATATGATTATATGTCTGGTCTTTCTGAATTCTTTCTGCTTATTATCCAAAGTAAAGTGCTGTGGGCATAAGATAGGGTACACATTGGACAAATCCCAGCTGAGCGCTGGGCTAACACTCTCATTCTGTATCCTGAGCAATTTAGAGTCACCGATTCCCCTATACACGTTTTTGGAACCCGTTTTTATTTACATATAAAATAAGGAAAGACACTTGTTTGTAAACTATATGGTTGATGAATGATTATTTAGTGTCATAAAGGTAAGTTTTGTTTCCTTGTGACCACTACAATGTTTTGATGCTGTGCTCTGGGAAATACTGAAAACATTTACACCATGTATTGGTCGGATGTCAGTCTTAGTTTAAAAATGCCAAAGACCAATGTGGTGCAGGTCCTTTTTTATTCAAAACACTTGCTGCTACAGTAGCCTTTAAGCTCAGACTTGAAGAGCACACCTGGTCGTTTGGTTTGGATAGTGTTTACTTTTACAAATAGAAGAGCTAATTTAACTCTGCAGGAAAAAGATCCCTCCCAGCTCTTTGTAGGTTTGGTTATTTTGGTCTGTACCCAAATGTGTGTTCTCACCTGCCTGAATGATTTGCACTAAAATGGAAAACACATTTACGGTTTCAATTCAAACGCTCTAAAGGCAGCAGGCTTAAAAGCATCCTTAAAAATATCAAACCACTGACCCTCTGTCCTTGTTTTTGGTTTACCGTGTGTTCCATCACACAGAAAGTTAGTTACCAATTCTGCTTTAAAAACATCAGGCTTTTTTCAAATTGTGATTTTATGAAGAAAGGAGGCATTTGTTTTCTCACATGAAACAGATCCTTGGGCATTTTTACCTTTTTTCAATTTGCTTTTGGAGTGTTTTTCTTCCATGTCTAGTGTTCATAAAAGTTTAGTATTTCTTTTTTTTTTTTTTTTTATTGCATTGTTTTGTGACTTATGAGAAATTATAAACAAATCAACAAAAAATGGTTATAGATTGAAAGTTTGACAATTCTTGGATTTGTTTGGTGTACCATTCCCTGTATATCTATTGTGTCAGTATGTCATATATCAGATATCTTACCAGTTCTTTTATCCATATTCGGTCTTGATTCTTAACATTTAAACTACATTTAATTGAGCGAAATAGAAAGTGTAATTGTTGTTCTTCTGAGCAGGACTACATGGCATATTTTGGGTGTTAAGCAAACCACAATTTGTGTTAATAACAATGACTTGGCATCTGTATATTTTGACTCGTATGGCTCAAGCAGTGACTAAACGGCTATATATTTTGGCCTGATAATGTAATAGACATAAAAACTCACTTTTGAGACAGAAATAAAATGTAGACTGATTATAATCAGCTGACAAGTTTTGACACTTAACCATCTTTTGTGATCCTTCCACTTTTACTTAAATATAAGTGATATGGTGCCCAACTCTTGGTTTTTCTTTGCCCCCCTTTTAGCAAATGTTCATCATCAAACATTATGTCAGCCTATAATCATTATTCAGCTGGACACAATGGATTTTACTTTAGTGATTTTATCTCTCAACCCTAAGTGCAGCAAAGTGGTCTTGTCCAGACCAAACTGAACCAAGGTCTGGTTTGTTTGTGAAACCATATTTGCTTATAGTTTGGACTTTCAGACCAATTGCAGGAAGGCATGTTCAATTAAACACAGGCAGAAGAGCAAACGGAGGAAGGAAACAGGCAAAACGTATATTGTATATTTAAAAGTAGTTTTAAAAACACAAAATGCATAGATTACGTTGTTTTACGTTTTGTATAGCTCTATGTTTCTTACTACGCTACGATAGATGCCTGCTGTTAAGCCAACCGTTTCCTTACGAGTCTTATAGCAATTTAAATCATGTCTTAAACAGTGTATTTGAAGTTTCTGCTGTTTGTAGTGTTAAGTCTATATTAATGACATGTCTCTTTAGGCATTACTCCCGTCTGATTATTGTATTTCTTATTTCTATTTCTACATTCACAATAAAAGCCGTCTACAGGAGGAACAACTCCCGTTGTCATAACAACAGTGAAAACAGCGTCAGGGAAAGTGTGATAGTTTCTTTTTTAAAAACTGTAGAGAGAAACCGAAACATTTGAGTTTTTGTGCAGACCTTGAATTTCCGGAGAGAAAACCCCCTACAGGATTACTCTTTAAAAAGATTGCAACTTTCTTCTTCAGAACAATTTATCAGCACTGTTCAATTTCCCTTTGTGCACAGATTCAATGACATTAACAGAACAAGTTTCCTTTGCCATTTCACCCACTGTTCATTGACATTTTCTCAAAGTGGATCATTATGCGTCGCATCCGTCAAACGCGGCTGATGTTGTAGATTATATTGCTGTGCATCAGACATAATTGATTGAACCTGTTGACTCCACCGACGTTAACAAAGCTAACATTATCAATAAATGACTAATGCGTCCTCACAGTTTGAAGTCTGATAACTTTATTCAAATCATTTTGTTCTCCACAAGAAGCATTCATTAGGCCACACTACGCTGCACTCATGCAATAAATAAATTATATTGATATTAATTTAATATAGGCACAATGGGTTTATAAAAGTAGGTGGCGACTTTGCAGAGTTTTGATAATTATGTAAATTAGCTTTCTGTAAGTGCTCACACTGCTTTAACCTTTTATTCATTTTTAAATTAAATTATTTGCTTACCATAGCAGACATTTCATAGTAAAATATATACATGAATGCTCATTTGCATTTATTAACATGATAATAGGCTGCTGTTTGTGACACGAGAGAAGGTTATTTTTTATTTCTGGCAGAAAATGTCTCTTTCAACCTCAGCTCCACGGAGTCCACTCAGCAGTTTGCCATTATTTTCTAAAAGGGTTGTAAACTCTTCTTGGATTTCCTTCAGACGTGGTTTACTTAATGTCCATATAAAGCTCCAGAAGTTTTCTATCTGCAATATTTGCAGGAAAAGCAAGTGCAAGTCTATTAAGCACTTTCATTAATTGCACTGTTATTGAGTGTCATGAAACTTAATATAATACCTTAGAATTATCAAGTAGCATCTCTTTATTAAACGAATGCTACCCATCAGCTCCTAGTCCCACAGTAAGCACTTACTTGGTGGCAGCGACTCTCCAAAATCACTGAAGGAGAAAGCTGTGTAATTTAGGCTGGTAGGTCTATAAATGTAATGCTTTTCAGACAGTAGGGTTTTAGGGTTTTAGAACAAATTGTGAGTTTACAGCTTTCTGTTTCTTTGACATTGTTTGGTGAAGACCAAATGGCTACACTGTTCTTAAACCGTCACATGTGCGTCACATACATAAATATCAAGACTACTTTTCTGGTGATTAGGAGTGTCTTTAGCATCTTTAGAGTCTCAATGGCCATTATTTGAGCTGCTCTGGAGCTGGCAGCAGCATAAGCCACAACAGTGTGCAGTGCAGGCTCAGATTTATTGTCCAGCCCTAATGAAGACATTTTGTCAAAGCCACTTTCGGAAAATCAGTTTTTAATATTGCTGACCCCAGGTTTTACAAAGGGGCTTTTGTAATATAGACATAGATTACACCAAGTTAGAAGTAAAGATGGTAAAGCAGATTTTTATTTTTCTAAAATCTTTTTTTATCATATTGAAAAGAAATGTATAAACTGCGTTGCTCTTTTGAGGTTAGATCCATTGACAGGTCTTGGATGTAACAATCTTGTTTGCCTCGTTGCAGTGGACAAACGTTAAGCTATTGGTCTTGATGAAAGAGAAAAGTCCATTGGCCCTGCTACAGGACACACCACTGGATGACATTGACTTTGGTGTGAACAGAGGAGTCACAGTCAGTTGGCCCAGAGAAATGAGGCTGACCACAGGGCGGTGCTCCGTCAGACGCTTATTGAGTATCGTGATGGGAAACGGGAGGGGTCTCTACAGCCAACAGCACTTTGGGAAATTAGCTAAGTGGTAGCTGTACAAACACGGCCAAATACCAGCTCTGCCTGCTGTTCACACAAGAGTCTCCCGTAAAGTGTGGCTGTTATTTTCAGTCTGCAGAAGCAATCAGACTTTTGATAGCTTAGATACAAGCCTTTAAACCGGCACATGTCCAATCAGTGTTGTTGCTATTATTAGGCCTGCACAAGACAACAAATTTAGTTATTGTCATTGCAATGTCAACAGCTCTTATATTCATAATAATAAAGTATTTATTGCATCATTCACCCTTTGCATATCAAAATACCTTTCCAATCAGAATCTTAATTCAAACTGTGATGTGACCAAATGAGTGGCACAAGTAACCATTAGATTCTTTAGAATTCAATAAAGCATTTGTATGTTTTGTATTCAAATATTGCAGGTCATCTCATTAATGCTATAGTCAGCATAGTTACTGCATATCGGGAGTCTAGTTTCAAAGGCAATTTTTTGCTGACTCTGAAATGCACTGGCACGTACGGCACACAAACACGACCCGGCAACCCCTGCCAGAGATTTTGATTATCGACTTGCCCTCCTGCCGGGTCGTAGATGTGAATCCTGACAGACTGAGTCATGTCTCTTTTCCTCTTTAGAGTCTGTGTGTGCTGCTGCAGCAGGATGACCGATGCCCATCAGGAGTATTGACAGCACTCCACTTTTAGATTAGCTGTCAGTTTTGTGTGCAACGCTCAATCAGATGTCTTTGTTTACGTGCTGTCACTGATCGAATGAAGTCATCGGAGGAACTGATGTGGAATGTTTTTTAAAATAAGTAATTATTAATGCTTTTTTTATTGACAGATCAAATCATTAATTATTGGCAGATTGTAGTACAGTAGTAGAAATGTGTATCACTAAAAGTCTTGATTACATTTCACTTTGGTGTTTAAAGTCCTCTGTACTTGATATGCCAATAAAAGACATTCTAAAAGGCCCTGTAGCAAAATAACCTCTAATTTTACTTGAACCATGCCCAGCTCTTAACTCTAAAGGGCCGTTTATTTGATGTTCTCACTCAACATAAGCACAACTCTTTGAACCCAGCAGAGGAGGTGTTTTTGTTGAACCCCACCCACTCTGTCTTTCACCAAACAGTGACTTCCATGAGTCTGGACCTGGTCTAAGACTGGACTAACTCTGTGTCCTTCACTAAAAAGTAACCTCAACCAGTTTTGATTTGGTTGAACACTGGACTTGGACTGTTTAAACTGTTCCTTTGTATCTAATACAGTGTTTTATCAAGCGTCTCCCATGGAACCTCCTAAATGGTCCTCGCGTAAGGGCGGGGGTGGGGGGTGGGGTGGGAATTTTTGATTGACGTCCGTTTATGCTATCTAAAAACAATTGTTTTACTATAGAGTAAAAGCCAAAAAGCCTGGATGTAACCGCCATTTAATTACCCTGTCGTAATGTTTCTGTTTGGCTTTACACAGAGACAAAATCTATTGTACAAGCTATATTCTTAACTACACATAGATATCCACTCACTTCTCTCCATGTCTTTAAGTTCTCTACGGACCACTTTTCCCCAAGTGCTTTATGGGTAATTTGGCTTGTGCCACCACCAAGAAAAACAAATCTTCTCACTGCGTTTGTGTTTTAAGGCGAGCATTTTTCTATTTGCAGCCAAGCAGGCGACGGCTTGTAAATGGGAAAGTCATCAGAGTGACTGACGGTGGATATATGAGGCTGTGCTGTATAGTGTCTGTCTGCTCTGTGATTGTGAGCAGTTGATTAATGCCCTGTCGACATTGGCAGGTGTCTCCCGAGTGGTGACAGGGTGAGCCCCTCTTCCCGTCACCTCACACATCTCATGTGCCAACACCTAATCACAATATGTTCACTGCTGGAACCGACTAAAAAAAGCTCTGTTATTTTTACTCTCTTGTGTATTCGGCTTTTTTCCCTCTCTTTGCTGAGTCCTGGTCTCTGGCGGCAAATTAATATTTGTTCTTTTTCCAGCTCGAAGCTACACCGTATGGCTCTAGAGAAATGAAAATTAAAACAGTGAAAATTATTGCTTTTCCTCCCGCCCCCTTTTCTAAACCCCCTTTTCCTTGTCACATCCTTTAATGACTCTTAGAAAAGGTTATGTGGATTAAAGGGCAGGTCCAACAAGACAAGTGCAACCTTAGTCCATATCATAATAAAACTACAAACACTACACTTGAAGAATTTCCCCAATATATCTCAATTATTTTTACAACCAAAGAAAAAACCCATCAGATTGGAAAAACTCCACTGATTTACTGAATATTAGAGTTGGTTTAACAAAATGTATTTGAAAAACTGGCAGTGACCCAACTGTCACAAAAACAAAAACAAACCTTACAAGGCAGTACATACGTGTACATGTCACAGGTAAATACACAAAAAGTCTGCTTCACCAGTGTCTGCATCACAGTGACATTGAGCTCAAGGCAGTAGACCTGAGATTTGACAAGCACAGTTTTTACATCAGCTAGATTCTTGCAAATGAGTTTAAATACTTGCAGAAATTCAACTTGTCCCCCCCAAAGCCAAGTTATTTCCACTGAACCATGACTTATTCATATTGGTGGTGTTGCTATTTTGGCAGTTAGCACCCGGCCTTTTTTTTGGTTGGATAAACTTGCATTAGGTGGGTCATTACTTGGAGGTTGATAACACACATTCACCTGGGATTACTGTTTCAGAAATTTAAAACAAACCATCTGGTGGTATTCTACCATCTAGATATATTTATATATGTGCTTTTGTAATAGAGATAATTAAAGTGCTTCATGCAGTCAAACTTTGGTTGCATTTGTCCATTGAGGTCCTTTTAACATCCGCAGAGCGTCATCACATGCCACCAGAAACCTTTGTAAGACTAGTTTTCTTGTTGACCATAAAAGTGCAGTGTACACAGTATGTTTTAAAGTCTAATATTAATCTGTCCATGAACCAAACTGTCCATCTGTCATTGGTTTTCTGATGACATGCCAAAGATATTTGGCTTACAGTCACAAATACTTGATCTGAATGACACTATTTTCTATCATGTGAGTTTCTCGAGGCTGTGCTTCTGTGCTCTGTAAAACCCAACATCCCACTCCTTTCTCGTCCTGTACCCATGTCCTGCTCTGACGTCCAGCTCACTCGCTCACAGTTGTAACCTTGGAGGGCTGCTGCTTGCGTTTGGCAGAGCGTTTCCAACGACTATTAGCATCCAGCGTGACCATGTTAATTAGCTGTAATCAATCAGATGGGTTGTCGTTAATTGATTTTTACCGGCGAATTGAATACGCAACACAAAGCATGTGTAATGGAGGTGGGCTGCTTCAGTGGGGTCCCTGTCCTTGGAGCTGGAGGGTGAGTGAAGGTCAGCGAACACTGGCTTTCTTTATCATATTTCTGAGTAATATCCTTTCTCTACCACGTGATGTTTTAACAAAAGCAGAGAAGGTAATTATGCACTAAAGCATAATAACATAACAGACCTATGTAAAACAAAAGTCCAATTAATTTGAGCAGAGTTTGCAGTTTTCCTTTCAGATGAATAGCTTTCATATTAAGTACAACCAGAAGAAACTATTTTACAAATGTCTCCTTGAAAGTTCTTTTTGGACATTCATCAAAGTCATACTTATGCGGTTTGGGCTGAGTTTTGGATGCACTTATATGTTGGTTGTTTGTGGGCTCCTTTTCTAAGTATAGCACTTAACATGTTCAGAAGCAGGAGAAAACCACTCTAAAAGGAGAATAAAAAGCATATAATTTCATACAGACTTCACCCCCGTCTTTAGAAAAAAAATAACAGAATTGCTGAATGTTATGTGGAAACAAATAAATCACATTATAATTTAGATTAATTCAAACATAGGAAAGTAAACAGTGATTATGTACAAATCTTTGTATTTCTTAGGCGGTTTAATCACTTTAATTTAATCTATTTAATTTTGATTTAATCACTTTATATTGTTAAATTTTATGGAGTAAGAGTAGAAGTGCAGTGTGAAGCTAACATGGAAACTCTGGTGTCTACACTTTTCTTTCTTATTCTGCTTTCAAGTGGTGCTGGAAATGTCATTCGACCCTAAAATATAAATTAAATTTGAAGTGAAAATTGGTAATGTTGTGAAGTGATTAAATTCATTATATTGTTAAGTTTTATTTGGATTTTGCTGAAGTCTGTGGAAGAAATAAAGCTTTTTAGGAAGTTTTTCTGTCAGGTCCAGCAAATTAGACATGGACAAAGATGGTCTCAGTTTATTTCAAGGCAGAGAGGGACTCGCACATCTCTGAATTAAAGAACTTTGCATTTTACTGTTAATTCAGAGGAATTGTATGGTCTCATCCAATACTAATTTGTTAAATTGAAACGCATCTCAATTTCAAACTGAAAATAATGATTGATGAATGACGATGAAGTTAATTTGAAAGTGTTTCCATTTCACTTTATTTTTTGAAAACACTACTCGTACAACTTTTCAGAGTTTGTCGCGTCTAAACACCTGCTGTAATTAAAAATTTAAACTCATCAACAAGACGGCAGAAGTAGGTGTGTGTGTTGTTGTACTAACAATTTATTAGGTCTGCGAACTGACTTGGAAACTGTAACCAATAATCCCAGAATTGAAGAATGAATTACAAGCACCGTGAGAACATGTAGCTTACTCTCTTCTGACATTCTACACAAAACCTACATGTTTTTGTTTGAAAAAAATTATCATTTATCTTTTCCTTTGAGACAACACATCCAGCTTTGTAGCAAAATACTAATGCGTGTCAATATAAGCTTCCTTACACATTAATCATTGTCACATTGAGAGATCTTCTATAATGCATGATATATTATTTATCTATTTATGTAGTGACAATGTGCAGGGGGCTGATGAGAGATGGCGGCAGTAATGAGCAGAGAATAATGATAACTGTTAGCCGGAGCCTGGAGCCCGTCTTCTGACATATGCTCCTCTCTCCGCCGGCTCTGCTGACGTGGCCTCCTGTCACACTTGATCCATCTCGCTCCGCTGTTCTGCTCATCCTCGCCCCAGAGGCTCAGACACTCACACACTGTAAGAATGACGCAAACCAGGGCCAGCCATAGTTGTGCAGCTCCACTGACCCCTGTGGTCACACGCTCCCATCCAACATGCTCTGCTTCATCCCGCGGGTGTTTTAAAGGGGCTGTATGGAGTTTTGACATAGAGTTGGCAGCAGTGTACAAAAATACACAGAATATAAAGCTGCATGATATTAACAAAATGTATACAATAACAATATGGCTTTTATCATTTTAGTGCCCGGTCTGGTATGGTAAATATTGTACTGAATCTAAATATTCACATGGCACCACAAGATATAATACTGTTATTAAAGATATTTGTGAACATGGAGTGAAAAGATAGCCCTCGAATGACAAAAGGTGGAGTTGTACAAAAAAAAGTTATTTTAATGTAATTGATCTAAAATAACATATTTAAATTTAGTCATTTATTTCTATCACATTCTTAGTCTAGTAAAACTTTGTAGAGTTAGTGTATCTGTATCACTGAAGGAACACTACCTAATAAATATACATATCCGATATCGTGGAAATAGTGATAATATTACAACACATTAAAATTATAATATATTGTGTAACCTTGACCACAAGCTTATGAAGGACTAATAATGTTGATTGACTGTTGATTTGGATGTGTAAACATTTTCTGAATGCACTTAAAATTTCTTTAAGTGGCACTGTGTGTGGCACTTTTAGCCCCAAAATATATATTCTCAAAATCTGTTTATGGTTCTTAGAATGATGGTTATCTCACTGACAGAGTTCCCTCAGCTGGACAGAAACTTTCCAGATCATGTACCAACGCCTTAAATATAGAAACTATAATACACTGGATCCTAGTGGAGTCGTATTTGTATAAAATATATTTTAAAAGGCATGCCTTTTTTTCCAAACTTGCCGCTTAGACAGCCTTCTCTGATAAACAATATAGCGTTGGAGACAGCGCAGTTGCACAGAGAGGCCTCTCTAAATGAAAATCAAAGCATATCCTTCTGTCTACTCTGCTTGCTGTCATTAAAAAGACAGACGCAAGCCAAAAGAAAAAACAAATATTGTACGAGCCGCTCAAACAAAACCTGAAAAGCTATGCATTTTCTTTAGACTGGCCATTTTGTCATGTTACATTTTATTAATTTGTCTCTGGGATCTGTTTCACGGTGGATCATATTGCTCTAAGTGACAAATCATTGTTGTGGTCTTCCTGTATCTGTCCAACCATAAAACAGAGGAGGAAAATTCAGGTGGGAGTTACCTGTGTTTTTAGCTCAACAAGAGCAGATGGGTCAAGATTATCAGGTGTTTACAGTGTGAGAGCTGTAGACTTTACGCTGTCAGCAAGAAGCTCTGAAAGCCCCAGGGCCAAACTGCAGCTGTAATGAGCTATTTACTGTGACTCTGCTTTAAAAAAAAAAAAAAAAACGCCGTCATTTTACATTTCAGGGCACAGACTTTCCGCTCGACCTGTGTGCTGAGTCGGCCTTCTGTGGACTAGAGCCTGCACCAACAATAAGACCAAGTCAAAGCCCAGCAGACCACTAAAAGCTGCTACATGGGATGGAAATGTTAAAAAAGGAGATTGGAAAACTGTACAAGTCTTCACACAAGACATAAAAACAATTATCTTTTATACATTTAAATTAATGTTAGTTTAGCATAATTGCACATAGTCGTTAGTAAAACGTTAGCATTTTTGGTTGGCCGTGTTAGCCTTGTTTCAGCAGCACAATGTCATTGTCAGGACTTTTTTTAGGAGGAAGCTTATCATATCCTTTGTCATTTTGTTAAACACCTGTCCTGTTGTTGTTAAGTTATGTGATAAAAGTTACTGCATGAGTCTGAATCTTACAAACAGGCTGCAAACTACTAGCATAGTCTCTTGGTAAGTGTTTTCCTTTAAGAACCTGGATCCGAAGACCAGTGACTAATGAATGAATTTGGCTGAAAAATTAGCCACTGAAGAGAGGGTTTTGCGGAAAAGTGACCAGGAGGCAGTTCTTCTCACCAAACCCTAGTAAAATAACGATCTGTCAGACAAGAATGCCAATACAAGAGAGCCATACACACTAAGCAGCATCTTGCAAATTTGATGAGCAGAGGCACTCATTCTCTGCGACTCCCTAGATTTAGTGAAGAAAAGCTTTAAATCAAGGCTATATTTTTGGTAATTTGTTTGTATTCACAAGGCAACTAATGTTACGATGTATGAACTAAAACCAAACTCCAAACCATCTAAACTCCCTTGTGTAGGGATGTCGGAGCCTGGGAGTGCTGCTGAATCCTATTGGTCTTGTGTACAATTGAAAAGAAAAAGATTCTGTTTGGTAAAAAGGCCTGTGGATAATGTACGTTAACATACATTATCCCCAGGCCCCATCACAATAGTTCACACGCTCTCTACTTACTCTTCTTCTTGGTCTATGTACCTCCGTTCACTGATGTCGTAAATGGACTTTTCTGCTATTTCACTCGAAACGTAAGAACTCAAATCCTCTACTGTCAATGTTTTAAAGCCAGAATCCAGAGAATTAACTTCTACACACATGGCAGAGTCTGAAGTATACCCATCATGTGATATTGTACTTGTGTCTGAGTCTAAAATTGGGCCTGAGTCTAATGTAAATCCATCATATGATATCGTTCTTGTGCCTGAGTCTAAAACGTTTGCTGTCATTTCTGTCACAGGCACGATGGGACTAGGTGTTCCTTCTGAATTCTTGTGTCTGCGGGTTTTGCAAGTACAAGATTCTACGTTTGTTTCTTCACTTGTGCCACAGACCGAAGATTTTGGGTCTGTGGCACAAGTAGCAGTAGCACCTGGGTCATCTACCAACTCACCTGGTAAAGTGTTGCTCATCACTGCGCGCAATGCCTGGGTGAGTGCAAAGCCCACCGCCCAACTCACAGACAACATAGTTTCAGTTCGGCTTTACAGGGAGTGTGAGACTAAACTAAACTATCCTCTCTTCTCGTGAGTCGGAGACGATCTGTTCTCTCTAAACTGCAGTCTGACTGATGATATTAAGCTGTGATGTCACAAAGGGTGATGTCACAACTGGTCTAGAACTTGGAATTTAGATCTTTGTTAACCAATCAAACCAAGGTATCTACAAAATGTATCTTTCAATCTTTTAAAGCTTTGTTTGCTTTTAAAAGACGTTGAGAGCTAACCACGCTGAATTAAGCCATTTTGACTTTTTTTGGCAGCCATTGTTAGTGTATAAAGTAGACCAGTCAGTCAACCACAGTTTCCTTTCACAGATGATTTCTATCACAGTATGCTTGATTTAACAGTTTTTTGTAAAATACAAGAAAAAGAAATGGCATAGTCTTAAAGTAAGGATCACATTCAACATACTGTATGAGTAGTTTTTATGTATCTTTCTCTTAAAACAGTGTCTATAGTTAACATTATACAGGCGTTCCCCTATCTCTACCATAGCAGCTGCCCTCCCCCTTTTTTTTTGTTTTATAATTTTTTTCTGATCCCTTCATGGAAATTTATTGTTGGTGGCTGCCACCAGGGGGCGCCCAGGTACTCCGGTCATCTCACTAACCAGAGACTATAACATGTTTTTTAATGTTTTGCCATCAACCTCAGCACTACAGTAGGTTTAAACATATTGTGTGCCAATAAATAAACAAAATAGTGAATAAAACTAGAGAAATCAATAAAAAAGAGACATGGTTCTTTAAATAAGTGTCCTGTGCTATGATTTTGTGCAAAGTCTAGAGCTTAAAGCCGGCTGTGGTCTGCAGACGCCTCCCTGTCTGTGTTGTTATTCTGAAACGCTGTGGAGCTCTATTGATTTGACTTGATTGAGCTGTTAAATAAATTTGGAATCCAGCGTAATGAGATTTGCTGCTGTCCTGAGTCTCTCTAAAGTACAGAGAGAGACAGTAGCCTGCACAAACCAGTGTACAATGTCCAGGAAACGCCCCTCTAATAAGGAAATGCAATTATACTACGGGTTGAATCATTTGTGAATATTCTTGAATAGAATCAGAAACAGAGCTATTTTAGGGCACTGTGTTTGTCAGCTCAAACACCCTCTACATCTGCCTTGTAAAAATATGATAAATATATGATAAATATATAGTTATAGTTACAGACAGTCTTAAAAGGCCCTGAGGCAAAAAAAACCCAACTCTGAAACAAAAATAAATCCATAGGCCTAAATGTAAGTCTGAGTAAAAACACACCAGTCTTAGCTTGTCATAGCTAGCTTTGTTGAAACAACTCTAGCTTGAATTGATCTGGACTCAACTTGGTCTAGACTCTTTGGTCGTTGGCATTGGACTTGTTAGTTACAGAATAGAAATAGATCGAGCTTAAACAGTGGAATTCTGCTGAAGATCAATGACGTGTGTACGTGTATCAGTAAATGCACAAAGAATAGCATGTGTTTACCTCACTTTTTCTCACTTTATTACTTTTGTCTTGTGTGAAGAGCTTGTGTGGCTTGTGCAGAATACATCACAAAAAGAGAACAGTAGCTTGCCTTTTTGTTGTGTTGCTTATTAAGCTTAAAAGGAGCACAAGGTTGACATTGTTAAAAACAGAGGCATTAAAGGGGCTTTTACTTCCCACTACACATTGCCTTACCCCGCTGTATACGTGCAAGAAAACGAGAAGAAGTATTTATGACAGTTTACTTCACTGCATGGCGTTTTTCATTGTGTCTACAGTTTGAGACTAAGACTTAAGGGGAACCTGCTGCGTGTTCTTTCTTGCCAAGTTGTGGAGTTTTGGCTTTGGCTGATGCTTTTCCTGGCTTGTGTTTTCGCGACTGGGATAATGTCAGCTCGTAAAGTGAGGGATAACAGAAATCTCTTAAGTGCGTTGTCAATGTCTGCCTATAGCTTTGTCGCCAGCAGAGGACTTAGGAAGATTTTGTAGAGGTTAAGTCTCGTCTCTCCGCAGAATATTGCACAGGCATTAGCATATAAATGTGCTCCTTGTGAGATGCATGTTTAATACGGCTGAGATTTAAAAGTATAATCATACACAAAGTGATGATGTGGCAGTGAATGGGACAAACACAAGACAGGGGAGGTGTACTGATGAGCTCTACCTCCCGCTTCTGTGTGAACCTTGTGTGAACACAGCATACACAAAGATAAAGCGTGCGGTGGTTTGAGTGACAGAACAATCAGAGCAGGTGAGCTATACATACTTTTATTAACCACAGTCTCTTCTTTTTTTTCCCTGCTGCTCAGAAACCCAAGCAGAAAGACTGGCATCCCCCTGACGGCTTCATCCTGGGCCTGTGGACCCTCATTCTTCTGGTCTTCTTTCAAACATATGGCGCCAAGCACCTCAAGCACATCTTCTGAGACCTCAGGGTTTATGTCGCTGCTGGAGGTTAGAGCCACAAAGGAGCTCTTTCTCAAAGAAAGGACAACGTTTTTTCAAAAGTGTGGCTCCTCAGTTTGATGCAGTACTGTAAAAATCTACTGATGCCTTTGTTTTCTTGGGACACTGAGGGTTATTTATTGTTTACCACTGCTGTTTTATGTAAAGAAACAGATACTTGAATGTCATGCTTTCATATGGCTGTACATTTAAATGGATTATAGGTATTTTGGGCTGATATTCAAAAAATCCACTCTCATTTACATCACGTTACAAACTCTCATTTAAGCTGCATGTTCTAAGGCTTATTTAACAATTGTTTGTGTTTTGGCCACAAACACCATTCTTAACACAGGTAACCTTCTGCGCATACAACACACAGCATTTTGCAAACAACAAAATGACAAAAAGAACTCTGAATTACAGTTTACGGTCACGTTTAGAGTTCCAGTACCAGTCCTATCACTCAATGGTGAGACACTCTAATAGGTCACAACTCAATCTTAACAGGCTGCTCTTATTTTGGATGTTGTTGGGCAAACAGTCATTTTCAAGTTGAAAAAATGACGACACAACCTCAATCATTAAAAGCAAAGGAGCTATCTTTGGATCATCCCTGTTTATGAAGAGCAGTGTTACCCAAACTTTTGTTGGGTAACACTGGCAACCCATATTTTGAAATGTTAATTAAGTTTGCTTGGTTTTGTGTTGTTTTTTGCTCATTTAGAGTTTTACACAATTATTAATAAAGAGAAATTCTATGGTGACCCCAAAAAAGGAATATTTAGGATAAACAATAATTTAAAGGTTGTGTAGCTTTTTGTGTTAAAAGTATAACAACACAAACATTACAAACTGTGTTAATGTCACATTGTGGTATTTCCTCAGCTTTATCATGCTGTCAAAATTATCCTAATCTTAATTCTTAACCAATGTGTGACCCTGACATGAAAATGTATTGCTTCAAGGATGAGGTTGTTGTGACATCCCTGTTCACTTTTGTTTTTTTATACAAGTCTCCAAATACTACATATAGTCCCTTTAACTCTTTGGTCATTTTAAACTCTTGTGGTGTTTTTTTTCAAGGTCTTTATCCTATTTTTTAAGTCATTCTTGAGTGATTGAATGAAAGTGTTGATCCGGATGTAACTGCACTGAATTCAATCTGCAGATAGGAATTTAATTTATTTTCGAGTGCGAGGGCCGCCTGAATATTTCATCTGCAGCTTTTGTGCTTAAGTGCTCTTTAAAAACGTGCACTCGGTCACAAAGGCTGATTGGCTGTGAGTGGGCTGTGGAGAGATTACGATTTAATGTCCCCCCTTCAGTCCGTATACATTACACCCCTTGACTGTCATGGCCGCTCTCGTGAAGGATAACAATTGCATAGAATCCCATCTCACGTGATGGACCTCATTCACCAAATTACAGTCCCTTCTAGAAATATCCATTAGCTTCCTCCGGTTGTGTTGCACTGTATCATGTTTGATGGACAGCTGTTTCCTCTGCCACTGTGTGAGTGATGACCACGACTTACCCGATGAATCTTCAGCATGCGGGGCCTCTACACAAGGCTCATTGTTGGGCCAGACGAATGGTCGAGGTGTATGGATTGAAGCTTGTGGTACTTTGTCTCGGCTCGTTGGCGTTGGAGGACCCGCCCCTCGGAGGAATAGATTCAGTCTGTAATGAAAGCATATGTATGGAAGGCAGCTGCTGCGTCAGCTCCTGTGTATACCATTTCCCCGATACATTATTTATGCAACTGTTATTTCCTCTTTCCATTTCCCTCTTTTTTTTTCCTCCTTTTATTTAATAATCTCAGTCCCACTGTGGCCCTTTCACAGAGAGCAGCCATTTTATTTGTACATTTGGTGCAAGGCTTTTATTTCCTGATTAAAGATTAAACACTGAATCCAATGTTATTTTGTCTTCTAATGCTATAGAGTTCCCCTTTAAAATGATAGTTAGAGGGTTGTATGTGCACTTCTAAATAGATGTTACAGCTCAAGGGAATGACTTTTGATATGGCTCCAGTCCACAGAGCTGCACAGAGTCACAGCAACAAGTATTCAAAGACCACTTTAAACAGTCCTAACCAAAGGAAATCTACGTGTTTGGACATTCTCACATTTAATGTTTTTTTTTTTTTACAACAGAGACATTATTTTAGACGTTCTATGGCCATATTTCTGATCATGTTAAGTGGACAACACACCCAAATATTCTAAATCAGTCACTGCTGATCCACTGCTGCCTTAAGTCACATATACCTATACGTACATTATAAGAGTGACATGTAAAGGTAACAGCTCAATCTCAACCGTAATAGTGTAAAACCTAAGGAATGGAGCTGGATCAAGTCTTATTTTATAATCATAAATGGACACGGACACAAACCTATTTAAAACCTCATAAATTGGTTTTACAGATACAAATCCGGCCCACACAGCCTTATGATTAATTAAGAATCAGGGACATGAAAACCACCCCTTCATAAATGATGTGCTGCCTCAGGACTCACAGTGTTAGGCCTTTAATCTGCATGTCCCCAAACTGAGGCTAATACACCTTTTACAACTACCATTTACAACCACACTTCTAGCTTCTTGAAATGAAAAACTCAGCCTCTACTATAGCTTTAACAAACAGCTTTAATTACTCTATAACACTGTTCACTGAAGAGATGTGCTTTACTTTTACAGACCCCTTAAGTGCCTGGCAGAGCTGATACTAGTCTTCTTTTACAGCACAAAGAGATCTCTGAAATCTCCCACACCTGCGCTTTTCTGACTGGTGACATTTCAAAACCACCCAGCGACGTTTATAATCGCAGTTTCCTCTTTCTTTGTACAACTTGTTTTTGCAGAAATCGGATCCGGTGTAGTGTTGTAGCAGGCTGGCAGCAGATGCAACATAAATGAGGCGGCCGGTCTCAGAAGGATGTGTTTGTTCTTAGAGCCACTTCAGAATTGACTCTTTCCTGTGTGTTTGCCGCAGCGCAGCAGATGGGATTGAATACACTCTCCTGTCGGCTCTGTCACTGTGGTTCCACTATGCTAATAAAGAGCCGTGTCTGTCTGCCGTCACACCTGACTTGTTGGAGAGAAACCGGTGATAGGGAGGTATTAGAGCATCCGTCTTGGTGTCAGGGCTGTCTGGGTTCTTCATGCGTTTGTTTTCCAGTCGTAGAGATTGGGAGATGAGTTAACGGGTACAGTATTGTTTAAAATAATAGCACTACAATGTGACTAACCAGGATAATCCAGGTTTTTTGTATATTTTTTATTGCTACGTGTGGTGCACATAAATATGGGCGACCACATTTGGTATAGGTCAATGCTCAAGCTTTATTTTAGTAACGCTTTTAGAGTGTGGTCCCTCCTTAAATATTAAGGGAATTATTGATTGACATTCATTGTATGTATACCTGTACAAATAATGGCTTTAGAGTATTGTAGCAGCAAGTGAATCTTTTGACACTGGATTAGTCTGTTTCAGTGTTCTGGGTTGCCTAATGCGGTCCGCAGCCTGTAATTCTTTGCACCTCTTTATAGGTTTTCCCCTCTCCAATCAACTTTTTAATCAAAGTACGCTGTTCTTCTGAACAATGTCTTAAATGACCCATTTTCCTCAGGCTTTCAAAAGCATGTTCAACACGTGCTGGTGGCTTCATCCTTAAATAGGGGCCACCTGGATTCACACCTGTTTTTTTCACTAAATTGATGACCTCAGTGATTGAATGCCACACTATTTTTTTGAACACACCCCTTTCAACTTATTGTCCAATTACACAGCCTAAAGAGCGTGCATATCATGAATGCTGGGTCTTGTTTGTTTTCTGAGAATCTACTGCACCTACTGGTAACTTGTTTGCCAAAAAATACTAAAAACATGGATTATTCTGGTTAGTCACATTGTACTGTTATTATTTTGAACAATACTGTATATCCTTGGGGGGGAAAAAATGTAGTTTATGGTCTACCTCTTATTCTGGGGCGGGCCTGGAGCCTTTTCTTGCTGGTCGGGATGTAAACATACATACCACAACTATTGTGCTCCTGACAGGTCGCCCAATTTCCATAGAAAGTCCAGATTTCCGACCGTTCACTCATCAGTCGGCCTCTGTGACGTCAATCATTTCTGTGAATCATAATTTCAGCAGAGGCCCATTTTCATTCTCATTAACCACAAAAGGCTGCGGCAGAAATTCTGCTCAACTAAGCACGTTTGATGTGTTTTTAAATTTCAAATGTGGCCTTTTCTTTTCAAAACTTTGAGATAATTCAAAAGTGTTCAAACGATGGAGTTACATTCAGAACAGAACACTTTTCTTTTTCTGTGTCCAGGCTGTATTGTTTGAGATTCATTTATTTATGCAAAGTGGGTTGTGCAGCCTTGAGTGTGACGTGAAGAACACTCGAGAGAAAGTGACATTAATGTTGGACACAAAGAAAATCATTTGCATTTTTGCTTTTGGTTTAATTGACGAAAACACTTTTGTATTGAAAGAAAAGCAGCTTTCACAAGACACTTTTCATTGAACAGTTGAAGAAATGGTGAGTGTCACATCGTTGGTTTATTGAAAATGATTATATACTAGAACTGAAAAGCTTTTTAATGTCACCCACTGACTTTGCAACATTATTCAGTTAAAATGTTCATGAATCAAATAACAGCTTTTCTTGTCACCAAAAAGCCTTTGTTTGTTTTCTACCATAGAAACAGCTATGGCAGCCCAGCAGGGACATACTGTTGTCTCTAATCAATGACAGTGGAAATAGGTCTAATGATAATTCACTTTTAAAAATCTGGACTGAATCAAGTTAAAAATGCCTAAAAACTACAATAAAAGACTGTCCTTCTCATGAAACAAGTGAAGCTGCAGGAACAATAATGAAAGCACTTTTGATGTGTTCCTGTTGGTTCATCTGTTTACCGAAACATTTTACACAAATAGACGCTTTTGTTTGTGTTTTTTCCCCCAACACTTGATATAAATACTGTTATATATGACATACTTACTCAATAAGTCAACAGTATCCACAACGTGACAATTGCAGCTAATTTATGGGCTGCACCATGTTTGCATGTGCAGGGCATTCAGCAGCATTTTTCATTTTAGACGTAAAGCAGTGGAAATATTGTTCTGCCACAGACTGGTTCAACCGAGAACATGGAGGTTTAGAGCCTCCAAAACCAAACCAGAGCCACAGAGTCTGGCTGGTGTGAAGGGGTCTTAAGCAGAGGAAGTGATGGACCCTAAAACCTAAAAGTACCCTAAAAGCAGAAGGCCATCAATGTATTACTTTATTTAAACTGAACTTTAGCTCATTTCTCCATCCAATAATAATAATACATTGAATTTCTATATTCTGTTGAAGTTTTTGCTGTCACTTTAAAATCTCAAACTATTAACATTAAGAGATTATAGTAAGTGGCATTAGCCTGCAGTATCTTTTAGGTTAAAAACAGATCTAAAATTAAATCTATATAACTTATAAATTGTTGCAGGTTGAACAGTTGGAAGTGCATGAGTCTCATTACTGCAACCAAAAACAACTTTCACACATGTTCAGTGTTAATGCCCTTTAATGTGTCTTATTACGAGCATATTTAAGAAATCATGATACTATTCCGGGACTAGAGCAGTCTCCATGACAACTACAAAAACTCTTTTCAAGGACAAGATGTTAAGTTTGTTCACTGAAAGAGGAAATAAAGCATGAATCTGCAAATTCAGGATTGAGTTAATGTAGACTTAGACTCAATAGGACCAAACACACTGTATGTTTCTCGTTCTATGATTTTTCACAGAAGGGAATGAGTAGGGCTGCGCAATATCATTAAGAACTGACGTTTTCCATCTGACAGAGATTAACAACGTGCCACTGTATTTTTCATTTCTTATAGTTAATAATTATTGGTTCTCTTCAGGTCATGTCCTTCATGCTCATCCAAACATGAACTAGACATAAGTTGCCCCTGAATGACTTCTGCAGCTGGAGCTTGTTCTGGGGAGTGTGTGTGAAAGATACGCCTCCAACAGCCTTCACTGCAATGATATAAAATCTCATGTATTGTTTACTTTTTCAAGCAAACATCATCCTGTACCTTTGTGACATGTTTGTACTTTGCTTCTTCTTGCAAGAATTAAACCTGACCATTCATTTTTAAATTGTACACTGTCTCTGTGTTTCTCTCTGGATAATATAGATAAAGAATTCTTATAACACACTGTCAAAATAATTGTCCAATCAGAACCTAAAACCAAGTCTTGGTTTACTCCCTGGTTTAGGATATTTTCAAACCTGGAAAACTTACAAATTGTTAAGTGTTGACCTTGACATGTTTTGACTGCTGAACTCCCTGCAGTCTACCTCAGGAGAGTCGTGTGGTGTTGTCGGACTCGAGGGGGCGTACAACCTGTATAAATCAGCTGACAAAACACGTCACAGTAACATCGAGTGACTCTTTTAGCAGGTCAAAACTTTGGGACCAATAATTATAAGAGAACAAAAAAAAAGTTGAATGTCCTTATAACGTTTGTTGGGAAACGGTCGGCTGCACAGAAGGCACCTGCTGCGACATACAGTAACTGTAAAATACTGTCATAGAAACTGTAATACAACAGTATGTCTGTTGTATTTTTAAAGAACATTTATATATTTGTTTCCCCACTGTTTTGCCTTTGTTTCTCTTCTTTGTTTGTTTTTATTGTGCGACTTCCTGCATTCGGTCACGCTTTCATACTGCAAACAAAAAAGACATTGGTTCAAATAAATGGTGTGCATTTCTATACCCTTCTCGGCCCCCTAAAACGCTTTATCATGCTTTCAGCCTTCACTGACCTCCACCAAACTCACCTCTACACTCACACATTCACACACCAGAGCTGTAGCACTGGAGGCAAAGGTGGGTTTAGTGTCTGGCCCAAAGACACAATGACAGTATGAACTGGGAAGAGCAAGAATCAAACCACCAGCCAGTTCCAGTTATAGGACGACCGCTCTTCCACCTGAGCCACTGCGCCTCAATATTAAATAAAATATATCGTTACTCATATCATTATTGCAATATTCTGCATTGTTAGCAAAATTCAACTGTTCCTAAAATTTTCTAACCTAGTTAAGAAGACATTTTTACATTAACCTTGAGAACAACTTCGAAGAATGGCTCATTAGATCCTTGTTGGAGATCGAGCAGTCTACTTAGATAAAAATGCACATGCTGCTCAATCCCACATTCCCTTTCATCAGGTCGGTGCACCTGTGTGCCGTAGCTCCAGGTGGTGTGGTGCCACTGCTATTTCCAGATGCTAGCGCTCGCTCCCTGATCCGTACACAGTGCTGGATGTGTTGGGAGCTCTGGGGAATAATGAGGAGGCCTTGTAGCTCTTCCTGTCGTTCATGATTATTTCAGTGTGACACAGCCACAAACTCAGCAACTCAGCAAGAGTGAAAACTAAAATGGCAGCTGAGAGTGAAGGTGAGTCAGTGGTTGACAGAAAAAACATGGACTGGACTCGGAAACGCAGGACAGTATCTAAATTTGTCTGTTAGAGTTATAAAGAAAATTGAAGGCACAGAACTGATTAGAAAGTCTTTTTTTGGATAGACTGGTAAAAGTAACGAGGCTGTTTTGACAATGTAAGATGCAGATATTTATGTTCAAAAGTAGGAAGTAAAAGTAAAAAAAATCACCAGAGAAATTAATACTTAAGTATGGATACTTGAAAATCTACTTAAGGATGTTAATGAAGTATATATTGTTTGTTAATTCCTTCTGCCTATACGACCTGGGGACACAAGTGGCCAAAATGAGTTTCCTCCACAGAGTGTCCTGGTGCTCTTTTAGAGATGTGGAGCTCAGCCACTCGAGAGGAGCTCAGAGTAGAGCTGCTGCTCCTCCACATCGAGAGGAGTCAGCTGAGGTTGTCCTGGACACCATGGACGAATGGAAGTTTATTCTTGATAATAAGAATAAAGTCAATTTTACTACTTTTCTTATCTACTTTGTGGATGTGTGTCCTGTGTATAACTTCAAAGTTACTGTAATCTGTCTTTATGAATTGAATTTATCAGTTCAGTTGTGGATAAAAGGAAAATGCCATCTGAATATGAGAGTTGTATAGTTTACAGATTGTGAGATCATGTTTTCTATAATCTTCCATTTTCACTGAGTTCTACGGGTGATTTTTGACATTAAAATGCACTCTTTTATTATTAAGTCGGTATGACACAAAAGTAATCAAAAACAGTTTGCTGCTTACCATTGACTTTTATTCAAAAATTGTTCAACTTGGGAACTCTACGCATTCTCATCTCTCATAAGAACAAATGAAGACCTAGTGTTTTTCATTCAGCGATCCTGATTTAGCGGTTGGAGCAGAACAGCAGGATGGATGTCTCCGCCACATCCGTGCGCTCAGTCTTAATCTACCACTTGTCTTGTGTGACTTGGCTGTGCATTTACATATAAATCCATCCTGCAGCCATTTTAATCGCACTATTAACAAGGGACAGGCCTTCACAAAGCCTTATGATACAGACGAGCAGAGTCAAGGAGGGGCAGATGAACAGATCCTGCTCAATGCTGCTCACTTGTCATTCAGGATGTTTCCCTCAGGTCGCTCTGTAGTAGGTTACAATGTGCACATGAACACACGAAGGCCGAGGAGGTGCTTCACAAATCAGCTTTTGTTGTGTGACATTGGGGCTCAAATGACTTCACAAAACCTTTACTGTATTTTCTGACAGTGAACACACAGCTGCAGAAAAAACACATGAGGTTATTTAGTTTAGAAACTGTCTTGCCTCCCGTTAGGACAATTCTGTGTGATCTTCTGAAAGCTCTTTCCAATCACTGACAGACTCTCTCTAGTCAACACTGTGAGGCCTTAAAACATAACCCGTCAAGCTAATTAGTGTACAGCTAAAGAAGAAGAAGAAGGCTGTGGTTTGTAATTGACTTTGATGTCATGTGAAGAGACTCAGACTATTCAAACTGTTGATACTGTTTTAATTGTAGTTTAAGACAATTTAGAAAATAATTGTGTGTGAACATAACATTAATGTACAGTGCAATGCGGAACTGTAAAAAAAAATAATATTGACACTGATTGGTTTTGCCAAATTAACTTTGTTCTGTTTGTCTCTGAGAATAGACCAAACCAGAAGCAGTCGAATTGAATCAGACTTGGTTTGCAGTCACTTTAGACCATCATTCTTCTTATCTGTATCTAAACTGTGGGCAGCACAGTGAGTGGTTACCAGGTCAGGTTTTTACCCAAAAACATAACTCACATTACAATTGGTCTCTTCAGGGGCCAGGACTCCCTTGAATAGACAAATCCTAATGGAAATTCCTTGGTTAAAGAAAGTTTAAAAGAAAATCAGAAAAAAATAATTTACATACAGACGTGTCTGTGAAGGTTCTCAGTCATCCAGGACATCTTGAAAAAAAGGTTGAAGTAAAAGGACGGGACTCGGTTTTCAAGGTGAAGACGTTTCGTCTCTATTCCAAGACACTTTGTCAATTCTGAGATCATGACAATTCTGACATTCATGTTGCCAAGTATTTACAACAGTGTTTTGAAACCAAAAACAAAAGAGTTGCACCCTAGAACAACAAACACAGCACCTGAGTGGAGCAGTGGCACTAACGACCCTCATGAGCCTCACATCAGGAGTCACACTTCCCTTTCAGAGCCAACGACCATGTGACCAGAACAGCCTGGTCCATCAGGTTTGGTTTCAGGTCCAACTCCTCCCTCTAGAGATATAAGCTCAGCTCTCTTACCAGTTGATCTCAGAATTGACAAAGTCTCTCGGAATTAGAGACGAAACATCTTCACCTTGAAAACCGAGTCCAGATGCTTTTACTTCAACCTTTTTACATACAGACATTTTTGATGGTGGTTCATAAATGGGTTTTAGTTTCAGAAATGATAATTTATTGTCTTAATATTGTACAAATAATTTTTTGTATGACACTGTAAAAGGACGGTATAATTAGCAGTTCAGGAGTTCCACAGGGGACTGTTCTTGCTCCGTTTCTGTTCACTTTATATACTACCATACTACTACTTTAATTTTATAATTTCTTAAACTTTTATTTATCCTGATAATTCACACTGAGATTTCTTTTTTGAGGGAGTCCTGGCTTCATTGTGACTTTACTCTGCATTTCCCAAAAGAAACCAAATGAAAAACGTATTGAAGGCTATAAAGAGCGGTTGAATACATTATAATAAAAGGGTCTCTAGAGCTAAGACCTAGATGTAATTTTCACTTTTCACTGGCAACAAGCAAAACCGTTTCCTTCGGGAGAAAACACCTGTTCATTCATAGAATTACCAACTACTACAATAAGATAAAAAAGTTCAACAATGCAACTTGTATTTTTCACTTTAATCATTAAATTTTATCCCATTGGAACCAAAGTTTTCTGATGTTAATCTTTTAAAAAAAGTCCATGTTTGCCAACTTTTAGATAAACTTAAGGAATAGACCTTACTAAACATTTCTTATAGGGTTTGCAGTGTCCTAAACCAGCCTGTTTTACACATTGTCCACAACGATGTAAAAAAGACTAATTTCTCTAATCATGACAAGTCTATAAGAGCTTCTAAATATCTGCAAAGAGAATAAAAGTCCGATCAACTTTGGAGAAATGCAGCTTTGATGTTCAGTTTAAAACATCTGCAGGATTGTAGTTAGTTTATGGATGTTTTAATAATGTTTCAGTCAATATTTCTACAGATCCTTCACAGACGCGTTGTGAAGATCCCCGAATCGAGTCACAATCCTTCAGTAAACAGCCTAACAGTCTTCAGAGACAGGCCAAAAAAACACCCAGCATGCATTTGGTGGGTAACAGTTCCTTTTCCGCCTCCTGTTGTACTGTTCAACCCGATTAAAAAACAGTCCATTAAAGGGTACTATGTCCATATTATTGTCGTCCAGTGTCTTTGTGACTATCTTCAGTCACGTGTTGTGCGGTCCCATAGCTGCCCCAGTGACCGCCCCCTCTGCCGTGTGATTGGCCGGTAGTGGCGGGGGGCTCCAGTCCGGTTGGTAGAAGTGGATGTCAAACGTCCGAGCCCACTTGGCGAAGACGCGTTTCTCGGTGATGAAGCGGTGGTGGCTGCCCCGGCGTCCGCGCTCGTGGGAGATGTACATGGCGCACTCGTCCGGACCCCGAGGCTCGTAGTAGTGGTACGGGACAGACTGGTGCTCGGGCTCTCTGCAGGAACGACACACAAGACATGAGAGGTGGCATAATACTGTATGTTGTTCACACTAACAACAGTATCAGGATGCACTGAGTACATCACAAGACAGCGTTTTATGATTTAATATGGTGAGTGTGTAAAAAAAAAAAAAGGATTCCGATAGCTTGACAAGCAGACATTTCCTTTTAAAATAGTAAAAAAGTTTACAGAAAGATAATTTATCCATAATTTTGACCACATCAAGAAACAAACAAGATACAACCTCAGTCAAACATTTCCCACTCAGTCTTCTTTAGTCGGGTGTAAAACTTTACTTCACCCTTTTCCTTCCCTATGCTCAGTCTACTTGTCTGATAAAGATCACGTGCCAGTTGGACGGTCTGTGGAAACTTTTCATCCTTTTTATCTCGAAAGCTCCAGTTTATGGGTTGTCCTAGATGCACTAATTACTGTAAAAACATGCAACTTTATTCAATATTTTGTTAAATTTCCGATAGATTTTTTAAGATGCGTGTGAACAGAAGCTGTTTTGTTAAAGTAGCTCCTCCTCTCATCAGCTCATAAATCATATAAATAATAAATCATCTATTAAACTTCAGTGTTGTAGTGGCGAGTCAACAGTTTTCGAGTCAAAGTCCAAGTCACTGAGTTGTGTCATCAACATCATTTTAAGTGCAAGTCCAAGTTTGAGTCACTAAAGACAGGTCCGAGTCAAGTCTTGGTCGAGTCCAAATCAATTTGAGTCGAGTCACTAAAGATAATTACAAATAAATTAAATCCTTTTGTCATAATAAAAAAGCTCCAAGTCCAAATCCAAGCCATCAAAAAACAAATCTGAGTTGAATCTGAGTTAGATTTGTGGATGTAATGCATTATATTGTTTTATTTATTTTCTGTCTTGTTGTATTGTTATGATATATTACTACTTTAATGTAAATGTTATTTAATATGGGAATATTGTATTGTTTCATATTTATTTTTAAGGACCGAAAATAAACTGAAACTAAACTAAAACTGAAATGAGGCTTACCTTCCCAAAAGGCTTAGTCCCTAAAACAGTGGTCTGTCTCTGTACTGCACACACTGTTAAAATCTAAACAAGGCCAAATGGGTTCAATAAAAAGGTTTAAACGAAGAAAGCATCCCCACATAGTTTTAAAAAAAATATTTTATTCCTTACCCAAGAGACTTTAAAAATCATTGTTGTCTTTTACTTTCATGTAAGTAAATGTAAAGATGCTTTCTTCTCTTAACCGTTTAATTGGATTATGATTGAAGATGCTTTGATTACTGTCAAAAAACAGAACTAACTGCAGAAAGTTGTTTTAAAAAAAATGAGTAAAAACGATTCTCACTAAGAGTTTCACTTGAAGATATTTTACTTTTTTCATGTTATTACACGAGAAGCGTCTTTAAAAACATTAGAATTCATTCATAGCGGCTGCATATTTCATTCAAAATCTGTCCTTTAATATCTGTCCTCTCGACAAAAACACAAGCGGAAACAATACAGTGCATTGGCGGATTAATAATTCGTCCCGCTCCAGCGTTACATCACACATCTCACACTGTTTTTCATTTTCCACTGAAAGAGGAGTCTGGCCTCATCCGCATTCATTTATTTGTTATTCTGTGAGGCATTTGCAATCGCACTTTTTAATAACGCCTAAATGCCACAGCAAGAATAAACGAAAGGGAAGGCATTATATAAGAGCTTAAACAGCACTTTCTAAAGCTAAAATAAGATCAAATCAGTGAAAAGCATTACAAACAGATTTAATTTATCACATGAACTGCCTGAACCCACAGACCAAATGCCCAATGAATATTTGTAAAAGGTCATTCATTTCTGTTTGGTTTTGTCCTGAAATTCCTTTTTTTTTTTTTTTTTTACAGGAAATAGCTCATTTTAATTTTCTGAACATAATGTAGTGGCCACTTGAGCTTTAAATTTTACTGCCATTCAAAACCATGTCTGAAGTGTTTTTTTTTTTTTTTATGAAAAAGGAACACTTGATTAATCCTACTGAAGTCTGCACAAACACTTGACACATTTGGTTTATTTGTTCCAAGGTAAACAGTGCTGCTCATGTAAAACCTCTTTTTTTTTTGCTTCTGTCATATCCATGGTTAATGTCTGATGTGTCTTGTGATCTCCTAATTGGTCCTCAAGGATTAATTTGCTTCTGATGAACTATTATTGTTCCCAAAACTAAGCAGAAGAAATCTCATCTGCATTTCAGCAATTACTTTATGTGCCTTCTCACTTTACTTTGTGTTAAATCTGTAGACGTCACCTTCGTTTTATAATTAAGGATTTTAATAGATGAGAATGATCAGCTCTTAGTGGGGTTTGGCCAAACACAGCTCACTTAATAAAAAAAGTCTACCAGTAAAACAGAGAAATTGGTTCTTCGGTTGCAAAAAGTCTTATTTTTCAGCAAAACAGCTCAAAAAAGTAAAAAAAAATTGAGAAAAGCGCAGCAAATTAAACGTGGATAAATGTTAGAAATGCTTCGATGCAATATTTAATGAGGCACAGATAATTACAGGATCTCTACAGTCAAACTAAACTCAGACAGACAGACAGACATATTCGTACAGCCCAATATCACAACAACAGCCGCCTCAAAAGGCTTAACAAACTGCACTAGACAACATCCCCTGTCCTTAGACCCTCCATCAGGGTCAGAGGAAAAACTCCAAAAAAACCACAGGAGGGATCCACTCCCAGGACGGACAGGCCGTGCAGGAATGTGTCCGGGACAGTTGAAAAATACATAGAAATACACAAACATTTTCACAAATAAAAACATTTATAGTGTCCAGTGTCCACTGTGAGTGTGCTAAAGCTAAAGTTTCAGGTCAGCTCTAAACTTTATAATGTAATGTATTAGGGTTTTGTGTAAAATTGATCCGGCTTTACCTTTTGTTAATAATAGAAGGAGGAGAGGTGCTGTAGGGGGAGCGGGGTGAGGCTGAGACCGGGACAGCAAAAATTAAATCAGGTAATGAAGCTTTAAAACATATTTTCCCATTTCAAATTAAAATACTACATACAGCCGATTAAAATGAAATTAAAGTCATACTTAAGGAAGACACACACGAGAGTTATTCCCAGTCGAGGCACATTCCGTATTTAATCTCCCTCATTATGAGCGACATAAGGGTTTTCAGACATCTGCTTCAGCTTAAGACAAGGATTTTAGATCGAAAATGAACCGCCTTTTTCTTTTTATCATCGCCCAGATTGGATTTGTGCCTGAAACTAAAATTAAAAATAAATCTTCAATCAGCCTGGAAGCGTAGATGTAGTGAGCATTTCACAGTTTGTTCTTTTTATTGAGAAATCTAATAAAACTTGTTCCTAGTCCAATAAAATCCCACAGTTAAAGCGTCGGCTGATGCATTATACCATTAAACTGCACTAACGAGGCTCTGTGAGTTTGTTGTAGAGACACACAGAGGCGTTCTACTTTGGGTGGTCACACATCGGAGGATATACTCTTATTTCAAAGATGTGAGGCTACAGCAGCTTTAATCATGTCTCTGGAGGGTTTCATTGTTCTTCAGTCCTCTACATTCATGCTCCAAAAGGGGGAAGGATGTCAGCAGGGTTCTGCTTCATTCATGTCAGGAGATAGTTCAGTGGTTTCAGTGTCACACAAATTTTATCCATCCTTCCTAACGGCAGGGGAAAGTGTGTGACAACGAGAACAGTTATGCTCATTTACAGAATTTGTAATTTTTTGTTTTAGGTCATTTTTCAGAGAATATGAATGATAACACAAAAACCTTTCTTTCACTCACAGTCAGTGGTTTATTGTCAAACAACTGTGTTTACTCTTTTTAAATCTTAATGAAAAGTTCACATACCCTGGTGATTATGGCCTGATAACATGCACATAAGTTGACCCCAAGTCATGTTTGAATGACCACTAAAGGTAACACCTGTCTCACCTGTGATCTGTTTGCTTGTAATCAGTGTGTGTGGATAAAAGGTCAGTGAGTTTCTGGGCTCCTGACAGACCCTCACATCTTTCATCCAGTGCTGCACTGATGTTTGGATGGAAAGCAAAAGAATTGTGAAAGGGTCATCGGGAAAAGGTAATTGAACTGTATAAAAAAGGAAAGAGATATAAAAATATATCCAAAGAAATGAGAATGCCAATCAGCAGTGTTCAAACTGTAATTAAGAAGTGGAAAATGAAAAGGTCAGGTAGACCAACAAAGATTTCAGCCACAACTGCCAGGATTCAAGATGCACAATAAGGAGGCACTTGAAAAATGGGCTGCATGATCGAGAAAGCCATTACTATGAAAATGTCACAAAGCATCCCGCTTACAATACTCCAAACAGCACAGAGACAAGCCTCAAAACTTCTGGAACAAAATAGTGATGAGACCAAAATTTAACCTTTTGGCCACAACCATAAACGTTACATTTGGAGAGGAGTCAACAAGGCCTATGATGAAAGGTAGACCATTCCTGCTGTGAAACATGGAGGTGGATCACTGATGTTTTGGGAATGTGTGAGCTACAAAGGCTCAGGAAAGGCGCAAGAGCTGCACATGGGACGTACTTGGATGTTCCAACATGACAACGATCCAAAGCACAAGGTCAAGTCGACCTGTCATTGGCTTCAGCAGCAGAAAGTGAAGGTTCTGGACATTGAGCCACTCTGGGGAGATCTCAAACGTGCAGTTCATGCAAGACAGCTCAAGAATTTACAGGAACTATTTACCATCTGAGAAAATAAAGAGCGTCATCCACAACTACCACAGAAGACTTCAAGCTGTCATATAACTGTAAATACTCCTGTCGCATCTCCAGAGGATTTCCACACATTGTTCATAAAAAACACCCACCAGGAGGTTATAGTAGTTGACAGCAAGATATCCTCACACATAGAGCCCCTCAGAACAATGTCTGGATAAAGTCTGGAGAGCAGTGCATGGGGGCTTTTGAGACACACTGACAGGCAACCATTCACCTGTTCACCTAAACACTCATGTCTAGACGGTGTGAGGACGCCACAGAAGCATAAGGAGGACATTTAGAGAGAACTGGCCGTCGCAGGGATTATCTCTCGACAGGAGTGCTAACCATTGTAGCCACTGCAAACTTAGATGTGTTCAAAGGGCTTTAATATTAGAAAGGAGCTAAACATTTTATAAAACAAAGTTATTTCAAGCTGAAAACGACAACAAACTTCTTTACCTCTGTCCTTGTTGCACTGCCAGCATGTAATCAAACTAATTCTTGTTCTTACGTGACTGGATTCATTTTACATTTTGATATCCATTATTGTTAAGTGCTCCAGTCACAGTCCTTTTATTTGATTGATGTTAAGGCACAGAAATGTTCTTAATGTAAATGAGTCAACGTAATGCGGTCTTGGTTTAATTGCACAGAAAATGTATGGCTTGTCAAGATGATGTATCGCCATGGTTACATGACCCAAATGTGCTCATTTTATTTCTCTTCATTTGTACATTTGACCGACTCACAGCTAAAATATTAAATAAAATTTGGATTAGTATTAACTGATTGATGACCTAAATATTTTATAACCATTGACTCAAAACAGAAGAAAATTTGTTGTTATGAGCCACAATGAATAGATCTCATACATGGTCTCATTCCAGAAAGTCTTTTTAGTTCACGCCTCCAGCATGAAACTACTGGATATTGAATTCTAAGTCGCTTTGCTTTAAATCTCACTGCATCTCAGTGGAAACACAAACAATGTAGTACTCAAGGCCGGTTTTGTAAAGGTCTTGGGCTTGTCTTGGTCGCAAACTCACTTTTTGTCTACCATTTTATATTCAATTAAAGATCAGGACTAACTCTGTGTCCTTCAAACACTGACCTCCACGAGTCTGGACCTGGTCTAAGACTGGACTAACTCTGTCTCCTTCAAACACTGACCTCCATGAGTCTGGACCTGGTCTAAGACTGGACTAACTCTGTCTCCGTCAAACACTGACCTCCGTGAGTCTGGACCTGGTCTAAGACTGGACTAACTCTGTCTCCGTCAAACACTGACCTCCGTGAGTCTGGACCTGGTCTAAGACTGGACTAACTCTGTCTCCTTCAAACACTGACCTCCATGAGTCTGGACCTGGTCTAAGTCTGGACTAACTCTGTCTCCTTCAAACACTGCCCTCCGTGAGTCTGGACCTGGTCTACGACTGGACTAACTCTGTCTCCTTCAAACACTGACCTCCGTGAGTCTGGACCTGGTCTAAGACTGGACTAACTCTGTCTCCTTCAAACACTGACCTTTAAATTTTATCTATATATATCTATATAAATCTATAAATCTATAAACTATATAAATTGTAGGAGCCCTGTTAACCCTTTTACAGATACACTCTCCATTGTCTATTATTTTATAAGAGCATCTGTTGACATCAATGTAACATATATATCCATGAATATTAAATTTAACCTCTATTTTACCCATTTAAAATACTATAAATAATATGTTTATGAGCCGTCTGTGACATTTAATCGACAGCTAACCTCAACACAAAAGTATAACAACGACCGCTTTTGTCTTTTACATAAGCTGTGCTCTAGTTTCTTGTGCTAATGTTCCAAGTTTACCTTTCTATACCCATTGATCGCATTTAAAAGTGTTCAAAGAGCTGACCTCGTTTTTAATGCAGCCTTTTACTGAATTTGGACACAATCTCTCAGTATTCAGCCGCTAAGGATATATTATTTCTGCTTTTGATGTTTTATAAAGAAACCAGACATTTTGTGCTTTATTCATTAATGGAGTCTAAAAAAATCTGGATTGAAAGTGAACTCTAAAAACTTTAAAGTAGCGTTATTGAGTTGCTCTATTTGGGATTATTTCCATAAAAACATTAGCAACATTTATTTTAATTTTGCAAGTTTACCACTCAAATATGAAAAAAAAAAAATTAATAATAAAAGACGGTTAAGGATCCTGGTTGTCCTAGGACTTGACATTCCCCAGGAGCTGAGGAGGTGAAGGTGGCATGTTGCAGACCCATGTGGACAAGAGCATCTCTGGTTAAGGATTCTGTTTTATCATTGGGATTGTGGCAAACACATAAGCTAATGGTTTGTTTAGAGAATAATAGTCCTTCCTGTTGGTGCTGGAATGTTTTGGCTGCAACAACTAATCGTATTAATCACTTAATATGATTAATAATAATAATAGATTAATAAAATAAGCTACAGCTAAATGAATAATCGCTGTCTGGGGTCTTCATAGACTCTGAAACCTGCCATGTGCTGAGAGAGAGAAGACAGAGCAGTAAATCCACAGAAACAGTAATGAAAATACATTGTTATGTGTGTATATGCTTTATCCACACGTCCTGTGGCACTTGTAGCTTTGTCAGGTTCACATTTAATAAAGTTTTTTTGGTAGTATTATCATCAGTTTTAAGCAAGAACAATAAAACACCTCAGGTTTTGGACCACTTGTCTTTGTTAGTCCACCAGGTCCTCATGCATCAGATTATTAATTGATTAATTAAAAAAATATTCCCAGAATAATCGATTATGTAAGTAAATAATCGTTAGTTGCAGCCCTAGACTGCTTCTAATAGACACTCACTTAAATCTGTCTGGCCATTTGTGTTATGCTGGAGTCACACCAGAAGCAACTAAATGGCTTCTTGCTGCTCAGGTCTCATATTGTGTTCAAGTCGCTGATCGAGACATTAAATAATACATGGCGGTACATTAGCAGCTAAGCTAGTTTGCGTTCAATGTGACTCTAGACATTGCCAAAGTGTTGGTGTGGATTTACTAAAAAAATGACCACGCTAAGTGACCACAGCTGGATCCGTACAGTATTGTCAGGCAGTGATTGGGCAGTACCCAGGACACACAACAGGGGGATTTTGTTGGTGTTGTTGAACGCGGTGAGTGCTACTGATTTATTGTTTAGTCCTTGAGCTGTGATGGTAATGTGTTTGTCATTTATGTGGATCAGGGTTTTATTTGACGGTAAGCAACATGTTGTGCAAACGTGCCATGTTCTCGAAGAAATTGTGTTTGTCCTGGTTCTGACTGAACACAGTTGGCTGTTTTTGATAGGAACCAATATGAGCTCCTCTCTCCTCTGCCCAGCGTCAGGGCACTCAAGTCTGGTTCGGCCCCCAGAGTGATGTGCTTGGTTTAAAGAGTTGAATGTCTTTCGGAGACGCAGCGTGTGCAGTGGTTCTGATTTGTTGTTTGGAAACTGTTTTCACTGATGCTTGGGTTAACTCTTCACTTACAAAAACACTATGAAAATAATGATGTTATGAGATAATATGAGTAATAAGGAGTCACTCAAGAAGCCTAAATTAGTTTTTATCTCAATTTCATTTGATATTTTTCTAATAGACCTTTATAAGTGGAATAAATATTGTGTAACATAATAGAGTTACACCAGCTCTGTGACAGAATAATCCTGTTTGACTTGTACAGTTCACATTAGGGCAATCAAACAGGAAGTCACAGAAATGGACATTCCATATGCTGATGCTTTTCTTTCTCAAAATTCTATTCTAATATTAATTATAATTTAAAAACTCCTGCAGAATAGCAACAACTGGCTGGCTACTTAGACCCTCAGCTCTTATGTTTGCTTTTGGTTTAAAGCTAACATTAGTTTAAGTGTGTGCTCTCCTCTTAACTTTTTAGCGGTACTTAATATTTGAATTGGCTGTGCAGCTGTTTATAGGGACTTATACACCTTTATATAATAACAATGTTTCAAAAACTAATAAACTTATATCTCACCAGTGGTTAACATGTCCATCAGATCTGGGACATGTATAAAAGCCTGCAGCTTCAGCAATGTCTTTCATATAACTGCATATTTGACATTTGTATTTTAAGAAGCAAGCCACTTAAAAAGCATAATTAATTAATAAACATAATTACACTAAACCCAGACATACAGCCTCTCTAGTCTTTGTTTTAACACAAAATGCTCCTAATGGATTAACTACAATGCCATACAGGTCTCATGTTACACAACCATGTTAATAGTAGAGCTCTTTTTGTTTTATAAATGTAATGCTGTTTTTCAATTACCTCAGTTGTTCAATTATTGTTTTTATAATATAACTTGTTGAGTTTAAACCCAGTGGAATAACTTCATTATAAGTAAAAGCTCTACTGTAGAAGCCGGAACAAGATACAGAAACACTGCTGTCTTCTCTGAGTTCAATAAAACTGTTCTATGGTCATATAAATAAAAAGTTTAGCTCGACAGGAGTTTTGAACCAGGAGAGTGTCGGGATGATATTCTTACGGTAAACTGTTGAACAATGACTTGTGGAAGTGTTCCTGATCCATGCAATAATTTTAGAACCTGGTGTTAATTCAACCTCCAACACTGACCTTTAACCTCCCCCCCTTTGACAGAAATGTATCCAGATTCTCAGATTTCTTTTTATGCAACTATGTTTTTTTAGATAGTGAGTAATTTAAAGTCTTTGCAATTTTATGTAGAATATTTTTTTCACAACCCTAACCTGTAATTCCGCTTTTAAAAACTGCACCTTTTTTTTTTTTAGTTCATCTCAGTCTTGAACCTAATTTGTTTTCCAATACACTTCCAGCTGTTTTTCTTTTAGTGCCACTAACTTTTCCAGCCTTTTATTGGCCCTGTCACAACTTGAGATGTGTTGCTGCCATGAAATTTAGAAAGAGCCATTATGTAAAAAAAAAAAAAAAACTAAAATAGCTCTGTTTTAAAGATAATATATGAGATTTGCAAATCTTTGCATTGTGTTTTATTTCATAATTGGGTTTGTACCATATCTTATTATTCTACATCTTTGTGCAATGTGATCCACAGAGCTTTGAGACTCACATTTATAAGTCTTATAGAAATCCTTAAACGCTTGAATCTGGTTTATATTTGCTCATCGGCCCTTGAAACCCTTTGGTAACTTCTTTGCAGTGGTCCAATGGGCAGATGCTGTTAGTCTATTTGACATTCAGCCGCTGTGTCTCACCTGCAGAAGTCCGGGGCGACCATGCCGTAGACATTGATCCTATCGCAGAGCTCCAGGGCGATGGTCATAGTGAACCAGCCTGTGCTCAGCCACGAATTGGATATCCTCCTGCAGACAGAGACAGAACACCGCAGCGTTAAAACGAGAGCTTTTTGATTTGGTTTTCTGAATGTGATTAACTGCGATGGATAATCAGAAAATCGTACATCGGTGTATTATGGCAGAATAAAGATTTCTCCAGAGCCAGAGGTCGATTTTCCCCCTGACTGTGAGATTATTCAAGTTCCCTCACAGCTTCATTAAAATACAAATCCATCCTGGTATCGACTTATACAAATGAGCCCTGTCAAATAATCAAAGCTTTAATCAGAAAACAGCCTTGGTGTGGACGGCGCAGCAGCAGCAGTCGTCTGCTTTTGGCTTTCACTAAATCACACAAGAGCAACGGTTTCTGTTCAACAAGAACCTGAAAGAAATATGAAAGGCTATTTACACTGCATTTGGAAATCTTTCTGAATCTAAACGTCTGTCAACGTCGCTTTTACAAAAAAATCTTTATTCAAATGACACACAGAGATGCATAAATAAATGCAAAAACTATATGTTAAAGATCATAAGACTGCTCCGATCAGGATTTCTGTGTCCAATACCGATCACTGAGACAATCTAAGGTGCATCATTAATAAATTCCTTAAAAACACAGCTGGAAACTAACCCGGGTCACATGAGTGTGTGGTATGGGCTCTTCCAGTTGAGTCACCGAGACTTATGTAGTTTTAAACACTACATGCAACAAAATGCCCAACAAGAAAAAGAATAACTTGCCTAAATATGGCTACATTCAAAATGTTGCTTTAAGTCAATCAATCTTAACTCTACTTTTGCTGAACTTTACTTTAAGCTTAAAACTAATAACGTAGAGCCATAGACATCTCAAACTAATCAAGCGTTGTACATTTAAATAGGAGCTTTTTTGGGAGCTAGTTTGTTCCTTTTCTCATCTATACTATTCTCTGCTGTGCTAAAACGTTCAAGGTTTAAGGTATCTTTTTTATCCCAAGAGAACAACCGTACAACATAAAACACAGACAACAGCAGTAAATGCAATAATTGAAGATAATAAGTGAAATAATAATAATGGATTGGATTTTTACAGTGCTCAGTCACACACTGGAGGTGGAGACGTGGCAGTCATTTTATGGACTGTCCGACCTCCAAACACACTCACACATTCATTCACCAGAGCCACAGGCGCTGGAGACAAGGAGGGTTAAGTGTCTTGCCCAAGGGCACAACTACAGCATGAACTGTGGAGAGAGCGGGGATCTAACCTGACGACCACTGAGCCACTTAAAAAAACGGATGACAGCAGATTGTATTTGCACTCTGATGGCAGCAAATGAGAATTCAGAGCAGAGTGGGTGGCTTGGATTGTTTTGGCCTTTTTAACTGATCTTATGGAGGTTTTGCTGCACACCTTGACGATATCATGCAGTCGAGTCCTGTTTAATTGAAAGGGACTTGTTCCAACAGATATATGAGAAGGTAAGAACAGATCCTATCAAAATAAATGAAACATTTATTAAAGATGTGTTGCTCTCTATTGTGTTTTTATTAAAGTCTCTGACCTTAATTGCCGGATTGGGTTTGACTCTGGTCTCAGTGTTATCTTAAACTCCTCATATTCATTTTCTTTACTGACTATGATATGTTTTTGGTTGCTTTTATCCACAAGGGTTTTCCAAAGCAGACAAGAAACTCTTGTGTATTTTACTTCATTTATTCATCTATTCTGTCTGTTTTAGCTGATCGCCTATCACACTATTTTTAGCAATGGTTGGCTGACCATGATGAGTAGGGCACCCTTAATAGGTCCATGACTTTTTGTAAAAAACCAGAACAGCCACTTCTATTAAAAAGACATTCTACTCTACGTTTCCTCAGTGTCTAGTTTGATTGCTTTTACAGAAAACGCCATTATGACTGAAATCTAATTGGGATAGTCTCTTTAGTGACAGCACAATTTCGAAGAGGATATTGGTGGGAAATCCAAAGATTACAGCTGTCACCGATGACGAGCCCAAAATGGCAGCGTGAAAATAAGACGAGTGTGAGAGAAAATGAGTGTGAGAGGACTGAGAGCTGGAGCAACTGACACGTAACTTAGTGAGCCACTGAGGACTCCAGCCGTCTGCCATAAACGTAGCTTTACAAGAAAAGGTTTATAGACAGGAGAAATAAATGGAGCGATAGAGTGTAAGGTCACGTATTAACTCCTGTGAAAGTGTGGAGGCCAGCGGATCACAATCTATTCTTTTACTTACACACATCAGTTAGATACAGTGTGTACATAAATGAACCTGAACACTTCCAGACATGACAGGAGACAGATTCATGTCATTAATACACTCCACTTATAACCCCTAAATGCCTCCATAACTTAACATATGAAGTTTTAAAGACAAACACACCACAATAAGGTTAAGGTTTTCACAAACAGATTTTTATGGTTGCTATATAAATATTTATAAAGGCTATATTCAATGTTAGTCAAAGTGGTCAGTGCTAGCCTTGACGTATAGGATCACCACAAGGGATCGCAACATTTGGGAAAAGTTTAAAGAATTGACATTTCAAACTGAGGGTGTGTGAAAAAAGAACGGCAAGTTTGATATATGGAAGTGCTTCTGGTTTGAGCTTTTAAAAAAGCATGTTTTCTGCACCGTTGGAAAAAGTGGCCATGAATACCAACACTTATTTGTAAAAAGGAAATGCTTTATGCTTTAGTCAATACTTTATCATGTACTCAATGCACAACTTGCAAAAACGTCATTCAAAAATCTGAAACATAGCTCACTCAGTAAACAGTAACAATGCTTCTGTTTTTAAACTTTCGTGGAAGCACTTATATGGCTCTGATTTTTCTCTGTGGATCTGATGAGCTCATACCTCACTCTGTTCACTCAATCACTGAACAACACTGATGATAATTAAGGCTGAGTAAAGATTGTCAGAGTCTCAGGGCTTATTATTTTCTTAAGGAAATAAAGAAAGTACTTTTAAATGGTCAGCTACAAGGAAATACAGTATGTGTTCTGGGAATTTATAGCCACTAGCATTACCTAACTCTGCACAACATTGATTACAGCTTTAAAGCAATATTAATTATTTCCCCAAAACAAATTAAAGTAGAGACAATAGAAAACAAGTTTCTTAGAGCCAGCCCTCACTTCTGCGTTTTCTGAAATCCTTAAATTATCCCATAGTCCATCAATGTCTAATGTATTTCTGCATATAGAGACCATTTTTTTCAATTTCATCAAAACACATTTTGACATAAACAAGCCAAAACCTTTTCAGCCCAGCCTGTTGTCTCTGTTGTCTCTGTTGTCTGCTTATTAGTCGACTATACCCAGTGCCTGTAATCAGTCGCAGTGTGACCTGATGTAACATGTGGTACTCAACACCGACAGAGACGCGCTGTACACCTCGTCATCCTCTCTCCTCCAAGCTCCATCTTGACTGGATACATTTATGTACCACTTAATCAGGTGCGTTACTTATCAAATATTAAACAGTCTCCGGTGCTTCCTGGAGAAAGAGAAGAAACCCCCATAACCTTTTTATAATCACGCTGACAAACTCATTTAAAGCCTGGGACTGTAGTGGTGTGGGGTGACAGCATCAGGACGCTCCTGATATGAAGAGATTCATGAGACAGACTTGTAAAAGAAGAGGAGGACTCATATCAGCTCTGCTAACGGCAAAGTAATTACACACAGTTAATGTTCTTATTCAATAATTGAAGAAGCACTGGCGAATGTTTTAAATGACTTTGTGTTTATTTCAATCCTGGCGTTTGAGAAGATATAGAAAGAAATGTCGTGGTTCCCTTTCTGTTGTAAATTTAGATCTGATTTGAAGAAAGGAAGAAAACAGGTTTACAACAAAAAAAGAATTTTGGCTAAATTATATATTTTTTCTATCGTTTCATTAGTGATGGTTATGTGCATACAATTTTTTAAAACTGCTAATAGATATTGCACTAGGTTTAAAATAGCACTTCATAATTTGTTGTTTGTGCTCCATAGAAATAGAAAAATCTTAAATTAACACACATTTGAGCCATTTGGGAGAACAAACACATACAACATTAACCAGTTTCCTAAAGGATGTGTCCAACTCAGTGGACGCTAGCACCAACTCTCTGAAACAGTGTTTGATGAACTTTATTTTGAAGGGATCCATATTTCCCTACAAAAGGTCAAAATAATTGTGACCTCACTTCCTGGTCTGGTTTTTATTTTTTATTTTACCTTTATTTAACCAGGATAGTCCCACTGAGATTACAAATCTCTTTTGCAGGGGAGTCCTGGCCCCATGTGTGTTTGGGGGGGGGACTGTTGTACATGTTTTTGGTGGTAGAAACCGGAGTACCGGAGGAAACCTACGCAGACACAGGGAGAACATGCAAACTCCACACAGAAAGGCCCTGCCCTGGATGGGAATCGAACCCAGAACCTTCTTGCTGTGAGGCAGGAGTGCTAACCATTCTGCCACTGTGCCGCCATTTTTTTAGGTTTAGCGTCCTTTGGTCATTTTCTGTAATAAGTAACGACTTTACTTTTAGTGTATTCCAAACCTTTTTTTTTTTTTTTTTTTACATATTTATAAAAATTAAATTAACTTCCTAACTTTGTTATTTTCCGGGTTTTTGATGATATTTAACACATTGTTTTCTTTTGCTGCTTTTGCTGCTCATTGAATGTCTCCCAAAAATCACAATCATTTGTCTTTGTTTAATCGTACATTGAAATGAAAGTTGTGTTTGATCTGTTATTTGTCCTAAAGGAGATTTGTCTTGGATACACACAGAGTACATACTACATATTTTTTTTAGCACTGGCTACATGGAGGCCTCATACAAAAATCCACATCAGATGGATAATACTGTAGTGAGCTAAAGTCTTGTATATGTAAGTGTAAACCTTTTAAAACACAGGTTATTCTTGTCAGATTTTTTGAAAGAGACATGTTACACCTGAACAATGATAGGAATCCTTTATCTTTTGTCACATAAAAAGTCCGGTCAGTGTGCACTGCCCTGCTGTTTGCTATTATCTAAGGTTCAGCGCACGTTGCCATGGAAACACACTGAGGATAAAGGTGAACTACCTTCATGACACTGAAAACCCAAAGTTAAACCTGAAGTGCCCTCAATAACCCTCGAGTCCCGGTTCACCAAACAGAACCAAGGCACAGTGAGAAATGTTTCTTTTCTTCTGCAGTAATTCCCTTTTCTTTATTTGAATGTTTCTCTGTTTCTCAGAGTAAACATCCAGTGCTGGAATAGACATGGTCCTTGTATTATGTGATTGGCCAAAGCCTTCATTATGTATTAAAAATTCCTCTAATAAAACTGGGGTATTCTTTTCAAATACAAGCTAAACAAAAAGTAAAAAAATATGTAGAGAAGCGCTGCGTGGGCACTTGTATGAGATAAGTTTTCTTTTTCAAACATTTGTTTTGGAAATACAGGGTGAGGCGGCAATCTTATTATAAAATGGATATGGTCTGTTTTGAGTAAAAGATGTTGGATACAAAAATGAAAAAGCGTTTGATTCATCACGGCTATTAAAACATAGCATCAGGTGAACAATCGCACACTTTAAATCAGGAAATGACCAGAAAAATAAATTGGGTAATGTCTCTTTAAGGTAGGGGTCTCAAACTCAAATTACTTGGGGGCCGCAGGAGACTGGGTGAGGCTGGGCCGGATCAGGTATTCCACAAAGAAAGCTTTGTTAAATCCTCTCAAACGCCATTACTAACAATTCTTTAACTTCAATGGGTTCTTCTGAACCTGAGCTATCCTGAACTTAAATGGAATATTGAAGAACATGAATGAGCTGGCTGAGTGGCCCCATTGGATGTCCACTCCCCTCGGTGATATTGTCAACAGAACATTGGCGTTAATTTACAGATTCGTCATGATAACAAATCCGCATGGATAGTGGCGATCAAATTGTCATCAACTTTCAAACAAATCAGCCCATTTCAAATGATCCAATGCCGGTAACATTTGTCCAGCTCAAGGTCAAACCTGCTCATTTCAAACACAGTAAGAAGCATGTGATGTTACACACGCTCCTCCATAGTTGTGAAATGTTTCTCTGCCTGCATCAAGCCCAGCCGATGGCCCGCCCCCAGGAGCCATATACTCCACTGTGATGGTAGGTTGGTTCAGTTCCAGTTTGCACAAAAAGGAACCTTCCACACACAACGTGCTAACGTGCCAGTCATATAAAACTCACAGGGCGCACTAACATTAAACCTTCATATCGTCCTGCGGGCCACAAAATATCATCTTGCGGGCCGCAGTTGGCCCCCGGGACGCAAGTTTGAGACCCCTGCTTTAAGGCATATAGCAGTATTGTGACTAGGTAAAGAAACAGGGTGTTATCTCAACTGAAAGGAATTATTATTATTATTATGCTAATTATTGCAATGCTATTGGGACAAGTACATTACTTTAGGGTTTTTTAAAGGTCCAGTTTTAGACTGGGGCAGTAATTCAAATTTCCCTTCATCTTAACGTACTGACGGACAGACTTCCATTTTTAACCCAAATTATTGGTTCCATGTAACTTTCTGTCCAAATATCAAAGTCCAGGGTGCCCTCAGTCTGACATGTGTTAATCTCCGGAGCACCTCGGCGTCTTTCAGGAGGCCTGCTAATGCGTCTCCAAAGCTTCCACACATAAACAGCTGCGACAGGAAAACAAAGGCGGTCCTGATAAGACGAGTGTTGACAGGAACAAGCAGGCAGGTATCTCGACATGCGCTCGCCTCTAGTTGATGGGGTGACACATTTAGAGAGCTTTACCTGGCTCCTGCTTTCTCTGCTTTTTTCACCCTCACAGTGTGTCAAGGAAAAATCCTGAAATAAAAGGCCTGTTTAGCATTTGTAACACTTTCCAGTTTGGGGAGTGTGCTGAGGGAAGATCTTTTTGAAAAGCTGTAAAAAAAGATGAAGAGGAGGAGAGCGGAGATGTTCTCAGAGTTTAAACAAGTTAAAAACAGAGACGTGCAGGGAGTACTGAATGTGGGCTTAAAACATTCACAAAGAGGCTTGTATAAAGCTGCAGCACTTTTGTTTCCATCATTCTATATTGTCTTGTGCTCTGTATTGAGTTTCAGCAGCCTTATTGGAAAAAACCTAAGAACAATGTTTGAGTTTGACGAAGAAATTCCTAATTGGTGTGATTCCTTTTGGATTTGCATTGTGTCTATTGTAACGGGAGTAGTTTTTGGCCTTTTTGGTGACACCTGGTGCAAAAATGCAGACTGCAATTGCCCACCTCCCACTACAGTGGAGAGCTATGGTAGCCCTGCAGGGACATGCTGTTGAATATAACCCAGTGGAAATAGGTCTGATGATGATTTCACTTTAAAACTTTGAAACAAAAACAGTTGAATTCATAAATACCTACAACTCTCAGTAAGACTGTGTGGTCAAAAAGCAACATGAGTGTGCTTCTTCTCTAGCAGTGCTTAGTTTGTCTTCTCTGAGCAGCTGTACAAATACGACATAATTAAACGTCCACTTAGTTCTATTGAGCTTTAACCTTTGGAGGTCTCTGCTATTTTGCTGTATTTATATGTATATCTTTATTTACATTTAAGTTTTATTAATAGCTATATATATATATATATATATATATATATATATATATATATATATATATATATATATATATAGACTGTATCTATACAGTATAGATATATATAGTCTATATATACTGTATATATGTTTGATTTTGGCTTTATGTATATGTATTTTATTTCTAATATAATTTCTAACATATCAATATTTGTTATCATTTTGATGAAAACTTCTTTTTGACCAAATGCTAATTTCTTTGCTTCACAGCAGAGCAAAAAAATAAAAAATAAAAAAAAAAACCTACACAAAATCAGAAATTAATGTGTAAAGTTTTTACATGAAAAAATTAGATTTTTGAAAGCTTTGAAAGTGAAAATATGTTAATATTATGAACATAAGGAGCCATTTGAACACAGGCAATAACTGTCAGCTATATTTTTAAATTATAAGAATAAATGCTGCTTTTTTTTCCAGGTGTGATTTATAAAAACTACAGGTAAACATGCTATAGGTCAGTTCAGTTTAAAAGAAACTCTGAACAGCAGGACAGTGACTCCTGTTGTTTGAAAGGGTTAATGAAGTTAATTAATTGACTTCCTTGAGACTTAAGGAACAAAATGGGAAGATTCAAATAGAGGTAATGTTTTGAATGGTCCATCTGTACAACATTTAACACAATGTACCATAAAGGAAACATTTTGAATTTCTCTTGTTCTAAGAGTTTGATTGACTGGCTCCAGGATGTACCCTGTTTAATGTAAAACTGCTGGGATTTGTTCCAGCTCCTCGTGACCTTATATAAGGACAATGTCAGAGTCTAATTATTAGCATGAAATATTGGAGCATACATATTAAATATTAACTTAATAGCTATCTCTTATCACAGGCAATTAAAGCTGAAGTGACTTAACACAAAATGGGATCTTCAACTTTGGAAGAACAGAATAATGTTAACGTTTGTCTGTAAAGAGTAGTTAGTGGTTAAATGGTCTGCATTTATATTGTGCTTTTCTACCTTAAAGACACTTTATCAAGTCTTATAAGTATGTATACAGATATTTTAATAAACAGATATTTTTTGTCTCCGTTTTTATAAAAATACATTGTGTCCGTCCATGTGTCTCTACTGCATCTGGAGTTTCTAAAAATCTTTACTTTGGACAGCATTTTTAGATGTGTTTTTGATAGTATTTTCTTACATTATGTTGTGACCTTTTAAAATTATGGTGTTTGTCTCAACATACAGACTTTTAACCGTGAGCTGCAGCTGGATGCTTGCGAGATTTGGGAGTTTCCAAACTCGGGTAAATCCATCTTGTGTGACACCAAGCCAACAGCTTCAGTCGAACTATGGGCTCACCGGCCTCTTGTGACTTCTTCAAAAAAAGAAGAGCAAAGAGTGGCACTAAAAGATTTTGTGGAAGGAAAATCTGATGGTCGGCAGATACTAGTCTAGCTTCATTCAATCACCTACCAAGTTATCGACAGAAGGCAAACGCTTTCCACCGGAGCCTTCTCAGATGGTTCTGTGAAACAGACTATGTTCTGTGAGCAGTTCTATCTGGTGGAGTCAGCTGTCCAGACTTTACCATTTGGTTCAGAACAAATATAGAGATGTATAAGATCAAGCTGACCATGGTTTGGACCAAACAGTTTTTCTTTGGTTTCTCAGTCTCAGTTCAGACCAAGAGTAACCAAGGTCTGGTTAGTTTATTGTAAGAAAGTGTGGTTCAGACTTTTAAAGGAAAAACAAAAAGAGAAAAAAATACTACATACATTGCATGTTTTGTATGGCACCGTTGTATTTACTATAAAATGACTTACTAGTCTCTGTCTTAAGCATTGTCCACCTGTTCACCAGCATCTGTCAAACACATGTCCACCTAAACTTTTAAAACTAAAGTAACTGTACAAATAAAAGCAAGGATGCTTGGTTTAATTACGCAATAAAAATACAAAGCTAAGAGAAGAACTCAGTTAAACCCAAACCTGTGTGTGCTTTTACTATTTTTAAAACCTTTTCTCAAAACACCACAACTGTCAATGTGTGGACAAATGGACACCTGCTGCTTGTGAATTAATCTTTGAAAGAACCAGAGAGTGACAGAGTGATGTATGGTGTAGACATGGCCCTTCGTCCACTTTCATCTTTATTAGAGTCAGGCCACAACAAAAACAAGGCCGGCCAAAGTGATGCTATCGCCGCCCGAGCACACTCTCCTCATTTTCATTTCATTAAAAGGGTCTGGGATTTAATACAACAACAGCACAGGTGCTCCCTTCATGGAGTTAGAAGTTACTTGGATTTCCAAAACACTGTTTATTTAAATGTATATACCTTTTTTTTTGCATTTAAGGCTAATTGTTTAGTATCCTAGGAGTACTAAAGATTGCTCTGTTTAACATGTTACTTAAAGCTCCACTACCTGATTTTCTTTTTGCTGTCCCAGTGTCAGCCTTACCTCTGTCACAGCAGCACAGCTTTTCTGCTTCTTTTATTCGAAAAAAAAGTAAAACGGGACCAATTTTAACACAAAACAAAAGTTTAGAGTTGACTTTTAGCTTTGAGTTTACCGTTCGACTGTAGCCATCCTGTAATTATCTCTGTCTCGTTAAACAAGGGTTGTAAGGGCCCATGACTGACGAGAAAAAATATGTTTATTTAACTTATCTACATAAATTGTGAGTTCTATTTGTTCACAAATAAATGATTTAGAGTTTTTTTTTTTTGTGAAAAAAACCTTCATACAACTTTTATCTGGGACCCCCCTCCCTCTTTTTCAGAGGTTTGGTCCCTCTGTCGAACCAGGCGCTCTCTGCTGAGTATTGTTGCACTCACACGCTCATAATCAGAATGATCAAATCTGGACTTGTTTTCCACTAAAGTCGTTTGAAGGAGTTGATTTTACGAGTTGAGCTTTGAGTTGGTCTTGATTTCTAACCTTTTTTCCCTAAAGCCTCTCACAGCAGTGCTCTGTGTCAGTTAAACTGATCTCAGACCTGTTTGCACTAGTCCCGCCTTCCTCGCTTTCTAATTGGATGTCTTTGTTAAAGCTCTAAGGTGATTGGCTCTGTGTTTAGTGTCACAAGAGAATCAGGCAGCAGATTTACTACGAGCTGTAAAATCTTCACAACAAGACAAGAGCTTTAATCGAATCCAAAATGAGTTAATGCAGCTGTGGGACACAGAGGTTAGTGACATGAGGCTGGAGACAGACTACAGTCAAAACAAGACCAGGTCAGAAGTGGATTCAGCAATATTTACAGCAAGAACACAAACAGTATTTCACTTTGCTAATGTTTAGAGCCATTATTAAGTCACAGAGAATACTCTTTCTTTGTCATGTTTGGCTTGAAATTGCCTGATTGAATTTAATCTACAATAATGGTCGAGCATACTTAACCATTGGTAATGGCCTTGTGCATTAAAGAGGAGCCATTGGGTTTATAGTATATCCCAGAAACAGCCTGGTGCCCCTCACTCATGGGGCTCACATTAACTTCAAAGGTTAAAGGGTCTTAAAAGAAATTGAGGTAGGTTTGTTCATGTGTGCACATTTACAACATTTATAAGTCCACAACTCCAATTTTTCAAAAGGCTGAGTCAAACAACACAAGTTTGGGTCAAACAGGTTAAGTTTGCAGGGCTCCAATTAGGCGCTACGTCATCAGAACAAAGTAGAGCGGAGTATTTCTTTCAATTACATTCACAACAATTTTTGTGAGACATTGTTGTTTTGGCCCATCAAAAGAAAAGGTTTGGGCACTTCTAGTTACATTAATATGTTTGTAGACGTTGTGGTGGTGGGGCCCAATGGTAGATCTTTTCATGCTGCCCAAAATACCAGCAGCGTCCCTGACTAGCTCAGTCAGTAGAGCACATGCAAACACACTAAAGACCTGGTTCGAGTCTCGTTTCCTCTCTCTCACCCTGTTTCCTGTCAACCTGCTGTCGACTGTCCAAAGGCAATTACTGATGAAAAGAGTCACATCCACACAACCTATTAACATCTCCATAACTGTACCTTAAATAGGAAAACTCTAGAAGTTCACATCATTTTGTGCTTTAGTCGTCAGGAGGCAGCTGTTTATTCATTCTCTTGTTTATGAAGCTGCAGATGAAGAATGTGGTGTGAAATGTCAAGCGCTCCGCGGCTTTAAAAGCTGCTAATGTCACGTTGTGTGCGCAGTGTGCTCCTGTAAATCGAACAAAGTGCTCATTAATGCGCTCATTTAAACTGCGCCTTAATCTTTGGGTGGTATTTCTATTGAATGTGTAAAAAGTGAGATTCGTTTCTTAAAAAAATTCATTTGAAAAAAAAAAAAAACAGCAGCGCTGCCTTGAAAAAAAACAGCCCTCTCCAAAGTCATTAATTTATTGAAATAACATTCAAACATTAATGTGCTCCCAATTTATAAAGACTTTTGTAATTGTTATCAGTTGCTAAAGCTCTGGCAAACACAAGTGCTTTTCTTTCTAATGAATTTATTAAAATCCACCATGAAACAGGCCTGGACAGAAAACGGATTAATGAGAAGTCTTGTTGGCTTTGTGCTACAAGGCTGTCTAAATAAAAACAATTTTGGCTTAAATAAGACTGCATTTTAATACTTCAGCTAATTATATTAGAGTATTAGAGCATTAGAGTATGGCTTTGTTATCACCTGTATAGTTCAGTATAATAGTTCTACATTGTGTGTTCATTTTTGTAAGGGTTACAATAATAGACCCTAAAAACAGGAATCAAAGGAAAACCAGGAGACGTTAATGTTTAACAAGGCAGAGATAATTGTTGTTCTGACGCTAACGTTGGAGCTAAAAGTTTACGGGGAGCTTTAAACTGCAGTTTGGTGTAATGTATTTGTAATTTTTTGGGGCAGGAAAAATTGGTCCGGTTTTAATCAAAGAAAAGCAGCAGAAGTCCCTCTGCTGCTGTTGGGGGTTAGTAGAATCTGAAACAGGGAGAAAAAAAAGAAAATCTGGTAGAGCCCCTTTTATCATTAAAAAAATGCTTCAGTTTGACTTAACTTTCATAAAAACATTTCTTCTAAAAGATAACCGTCAGTTGTTGCGTCAGTGTCATTGAGACAAAGGCCTGCAGTGAGACAAAGGTCACATGAAGGTGTAACTGTGTAACGAGGTGTAATTAGCGCCAAACGAAACAGCTGGGGAGCAATCATTACCTTTTGTAATTTAGCCCGGGACATGTCACACAAACTAAACAGTGCTGTCAATCTGCTTTTTATTTTAACAACAGAATCACAGCTACTGCCCATTTCAGTTTAAAGGTGAATCATCGCTGACCATCTGTGTCCAGGCTGTATCCTTTTAAATATCCATCTGCTCAAACTCACATGTCAGTTTCTTCAAAGTAACAGTTTGTTTGTTTCTTTCTTCTTTTCCAGAGACCTGTAAAATCACTGCCTAAAGGTGAACTAAACAACGTCTTGACAAAGGAAAAAAAGATTTACTGCCAACTGTAGAAACGATGGCCTCAAAGTAATTCTTATCTGACAGCTCAAGTTGTGATTAATATATTCAACCATTTGTTGTAGTTCTGGGACAAAGCAAAGGTTCTCTTGGTTTACTTGTAGAGAGAGTCTAAGTCATGATGAGCATGTCAAAAGAAAAGATTTTGATGCCAAAAAAGTCATTGTTTGTTGAAAATCTGTGACACTGACAACAGCACATTTTCCCACATCAACAATTGATAAAGGCAGATTATGTTAATATACAATAAACAAAACATTATAACTCAAATACATGTAAAGTAATGAATAAACAATACATCTGTATGTATACAACTGACAAACATTGCCAGGAAAACATAAATAAATGAGCTGTTAGTGTCCTAAATTATTTTGGGACAATTGTAGTTCACAGAGTTTAATCACACAGTCAAGTGGTAACTTACTGTCTTCAAGGCTTTTTTATTTAATGGTCTGCCTTATGTCAATAGTGATATTAAAGGAATTTAAAAAGGTTTGCTGCTCCCTATTGACTTGAAAATAAATTCAAGCTTTTTGGGCCGACGTCCCTTTATTACTTCACATAAACCGTTTATTCTGTTGTTGCACATTTGCCTGGACGTCTGTTTCTTGGAAGTAGTGCCATCGGACACAATCTCCAATCAGAGAAACAACACACTGCATAAGGCCTACATCATTTGTTTAGGAACATAAAATGCTCTACAAATCAGATCTATGGGGGACCAACTTGGCTTGTTTAGGGGCAAAAAAAAAATAGACACACAATTTTAGGTGGTCATAAAGTTATGACTGGTCCTATGTACATTTTCCACTGCCAAACTTGCAGCCTGGTGAAATTAATTGGTGAGACTTCCCTCACAGACCGTTTCTGTAAAGTAGGACGGGCGTTATACAATGCTCACTTTCTCTGATTGGTTGTATGTCTATCCAGTGGAAGTTTATTCTGCGTCCGTCGGTACTGCCCTCTGGAAACTGAATAAACTCCTCCACATTTGAAATGTTCAAAAATCTATGTGAATTTCTTAAAAGCTAAAAGTTATCTTGATTTTTTTCCTTTAAAACATCATTTGTTCCAGTTAATTTCACCACTACTGGCTCTAATGAATCCATCCCGTCCAATTGTACCAGTGAAGCGCTGCAGACATTAGCTGGTATAATAGAGGTTTTCAGGAGTGTAAAAGAGTGAATTGGGGGAAAAAGAATGCCATTTCAGAAGCTAATTTGCCTTTAATGACCGGTTTAGGCTTGTTCAGGCTCACTGCAGGAGGACGCAGGGGGACGGGACACCTGTTTGAGCGGCTCCTCTGTCACTGTTATTAAAACGGGACAACACACGCCAAGCTAATTACCTCAGTGAAATGGAATAACCCATAATAACAATTAGAGGTTTGCAGGGCTGCTGTTAGCGGACGATTACCGACATATTCTGTTTTTAGACTATCCCTAAAGACTGGATATAAGCTATAGTTCTGTTAAAGTGCTGAATTTACACTAAAATGTCTGAGGTCATTTTCTCAGCTAATAGTCTGTATCAAATGAACCAAACTTTCTAAATAAAAACATACTAACAACTCCTCAGTTGTTCAAGAACTAAAGCTTGTCTGTTGGTCAAAACGTTAAGTTTGATTAGGATAATTTTTTTAGTTTAGCCTGCAATTATCTAAATCCTATTGCCAACATTATTCACCATTTTCTAAAAGCTTACAGTGTCAAACAACCTTTTTTTTGCTATATTTCATCTAAACCTGATCCTTTCTTCACACCTTGTCTGTTAGCGAGATTTTTCCACCTGTTCACACATTTCTTACATTCACATTAGTCTTGCTTATTTTTATCCTCAGTGGATTTTCTCTGCTCCATAAATACCTTTGATTTCTCACCAGGGTTTTAGTACTGACCGGAATTCACTCGACTGGCTCCCATCTGAGCTTTCATATCTCTAAAGATATCACAGGAAAAGGGACTATGGTTTGATTAAAGCTGACTTTACAGTACGTTATACACTAAACATATTCAGTTGAAACAAAGTCAGGTAAGGTTGTTCTGTTGCCACCCCAAGCTAAGTGTCACACTGCTTTTTTTAGTCCACACATAAACAGAAAACAATCCTAAGCCACTAATGCGCAGTGGCTCAGTGGTAGAGCGGTTGTTCTTCAAATGGAAGGTAGGCAGTTCAATTCCCGCTCTCCCCACAGTTCATATTGTCGTTGTGTCCTTGGGCAAGACACTTAACCCACCTTGCCTCCAGTGGTGTTCCAGCTGTAACACTGGTGAATGGAACCTTTGTGTAAGTCGCTAAACTAAATGAATAAAAATGTAAAAATGTAGTTCAGTCTGCTACCTTCTCAAGAAACACACTAGATGGCACTGTTAGCACACATGTACCTCATCAGTGCTTTGTGTTTCTTCCTCTGCTCATTTTGTTTTGTTGATTGACATATACCATTTTATTTTCCGCTTTTGTTAAAGCTAAAAGTTCTTTGACGTTTTCATTCTTTATTTTTAACGTCTGTGGTGCGATTCAGCAGAAACCGAACTGAGACCTCTGTTTTGAAGGGGTCTTGGAGCTGTGGTGGTGTAGTGCACACATTCAGACAACTCAAAGTAAACTGCACTGACAAAGAAACTGCACCAGAGTTTTATCTGCACCAAAAACAGTGTCTCATGTTTTTTTTTGTGTTGTGTTGATGTTGAGCGACATTATTGTCCATAGGTGCTGTTGTTGGATTTGGGGTAAAATTCAAGTGGTTTTGAGGTGTGAAAATATGGTCACCCTACCTTAAGGATGTGCCTGGACTTTGTTAAAAATCGACCTGGACAGTTAACACAGTATCTTTACATCTGTCTCATCTCCTCCAGTGCAATTTCCTCTTGACATTAATCTCAAACTGATTCTATCTCTGCGGACATCTCAGACCGGACAAAGGCTCGGACCAAAACAAAGACACAGGAGATGATGGTCTTAATGAACTCAGATTCGTTCTCTTGTTGAGAGAAAAAAAGCCACGCTCACAGCCTGCAGCACAACTCGGCCAACAAAAGCTTTCCATTCCACTGCTAATGCTCATTAACGTCATTACAAGAACACAGCACACTGAAAGGTTTTCTCTCTGTAGAGGTGGAAGAGCTTTTATTGTTTACAACTTTGCATTATCCTTCTATATTTATTAACCTGCTAATGTCCTGGTGTTGATATAATGGTCTTCTTTTATTCACAGGCCAATATTGTTTAGTATTTTTTTATTTTTTTCATCCGAGCCTCAGTCAAAGACAAAATAGCGTGAGATATTCTGCACATGCCGCTGTGGGAGTCACGAACCGAGCATGAGAATGAATAGCAAACAGCGAATGCATATTTCTAAAGCCACACACAACTAATTATTGTTATTGGGATATGTGCATTAATATAGACTTTCCTGAGAAAGTATAACCTTTAACCTGTTCAAAGAAGAGCTGACTTTGTGGCCTCACAATGCTAATTCTACAACTTTTAGCAATTTGTCTTGTTCACAACAAAGTCTGACTGTTTTACCAATTGCCTGGTTTGCTCTTAAATTGAGTCCATAGCAATAAATGTTTTTTATTTTATTTTATTAAAGCGCAATACACATTGTGGTACTGAACTGTTGTGATACAGATATTTAACATTCTTATTATAACATTTAAGTGGTAGCATTTTTGTGACAGAGTTTCCAATCTTTTTCCTCATAAAATGTCACCTAAGCTTTTATTATGGGTGGTTCAAGTGTAGCCATCACCTGGAATTATTCTAATAATAATTATTTATTTTTGTTTTGTAAATTGTTAAATTTCACTCCACAAACTACAGGAGCCTCAGAGGGTCCTAACTTACATACACCTAATGTTTATAGACACAATCCTGTAAAATATTCTAACACAAATATAGCGTTTCAGCGTCAGTTCAGGCAGGCCACGTAGTCAAGCTCTGCTGTCAGCTGACACCCAGATCAGCTGATCTGATTGCTATAGCACTCAATTGGTCCGTTCAAACAGGGCGCCCTATTTAAGGCATTTTCAGTCTGCTGCTTGGCTGCTTCCACTGCATTGCTTGCAACCCACCTCCTCCCCGTATCGCCTCCTTAACTTCGTTTAACTTAATCAATGTCATACTGTTTTCATTGATGCATGCTCTGTTCTAAACGGGGGATTTTATTTGCTGCTCTCCCAGTTTTAAATGGGAGATTTTCCCCAGAAGCTGCTGCTGTTACCTGACAAGCTTTCATGGAGCTCATGAAAGTATGGGTAACTTAGAACAGAGCCATACCGCCAAATGTAAACTTTAACAATCATGCAAATAAAAGTTATAAAAATAGGCTAAAGAATTGTCTATGGTATTTTTGACTCAAGTGGTCCTGACTGAAATATTCTTTTCTGGGTCAGGATAAATAACTTCCAGGATATTTGATAATTTGAATAATCAACAACAATAATCAATAACAATTCTAATTTCCATAATAAACTACTCTCTAAATGTCCAGGTTTTCCAGGATGCATGGAAACCCTGGGTTATAGTAATATACTATATTTAAATATAAAAAAAAAAACATGTAACTGTTTGCCCCAAAATATGGAAAAAAACAATCATTAAAATAATACTCTAAAAGTAATTTTGATGGTTTCTTGACATAAAACAGGGAAACTAACCTTTTACCAGTGTCCCTGGTTTGAAAGACTTGTAAGTGTTGACAACAATATTCTGCAGGGTTACAATGTGACATTTATTGTTGTGTCTGAACCTGCCACATGCTTTAGATTTATAAAGAGAGAAGCCACAGCTCAAACTTCAACTGAACTGCTACAGAAGAAATTTGGATTTGAAAAACATTTGGTATGGCTCATAGTTAACCGAGCAAAGGTCTAAATTTTAGTTTAGTTAAACTGATTTTTGTTCAGTGAGTTCAAATGCATTTCATTGCTGCCTGTTTTTTTTTTTACTTTTATCAGTCCGACAATGCACTGTGAAGAAAACAAAAGTTTTGATGAAAAGATACAGACAACAAAACAAACATACCACAGTTTTTTTCAGAGGCTGACACTTCTACTTCATGGAGCACCACAGGAGTCCGTATTTGGACTGTTTAAAGTTTATGGAAATAAATTGCAGCTTTTAAACATAAAATATGAATGGCTGGATTTTCAAAATCTAAAGCTTAAGGCAATTGGCAGGAAGGACATTTAGTTTTGTTGTATAACCAAATGCTGATGCACAGTGTAAGAAAAGGCACAAAATAAACTTTGAACTTTCATTTAAACTGATTCATGGTACTGACCTGTCTTTGCCCGTCTCCTTCTTGAAGAGCTCGTCAAACTGCAGCATCTTCTGCCATGAGATGATGTAGACCTTGAGTTTGGGCAGCACCTGGTTCATGAGCCTCAGGTTGTTGTAAATGAGGCCTTTTCCATCACGCCTCATGTAGCTGCTCGGCCCCCAGAAAATGAAGACGGTGTCCTGGCTGGAGTTGAGGAGCTCGTGGCGGCTGCGCAGAACTCTCTGCATGCTGGAGTGGGCGATGACACGCAGCGAGGTTCGGCGGCCCACGTCTCGAGCGAAGCCCCTGGCAGTGGGAGCGTCGTTCATGCGGATGACGCACTCGGCCCGGTCGATCTCCTCTCCCCGACCGCCTCCGATCAGGTGACCAGAGCTGGTGACCAAAGAGCAGGTCCGGCAGTGCATTCGAAGAGGCTGACGGAAGCAAGCAGAGGAAAAAGCAGGAATAAGTCAACAATTTATTATTTATGATTTCTTGTGCTTTGAAATGTATGTCCTGTATTGTTAGTATTAGATATATAATGTAAGTCCAGGCCAGCATTTGCATTTTGGCATTGTATAGAGTTTACTTGCCTTCCTTTTTTAGGTTCTTGCAATTTTATTTAGACTAGCTATAACCTTTTTGCAACTAACCTTTGACTCATGGACGGTCTGTCAAAACATCTCAAAATGCACATATTTACACAGACAGCTCATGTTTTTTAATGAGGTCATGCCCTGAAACCCCACTGGCAGACTCAGTATTTGTAAAATTCTCTGTAAAACCATCAGTCCCGCTACAGAACTTCAGTGCAATGTTTGTGTTTGCTTTGTAGCATCGTTATTACAAAGAGAGCTTTTTATTTCATAGTCAACCTTCTTTCAAACTTCATACTGGAATATGAAAAGCACAGAGAAATGCACACCTAAGGGAACTCTCGTAAAAAAAAAAAAAAAAAGCCTTGCTAGGTGTTTCAGAGAAAAGTGCAGTGTTGACAAATAGGCAGCGACGGAGCCTAGTGGCTATGTGTAGCTTGTCAGCGTGTTGTGTGATTGGTAGAAACCCTCGGGTCGTACAAAGATTCACCTCGAATCTCTCTCTGCCTGAAATGCCAACAAAGCACAGAGCTGTCTGTTTTAACACTATGTGTGTTTTCCTATGAGAAACAGTGTTGGGGGAAAACTATGAATGAGTATATTTATATTGATACTAAATAATAAAATTCTCACAATATATACGTCTTAAATGACTTTTCACATGTATACTGCAGTACTGTCCAACATCACATCAGACAGGATAAAAATAACAGCACATTTACCTATATTTGGTTAATGGTTAAAAATCTAATGGTAAACATAACTCACTTTTTTTTTCCTTTACAAATAAAATGAGTGATTCGGTTGATTACTGAAGTTACAAAGGTCGGCGCAAATTAATATTAATGAATGTGATTTAACAACATTTGGATTTAAATATATAACTAAAACAAAAGCACATGTATGTTTTGGTCTTATTGTATTGCAGTGTGTTTAAGCCCATAGAAAAATAAAATGTATAAAAAAACAGACAGACATTAAAAGATCATGAAATAATGATGTCTGGATTATGTAGCGTACAGATGGAGGAAGTTAATCAAACTATATCTTTGTGTGCTATAGTTAAAGATCCACTGTCTCAGACTGTGAAGGAACCAGACCAATTGTTCCTTCACAAAATACTAATACATTACACCAAACTGAAGTTTAGAGCTGGTCCTAAACTTTTTTTATTATTACTTATTAACAGCCCTATATTTTAAAATTAAGGTTTGTCATATTAAAAATCTCACAAATTGAAACTTTACAAATTTGATCGTGTCACTAAGAGCGTGACAAATGGAAATACTGAAGAATCTTCTGTTTTTTTATGTTGCCTCGTACAGATTAGTGCTGTTATTAATGAGCAGTGGAGTCATTTGTGTAAAAAATGTCCTGTGTTTGTGGAGGATTTTCATCACAGTAATGATCCTAGTGATTTTTCCACATGATACACTCCTCCTCCTGCTACTGCTGTAGGTCCTGGACTTGTCTTGAGCCTCAAACATTAGTACAGCTCATTAGATGTGTGGCCTCCTTTACAGCAGCTGGGCTCGTACACGCACATAAATCATTACCATCAGCTCCATGTAAACAGCTACTTTGTGCCCGTGGCTGTGTCAGGCGATTTTATTTCTTCTTTTGACATAAACCCCAGCGCTGAGAATCAATGAAATGCAAACTAGTCCTGAAATATCTTCCCTGCAGAAATATGGCACTTATTTACATCCACATAGCCATAACAAATGTACGCTCCCGAGGTAAAATAAATGGTTATGGCGAGATGAGAGCGAAGGCCGTTATCACGCTCATCTGTTCACATTGAGTTAGTGGCAGATTATCAGCAGAGGGGCAGTTAATGAGACTTAATGGAGAAGAGGGAATAGAGCTATAGCAGCAAGGGAAAACTAAAGGAGACAGATGACACAAAACTGTGGAAAAGTAATAAAAACAAGTTAGAGTTTTATACAACGCTACTAAGTTATCTTGAATATTTTAAATATAAAAATCTAGCATGTTTTTGACACACAAACTCCACCCAGAAATGTCCCCCCTGGGAGTTGAACGCGTGCGTGCTAACCACCAAACCGCCATATTTATCACATTTTATACCAAAAACAATATATTCTTTCATCTTGGAGTATTTATCACTCATTTCCTATTTAAGGAATAGTCTCTTTTTTCTGTATTTTGTGCCGTAAACTCTGTGGGTGAGTCCAACTGAGCAGTGAATATTTAGGTGCATTTCATTTAAATCACGCTTGTTTCAGTCGCTGGTGCGTACAAAAGGATTGACATGGTTAGCAGTTTCATAAATTCCACACTCGCTTTATTGTATGGCCACTTTTACACACAGATCTGAAAAAAGAGGGCTGATCTATTTACAGACACTCAAAGACCTTTACATGACCCAACAATTCACCCGTTTACTCCAGACACTGGAGGCAAGGTGTGGTTAAGTGTCCTACCAAAGGACATTTTAGAATGTAAGTGAGAGGAATGTATAGCTTTGTAAAGTAGCAGAGACAAAGAACAAACCCAGATATTTACTTTTTAACTATACTATTGCATTGCAAAATAAATATTTTTGCCTGTATTTATAACGCAGCAAAAATGTTCTATAACTTTTTTTCTTATACACGCATCTGAACATACCATAATTCAAGGGAATGGGCTGCAGATAAAGCGAAAAAAAAAAAAAAAACAAGGAGAAAGATGAGGGAAACAGTGCAGAGCAATAAAAACAACAGCCAGAGAAAGAGAAAGAGATCTATGGCGGCAGTGAGAGCCACCCTGCTGCAGAGTCTGATGAGCTGTTGAGCTAATGAGGTCCTGGCGGTCTACACCTCACCATCCCTCTCCTCGATCTGACTCTGCCGCTCCGTCTCCCACCTGGCAGCGCCTTGACAGCCAATCTGGCCAGAGCCGCTGCACCAATAGAGCAGCTCCGAAATCCCATTTTCACCCAGGGGCTTTTAAGTGGCTGTGCACACCCCCTTCACTCTTGCTCTGTCTCGGGGAGGATGTAAGTGGACCTTGCTGACCAGAATTGGCCTCTTCAGGGAAGCCGGTCAGCCTATTACACAGAAATAGGCTGGATGCTGTGGACAAGGCTCTTTGTTTCACATGGAACTGTTTAGTGTGAGCTGAGGCACTGGAGTCTAGGCCCACAGTAGTTCACCTCAACATCAAACTGGAAGCATTTTCACCTCGAGCTGGGTGAAATAGTTCAAGATGAGAGGTTTTCATACAAGACTCTTTTGTAATTTTTACATCGATGTTTCGTTTATGTTGTCTTTATTGTTGGAGCCCATTGTTTATTTTTCCTTTGCTCACTTAAAGGTTTATTGTAGAACAGGGTTTTTCAAACTTTTTGTGTGTGTGGACCACTATTTGTAATCAAAAAATTTTGCGGACCACCTCATAACAGACATAATAAAATGTCTAGACACAGTCTTACCTGAATTAATCCGCACCTCTAAATAGGCTCACTAGCACTACTATAACTAGTCATCACATCAGTGTGCAACAGGCTTGTTAAAAGAAAGTTTACTGCACACAACGGCTGCCACATATTTAATTTATTTATTTACTCATGTGCCCGAGGGCATAATCAGGTTAATTTGAACAACAGGCTTATTTCCATAGCAATGGCAAAGAACACTTGGATAGTCAACATTTCAAAACCGTTGGCATTTCTGAAAAAAACATTTCAGAAACACGAGAGCAACGGAAAGTTTTCGCACAATAACTTGACAATTTAATGCAAATGTTATATCAATATAGGCCTACATATTCTTTTAATTTTTTTATGGGAATTTCCTGGTAAAATGAAGGTAAAATATTATTTTCTTTTGCCTTTCCACGGACCACCTGCAGTACCCTCACGGACCACTAGTGGTCCGCGGACCACAGTTTGGGAATGACTGTTGTAGAACATATCAGTCTAAAGCATGTATAATCACATTATAATGATACACTTTGCATTTACTTATCTTGAAAATAGATCTTTAAAAAGTAATAGAATGAAGGAAGCCATTTTAGTTCCTTTACTTCCTTAAACTGTCTCGAAAGGAGACCTGACTCTATTAAGAATGGTTTATTTGTCCATATTATTCCTTGGATTAGATGAAAACTTCTCTTAAATCTTGATGTAAAAAAAATTAAAATAAATAAATCTTTTCCAATATATTTCTTGTGTTGGTCTTGCCTCGGTCTTGATACCTAGACGTTTTGGGAATGTTGAGTCAAAGATTAAACCAAAAAAGTGGTCTGAGGAGTGATCTCAAAAGAAACACTAACCCTGTGTTACAGATACATTTTTAGGTTTGGACCCTTACACAACAATATCCAGATCAGAAAAGAAACTCAGATGTGTTGTGACGCTTACATCAATGAGTCAAGGTAGTTGTCTGGTAATAATTGTGAAATGAAGATTGGTTCAGTTTGGTTTTAATTCATAGTTTGTTTAGACCTTTAATGTCCGAGTATTTCCTGCTATATGATCAGAACTGACAAGCTGTAGTTGTACATATCAGGTATTAAATGTTCTTCTGAGTGAGATTTAATATATGAAACATTCCTGATTGGCTAAAACAATGCTTTTAACAAACGTTTTCATCTTCAGCTTAGGACAGTTATGGACACTTGTTATTACTCAGAGGAAATGCTTCAGTGGTTATCCGACATGCACAGACACGACCACAGCACTGACAAGCATAAGACAGAAGCATTGTAATGAATACTGATGTAATAAAGTACTTAAATATGAAGCATGTCACTTGTTGAAGACGTGATTTCACTGAAAAACAATGCCATTGGTATAAGAAGTCATTTAATACAAACCAGGGCATATTTCTGCTCGCTCCACAGAGCTCTGATCACGAGTGGACCTCCTCTGAACGAGTCTGAGCACTCACCTCTTGGAATAATGTTGGACACTTGAAATAAAACAATGTGAACAGATGCAATGATACTGTAATAGTTTTAGAAAATGTGCGAACAAACGCTTAGATTGTGCAAAAGTATCAGAAAAATGTAATGTTATAAGGGAACATCTTTTAACTTTGTCTAAAAACAAGCTCCAGTCCTTGAGTCAAATTTGGATCATCTATTATTCAGGTGTTGAATGTCTTCACAAGTGTTTTTGATCATTTACAAAGTTTTAGCTCTAAACACTAAACCTTTTCCATCATGTCTCGTTACCTGATCAAAGTCCAACCAGGAAACATAAACCAAAAGATCTGTTCAACTCCTGCCGAAAAGACCAACAGAGACATCAGAGTTTACAAAAAAGTATTTTCTCATTTGAGCCACTCACAGCTTTAATACTGCAACAAATTACCATAAACGCTTCACCTGACCACAAGACCACACAATATCATTGATTTCTTTGCCATACACTCAATATATTTCATCATTTTGCCTTTTCATGAAGTCAAATCACACACTTGGTTATTATGTGGATCAATAACCAGACGGAGCTACCAGCACCAATACAATCGATGTGTTTGCTGTGACCGTCTAAAAAATACAATTACATTTTTGCATATATAAGTATAATATCCTAAACCTGGTTATTAAGTGTAACTGCGCATTATGGATGGACCACAGCTTATTTAAATGATTTATTGGTTGGTAAAAATAGCTCTAAGAGAGAAAAAGAGTGCTTTAACGGTGCGCTTTAGAGCTAAAGGGGATGAGAGGTAACCTTGTCCCACTTGTGGCACACCCTGGGATGTTGCCCTGTTACTGTTCGGCTCATCAATCCACCATGGCCTAGAAACGATAGGACAACACCAGCAGACAGACGACAGATAGTCACACTCAGCTGCAGTGAGGGTCCGGCCTGGGAGACCCTCTTTCAACGTCCTTCATGAGAGGCATGAGGTATGGCTGCTCTGACATCCCACCTGCTCTGAGGACAGGACAGGGATTAACCTTGGAGAGATAAAAGGATGAGAGGGACACGAGTCAGTCCCAGTGGAGCTGGGACAGGGACAGAGAGGGTGAGGCGACCAAACTCATTGTTTTTCAAGACAAAGTTGTGCTTTTGAATCTGTCGAGTCGACTGATGTGGATTTGTATTGGCAGTGTTAGAAGATGTTCTCTTAAAATAAATTCCAGTTATAGGACAATGATATATTGCAGTGGTAGAGCGGTTTCCCCGTAACCGGAAGGTAGGTGGTTCGATTCCCGCTCTCCCCACAGTTCATACTGTTGTTGTGTCCTTGGGCAAGACACTTAACCCACCTTGCCTCCAGTGCCACAGCTCTGGTGTATGATGATGTGAATGTTTGGAGGTTGGAGAGTCCGTAGGCGCAAAATGGCTGCCACGTCTCTACCACCAGTGTGTGACTGTGGAGTGAATGAATAATGGACTCTGTAAAGCGCTTTGAGAGCCTTGAAAAGCGCTATATATAAATCCAATCCATTATTATTATTATTAATTAAGTGATAGACATTCACTATTTGCCGTGAGAAAAACCTGTAGCCTGGCCAGCTATTCTAATTCTTTTTTTCTTTTTTCTATTCTGTACAAAGAATGAGTCTGGTCCGTCTCAAACCGAGAGGCAGAATAAATAGATGCAGATTAAACCAATCAGAGAAATGTACAACCTGACAGAGGCAATGCGTCAACGAGACTAGTTTCACTTCTTTAAGATTCGACGCATAAAGACCAACTCATTTTAGATAAACCATTGAAATTGTCACAGTTATAACAAACTGTGTAATGACCAAATAAAAGAGTCATGATTACTTCTGTCTCAGTCCAACATTTAGTTGCTGTTTACTCCTGGTTTAGACCTTGTCCAGATTAATATTCGGATTAATTCAGGTCTACCTAAGACCAGAGCCTGGAATTCCTGAATGTATTCCTGAACCAAAGGTGGCACTAATATAAATAATGAAGGTTATATAGCAGTATGTATTTCTGGTTAACTGGTTAAATGTATTTAGAATAATAATATAAAGCAATGTTACATAAGTGAGTGGATTGAGGCGGTTGTGTGCAAGCGCTAACTACGGCCACAAGATATTAGAAAATCAATTAAGATGCAAAAACTGTGTTGAAAATTGAGATGATGAAATGACTTGGGGTTATTTAATGTCCCCTCGAAAGTGACTCAAAAACAACACATAACCACAAAGCCTAAATAGAACTCTTTCATGCTATACATTCATAAACTGATTAGTCTCAGCATTTCAAAGCTAGTGACATTGCTTGTACAAGAGCCAGTGCAAATTTAGTCAAAACACAAATAAAACTGACAAATAAAAATCACATATTGAACCAAACAATGAATCACGAATTTGAATAACTAATTACCAGCAGAAAACAAGCCTCTGGGACTTTCAACAGAGATTGTAGCTATAAAGCTGTTTGGACGTTTGTGTATGAGTCAGAAGCCGCTTGTTATAGTTAAGAGGCGTTCGGAGGCTGTGTACGCGAGTGTGTAATTAAGCAACAGGGAGAGTAACAGCCATTGCGCCGCACTATAATCTTACATTATTATGGCGTGATTGTAGTTGGAAGAGACGGAGCTCTAGCAGCGTCCTGATTGGCTCTGTGTTGAGCGCTGGAAGCCCTCCGCTGCTCATGGGAAGGAGCGGCAATAATTGGTAGTTAAAACTTACAGAGGTCTTAAGGGGCCATGAAATCAGCTTTAATTCCTGGCCTGACTCCTCGTCCCCCCGAGAGGCTGGAAAACCCTGGAGAAAAACCTATACTTCCAAAGCAATGAAGCGGTCTGCCTGACGTCGGCCAGAGGCGCACAGAGGAGAAATAGCTTTTGAGTGTTCTTATTGATTTAGCGTGGGGTGAAAGCAGCGGGGACGATATCGAGCCAGGGCTTCTGTGACTATGCGGGGACTTCATGGATGCGAAATGAAAGATATGGACTGAAAACGTAGGTCTTCAGAGACGGCAATCAGGCAGCCGGCAGGAGACCGTCTGGCTGTCTCGTCCTGTCTGGGTAAAGGACGACAAAACAGAGCATTGTAACCTCCTCAGGATTGACCTTTAGGCCTCTTCGAAAAACACGCCTTTGTCTCTGTGCCATCCTCCGGGAGAACATTTCAACCCACGGCCACAAATTAAAGGTGGCTCAGAGAAAAATGGCTCTAGAGAGATTGTAATAGAGAAATATGGAGACGTTTGAGCCTGTTACAGTAAAGCTGTTTGCAGGACTGAGATGTTACAATATCAGAATAATTGCTTTGTGTCCACAATAGCCTCATCTTTTTAGTATTTAAATGATGGCCTGGTCTCCCTGGAGAACACATATTCACTTTCCTCAGATGTAATGAATTGAGACAAGGATCTTGTAAAATGATATGAGACATTAATAAAGTGAAACTGATCTAGGAAGATGTAGGAATAGGAATGGTGCCAGTTGAACCGCCTCCAAAGAAGTAAAAATAAATAAAAAAGGGAGTTGGTGGTGGACTTCCTCAAATGCAGGATAGCCCAACCCACACCAGAGAACATTCAGCAAATCAATACTGAGCTGGTCAGATCCTACAAGTGCCTGGGTGTTTAAAAGAAGCTGGGCTGGATGGAGGAGTGTTTTTGAGTTTAAGGGGCAGAAGCTGGAACAGAAGGCTTCCTCTGTCGACTGTGGAAGACTCAAAGCAACATCTGAGTTAAGGAAGATTCTTTAGGCTTACTACATACAGGACTATGGCAGAGTAAACACCTGCACATTCTACATGAGAAGGAATTCCAGGGAGTATTTCAAAAGTTCCAACACTTGATGTTAATCACCATTGACTAACTCATGGGGCGTTGCTTGCGGAGATTGTTTGTCAGAAATGGCAAGATCTTCATTTTTAGTCACAATAGTAGAGTGTTCATTTTATAATTCCATTAAAGTAAAAGTGATTCAATTCAATAATTACAACCTTTAAATAGTGGCTTTAAACCTCGTCACAAAAAAGCAAGAACAATGTTGAGTACTTCAACACAAAAGTAAAGTCCTCTCATACTCCAGTCGGACAAAAGCTTTTCAATAAACGCACCTCGAAGCTAATGTTACCACATATTCTTTGGTGCAAAACTGCCACATGCCAAATTTTATTGAAATTTACAATATAGTATATTATTTTTCAGTGACCATGGGCTGGGGCAATAATAAAGGACTGTCCTAACAATACTGAGATATTTGTACTGTACCAGCCAGAAGAAAAATAAAACATGTTTAAGTCAGCAGAAAAAGAAGCACTAGAAAACAAAACACTATTGTAGTAAGACACAAAACAAAACACTAAATAAAATCCAATGATGCCGAATTGAAGAGAAACTGATTTCAATAAATGGCATTCTCTTGTGAAGCCAGATGTTGGGAACAGCAGCGTAAAGTTACAAACAAATCTCTCTGGGAAGAACCTATTTGCAATGCTAATATGCTCTTTATCATTCTGTAATTTATGTTAATTTGCCACAAAATGCTACAATCAGATACAAGAACAAAAAGCTCCTAAAATAAGTTTATTACATTTGTTTTAGTAAATAAAATGCAAATTCATTCATAACTGTTTGTTGTTGTTTTTTTGTCTGCACTATTTAGCTGAAGATTGTGTGAGTGTGGCAGCAACAAAGTTTAAGTGTTGTATTTGAGTTGCAGTTATTGTCTCTAAAATGTAAAAGTGGTATTGAGCAAGAACAGTCCCTTGAGGTACTCTAATGTTGTTACAGCAACATAGCAACACCTCAAAATCTTTAAAAAATAAAGCTTTATAGTCACTTTGTCATTTATAGACCAGAAAGAAGAAGAAAAACAGTTAGGACTACTGTCTGTGAATGCACCACAAACCCCGGACTCAGTGTTTGTTCACTAACTGCTCTTCTTTTTGTGATTACATTTACAGGCTGAGATGTGATGAATGAAACAGTAGTGTCTTTTGTGGCACTGCAACCTCTATGAAAGAGACATTGCAGAACAATCACTTATTTTCTTGTTTAATAAGTTTGTAACAGAGACTGTATCCAGTAAAATAACATTTACTAACTTGTGGATGGTTAACACTAATTAAATTTCACTCAAACACAAGCCGTGCATCACTGGTGTCTGCTGCATGAAGCTAGTGCAAGTGTTTATTCTCTGCTTCTGTTTTTAAATCTACTACTCTACACAGTGGTGTTCCAGCTGTGACACTGGTGAATGGAACCTTAATGTAAGTCGCTTTAAATGAAAGCGTCAATCGTAAAAATGTAACACTGGTGAATGTAAGTCGCTTTGGATAAAAAGCGTCTGCTAAATGACTAGATGTAAATGTAAATGTAAATGCATCCTTGCACTACTGCACTTTACAAAAATATACAATAACTTCCACTGCGCTACTTTTACTCAGACAGCTTCTGTTCATAATTATTTGCACTATATCCATTGCTCACCCTAGCCTTACTTATCATTGTACAGTATATATCCATCCACACAATTCTATTTATAGTAATTGCCATTTGTATTTTTGTTCATAGTACATATCCACCTAAAAATTACTTTTAATATAATCTCTTTTTGACCTCTGTTTATAGCTCACCAGGGCCTTGTCTATTATTGTATATACCCATTTTATAATTTCTGTTTATAGTAATAAGGTGAAAAAAGTTGTTAGATTTCAGAAGCAGTGAGCTTCTAGACTAGGTTAGTGATGGTAATAAGGGCACAATTAGTCTGGGCACAAGACTAGATTAAAAATCCGCAGCAAAAAGTCAGTGGTTAAAAGGAAAGAAACCGTGGTCATTACATGTAATTGTAAGAGGGCTTGTTATAAGAGAGATTTTGTCCTCTAAAGTGAGCAGTTGGGTCCTAATAAGTAACATTGTAAACAGACTTTTGCCGGCTGAGCGCTGCAGGGCAGAGCAGATGAAGGGGGTGGGGTCAGTGGGAGTTAGTTGACCAGTCATTAAAGCGGACTGCGGCGCAAAGTGAGCTCTGCTAATGAAGACAAGGAGAGGAAAAGGAGTGAGGCTCATATCCAAACAGGGGTAATTAGGGACAGCAGCGGGAGGACTGCAGGTTGAGCTTCCAGCCTCTAACACTGGGCTCTTAATGAGGCCAAGGTTTTGTGGACACCTTGAAAAGAAGACATCTTTGATGAAGGGCAATTATCTACTTGAGATAAAAGATGTGTCAGAGCTAAAAAGAGACTAATGAAAAGTTATTGGTGGAGGCTGCCAGTGTTTTTGGGTCTGTGACATGTTAGGTGATGCACAGAATTTGAAGCCGAGCAGAGATGGCCAGCAGGCTGTGATCTTTAAAGTGAGCTTTATTCTGAGTGTGGGACTTACAGGGCAAAACTATATGCATCTCCATAGTGTACAAAGATGCATATCTGACAACGACCAAAAAATTATCCACATCCAAATGATTATTAGTATTAGTAATTATTTGACAATGCATTGGAATAAAGCTACTTAATCCTTTTGTGAAGTATCTGTGTTTGCAGAAGCATTAATTAAACTCAATGAAAAACATGACATAAATAAAAGCCCGAGATATATTTGCTGTTGGTGTACCTGTCACATATCCCTGCAGAAGTTTAATGTGTGGATGGTGCGGGGTCACAAAAATAAAGTGACATGAACAAGCTAGACCAAAAAATAATATTAAAGCACATTTACAAGTGAAAGATGATTGCCAGTGATTATCAAAATGCATTTCCTCAAAAGCTGCAATACTTATGGTTGATGTTGCTGACGAAAGACAGCACAAATCTGGTATCTGCACTGTGCCCTCTTGAGGAGTGGAGGAGTAACAGCAAGTATATCTCCAGCCTCAGAGCAATAAGAGGAGGAGATAGGTTGTAGAGGGAGTGTGATGGTTAGATAAAAAAAATGGATGGTGTAATTAAATAGAAACTTTAGAAGCTGCGTAAATAAAAAAGATTATCTGTGCAGCACTTCTGTGGCCCACTTGTGGAGAGTGTAACATACGTAAAGGGACCTAGGTTCAAATTGCAATTTCAGTCTGCTTCATGTCACCACCTTTACTTCCTACTCTGTCCAATTAAGGCAGCTAAGGCGTCTTGTAGAGGCAGTACATTGTATATTGTATTGCAAGCTGTTACTAGACCTGATTTTGTATTTTAATCACATCGACATAAGACAAAAGACAGAAACTCAGAGAAAAACTTGTTTGTGTTTTTCCTGCAGACTTTTAATGAGAAAGCACTCATGAAATAAATTACAATGCTAATGTTTATTGCCGAGATAATGCCTATTCATTTAGCTAATGGAAACGCACCTGAGATGCATCCAAAATGGTGATTGGGAACAGGCCAATAACAGCTACACAATCAGAGACAACATTTATGTCAGCGGAGCACAAAGTAACGCACGTGGATAAATGGCATCGTTAAATGTTTGGACTTTATTCATTCGTCTAAAATGAGTTGGAGGTATTCTGACTGTGTTCACCGTTGGGTCGGTGGTGATTGTTACAGAACAGATCAATCTGAAAGTGAACCATCAAGTCTAAAGCCTGACGACTGAAATGTTTCTCAACGGACAGTTAGAGCAAAGATAACTTGCTTCGATGAAGAGCCAGCTACAGCTTAAAGAAGCATTATTGAATTAAATAAACTTTATTGTCCCACATTTGTAAACAAAGGCAGAAATTTGTCTTTGACTTACACAGAACACAAGCATTAAATAGATATAAAGGCATACATATACAGTGTAACCAGGACACAGTAGACGTTGTACAGTGGGAGGGCTGGTTTGGTAAAGTACTGAGTGCTGACGAGAAGTCTCTAAATAGTTTGGATTGGTTGAACTCTTTAATTGCAAGTGGGACAAATGCTTTTTATAGACTTTCTTTTTGTGAGCACACAAGCTAAAAGTGGTGAGAGACAGGACGGTTATAATCGTCTAGAAGTTTGTGGCTGAGACGATGAGCTGCTTTAATGTGATGCTGAGACATTCAGTACGTTTACTGCTTATCTTGACTATTCTGGACTATTCAGCTCTTATAAATGGTTTTCTCATACAGCACTTTTCCATTACCTGGGAAAGACAAAACACAAACAACAAGAAGCAGGGACCTAATTATTTACAGGACAGTTATTAGCATTTGTCACTCATTTATCAGAACTTAATCAGCTGTAAAGGACACTCTAATTAATACATTTTTAACATCCTATTATATCTATAAAAGGTAGTCAATATATCTAGAGCTGTAAAAATGTTTTATGTGAAATAACTGCGCTGCATATCTGCACAGGTAACTAATCCCACGTTGATACTCTTTGTTTGCTTTAATATACTGTATGTAAAATTATACTTAGGCAAAAGATGTTTGAAATCTCTTGTATTTGCCAAAACACAGCTTTTTGTTGCTGCTCCTGGTACATGGTAGTGATTTCTATCACTTATTCTGTCACAGGTAATAAGGGCTGCAGGTGGGGCGACATAACACTAAACCAGGTTGAAATAGACGTCTAAGTTTGACCATGTCTTGAAACTCTGAGCTTAACACAAGAAGAGAAGACTTAAAAAGAAGGAGGTGTCTAGAGAGATGGAAAATACACATTACAGATTATATTGAACAGAAAATGTCAAAGTCCCACTGACTTGGACAGAAACAATATCAAGGAAGAGATGGAGTTTGTGCTTGTATTAACTACCCCTGAGGCTCAATTAGCTGCACCGTATTTGTTTCTCTGCCACAGCATTAGTGACTCCATGCTGCACGACTTTGTAGCTTCTGAGACATTTTAGCAAAGTAACTTCTACAAGAATGTGGTCCACACTCAGATCCAGAGTAAAAAGTGTCTGGAGTCTCGAGGTGGTCCTTTCAGGCCTTGCTCTAATGAGCCCTGCCCAAGTCTGAGTAAAGCCTGAGATGTAGAGCTGGATTAGTTGATGCTAATGTCTGTGGCTTATTACCACAGCATCTGATGTTATTGCCATCTTCATCAGGGCTTTCATTGTTTTATTAATGAACGGATGAGAGAAGAACAAATTAGCAGTGATTATGAGGCGAGGAAATGGAGTTGTTTACTGCTCACCAACAGACAAATAACAAACCTCTGCTAATGTTTGTGATATTAGAACAATTGAAAGTCTATTTCCATCTTCCACTATGTTGACGTGACAACATAGCCTTGTGAAAGACTGTAGCTGTCAGCACACAGTGTTGTTTGTTTACAGTAAGTCTCTAAAAGCACATCAAAAATTAAAAAAGCTCGACATTAAGAGATATCTCTGGTTCTGAGGAAGTGCATACACAAGATCAAACATGAGGGCTTTTTTCATTAAACATTAGCAATATATAAAATCACTTGCAATCCAACCAAAAATAAACAACTCTGTCTCATCATCAGCAGGATCTAAGACTGTCCAAGCAGTCTTATTCACAAAAATATGGATGCATTTGTGTTCACACACACGTACTGCAGTTCAAAACTTACATGTGTTGTTATTAGTTCTTGTTATTAGAGTAAGAGGCTGCAATAATCATACGCAGATGATTGTTTCTGGTTTATTCCCAGTGTGTTTATCACAAGAACAAGACAAGCTTCCTTTGAGAAATCATTGCCAATATTTCCTTTGTGCTTAAATGTTCTTCTTCAACAGCCTACATTATTTAGCCCCACCTCTTTAAAACAAGATACTGAAGGGTTACGAAATAAGTATATTATGCTAAGACAATATAACCTTTTTTGACAATGGAAACTGACCCGAACTGAAAAGTAGGCTCGTTCCAACCCCCTCTTGTCTGATTTTATCTGTGCACATGGGCCAAACTAACATGAGACGACCAACACCAGCGATGACCACCAGCGGCCTTGTCTCTGCACGGTTATGTCAACACCGCATTACCCCCCAGGCTGAATTTAAACAAAGGTGCTGCTATTATAGTTCTCCCACTCTGCAACAGACCTCCATTTCTGTCCAAACCCGTCCCAATCCGAAATGCCCTTGTATCCCAAAAGCCTGGGGGGAGTATCATTAAAGCTTAACTCCTCTCCCTGTGCTTTAAAGGTCGAAAGAACACCGCCGCACCTTAATTCCTTGTTTTTCTTTGATAAAAAAGTGAACTTTCTTTGGTCTCGTGTGGTGTGGGCGACCCCACAAAGAGAACAAACACCTCCTCCGGCCGCGGTTTGCATTAGTATGTGCGGCTGGAAAGTTCTCGTCCGGGGCTGCCTGAGGTGTCAAGTCGGCGGGAAGAGTGGACACAATGGGGTTACAACTTGTTACGACATACACTCCTTTGCTTTAATTGGCTCCATATCTGCTTTCTACCTGCTGCTGCTGCTTCTCGCCCAGAACCTCCATCTCGACAGGAAGGACATGATAGTTTCAGTTGAATAGTGAGTTCTTTGCTTGGAAATTGCAGGAAAGTGGGTACAATTCTCACCATTTTCCAGGAATTTTCCAAATGCTCTGGGAAACACTATCACTGCAAACAAAGAGACACAAAAAAGAACATGTCCCAAAAATACAAATGACACTAAGGTGTTTTTTACAGTGTGGTAGAGCTTTCTCTGTGAAATATACCAAATAAATCACATTTTCTGAGCATTGTAGTAAACCAAAAAAAGCCTTTGAAAAGTACAACAATAAATGCTAATGAACTACTCAGACAAAGATAGAACATTTTAATTAATCAAACGTAATGTGATGCTAAAAAAAACGCTCATACAATTTGTTAAATTCAAATAACTGGGTCGTTTGTTTGTTTGAAAAAGATATTCATACAGACGTGGCTTTAGCAGGTGAAGGAATCTCCATTGTTCCTCTCTTTTTTGTGAAATTGCATTTGGTCATTGAGCGTGCAGCAGATATAGGAGGATAAAAGCAGGAGATGACAGGTTGGTTTGGTTTGCTTTTGAACAAGGAACAACAGCTTCTCTGCTAAGAATAAACACTGAGGAAGAAGACAAAGAATGAGAAGAGGACTTGTCCATTACAACTAAACATATTTAGACCCCTTCCACTCTTCGAGGAAAACAAGACACAGTGAGAGAATTGTTCTTGTCATGAAAGAAATTTGAGATTTAATTACATAACAGAAAGCCACTATTTAAACCAAACAAAGAAAAAGAACCACCTCTGGGAAAAACATACAATATAGACTGTTGTTTTTATTAAAGCTAACTCTTAAAGCCGCTCTGTTAATGCCACATATCACACGAGTCTGATCCTGTAGTGTTTAACGTCACATAGGCATCTCATACAATTTGCTGACTTTCTTTTAAATACAATTTGCCTTTAATGTAATATTTCTGAACACTGTAGGTAAGATTACTTACTCCTCACTACTTCCACTAATAAATCTGAAAACACAGTGTTTGTTAAGGTTCACAGGTGAATGTGATATTTCACTGAGCGCTTTTACCCTTTCTTTTTTTTCCAGTGATATTTTCCACTCTTTTACACAAGCATTACTTAATCATAATGGCATGTTGTTGAAATTAAAACATTTCCCATCATTTTATACTGTTATACTCTAGATTGGTTAGATAAAACAAGCTTTTATCTATGAGTCATGTAGACCCGGCTTAACCAGGTTCAGGTTAATACAATTGAAAATGTGGTCACTCTGCCTGATAAACCTAAGAGCATTTGGCTAGCCTTTTTCCATCCTGACGATTCAACTTCTACTGGACACGTCTGAACGCAGTTGGATAGACATACAACCAATCAGAATTCAGCTGCAGTACCAACATACACAAAATAAAGAGTCTCTGATTTGACGCAATTTGAAAAACATACAACCAACCAAAGAAATGAAGCCGTGAGTAAAACGATAAACAATTATGATTGGTCAGATTGATTTAGGTGGAAATAGGTTTGGAAGGGTTTCAGACCCACTTAAAAAAAAAAAAAAAGTGAATGGGGAGCATTAGACGGTAATGAAGAAAAGTAGAGTAGAACTTTCTTATTTAGTTTGACAAGCAGTGGCATATAAATCTGCAATTCCTTCAACAAAAATAATTTCTGTGGCTGCTGTGAATGCATATAGTAGCTATTGTTGACAAAAATATCCATATATATGGCCTTTGCAGTTCACAGAATGTATATCTCCTCTCTTTGCTGTGAAATTGCTTTCGAACATTGAGAGTGGAGCAGATATAGGAGGATAAAAGCAGGAGGAAATGACAGAGGGACAGTGGGGAGGTGGGGGGCGACGGCAGACAGAGGCGGGGAGGCAAATGAAAGGCAATCTGAGCAGCGAGCGCAAAGGAGTGGCTGTCAGAGAGAAGCAGAATGTAGGGCAGGGCCTTTACAGAGAAACACAGCTGGGATTTCAGGGGCATCCTTTGATGAGAAGAAGTTCCACTCACTCCACTCTTCTCACGTCTGATGAGGCCATTATGCAAGCGCCGCACTGCATGGCAAAAGATCCACAAAGCAGCGGCCTGGTTCCCCTCTGAACGGCACAGAGCAGTGATGGAATCAGAGTCTCATTCAGCCGGACTAAACAGAAGAGGTACTGTATGTACATGGCCTCGGGCTCAGCGTTATATGATGGCGAGCCAAGGCCGTGTGGAGGAGACCAAAGACGACACGAGCGAACAGGCTGCGAGCCACAGACACAAAGGCTGTGTGTCTTGAGTCCAGTTGCCACAGAATGACAAGACTAGAGAGAATATACTCAAAAGAAGGACACACACAGACAAAACAAATAGAAATAATAATGCATTCTGATGGCACTGACTGGTACAAAGGTAATTAGCCAATGAATACAGCCAAACATAGAAATGACAAAAAAAATTTAACTGTAGTTAAATATCTTTTTAGGGAAACTTATTTGGTGCAACAGTGAGTAACACCCAAGGACCGGGATGTCCAGACTTGAGAAAGTTGTGGGCACTGACAGAAGAAAAAGTCTGGTGGTGGTGAAAGAAATGAAACACCCAGAGGAAATTTATGGATGGAATAACACCAAATATGAAACTAATGAGTTTGGATAAAATGTAGAAAGAATCTGTAAAAGCACTGTGAAGCTTAAGGAAGGAGCCATTTTAGTTTCTTGGCTATAATACAACTGCCCACAGAGGACAAACTGAGCACAGCTGAAGGAAAGCATTCATCTTTTTGAGCTTTTGCATTGCATTTATGAACTTATATTTCTATATTTATTTAAGTGAAGACACCATCAGACCTAATTTTAGTGAGTTTGGTTATAGACAACAGCATGTCCCTAGAGGGCTTCCATGTGTGGGGTATAAAACTGCAGTCTGTTGCCAAAAAAGTGAAAAAGTGAAATAGTGTTAATGGAGCAGACTGAAGTGGCTGTTCTCCATAAGGCCTCATCAAGTCAGTATTTCTTGATGCGTCGGCCTTCTCCCATCACTTGTTTGGAGTGATAGCATTGTTATCGCCCACCACGTTGTAGTAAACAATAGTTGGTCGATAACCCAAAGAAATCTGGTGAGTTTAATGACTTGAAGCACAAGCTGCCGCAGTTTTACTTTCCCATCACGTCCACTTCTTCTGCAGCATTAGTTCCTTTTCTCTTCCAGATACTGTGGGTTGAGAATGAAAGATAAAAGGTGCAGTATAATCCTCACGTGCGGTTGATAATATGCATGGGTAGGGACAGCGGGAGGAAATTTAAATATGGCACTCTTGCAAACTATTAAGTGTCAAACTCAAGATGACAAGTTTGTTGTGAACGAAAGCAAACAGGCAATTTTCACACCAACGCTAAACTTCTTCCAGAGTGAAGCCCGGGCTGTTGCATCGCAGAGTCTGAGAGTAATAAATCGCATCAAATGAAATCCCAGAGGAGCAATTACTGCTGCGTTCTGGCAATATAACAAGCCTGAGAAAAACACAAAGAAGACATCAATAACACACGGCTGATACTACAGGCTCCATATGAACAGTCGCTAGTGAACTGTTCATTATGTGGTGGAGAAATCTTTTCCAGGAAGATTCAATTCAGAACAGCTTTTTCTTATTAACGGACACACAATTTGCAATACACGCAATAAGTCTGCTTTGGTTTAAACTAGAGATTATATTTGTGCATATATATGAGTTGTTAGTGTGATAATTGTGATAATGATATGACCTGCAATATTTTGGATTCACTATTTGACAATTCTTTTTTTGTAAAAGTAGATACAAGGCCCTGGACTAACACTGGCCTAAACCAGGTTTAGACCTGGGTCAGTGGCTCAGTGGTAGAGCGGTCGTCCCTAAAATCAGAAGGTTGGTGGTTCGATACCCGCTCCCCCCACATTTCATACTGTCGTTGTGTCCTTGGGCAAGACACTTAACCCACCTTGCCTCCAGTGGTGTTTCAGCTGTAACACTGGTGAATGGAAGCTAAATCTCTAAATGTAAACCAGGACTTCTTCCAATACAAGTGGTTCATGGCAATATGGAATTTGCATTTGTTGATACTACAATAATGATAAATTTACACTCTATTGGGCCCAAATTAAAATTCAACTCCACTAAAAAAAAACTACAGCAGCCTCAGAGGGTCAAAAGTCAAAATACCACAAATGTTATGAGAAGAACAACATGATGTTGCATAGTTTATGAAAAGCTAGTTCAATGGAAAACAAAATAATCTTGGAGAATAAACATTGTTTCCGGGACATTTGGACATTTTCAGAACTATTCCATTTTTGAAACCTGCGCTCTAAATCTCCAGGTTTTCACATGAGCACCTGATAACGAGACAGTCAATGGAAATCATGTATGTGAACGTGTGCTTATTAAAAACCAGCTGCCGTGCCATTAGCCGTGGAGCACAGGCATCTCATGGGAAGAGACAGATTTCATATCAGCAAACAGGACACGTCAAGTGTGTCTGCAGTTCCTGTGTGCTACATGTGCAAGCGGCTGAAACAACTGCTAATAACAATAATAATAAGAGTCTTTGCATGAAGCGAAACTCAGAAGAGAGCCGGTTTGTGTTTTCTTCTGCAGACTTTTAATGGAAGGCACTAATGAAATGAATTACAATGCTAATGTTTATTGCCGGAATAATGCCTCTTCATTTAGGTAATGGAAACACACCTGAGATGCATCCAAATGAGTCGTTAGGAACAGGCCAATCACAGCAGCACAATTAAAGAGACCACTTATGCCAGCAGAGTACCACCTAACTCACAGCAATACGTTACACTCGGGTATGCATCTATCTTTTTGCAGAAACACTGGGCCTATTGGTCTAAGGTTAAGTACATTTAGCCAAACAGGATTTAAGGGAAGAGTTGTAGTCCAGCTCTTACTCATCAACAGCGTGTCCTGGCCAAGTCCAGAGTGAACTGAGATACCAACAATGCCATAAAGTAGAAGATAACAGAAGATCAGACTTACCCAAATAAAGCAGCTTAAAACAATAAAAAAAACTACTCTCGTGTCTCATTCCATTGTCATTTTGATGATTTCCTGGAATAAAAAAGTTCATATACATATATAATACATATATAATGTAACGAGGCACAGTAACATCCCATCAGAACACATGTCTTGCCTAATCAACATATTTCACACGGTTTGGTCTGATTTGTGTAAAAAAAACTTTAACAATGTCTACAATTCTAAAGAGAGTGTGGAGGTGGTCCTTTTCTATCCTCACTCTAATGAACCCTGCTCAAGGCTTTAGTCTGAGTAAAGAAGAGCTCACTGTCGCACAGATGTGGAGCAGGATTAGTCGATGCTAATGTCTGTGGCTTATTACCACAATGCCTGATGTTATCGTAATCTCCAGCAGGGCTTTCACTGTTTTATTAAGGACCGGATGAGGGAAGAACAACTGAGCGTTGATGATGAGGCGAGGAAATGGAGTTGTCTAAAGCTCACCAACAGACAAATAACTAACTGAGATGAGCCTCTGCATAATGTTTATATTAGTTAAAGTTAGATGAAGGAAACCTTTATTGCCCCAAGGGGAATTTGTTCTGCACCAGAATTGTAAAAAAAAAGCGATACATTTAACACTAGAGACAGGACAGCACAGTGGACATAACACAATTATGAAAAGCACAGTAAGGCAATAAATATAAGAATATAAGAATACAAAATACAACTGAAGGCATCAGAGGAATAACTTCAGAAAGTCAGCAGGTCCGGTGCCAGAAAGAAAAAAAACTGTATCTGAGTTGATTGAGCAGCTGAATACTTTTTGGAACAAAGGCTGTGATGCCTCTCTTGGTCCTCATCCATGGCATCTGCAAAGGTCAGAGGTCATACCCAGACTAATACTGTTCATGGTTTCACCAGTGATCATGCTGCCAACCTTAACAACTTCGTCCAATTTGCTTTTGTTTTATAAAGATATTGCGCCACTTCAGTTCTGAATTTAAAAACTTAAATTTGTAAAAACAATCTTAGCATTGTACTAGCTACGTTAAAACTTCTTAATGACCTTAAACAATACACCATTAATGTGCTGAAAAGATTTCTATACAATACTGTCAAACTTTAAAATGCATAAAAGTCATAGTGTTGAATAATACATACATACATAATATAAATAATTTGTTTAAACTGTAGGGCTTTTCAGGTTAAACTGGTAGAATTGTGATTATTATTCTAGCCATATTTGAGCAGCTCTACTGTATTACGTCTGTTTATTTTTTTCTCAACACTTCTTTCTTCTCAATTCCTTTGAGTCAAAATGTATTGTAAAGCTATGTTCTGTCGACAAAGCAGCAGCAGAGATCTTAGAGGAGTTTGGAGATTTGGGGACCACCTCTGGGCTTTATTAAATATAATTGAGAGCGAAACAAATGATGAGCAGTGAAGCAATTCACTCGTAATGTATTTGTTTATTTTAGCTTTGAACAGCTTTAGAGCAGCAGGTAATCCCCACAGGCCTAAAGAGAGACAAGTGTTGTTTTAAAGCTTTAATGAGAACTTAATTCTAGTTTTTCAAAATGTTTACTGGCAAACAACAATTCATTAAAAAGTTTGAACAGACCAAAGTTTTTTAATAATGAAACAAAACACCTCGTCAAACCCAATCAAAACGTATCTTCTCTTTGTAAAACGGCAACACCAGCTGGTTTGGGAATTTTGAGTGATAAATGTAAGTCTCAAATGTCAAGCTTAGTTAAAACAGCGGGAAAATAATGGAACTGTTCGAGCAAACCATCTTCAGAGAGGCCAACCAGACCCTATCTTACACGGCACACGTCCTGAACTCTGAAAACTCTCTGATGTACACTGTACATTTTAGGACATCTTCTGGCACAGAGCAAAGGATCTTGGTCTCAGACTATACTGCCTCAGACTTAGACAAAAAGACCTCAGACAACATGGACTCTTAACGCTTAGGCCATTTATTTGGAGTCTGAGGACGTTTAGTCTGAGTCTGTGTTGTCTGAGTCTGAGTCTGTGTTGTCTGAGTCTGAGTTGTCTGAGTCTGAGTCTGTGTTGTCTGAGTCTGTGTTGTCTGAGTCTGAGTCTGTGTTGTCTGAGTCTGAGTCTGTGTTGTCTGAGTCTTGAGTCCGTGTTGTCTGAGTCTGTGTTGTCTGAGTCTGAGTCTGTGTTGTCTGAGTCTGTGTTGTCTGAGTCTGAGTCTGTGTTGTCTGAGTCTGAGTCTGTGTTGTCTGAGTCTGAGTCCGTGTTGTCTGAGTCTGAGTCTGTGTTGTCTGAGTCTGAGTCCGTGTTGTCTGAGTCTGAGTCTGTGTTGTCTGAGTCTGTGTTGTCTGAGTCTGAGTCTGTGTTGTCTGAGTCTGAGTCTGTGTTGTCTGAGTCCGTGTTGTCTGAGTCTGAGTCTGTGTTGTCTGAGTCTGAGTCCGTGTTGTCTGAGTCTTGAGTCTGTGTTGTCTGAGTCTGAGTCTGTGTTGTCTGAGTCTAAGTCCGTGTTGTCTGAGTCTGAGTCCGTGTTGTCTGAGTCTTGAGTCCGTGTTGTCTGAGTCTGTGTTGTCTGAGTCTGAGTCCGTGTTGTCTGAGTCTGTGTTGTCTGAGTCTGTGTTGTCTGAGTCTGTGTTGTCTGAGTCTGAGTCCGTGTTGTCTGAGTCCGTGTTGTCTGAGTCTGTGTTGTCTGAGTCTGTGTTGTCTGAGTCTGTGTTGTCTGAGTCTGTGTTGTCTGAGTCTTGAGTCCGTGTTGTCTGAGTCTGTGTTGTCTGAGTCTGAGTCTGTGTTGTCTGAGTCTGTGTTGTCTGAGTCTGAGTCTGTGTTGTCTGAGTCTGAGTCTGTGTTGTCTGAGTCTGAGTCTGTGTTGTCTGAGTCTGAGTCTGTGTTGTCTGAGTCTGTGTTGTCTGAGTCTGAGTCTGTGTTGTCTGAGTCTGAGTCTGTGTTGTCTGAGTCTTGAGTCCGTGTTGTCTGAGTCTGTGTTGTCTGAGTCTGAGTCTGTGTTGTCTGAGTCTGTGTTGTCTGAGTCTGAGTCTGTGTTGTCTGAGTCTGAGTCTGTGTTGTCTGAGTCTGTGTTGTCTGAGTCCGTGTTGTCTGAGTCTGTGTTGTCTGAGTCTGAGTCTGTGTTGTCTGAGTCTGTGTTGTCTGAGTCTGAGTCTGTGTTGTCTGAGTCTGAGTCTGTGTTGTCTGAGTCTGTGTTGTCTGAGTCTGAGTCCGTGTTGTCTGAGTCTGAGTCTGTGTTGTCTGAGTCTGAGTCCGTGTTGTCTGAGTCTGAGTCTGTGTTGTCTGAGTCCGTGTTGTCTGAGTCTGTGTTGTCTGAGTCTGAGTCCGTGTTGTCTGAGTCTGAGTCTGTGTTGTCTGAGTCTGTGTTGTCTGAGTCTGAGTCTGTGTTGTCTGAGTCTGTGTTGTCTGAGTCTGAGGATGTTTAGTCGGAGGGCGTCTTCTGTTCCCCTTGTGAAGCAATTGTAAATCTGTGGGAAATGTCATGTAAGAAAATGTATAAAAACCAGAGTCTGGTGAGCAGACACAATAAACCTTAGCAGGCCCTGTTATGAGTTTCTAACATTTTAAATTTTCTCTTAAATTATAATTGTCACGTGGTCTTTGTTTTGACAAAAATACAAAACAGTTTTATTGTGTTTTTAGTTATAGTTCAGACTTAGATCAAATACAGTGAGCCACAGAAACCAACTAAACGGCAAACTAAGAAGAGAAAACCAGTTCAAGAAAACCAGAGAAAAGACACACATATACAGCCTATACTATGTTCTTTTATTCTTTCTGTCAAACTTTCTATATGTTATCTATACTTTTTTTCTCTATACTTTCTGTACTTTATATTAGTGCTGTGACTTTCAAGTGTAAAAGTCTTGAAATTGGCTTTATGCTGTTAATTATAGTCCAACCAGTAGCAACTCAAGGAGTGTAATGCTGTTGGTACAGCCCTTGATCCAACTTGAATCCACAAAGACCAGTTATCAGTTCTTTGTATAGAATGGAAAAAGAATTGGGATGGCTGGTAAACTGACCTTTTGAAGCCTCAGAGAAGGTTTGGGCCAGGTTTTTACCTCAAATCTAAAACCAGCTGTGAGTGTGATCCTTGAAAATTTTCTCAAATCTTTCAATATCACTACTTTTTTTTTTAACTGTGAACCACTGAGTTAGTTACGGTTAGACCACATCAACTTTAGTCTGTGCTTTGCTGCTGAAAATCAATCCAAAGCCCTGACAATCACAGAATCTGTCAGAGTTGACCCAAATGTCAGTGTGACCCACTTCTTCTTGCCTGAGGTTTGTTTAAGTTCACAAAAAAATAAAAGCCAACATTAAGAAAAGCTGTTCTTCTCTACTCTTAACATCCACGACTACACGAGTAAGTACACAATAAGAACATGTAATCTTAGTCCATTCCTATGTCACTCCTGATCTTACAAGACCAAAGAGGTGTGTGCACAACTCAGATGTGAGATACTGTGTTGGCGTTTTAGGACTTACACGGTTCTCAGGAATCTGGAGGAGGTTGAAAATAAAATGTGCTTCTTTGTTCCATTGTCTTCTGATCCTACAGTAAGATCCCAGCTTTTTCGGTGTCTTCTCTACATCGACATACATTAGAGATGTTTTCTTGGGGAAACTAAAAAACTAAACTGAAATAGAAGTAGGATTTAAGGGTGAATGTCTTTTACGCTTTAGGTTTTCAGTCTGTTTAGCCAAATACTGTATATTCACATGTTAAGTGTCAGAAACATAGAGTAGTATTCAAATGGTTCAAGCTGTTTTTGCTATTTTTCTGTAAGGCACTTTCAATAACCCTTGTATGAATTGTACAATTTAAATAAAATTGCCTAATACTTTGTCAATACAACCCCAAAAGTACATGTTCATACTTGAGATCAACTTGTGTTAGAAGCCTTTCGAAAGATGAGAAATGCTCAAAAACTGCAAGAACAGCTTAACAAGAACTGAGCTTTAACTTCTGACATGAGCTGAAATATCTTTCTGCGACTTTCTTTTATAGTTTATTTTTTATTTTTATTTGTTAGTTTTAGTCTCTGCATGGAGTCAGATGTGACACTTCAATTTCATTGTACTGCTGTGACAAGGACAATAAAGGTTTGTCTGTCTTACTGTGCTTATTTATGTTTTCAGTTGTATGTCCATAGGTCTTTGTGGCACATGACACTTGTATGTATGTATGTATATCTAAACCTGAACGCATAAAAAAGTAATAATAATTTGAGGGCCGTGATGCACCTTAAGGACATGGCACATAATCGAGAAAATTCTGTATTAGTGAGTGAAGATATGAGGGTGCAGAATCTTGTAGGCCAAGAGCATAGCTTTGAATTTAATGCGGGCGTCAACAGGAGCCAGTGTAACCTAATGAATAGAGGAGTTACGTGCGCTCTCTTTGGTTCATTAAAGACCACTCTTGCCGCTGCATTCTGGATCAGCTGCAGAGGTTTGGTTGTGCAGGCAGGGAGTCCAGCCAGTAGAGCATTGCAATAATCCAGTTTGGACAAGACAAGAGCCTGGACTAGAATTTGCGTAGAGTGCTCTGATAGGAAAGGTCTAATTTTCCTAATGTTGTAGAGGATGAATCTACAGGACCGGGTGGTGCTGGCGACATGACTTCACACCTGCCAACTCGCCAAATGCAGGTGGATTTCAGCTGTGACACTTCCACAAGCCACTTTAGCCTTTGGGATTTTAAACATTTACCTATAGGCTAAAGGTTAATTGCGGGGTTTCCGCTCCATTTGGTAAGACAGGCCCCACCCACGGGCAGCGCACGCCTTTCTTTACTTTTATTACACTACATTTAAACTGTCTCTGTGATAAATAGCACTGCACAGCCGCAGCCACACAGTCCCAAAACTGTATTAAATGTGACACAAAACTATAGCATTTTCTACTAACCAAGACAGCCAAGACTTTGACAGATCAAGACCAAGACCACAGCGAGTCAGCCAAGACAAGACCAGTGTATTAAACTGTATACGGCAATAAATCCATTGGAACAGTTAAATAACCCAGACATAGTAAGTCTTTTATCCAAACTCAAGGAGGTTGCCAGTGCTTGGAGAAAAAGATGAAGTTAGCAGGATTTATTTCTTTAATTAAGACAAAGATATTTTTCTATCTACATTTTCTTGTAAAAAATAAACCAGTTGTGGTCTAAAAGTTGGACACGGTGATAAGACAGAGACCATGAACAAGTTAAAACCAATCTCAGGCTCTACAACACTAAACAATAGTCAGCAAAGACAGAGTGAAAGAGAAGCCTGCATTTTCTAAAGTGTTCTTGGAGTTGATTGCTGTAAAACTCCTGCCAAAGCCTGCTGTTACAGTGTTAGATAAATTAATGTGGAGTCCTCCAGCAGAGAAGAAGAAACGAGGAGGGAGGGGTTCGGAGGATTCTCAGAGTGCGTCCAGGAAAAAACGCTTACTCGTCAGCACCTCTGGAAGTGTAATCAGTAGACTCGTCGTCGGGAGCGAGGACCGGAGAATATTCAATGAACAACCGTGACACTGTCTCCTCAATGGGTGGTGAGGGGATATACATCAAAGTCCACTCTGTAATTGGGACTCTTCAGACTTCGCTGTCGCAATTTAATGTTGCATCAGCAAAAGGCTTAAAGTCAGCAGCTTTTCACTGAGTTCACAGCTTTAGCTATGATTTCTTCACAAACTCTGCTTTGGCATTCAGTCTATTGTTGAACAAAACTCATTTTAAGCAACACTTAAAGTTTTCTACATTTGCACAGTCAAGAGTGAGGGTTGGAATCCCATGTTACCACACGAATAGCGATAGACATTATTTCTAAAATGTGAGGATTTCTGTGAAACTAAACTGGAAAGACAGCCTTACATTGAAGTAGATTTTGTGCATCGGGTAATTGTATTGTATCATCATTTAATTATTGTCTAAAAGGAAGCAATCTCTTTGTGTGCTTAGAGTTTTCGCCAAGTCTCTGCAAACAACAGCTGCATGTCTTTATCCATAACATTCATATTATTTCATGGATTTTGTACAGATCTTCTCAACTAGCTACATGTAATAGCACACCTTTGTTAGCTCCACAGCTGTATAACGTTATGACTGTTTTACTCTAGACTGCAGGCCATAATTAAAGAGTTTATTTATTACATTAAAGAACCCTCTATGACATGCTTACATTAGCTACGAGTTATAAGCAGTGTAAATCGTAAACGTGTAAAGCTCTGAGAAATTGAAAAGAAACACCTTTTTTGCTGCATTTGAAAATATTGAAGAGTTATAGAAGAAGCAAGAGACAGCTTTATTCTAACACATAGTAATCTAATCTGAGGGTCCCAGACTAGCATAGCAATCCAGAAACATTATCATAAGACAAAAAAGAAAAGAATTTACTTGCACAAGTAAAATGTTTTTACTTAACTTTTGTATTATTACTCAGTGCCTACAGGAAAATAATTAATATTTCTCCTCTAACTTCCTCAAACTCAACAGTTCTAAATCAGAAGTCCTTTTTGTAGGCCCCCCATCCACACTTCCTGGTTTAATCCTGGTTTAATCCTGATTTAGTCCTGGTTTAGACCTGGTTTAGACCTGGTTTAGGTCTGGTTTAGACCTGGTTTAGACCTGGTTTAGACTTGGTTTAGTCCTGGTTTAGACCTGGTTTAGACCTGGTTTAGTCCTGGTTTAGACCTGGTTTAGTCCTGGTTTAGACCTGGTTTAGACCTGGTTTAGTCCTGGTTTAGACCTGGTTTAGACCTGGTTTAGTCCTGGTTTAGACCTGGTTTAGTCCTGGTTTAGTCCTGGTTTAGACCTGGTTTAGACCTGGTTTAGACCTGGTTTAGTCCGGGTTTAGACCTGGTTTAGACCTGGTTTAGTCCGGGTTTAGACCTGGTTTAGACCTGGTTTAGACCTGGTTTAGTCCGGGTTTAGACCTGGTTTAGACCTGGTTTAGTCCCAGTTTTTGATACTGATTCAGCTCCTGCTTTGACCAGTGGAAGTTAGTCCAGAGTTAGATCATTACATTTTTTTGTTCTGTAAAAGAGCATTTAAATATTGCAGCTAATATTGTAATATCTCAAATATTTAAAAAGTAATGTATATTGCACATTTTTCCAATACTGTACAAAACTAATGTCAAGATGCAAGATGTTCTTAATCGTCCAAAGACTGATATTTCCTGGCAGTGGATGAATATATCTGCTCTGCCTTTCATTGTTGCTTTATTATTAGCTGTAAACTAAACAATTTGCACATTAGAACTGTGAGTTATATTGGCATGTTTTTGCATTACTACCAGTGTATGAGCAGGTTGTAAAGGCTGAAAGAATTCTGTAAAGGAGTTATCTCGTTTAGGCTCTCTGAATAAAGCCTAATATGCCTTGTTTTAAATCCGGGAACATTCAAAAAGAAGTTAAGGCTATGTGTTTATAAGATGAAAGCTTCCATGTTGTTGCTTTAATATAGTCCCACTCTTCAACTCTATTTATAGCCAACAATCCCCATGTCTCCATAATTAATAACCTGGCCGTCCAATATGTTTCTAAATTGTAATCTGGGGGGTTTGGGGAACGCTTAAGGCATGCAGAAAGAGATTACACCCAAATACAAACACCATTTGATCATTCGTCTCCCCATGGAGGACATGCTCATTAATCATGGGTAAAAAGCTGAGTAACGCAGCCGGCCTCGTGTCTGTGGAGCCGCAGGGACGAGCGGCAGACGAATTAGGCTTTTATTGTGTTTCTGTCTCTGAGCCGTCTCTTTGCGTTTATCGATGTGGAAGGCCCCCACTACCACCACTCGACATCTATCTCCAGATGCTGCGCCAAAAGGTATGATCCATTTATCATTCTTTAACCTTTTCAGATGCTTCACAGATCTCACTGGGGCCCAATAAGAGAGGGCCGCCCCACAGTCTACTGCTTACCCAGCGCCAAAAGGTTAAAAGACGAAGAGGCATGAATTTACCATTCAGCTCAAGACACATGCCTTAAGAAATATTTTTCCTGTTGCTTTATGTTGAGAGTGTATGGGCCGACCGATGCGTCTCTAAACACAGAAGGCTTTGAGATTGCTCCATCGAGGGATTCTTTTTGAGAGAGGGGCGTCCACCTCTTCAGACGTAATTGCTTTCCGACATCGTATTGGAGAGCGCCTGGAGCTGTGTTATGTTTGGCGCAGACACAATGCATTGAAATCCCACACTATGCTCCAATTGGGACCACTGTGGCATAACAAATCCACTGTTTTCTTCTTTTTTAGTTGAGAATTTTTTTGCATTCCAACAAGGTTTCTGCATAACAGGGGAGGTTATCTACCGCTAATGTCTGTGCGGTCCACATTGTAATTTAAAACTCCCCGTGGAACAGAAAACAAAGCTCATACATACATTTACAGACATCCACACAGCCCTGCAGACTTCACAAATATTGTTAGTTTGTATAAAATGACTGTGCGGGCTTTGGCCATAACAGCCTAATTGGGAAGTTTTCAGTGGCGCTATCCAGCTGGCTGATTGCTTTGCACAATCCTAATGAACGGTAAGAAAATGGCTTTGTAGCTGGGAGAAAAGCACAGAAGATACGGTTGCCTGGGATGAAATATTAAAACATCTCACTTCTCCAGCTGTCACTAAAGCTGTAGCTGCGAGAGAGAAGCCTTGTCATGTCTCCTTGGCACAGATGGCTCCGTTCTCCTTGGCTCTGCCTTCGAGCAAAGTGTACCTAGTCAAAATATTTCGAGTCGAGAAGCAGAATATCCGGGATGTGAGCAAGAAAGTACTTTAGTGGTAATTTCTACAACTATTTGTTTACAAGACAAATCTGACGTGATTGTTTCAGGCGGTCTTGGGCTTGTAACAGGTCGGCAGAGGATTGAAAGAGAAATCAAAACTTTATATTGATTCATATTTTCTTATTCTTTACATTTTCTTTATTACTTTAGAGTTGACCAAGATCACATGACTCTTTTTTAATGTGACCAGGAATGTAAAAGACAATGGTGTTAAAGATTAAACAAGCTTCTGGTCCTCTCAGTGAAGCTGCAAAGCTCTACCAACCTATAGCTCAGAATAAAACAAGATCAAATAAATAAAAGAAGATGACTCCAGAATGCACTTAGTTAGTATTCTCACGTTTGACCACTGCCATTATTAGACTTTGGCCATGTCAGAAGTAATGTCTTTATATCTTCAGTAAATCTTCAAGACTATACACCTTGCTGAAAGTCGGCTAGCACACCTTATTAGTCCAATAAGTTAAACACAGTAAACTCTAGATGCTTTTGAAAGATTTTTAAAAAGCAGAAGAAAATTGTTGAAATTATTATTATTGAATTATTTTTCCTTGTGTTACCGTGGGTTCTCTCCAGCTTCAAGTGAATGACTGGGAGAGTGGATGGTTGTCTCTAAGTGTTAACCCTGTGACCAACTGGCTATTGTCCAGGGTGAACCCCGCCTCAGGCCAAAAGTGGCTTGGATAGGCTCCAGTCACCCATGACCCCTGACGGGTCCGAGCAGAAGAAAATGAATGAAAGAATGAATATAAATGTAAAAGCTTCTAGTAGGGCTGCGCAAATATTGCAATAAATATATGACCTGTCAGTCATTGAGTAGGACTAAATTTAGATTAAACAAAAACTGGACCAGGACAAAAATCTGAACAAGAGCTAAATTAAGGACTAGACCAGAAAAAAAAAAAAAAAAAAAAAAAAAAAAAACAATTGCTGATGTTGCAATGAATATATTGTGATATGAAATCGGGCTATTTTGTAACTAACATTTAGTTTTTTGTGATTCAATAATAAAACAAAAGCATGTCATTAAACTGCTTTACATCATTATCCACCTAACTCTCGAGTAAAAAAGAATCCTGCAGCTTCCAACGTGGATGCCCTAAAGCAGAAAAAGGCATGTGCAGAGACATGAGCACACTGACTTGTTAGTTAAAAGCACTTTGACAGAGCTGGCAGATCATTTTTCAAGTAAATTGCCAGGCGGTATCGTTAAATCAGCCTGTTTGAGAAGTCAGCCTATTTGTGCTTTTGCAGCTTGACATCTGGCAGCTGCAGATGTTTGATACGGCTCCCGCTCTGAGTATATATGGCATATAGGATATCGGTAATACATCTGCATCGTTTGGGTGTCAGTCTCAGCCCTGTGCCTCCACCGAGGAATCAGCCATGAGACGCTTTTCTTCTCCTCCTCCTCCTCCTCCCGCTGGGCACTCGGAAAATAAAAAAGTGAGAGATAGCTGGAAGAGAAGGACCCTTGGGATTGACCCGATCGTTTCGTCTTGTGTCAGTTTCTGTCTCTGCCTTCACTCACTCCCGACTCTTTGTCTAAAGGATCAACCTGTCCTGCCTTATATTCTCTTTTTATCATCTCAACGCCTTTCCCCTCTCTTAGGTTTGTCCTCTACCCTTATTCGCTATGCCTCTTCTTTTTCATTTCCAGCCTACGTTTCTTTCTTTGCTTCCTTATCTGTTCTTCACAGATGTACTCCACCTGCAGAGGCGGGTACACCAGCCAAAATCTGTACTCTAACTAAAATTATTGTTACTTTAAAAGAAAAATGACTGACAGAGGTTAAAGGATTCATCTTAATTAATACTTGAGTAAAAAAGACTACTCAGGACTACTTTTGAAAAACTGAACAAAAAGAACACTAAAACACCCACCTGGCTTTTGTCAAACTGGAAAGTCTTCCTAAAAATGCTGACAAGAGGCGCTTTGAGGGAAAAAAGAAACAAGGGTTGACCTGACCGGGCTGGGAGATATGGATTTCAATATTTTGTTCAATTCTTCAGACAGTTTAGGATCTTTTTTTCTCTCCCTTGTAAACTCTTATAAAAAGACACATAAAAAGATCTGTTATATTAAAGCACTAGATTAGTTGATGTAGTATTTAGCATCAGCAGAGTCACCAAGGCCATTATTAAAGATAATCCGGATGATAACAGAAATGTAAAACAGACATAAAATATTGTGAATGTTAACTCTTTCTGTTTTTGATTTTGTGATATAGCTTTTTATTTGCCATTGTTTATATAAAAATTAATTAAAACATAAATTAATCAGATTATTCAGATTTTTGCCCAGCGCTACATTTTATACTGCTTATACTGTCGACCAATAACAAGAAGGTTGGTGGTTTGATTCCCACTCTCCCCATTTCATTCTGTCGTTGTGTCCTGGTGTCTGTGGCACTGGAAAACTCCAGCCACAGTCGATCTGTGCCGGTCCCAAGCCCGGGTAAATGGAGAGGGTAGAGGCAGGAAGGTAGAAAAAAAAACAACATTGCCAAATCCATTGTGCAGATTAGATTAGATTAGACTGTGGCAGGAAAAAGACGAAAGATTCTATTACTCCTTACATGTCAAAATTTAAACTAAGGTTACCTTTTAATCTAAACAGAAATTACAAATTATGTTGCTAGTTACGGTTCTCTGATCTAATGTTAGTTGCAGGGTGAGGAATAGACAACAGTCAATATTCTTCATACTGAATACTTTTGCAAAAGGTTGAACTCAAAAAGTAAAAATATATTCCACATATTGGCCAGACTCAAGTCTTCCAAAGCTTTAGACTTGTTGTGTGTTGGGATTGAGCGAAGACTATGGTGGAAGATAAAGTGAAACAGACCAGGCTGACTGGCACTGCACCCTGCGTGCCAGCCGGCAGATGTCTCGCAGCGATCGATATGGCAAGAGGTCAGCAAGTAGAGATGAAAAAGACAAATGTTCACGTCAGGGAGTTTTTTTCAATCACAGATCATCCAACATTGAAGGCGAGCAAACAGCAGGCAAGGTCAACAACTTTTTTATTCTGATTCGGCTGAAAAACATCATCTTAAGGCTGACATGCCGTCAAACTGGAGAGAAACACAATTGTTGGTTAAACCTAATGCAAACTGCTGAAAGGCTGCGTGTTGCAACAGGAAAGTGCATTCAGATCATAAAGTACTGAGCGCAGTTTGCGTTGGCGGACGGAGACATAAAAGCAGGTTTAAAGAAGCGTAAATAATGTTCAGTGGAGCCTTGAACCTAATTGATGTCCCTCGTCGCCGAAATGTCGATAGGTTTATTGCCAAGAGAAAAAATTAATTGGTGGTTTACTTTTATTGCTTGGCTGCTCCTGTCAGTTGAAGAAAATCAATTTTCATCCATAGCAGGCTTTACTGACACATTACAGACAAATCCTCAACCAATCAAAATGTACATACTCGCTGAATATTGGCATTTGAGACAGCGAGAAAAGAAATGCAGCTTTTAAAGTACGTCTGACTCAATTCATATTTACGTTGTGTTACAGTCTACCTTTTGAAAAACCACTGTCATGACCCGACATCGCAATCATCTGGATTCACAAGACCAACCCAAATCACCCCTGGCTTATTGACCGCACCTCTAGAAAAATATTACGGCCAGATTTCAAAGTCGAGCAAAGGCAGATCCACATCTAATCCAATTCCAGCCAATAAAGGTCCACAGCTAAAGGACAGAAACAGCCGCAGTCTATTTCTGTCATTTTGGAGAACCATTCACATTGATAAAAATCTGAATTACCAACTAAATTACAAAGACCTGGGGAAAGCAGCGGCTCACGATGGAGTGCATGAAGACAATCAAAACGAGCTGTGAATATCCCCTGCTTCAAGCAATTATCCAAACCACCTCATCTGCCGGAAAAACAAAGCTCAGCACGTTGACTTTTTCCCTGTAAATGCACAGTTTAAACTACAAACACTAACTATAATACAGTCATAATAAGAGCTAAAGTGAGCAGGGATCAGGAAAGCAGCAGATATTTTCAGTTTTTTTTTAATGTCTTTTTTATTAGAAGCATTTATATGAAGTGGCAAAAGTGTTAAAGGTGTTACAGAGGATGTTTTTGACGACTATTACTCGTAGCATTACCAAACTGCCTGTTGCTTTACAGTGTCACGTTTGTATCTTTCCCAAACTAAAACTAAGAGTAGATGGTTAAGATTATTATTAAATTCAGAGAGTGGAACCTCTTTCCTACATTTATGTGACTCACTATTTAATGTCACGTGTTCTGCTCCAGTGGTGACAAGGCTTAAGGGATCAGGTGCATCTGAGTCAGAGCCACCACTGTGCAAGTCTTAGTTCAAGACATCAACACTCAATCACTGGTAAAAATGAAAAAGGTACTTGTCAACAAGAAACTTACCTATCAAGGCTATGCTAGCTTGTTCCTGATGCTAACGTCTAGACTATTTACATCTATTGCAACATACACGAGAAGGCAGAGATAACTATTTTATGTTATGACAGAAATGTGGGACTTTGGAAAATGGAAAAGCTAGTGTAGCTGAGATTTCAAACACAGATGCTCAAGTCTTACTAGACCAGTGGTTCTCAAACTTTGGTGCGAGTACCACGAGTCGTACTCTGACTTTCTTGAATGATTTTTCTTTTGAAGACAGATATTGAAAAATGAATAAAATTATGAAATAAAAATAAAATTCATAAAGCAATCAAACTGAACCTATTTTTATTTAAAGGTTACAGGTATCTCCACTTTTATTGGTAGTTTATTGGAATTACACTTCATTATGAGCAGTAAAAACTCAGAAGAGTGGGTGGTACTTAGTGAGAACAGTTTGAGAATCACTGAACTTGACAATCTCACTCTTACACATAGATTTATTTTTCTTCTTTCCTAAGAACGTGGCTGTCTTTGGTGTAAAAATAAATAAATATTTCAGTTTTTAGTTTTTATTATTCACCACTCCACATTTTTACTTTGGGTTCACCAGTAGCTGTACAGTATTTATAAGACACCTGATTTATTAATTTACCTCAAAGTGTGTTACTGAAATTATTTAAGCGTGTGAGTTTCATGGAGTCAGAAAAGTGTGAGAGACTTGGTCTATAGCTACGTACAAGCAGAAAACTCCAGATCTAAATGAACTGAAGAAACAGACTCAGTCCTATCGTGTGTTTTAGAGCACATTCATAGCTTTACTTTTGGGTAATATCTGAAAACGTTGGAGAATAAACCAAAAACATCTTTCTATATTTAAGTCTGCAAAAAAACAACAACACTGAAGCAAAATACTGAGAACAATGACTAAATGCATTTGTACAGAGCTGATCGACTCAAATGAACAGACCACCAGTGTTTCTAGTTACACAACTTTCTGCATCATTAACAGACAACACTTGTGCTTTCCACACGTTCTCATTTCTGCGGCAAACAGATTTTCTTTTAATGAATAACACTTCCTCCGTCTGCTGCCAACTCGCAGCACAAGATTAAGTGACTCTCGAGAGCCCCTGGTGTTTAATTTACCAAAAGTTCATTTACCAAGCAGCCTACTTTTTGACATTCAGGAACAATATGTTTGCCTCCAGATCTGTCTGCCTGATATAACTTTGTGCTGCTTTATTTGTCTCATTCACACAGCAACAGCTTGCTGTCAAATTACTCATATGCAAATCCGACCGGTGACATAATCCCATGACTTAAAGGGGGTTTTAGCAGCCACTGAACTCTTTCCTGAAAAACAGAAGTAGTGTTGATTAAGTCTGCCATGCATAGCTCAACAGTATAACAGGTACTCACACATTTCATCATATTCATCATCTGATACAAATGTTCGAAAACTTCTTCTCACAGCATCTTGGACCACCACAGATGCTAAAGTCTAACTGGACACTTTTTAAACAATCTGACTTATTTTCTTTGTTTCCTTGATACTTTGCTATAGTCAAAGATTTATGTTGCATATCTTTTCTTACTTTATCTTGTGCTTTTTAAAACCCTAACAATGCTACAATACAGCTATATGCTGCAGTTTTCCTAAAATCGTGTTTTTGTTGTGTCCTTATTGCAGACAACTGCCCATTATCCAACCCAATTTGGCAATTTGACTCAAAGTTGGTCTTAGCAGCCAGCGTACTCTTTCTGGAAAAACAGTGTTGATTAAGTCTGCCATTCATAAAAAATGTTCAACCTTTTCATCTTCAGGCATAGATTATGATTTAGCAACAATGATCTGATGACATTTGAGATTGTTTAGCATCCAGTATACTCTATTTTTTTTTTTTTATTACATCACCAACCACAGATGCTTGAGTCGAACTGGACACTTTCCACTTCATCTGGCAATCTTCTTTGAATTAATTTCTTAATTACATGGCTGTTTTGGCCTAAATGCCTCAATGACTGAAGTAGTTCTTTTCTTTTGTTCTCATCTTAGCATGCAATCTCCTGAAAAATCAAATCAATGCTGATTAACTCTGCAAGGTGCATTGTGTAGAGGGAATTTTTAATTACTGTATAATCATATTAAAATAACACTTTTTGCATTTGCCTTTCTTACATAAAATATAAATCCAACTCTGTAGATACAAATGGATATTTAAAGCTTCAAAGAACTCTGTTTTTATGGCACATGAACAGCTGTAGTGCCCTGCAGGAACACACACAGCTCCTTTAACACAACTAATCATCAACTTAATGCTGCTTTTCACTAAATCATCTTAATTTTCATTCACACTTTGACAGTTTTTCAGTTACATTGTGGATTATATAATAGTGTGATAATGACATAATGGAGGTTTTCGCAGCCAGCATAATGTTTCCTGAGAAACAGAAGCACTGCTGATTAACTCAGCCATTTATAGCCCAGTAAATATTACAGAATCTCACATATTTTCACATTTTCTGATCCAAAATCTTCCTCCAACTTGGCGTCTGTTGGTTCAGTGTTGCAGACGGTTTAACAACAACTACCCATCTTCTAAACAGTCTGCAGTCAAGCCCAGTGTCCGAGTATTGGCTAAAAAAAGCCTTTACAAGGTGATTAGGTCTACTTGACTTGCAGTGCCTCGACTCCCCAGTTCTCACATTGATTGTTCTCTGCTGCCTCGGTAAACAGGTGGAAGTCGATACACCCCTGTGGTGACGTCAGGGTTCACCTCGCAGACACTCTCCTGGGCTTCTCTATTAGACCATAAGAATGCAACCCAGGGTTTCATTTGTAGTCTAAACTTTTATTAGTAATGACAGGTGGCTATTGAGTGTGGCGGAACACTGCGCGAAAGAAAATTGTGATAAATGACAGGGGGAGGCTCCTGCTCATTGTGTTGCTGCAGACGGATGACTGCTGCTCATTAGAGGCAAGTGAGGTGTATGTGTGAGCAGGGATGGGCTGTATTTCAATTGAACAGACTTCAAATACCACTATGGTATGAAAACCACTATTAACATGAACTATACTTAACGATGTTATAATAAAAGCTGAAAAAACAAGACCAAAAAGTACAGAATGACACAATTGTTAAGTTGTAATGGGTTTTGGTAGCCCGCCCAGTCCTCTATTTTCTATTCTAAACAAAGAAGACGTCTCACATACTTCAAGTTAGTAGATTAAACTATTACAGTTGGATGAACATGAGACCAATCAAAATTCAGGTGCAGTACCAACAATCGCTGATAATACCAAACAGAAAAAGAGTTATGATTGTTCAGTTTTATTGAACTCGGCGGAAGGTGGGATCAAAAGGAGGGGTTCCAGACCCACTTCACTTTGCAAAGACAGTGCATGGGTCTGGCTGGCCAGGCTAGCCTTTAGAATTTGTCTGCTCTCTTTGGACTTGAGTTGGATTTCCTGGGAGCAGCACCAACAGACGCAGGATAAACTGCCTCTGGACATAATTTGACAGATATAGTATCAGAGAAACAAAGCATTACAAAGATCCTGCTCCATATCAGGTACAAGTGGGTCAACAGGACTTGTACTGCGTGGAAATGTCTGTAAAGGGAAGGGATTCCAGACCCATTTCACAGAGATGAGTGAATATTTGCAAAGTGAATGGGAATGGCTGGCCAGTGCGTGTTTAGTCAAAGTCCCTTTTCTTGAATAACTCGGTGTGCACAAATAAATTGTCTATATACCATCAGAATCTTGTACTTCCCCGAACCTGCTGCGTGCAATACTACTGAGGTCTGCTGAGTGAAAACAACTGCCAATACTACAATAGTTCAACATATTATCACTAAATAATGGTCTGTGAAATATCTTATGATTCTCGTCTGTTTACAAAGCCATACAATCATAACCTATGGCTCCAACAATAATGCATCATATTATAAAGGTTGTCCTAATTTACAGTCTGTTTATGATTCTCAGAGCCTAGTCCCTCTTTAATAACCTCGCCAAGTGTTTACCACACCCTGTGTCAGAAACCAGGAGAGAGTTTAATTAGAAAGAAATTTACAATTCACCCGGTTCAAAAATCAAGAAGCTCATTTGAGACAGTAATTAAAGTTAACAAGTGTCCAATTGTTGCTGTGGTTTATTCATGCATTCACTCAATTACTTTTTAATGACATGTATGGTAATGGATTATACATTTAATAAATAATATAAGTTAAAATATGAATGAAAATATTGAAATAATATGGTAAATAATTTGATTTAGAATAATCTAGATAATGATAATGGCAGGAGAAGCATCTGTTTTTCTTCTGTTTTGTTTTGTTCTGTTTTGCAGCAGTGTACAGATGCAGAGATAAGTCCTTTAGTGAATACAAACCCATGTGAAAAAGTACGATAGTGTTGCTTTAACTGTCCATATGCTAACTTACTGTATGGTGTATGATATTGTTTTGTCCATTGTAGTAGGTGCATTTCAATGTTAAGTAGTTTTGTTTATAGTTTAATAACAATACAGACCTATTAATCTATGTTTTATAAAACATATGCAGTATGCAGCAGGTCAGTATTTCTTCTTTTTAATAAAACTAGAACTTTTCATTACAACTGATTCTGGGTGTGATATGTGAATGTAGGAGAAATCTATTGCTTGGGTAATAGAACTTAAAGTTTATAAGATAAAATGTATTTATAAATTATTCATACCATCCATAAATGTGTAAAGCTAAAGAGCCTTATGTCTTTTTCCTGCAAATTCATGTGAGTTTTTTCTTTAGACTTAAAATGCTTAGGATGTCCACTTTGGTTGTATGTAACATTTTTCAGTTTTTGTTTCTGTAAACATCTTGAAACGTAGATTTTCAGAAAGAACATGTAACAAACTTTTTTTTTTTACCTCTGTAGCCTACAGCCCTGTACAACGACAACTATTTTCTTTGCAACAGTTGGCCTATATGTGCCCTTGCCTTGTGAGTGCAAGAGGACTCTGAGTCTAAATGTCTGTCTGTTCTCCGCTGCTCGTCACTTTCCACGCACACAGCGCAGACTCGGGGGTTACCTTGTGGTCGATGATGCCGCTGTATCCCGACATCACCGGCGGGAGGTCCTGGGGCTGCTCCGGGGACTGGGGCTGCTGCTGCACGCTCTCCCGCACCGGGCTCGCGGGGGGCAAGGGGGATGCGGTGGGTAGCCGCCGCTGAAGCTGCTGCTCGTGCGCATGGCGAATGCGCGTGTCGTTGGCGTCCCTCGAGGCGCCACTGAAGCTGCCGTTGTACACGAGGAAGAGGCTCGCGCACAGGAGGAGCACGAGGAGCACCGCCACCCCATGGCGCTGCGGAGGCACGAGACAGGCGCTTAATTAGCTCCTGTTGCACTGCACGACTTTACACTTCAACAGTTCAAGACGACATAAGCAACAAAAACTCACTCTAGGATGAACTTGTAGGTGTTTAAGCTAATTCAAAAGACAAAGTAAATCCTCGAGCTTCAGATAAACTCTTTTAACGTAGGCTATAAAAACAGAACCAGGTAATACCACATCTCATATTATCCTTCCGCCGAAAGTTGATGAATAACCATATCAAGTCAAAGTTACCTCTATAGCACATTTAAAACTAATTTAGTTGACTGTTGTACAAGACATTCAAATAAATATGTAAGAATTATTTGTCAAAATTAAGCGACCAAGGTTCGAATCCCGACTGGGACCGACTCATTAATGTCCACCACTTCTCTCATCTTCTCATCTTGAACTAATACACACATTTCTGGTTTAGTTTAGTTTGCAGTAAGTTTGGAAATCTTACTCAAACACTGTCACGGTCATCTCTAAACCCTGTTGAACTACGATGACACTCTCTGGCACACGTCCCCATTACCGGATACATGAATGACATTTCTACACAACAAAACTGATTAATGAGTAGTTCAAAATGTGTTCAAAAGAGTGAAAGGCAGCATGCTCTGGTGTAGTCGCTCTCTTTTTTTATTAGAAAACGGCGGGGCTTGGTGCTACAGGGCGCACAGCTGGATGCCTATTGTTCAGATCTAATCTTTAGATCCAGTAGTGTACGGTGTTATGGCGACGGGAGCGCACTCTAACAATAGTGGATTTCAAAGCGAGAGTACTTGCCTATGGGTTGTACAAGACAAAACAAGCTTTACCATAGGTGTCTTCATGATGCGCGTGCTGTCCTAAGGCTGCGGCTGAGTGCGCGGAAGTCCAGTTTGTGTCATGGTCCAGCGGCGCATCCCGGGTCTCATCCAATGCGTCGCGGGGAGAGTGTAGAGCCAGGCTGCTCGCCGCTGCCTGGATGTTTTCAGACTAGAGCCCAGGCGAGATTCATATACAGCGGAGACCAGGCGACAGATGTTGACTATTGTGCCTCTGCCGGGTCTTAAAGCCCACCGAGTTCGAGGGGGCGGAGTGGGAGAAGGGTTAATTAAAGCCACTACCTGCAAAAAGCCGATAAGAGCGAGGTGTTTATTGGTCATTTCCTGCCGAGTGACGTTTTATTTAAATCCAGTGGTGGACAGTAACGAAGTAAATGTAATTCGTTACTGTACTTATCATGCGCCAGTATCTGTACTTTACTAAGTATTTACTTTACTTCACTACATTTCAACGTCAAATATCTTACTTTTTACTCAAGTACATTTTGCAAAATTAGTCGTTCCTTGTGTTTCCGTTAAATATTTTTGTAGAAGAAGACCTCAAAACAGCTTCTCAGTGGGAGTGTCAGGACCGCTCAATAGAAGCCTCATTCTCACACTTTGCTGATAAACATGAAAATAACAAATAAAAAATACACCTGTGACGAGCTTTGGTATTAGTAATGTCTGACTCTGATTCTGAGGAGAACATCTACCTTTAGAGTCTTTTCAGCCGAGTGAAAGTGAGAATGAGAATGGGTGGGTATTGCTCATAAAAATACTTAAAATGTAATCTGCTACACTCTGCCTTTCTCAGCGTCTCTCATAAAGCACACGCTGTTTTTCCACATTTTACCAAACATCAGTGAAAGAAAGCGGGAGGAAACTAGTCGTGAAGGATGTTGGAAAGGGAAGCCGTGGAGCGTAGCACCTGCAGCTTACCTTTAGCACCTGCAGCTTTACCTTTAGCACAGGTGTTAGAAGTCATACAGGTGTACTGCCGTGGCAGCGATAGTGACAGAGTTTGGGAATAATGCTGTCTATTGACAGCTGTTTGGGACAATATCGTGTTGGACATCCTGACACTTTACCCAGTCGAGGAGGGAGGCGATAGTCAGCGAGAATGCGCTAATCAAAGCAGCGATCGTAATAAAAGTGATGGCTGTGTGCTGTGCTTTATGAGAGGTCCACACTCTAAAAACTACTAACTATGCCACATGGATGGATAAGAAAAGATAAAGCAACTGCAACCACACACATACAGTACATGTGTATATTTCTCATAACTATTTGCATACGTTTTACTAGTTATGGTTTATTAGAAGTTGTAGTTATTCTTTATTTCAGAAAAAGAAAAAAAAAACTATTCTAATATGTTCATTAGTGTGTATGTACTGAAAAAAACATAACCGCCAATATATAATGTCATGGTATGCAAATTATATGCAAACTAGATGCTTAAAATTTATTTACTTAAATACTTTGGGTCATACCTGACATTTTTCTAGTTCAGAGTAGGACTCCATCTCTTATCATTTTCAAACCACAGCCTTTTGAAATTTGGATCTCAAAAATCTGTATTTTTTAAATAATTCCTGGCGCCTAAAGGGGGCAAGAGACTGACAAAAATTATAAGGGCATTATAGCCTAGTACTTGGATACTTAAGTACATTTGAAGGCAAATACTTTTGTACTTTTACTCAAGTGAAAGTTAAAAGGGAGTACTTTTACTTTTACTGAAGTAATATTTTACCTAGTGTATCTGTACTTTAACTCAAGTACTTGGTTTGTGTACTTCGTCCACCACTGTTTAAATCTGGGCAGGATTATGAAGATGAGATAAGTTTGAGCTATACCAGATTATCATGCGCCAACAGTAGCATAAAAGGACAGGTTGTTGTTTGGCAGCTTTTATTCCCATGACCATTATACTACCACTTTTATTACAGTCCAGGTTTTGAAAGGTAACAAAATGAAAATATGTTGTTTGGTTTCTGTCCACAGCATAAACCTGCTTAAACATCTGGCATTTGTCAAAACACAATCGAAGTCTTTGGTCACGTGACTTTGCAATAAAGCAGTAGAAAGTACAAGTTAAAACCTTCTGAGAGTTCCCCATTCAGCGGCGTAGCAGCAAATTTTGGGCCCTGGGTACAAACCATCTTGCTGGGCCCCCGTACCAAATAACATAGTGATACCAATGGGTGGGGTATTGCTTTTTTTAATCATAAAAATACTTAAAATGTAATCAAAATTAGCTACACTCTGATTAATATATTTTTATTTTATTGTCAAAAGTACTACTACTTGCTGAGATGACAAAAGGTCCGTACTAGGAAAATAAAATACTATGGAAGTCAATGGGGACCAGCAACTGTTTAATTACCAACCTTCTTTAAAATATCTTATTTTGTGTTCAGCAGAAGAAAGAAATCATACAGGTTTGGAACAACTTGAGGGAGAATAAATGATGACAGAATTTTCATTTTTGGGTGAACTGTCCCTTTAAAGTTTAAATGTGTACAATATCAATGTACTGTACCCATTTTGCTTATTTCCTCTTAAAACTTAATTACTAATTACTAAGTGTTAAAACAGGCAATTCTGCTAAAAGCTCACCTTGTCTCACTGTTACATTACATCCACCTCACTGTCACTGCTTTCACCAGGCCATGATGAGCGGCCTGCTGCTGCAGGGTCTGAAACTGAAATATATGGCTCAAATGGTTGCTAAAATATTCTTTATTGTCACAATACCTTTTTTAAAGTGTGGGCTAAGTACAAGTTAATTGCTGATTATTTGTCTGTTTAAAATAAATGCAGACTATAGAATCACAGGGTGCACTAACCGCCAAACTAGACGTTTAGTCTTTGAATTACGTTTTAAAATAAGTCATTTTCAATCATTAAGATGTGCATTAAACTGAGAACAATCCTATACTTAATGTAAAAGCATATGTGAGCTAATTTGCATAAAAATGCGGTAAAATAGGCGCTAACGATCTGTGTTTTCGCGGTTGTTAGATTTTGACAATGGAGGGAAATATACAGTGTTTTCATGTAAACTTCTGATTCTGAGGAGACCTGCAGCAGAAGAGGAGACAGGTGTGTTGAGCTCCCAGCTCCGCCTCCGTCTGCTTCTCACTCCATTATTTACCCAGAAATATTGTTTGCTCGCTATGTAGGGTGTGATACTCTAAAGTATTGGTATATTATTCAAATAGAGTACGAACAGGGGTGGTGGGGCCCTGCACAGCATGAAAATGACTTTTTTTTATACCAAACCAGTGCCTAACAGCAAGTTTAGTTTTGCACAGGAACTTTTTATTTGCACATAAATGCTATACAAATGTTAGTGCATGTATATGTATGTTTAGAAAACTGACATCTTAGGGCCCCCCCTCGCCTCGGGCCCTGGGTACTCAGTACCCTTTACCCCCCCAGTCCGACGCCCCTGGCCCCATTAGGCCCTATTAGGCCCCAAGATGGGAAAAAAAACGTTTAGTTGAATAAATTTTTGTTGGCACAGTTACAAGTTGCTGCACAAAACTTGCTGCTCTCGCCATGTTTGAGTCACGTGAGTTATTTCGCACATGTGCAGTTTCCCTCAAGAGTTAGAGCCAGAATACTGTCTTTAACTGCTTTACATAAAACAGAATAAAAAAAAATACAAATGTGATACTTACAATACTTGATCAAAACCAACATTCAAAATCAAGTTCATGTACTCATGTTTTTGTAAGTTTAAAACCACATTCTTAACGCGTGACAAGGTTAGGTTGGTGAACATGTGTGGAAAATGATTTTTCCAACATCCGTATTGAATTTTTGCAATTATACAGACTCTTTCACTTTCTTTCACATAAACATCACTCTCAGTCTTTAACAATTTTGTACCAATCAAAAGAACTGTCAGATGATATGTACCAGTCATTTTTGAATTAAGATAAAACCTGAACATGAGGTCTTTTCAAACTGGAGCATAATAAACTCTGCAGGTCGTATCCTTATTTCAAGAGCTTCTCAGTCGGATCTTTTCCTTTTTCCCGGATGTGGATTAACTAAACACACACTGTACTGCCTCGGAGCCTCATGCTGGGATTGGATCCGTGGGTTATTAACAGGTCAGGGATGTATTAAAAGGGCTTTTGTAGAGCAGGAGTGAGCGAGAATCGATGAAACGTTAGGAGAGTTGAACAGTGGGTATAAGGTGAGGCTGGAAACAGAAGTTGTCATAGTAGTTGTATATTATATATTATGCTCTCACTGCTGCTCCAGTTCATATCCTTATCCACAAACAAGTATGACTTAATGTGTTTAGCTGTATCTCATATTGGCTCCAGGCTAATCCAAACAAGACAAAGATATCACTTTGCACTACATCTAATCATTGTTCAGGGACACTCTGTCCTGTACACTTAGTGGACATGTACACGTAAACTTATTCACATCTCACAGCAAGAAGGTCCAGGGTTCGATTCCCAACCAGGGCAGGGCCTTTCTGTGTGAAGTTATGTATGTTCTCCCTGTGTCTGCGCAGGTTTCCTTCCTTAATCTAATCTTAAGTGCCTTACAGAAATAAAAGACAAAATTTAAATACACAGACTAGATTTAGATTAAGGAACATAAGTAAAATACAATATGAGTGCAGATAAAAAAAACACTTTCAGTTGTCTTTACTGAATGTAGGCGGAGCTAAAGAGGGAGGTTTTTAACTTCCCCTTGAACTTTGTTAAACTTGAGTCTGTTCCAGGTTTTTGTGGCTGAAATTTTACGCTGCTTCAGCACGTTTAGTTCTAACTCTGGGCTCGAGCAGAAGCCTGTCCCAGACGTTCTCAGAGTCTGAGGATGTTCATAAGGAACAAACATGGCCTTCACCTTGGCCCTCCAGTGGAAGGGTAGAGCTGAGATTATAGGCTACCTCTAAGAATTGTGACATACACCTGATAAGAATAATAAGATTTATAATAATAAAAGGTTTAAAAAGATATCATATAACATAATATATACCAGTCTTCATAATATAGGTTATATATTATTTCATATGGCTTAGTTACTAATTCATTTGAATACACAACACAATATTAAAATAAGGTCTAATAATGTGAGTATTTTGACTTTCCTCAGTTCCTGTCAAAGATATTAGACAATTAATGGACGTTACAACGACCATGAAAACCCTTATGTCAATTTATATCGGCAAAAAAAGCCAAACCCAAGTCCCTCCTCTTACTGTATGTCATACATGTATCAATCCCAGAGCTCATCATCAAATTAAATATGACAGAGACTACTAATGCTTTTATGATAACATTCACATGCACATTTTGTTTTTTTGGGGGGAAAATAACCCTGACATCTCCCCCATGCCTCTTTTTCAGCTGTTGGTCCCGAGTGGGTCCCGAGTCGTTTCACCCTGTTGCCTGTGATTGTGTATAATCTGCTTTGAACAAAAGTGGTCCTCGTGGGGAAAAAAAGGCTGGAGAGACTTCCCAGAAGCAATAATCCACATCAATGCTGCTGCCACCGGGGCCACCTGGGAATAACGTGTGATAACAAAGTGTAGCTTTGGAAGGCTCCGCAACAACAACAATAACAACAAGAGCAGACCTTTGAAAAGCGACGGCCTCTTTGAAGTGTGCACTTGTTGAAGGGCACTGAAAGGGCAGCAGACACATGAAGCTCTGAACTTCAATAAAGAGATTTAAGAAAGTGGCCTATTTGTCAAACAGGCAATAACAGAAGTAACTATTACAAGTCCTGGCTTATTTATGTATTTAATATGGCAGAACTATTTGCCCGGGGCTGCGCAGTAAAAACCCACATGTTTTTTATGTAATATCCTGCAAACTTCCAAAAGTGAGAATTTGTAAAAAAAAAAAAAAAAAAAAAAAAAAAAGGCTTAAAAGAGAAAATGTGGCGGGTTTATGTTCCCAGCTCCCAGTGGGACGCAGGACTCAAACTGCACCAACAGTTAAAGCAGCACTTAATAAAAGAAACAGGAGTTATTCATGAGAATATCTTCACCAGTGAACAGATTTTCTTACTGCTAATGTACCACAGGTAATGGAAACATCTTAAAAACGCAATAACAATTTAACTTTATTTATGTTTGATCTTTATTTAACCAGAAAAACTTTTTTTTTTCTTTTAGCGAGTTGTGACGTGCTGTTTTACAATAAATGTTGGTTCATAAATCAACATAATATATGATAAGTGATAAGTAAATGTGATAAGTAAATGTGAAAGTTATTTTATTTTATTTTAATAAACAACAGTATAAATTACATATACCGCATTTTCCCCATTGAAGTCACCAGGAGTTGGAGGAAGTAGCAGGTCTAGCACTTACCATTCATTCACTTTATATTTATTCATACATTCATTCACTTTATATAATTGTACACTAAACATGTATTATACAGAAGTGAGTAAACTAAACACCAACACATAGGGTTTCAGAAAAACATCTACATTTTGCCTGAAAACATATCTCTTCTGTCAACACTTAACTTACAAACACCGAATTCTACTTCCTCTTTATCTATTCCTTTTCTTAAAAAAAAAAAGGAGAAAAAAATACTGTGCGGGCTTTAAACTGACTGCTTTTTGCTTCCATGTGTTGTTAAAATTGCTTCCATTGTTTTCCTCATTTGTAAGTCGCTTTGGATAAAAGTGTCTGCTTAATGACTAAATGCAGTGCCTTGCGAAAGTATTCGGCCCCCTTGAACTTTGCGACCTTTTGCCACATTTCAGGCTTCAAACATAAAGATATGAAACTGTAATTTTTTGTGAAGAATCAACAACAAGTGGGACACAATCATGAAGTGTAACGAAATTTATTGGATATTTCAAACTATTTTAACAAATAAAAAACTGAAAAATTGGGCGTGCAAAATTATTCAGCTCCTTTACTTTCAGAGCAGCAAACTCTCCAGAAGTTCAGTGAGGATCTCTGAATGATCCAATGTTGACCTAAATGACTAATGATGATAAATGGAATCCACCTGTGTGTAATCAAGTCTCTGTATAAATGCACCTGCACTGTGATAGTCTCAGAGGTCCGTTTAAAGTGCAGAGAGCATCATGAAGAACAAGGAACACACCAGGCAGGTCCGAGATACTGTTGTGGAGAAGTTTAAAGCCGGATTTGGATACAAAAAGATTTCCCAAGCTTTAAACATCCCAAGGAGCACTGTGCAAGCGATAATATTGAAATGGAAGGAGTATCAGACCACTGCAAATCTACCAAGATCTGGCCGTCCCTCTAAACTTTCAGCTCATACAAGGAGAAGACTGATCAGAGATGCAGCCAAGAGGCCCATGATCACTCTGGATGAACTGCAGAGATCTACAGCTGAGGTGGGAGACTCTGTCCATAGGACAACAATCAGTCGTATACTGCACAAATCTGGCCTTTATGGAAGAGTGGCAAGAAGAAAGCCATTTCTTAAAGATATCCATAAAAAGTGTTGTTTAAAGTGTGCCACAAGCCACCTGGGAGACACACCAAACATGTGGAAGAAGGTGCTCTGGTCAGATGAAACCAAAATCAAACTTTTTGGCAACAATGCAAACGTTATGTTTGGCGTAAAAGCAACACAGCTCATCACCCTGAACACACCATCCCCACTGTCAAACATGGTGGTGGCAGCATCATGGTTTGGGCCTGTTTTCTTCAGCAGGGACAGGGAAGATGGTTAAAATTGATGGGAAGATGGATGGAGCCAAATACAAGACCATTCTGGAAGAAAACCTGATGGAGTCTGCAAAAGACCTGAGACTGGGACGGAGATTTGTCTTCCAACAAGACAATGATCAAAAACATAAAGCAAAATCTGCAATGGAATGGTTCACAAATAAACATATCCAGGTGTTAGAATGGCCAAGTCAAAGTCCAGACCTGAATCCAATCGAGAATCTGTGGAAAGAACTGAAAACTGCTGTTCACAAATGCTCTCCATCCAACCTCACTGAGCTCGAGGAGGAATGGGCAAAAATTTCAGTCTCTCAATGTGAAAAACTGATAGAGACATACCCCACTTACAGCTGTAATCGCAGCAAAAGGTGGCGCTACAAAGTATTAAGTTAAAGGGGCTGAATAATTTTGCACGCCCAATCTTTCAGTTTTTTATTTGTTAAAAAAGTTTGAAATATCCAATAAATTTTGTTCCACTTCATGATTGTGTCCCACTTGTTGTTGATTCTTTACAAAAAGTTACAGTTTCATATCTTTATGTTTGAAGCCTGAAATGTGGCAAAGGGTCGCAAAGTTCAAGGGGGCCGAATACTTTCGCAAGGCACTGTATAATGTAAATATAATGTGTGCATTTGTTACAAAACAAATAAATAAATAAATAAAGACCACCAGACAAACAAAACAGCAAAAAAGGGTTCCTGTTTTACTAATAAAAGAAAAGTAGTAAAGTTTTCTAGGTCGCTTTTTGGGGGAGAGTAGAATCTGAGAATTCCTCACCTCAGAAATGAGGACATCCTGGCCCTTTTTCCGAGCATAACATTTTGGCAAAGGCACAAACACTGTCCCAAACACTGGTAATCCATGTTGCCTGATTCATTTAAATAATCTTCTCCAAGGTTTTTTGCTTTGAAATGGAAATAATGAATACATGTGCAATGAGGCCAGTCACACAATCTCCTCTGTTCATGCTTTTTCAGCACAATTTTTCACTATGTTCTCCACAAAATCTGGCCCCAAGACTTTAAAGACATGGCATTAGATTTATGTGCTACTACAGTGTGAATGCCAAAGGAAAAATGACTAAAACTATAGTAAAACCTTAGATATGACAAAATTGTATTATCTAAGTATGAGTTTCACCTGATGCAGCTGAATTACATTAGCACTGTTTTCCACTAATGATCCCTGGGCTCTTAAGAATATTTCAAAAAGGATTAAAATCCGATGAAACGTCTCTCTTCGGTTCGATTAAAAGAACTATGATTACGATTAGCAGGGCTTGGATGTTACACTGATGTTTGTACATTATAGATGCGCGTGCTGTACGCATAAAAGGATCAAACCTCCAGCGCTGCCTTTGTGGAAAAAACGAGACAGAAAATCAACAGCAGAGTTAAAGTAAACCCACTTTTCTTTTTCTATTAGAAGTCAGTGCTTGTAATCCTGCCAAAGTAACGTTTCTGAACCTCAGTCTTTTCTGGACTCGAGGGAAATGTGCAGAAAATATAAGATAAGCACGATTTGTGTGAACTTTAACTCAAATGTTTTGTGCTGCTCTGTACACGCTCTTCTACAATAGATCAAAGTTTAATGAGATTCAACCTGAAACAGCTGAAAAATAGCAATAAAGTGCCATTGGTCCAGTTTCCTCTGCAGGGTGGCTGGACGCTCCCGTAGAGATAGAGTGAGGAGCTCGGTCACTCGAGAGGAGCTCAGAGTAGAGCTGCTGCTCCTCCACATCGAGAGGAGCAGCTGAGGCTTGGGCATCTGTTCCGGATGCCTCCTGGACGCCTTCCTGGGGAGGTGTTCCAGGAGCGTCTCACCAGGAGGAGGCCCCGGGAAGACCTAGGACACGCTGAAGGGATTTGGCTGGCCTGGGAACGCCTCAGTGTCCCCCCTGGTGCTGGTGTCTATGGAGGAGGAAAGTCTGGGCGTCTCTGCTTAGACTGCTGCCCCTGGGACCCGGCCATAGATAAGTGTAAGAAGATGGATGGTCCATGGACTATTGCTGGTAGAGAGGTAAACTACAGGTTTCTGCTACTTTTGGATAAGAATTTAATAATACATTTTATCCAAGGAGTTCTCTCTGACAACTGAATAAAAGTTCTTTCACACCAATAATTCATGCAACAGTTTTTTTTTTCAATGCGCTGTTTGTGAAATGAACTCTAATTAGCCACAGCAAAAAGGGACATTTATTTTATTTCCAACCTCGAGATTGATTTTTGCAGGTTTTTCTGTGATAAAAGTGCATCAATAATCACATTGAAAGAAACACGTGGCGTCAATTGAACAATGAATCTCCAAATACCTCTGGTTTGACAGAGCACAAAGGTGACCTTGGAGTTTTCTGTGTAATTTGAAGTTGGCTACACAAGGCTAAACTCTACAGTCTCCCTCTCAAAGAACCTACTTATTTATTTATTTTATTTATTTAGAGTGCTCTAACTTTCCCGGGGTCCATTTTGAGAGAAATGGTCCTACATTGACATTGTTTTACCATAAAGTCCAACTATCTGTGTAATTGCCAGCTGGCTACTTGCTGTTAGCGTAGCTGCTAGCACTTACAAAGTGTTTTTTAAAACATAACGGTGATTATATTGAAGACAGGCTTCTCTACAGTGACTGTATTTTTTATGTATGTATCCTCTACAATCTGTGCCACTAAAACTTTATGATCTACTGCTGTTCTTTTCTGGCTGTTAGCAGGTTGCAGCAGGTAAATCTGCAGTAAAATGTAACTATTGAATAGTTTGGCCTAAATCTGTTCTCAACTGTTTTAAAGTTCTTGCCTTGGACTCAAACTAACAAACCAAGAAAACAATTGGTTTATTTGCCCACATTTCTTTTTGTGATTGACAAATAAATACTCTCTTTTTTAATGGCTGTTGACCCCTGGACCACAACCACGCTGCCCAACCAAGTGCAGTCTCTCAGATTTAAAATGCAGAGGTTATGGCCCTAATGTTACTGTGAATAACTTTGGTAATCGCCGGCTGTTTACGATGCCTATAATACCCGACGGCCTCCTTATTCCAAACTAGTAGGTTGTTACATGCTTGATTGTCTCGGGTCTCCTATTTTTCTCACTTTATTGTTCTTTCTAATCTGCTGTGGATGTGGATCCCACCTCTGATTTATAAGTGAGTGTGCTTGCCCTGCTGCTCCAGGAGAACGGGGCGCTGACAGGGGAATCTGACTGGCTTTTTGTCCTTTTCCATAATTAGAGAGTACATCCTGTTCATTACCCCGGGGCGCGGTGACAAATGACAACCAGGCCTGTTTTAATGCGGCCTCACAAACCATCCCAAACAGGGCCAGTGAGCAATAGAGCATACATAAAGGCAGGGGATGCTTTCACAAGATCAATTATTGCATTATGCTGAGTGCATCCCAGAACACGATTTCTCACAGATTTAGTAAAAACCAGCAGAATACTAAACACACAGACACACTTTAAAGCAACACCAATGGCATTTTATTATCCTTTAAAAGTGGTTTCCCGTAAACTTGCCCATATTTGGACATCCACATTGGTCAGTTCTGGGAATTCTAATGTTGTTAAATCTCCACTATGTAACGTTTTACCTTAAAATATATATCATTAAAAATCATCAAGTTTGTAGCCTCAAAGTCAATTTAATGGTTGTTTAAGTCCGAGTGACGAGGCGCGTTAGCTCTTACACTAGATTAGAACATTAAAATTGTCCACATTGATACATCTGTAATACTTATGAAAATTAATTTGACATCTTCCATTGTTGTGCTGCAGTGTATACGTGACCAGTTTATTAACAGAAATATATAATTACACAAAATATACCTTATTTGTGCTCATTTCTGTTCTTACCTGAAGTATCATGGTCGTACAGTTGTGTTAGTCAGTGCCTACATGTTTTCTTCTTCATGGTTAATGTACTATTGTTCCATTTTTGTTAGTTGTTGTTATGTTACCCATTGAAATTCTTTGATTTATTTTTGTCCGCATTAATATTTTTTTTATCCAAGAGTGCGATCATTTTATTTCTGTATATCCAGGTGAGTCCACACTGATACATCTTTATACTGCACTATCGTGACATTGTTGGCGACCTGAAGGCACATGAGATCTAACAGTGTTCTCTTGGATTGGAGACAAGCTGAATTCTTAAAATGTATCATCAGATCATTAAATGAAGATTGTTTCAGAAAATATTCCTGGCTTTTGTTGCTATTGATCCACAAACAGTGAAATAAAATCCATAAAGCAGAATTCAATCAGTTTCAAAGACATGACTTTGGACAAAGGCAAGTGTGTTCTATTTTCTATTTCAGTCTCATCTCATGTTTCAGGTACAAGTTGTTTAGTTTTGAAATCAGCATTCACACTTCAACCTAAGCCAGTCCCACTATACATAACATTCAACTTTCTAAAATTGCTACAGTAAAACCTCACCTTAAACCTTACCAACTACCATAAACATAATCAGTGCTGACATAGATGGTTTTCTAATAACATTATGAGAAAAGTCTCTCAGGTCAGAGGACAGTTGGACTCTGCCACTTTCAAAACACTGTGTCTAAATACTGTAGATAAATTTCAGAGTGGACGTACATACTCTGAACATCCCCAGAGTTAATATATTAGGTTATCTTCTAAAACCCAAGCTTATTAACAATCACCAATAAATGACAAAACCCAGCTTAGTTATCTGGAGATAAGAAAACAATTAAGAGTTATCTGTCTGATTGGACACAGGTAATAATTGGACTGTGTCTCGTTGTGTTGGAGCTCACATTATTCAAGGCCTAATGCTGCCGTTCAATCCAACAAAACATGAGGCCTTTATTATTTATTATGTCCAATTAAAACGGAGGCTCTTGTAGCATTGAAAACGTTTGACAGTTCCTCTTCGATAAGATCTGTCTGAGCTCTGGAAGTGCTGCTGAAACAAGGCAATGACATGAGTCGGCCATATATACTGTACATATATATTATTTGCTTTGTCTGTGTTTAATATAAACTTTATTATGTCATGCTGATATTAACGTTTGTTTGTTTAATTGTTTATTTTGAGCAGTGAAAAATACATGATTAAATAAATGAGCATGTATACGTTAGCATCATATTTTTCTATAACAAAATATACATACATGCTTTTTTTAATAAACCATACTGACAGAAGAAAACGTATTTGATCCCACCTCCATCTCTCATTTAAAGTGTGATGGGAGTACGTGCATGTCCCTGAAAGAAACAAGAGAGCAGACCGTTTGCTCTCTCACAGTAGATCCTAGACTAAGGCTTGATAGTCCCTCGTCCCTATGTCTTACTTTGGGGCTGCTTTGTACTGGCTTGAGATCCAAATGCATTCAGGACACATTGAGTGCATTAACTCCTTAAATGAATTCTGGCCAAAAACATTACCATTTCAGTACAAGTAAATGAGCCTTTTGTTCTAGAAGATATGTTGCTGATTGCTTCCTAAATGGTATGGGCTCATTGTTACAAAAACACGCTGAGAAAACCTTTCCTACCTTTTTCATGTGAGCAGAAATGAAGCAGAAATAAAGCAAGGTTGGCTATTTGTTTGATAAATACATTGTTAAGCCACAATAGCATATGGGAGGCCTGTCTGCAGGATTAATGAGCTGCGTTATGAGATGAGACCAAAAGAATAAAGACTATTCAGGTCCAAACTGCAGGTACATTAGAAAACACATTTCACATTTTTTTCAGGAGAGATTCAATTAAACAACTTTTCAATCATCAGCTCTATTCTGATGAAAATAACCTGAATCCTAACCAATATTTAAACCTTTTAATCAGTAAATCACCATCATAAGTATGCAATCTGTTTGCCCCGTGTGTATTTCCAGTTAGTGTAGCAGCACTATTGTCCACTCAGGGCTTTATTTGTTTTTTATATTTGTCGACTATGAACGTTTCATGAAAAGGGTGATGGGTGTCCTTTCCTCTGGGCTGGCCTTTAATTAAATTGTTCCCTCAGGCATGATGGACCAGAGGATCTAGTTTCAGGGGTGACTGGGCCTCGGGTGCTTTGTAAAGGCCGGCTTTTGTGGTGTGTCTCTACCAGACCAAAGTGAGATGCTTCAATGTCTCCAACACCTGTAGAAAGAACAGAAATACTACTTAGGGTTTTCCATTTTCAGTTTTTAAAGTGCCCTAAAAGGTTTTATGAAAAGTTGTTTAGTTTTTAAAAAGCACAGTTAATCTTGAAATAAACGTTGTGTTTTTCTCTTCACAGGTTAGTTACTTCTCAACAGCCATAGCGTCACAAAAAGCTCATTTGGTGTTTCTGAAATGTCTAAAGAGAAATATTCTGGTAATGCATTAAATGTTGGAACTAACTTTACTGGCTTTAGTGGGGATTTTAAGTTTGGGTTGTGACCCTCTAAGGCTTCCTTTGTTTGGTTTAGTTAATATCAGTAAAGAGTAGTTAACCTTGTGTGGGCAATAAACTGTGCCTGCCCCCTTTCATAGGTATTTCTGCTACAGACATGTGTGTGGAGATTCTCAGTCATCCAGGTCATCATCCCAAGCCAGTACAATTTTGTCCTCAGCTTTGTTTTGCTGGAGTGGTACAGGTTGTGTCAGTGCGGGTTTCCATTTACAAAAGGGTCTCGATGCGTCCCTGAAAAGAGCACTGTACTGGACTACAGTGGAGAGGCTTTGGTCCCATCTCTGGATTCCTACAGTGCTAGAATCTTTCAGTCATCAAGGTCATCAAATAATAAAGGTTGGGTCTAAAGGTAGAAGACATATTGTTCCAAGGTTAAGGGAATGTTGCTGTAATTAAATTGTGTCTAATTCAACTGTATTGTGACCATCAGGACTCAGAATGGTCATGTTTTATTCAAGTAAAAATGCAAATAACACACTTAACTAGGTGTATTATGAAAAGATCATTGTAAACAGTATCTGTAACTTACTTGTTGTTCATCAAACAAACTAATTTTACAAAATATCCTCAATAACAATCTCCATAAAACTCTTCCCTGTCCCTAAATGTTTCTGCACCATTGTGTAAAACGTAGGTACCATTAGCTATTTAATAAACTGTATATACAAACATTTCATGCAACATGGAGTTTATCCAAGTAGTTCAGCATACACCAAAACATGTATTTAACAATAGTTCTGCAATTAGATTTGTATAAAAAACTAAAATAAACATTAACAAAATAAAGTGGTCCTCTGCCAAATGAATAGAAAAAGACATTTGTTGTTGAGGTTAACCTTCCAGCCTGCCCAGTTTGATTAAATTCTCCAAACCATGTGAACCCAGAGGAGCACTCAGTCCCAACTGCACCATTGTCCAAGGATTCAATCAAACAGACATGTCACAATCCAGGAACAACAAATACTAAATTCAGCCTCTGTCCTTGGTCTTTAAATTTTCATGGGTTTGCCCTTTTGTGTTGTGCCCTTCTGCTGAGCATAATGAAAACTGTTGCAGCAGATCCCGCTTTCACACAGGACAAACAAATTAAAATAACCTCTGGAGATGGCAGCCTAATTTGAGAAACATGTGGTGCATTAAAATGGCCATATAAAGAAAGAATTGAGCCTTTTTTATTTTATTATAATGTAGAAAATATTAAAAAGTACTGCATTTCTTCAGCTCAGGTGTCATCCAGGTTGTAGCAGCCTTTAGTCTTAGGCTACGGAGGAAATGACAACCTAACGTAGCGCACAGATGCTAAGTGTAGGAACACGTGCATGGTTGTAAAACAATATAATCTTCAGAGAGAGCCAGAGTCAGACATTTCTGGCAAACATCGGAAGAGACTGGGATAAACTTGATGCTACTGGAAGTCCTGCATTAATGCTTTGCTCCAGCTCTTACGTGCCCAAATGCCTCCTTTGGTGTAACGGATTACAAAACTCACGGTTCGGATTAAACCATGGTTTTTCAGTCACTGATCAGATAATTTTTTTGGCACTTATAGCCAGAGACATATTGAACAAGATTCTGTTTCCTGAAAGCCTTTGCCTTTCTAGGCCTTGCAAAGCAGGCTTATAATCACTGTCTGTTATGATGTGTATGCTGAATATTGCAGTGATTGATGATAAAACTAGTCCCAGACAAACTCAGAGAGCTACTGGACAAGCATGTGACAGTTTAGTGATTTAGAGTCTCACATAAGAAAAGATAATACAGCAAAACTATGGCTTTAACCTGATAAAATAAACAAGATAATTAGTTACAGCAGCATATGGTGTCATAGTGTTCCTTTTGTGGATCTACATGATACTATTAATACAAAATACAAACAGCCAAAACTATAAAGGCATTGTTTAAGACATTATTTAAATCTCTGTAACACTCTTTAGGAAATGGTCGGCTTCACAGGAGGCATCTGTCATAGAGTAGTCATAAAAGTAGAGCTATACAAGTGTAAAACAACAATCGGCAAAATTCATCTCTTCTCCAAGAGACTTTGTCAACTTGTTCAACTTGTACAAGAGCTGAGCTTTATCTCTAGAGGGAGGGGTTTGACCTGAAACTAAACCTGATTGGACCAGGCTGTTCTGGTCTCAGAGTCATTATCTATGAAATGACAGTGTGACTGCTGATGTGAGAGTCATTTAAAGGCTCAGGTGAGTCGTTAGTATCACAGGTCTATTCAGGTGTTGTTCTTCTAAAGTCAAACTGGACCTGGATGACTGAGAACCTTCACAGATATGTGTTTAATGTTTTTTTTAAACCTGACCAATATCTGTTTTCTCCATTTATTAATTTTATTCTCTCTTCTTCATGTGTTTAATTGCCTGTAACTTCCTGCATTTGGTCCAAAAGACGCTCTCTGCTTCACACCAGACCTTGGCTCAGTTTGGTCTGGACTGAGACCAAAGCTGTGTTTGAACTACGGTCCTGGAGCTTTCACACCTGAAGATGTGGTTCAACCCAAACGGTGCAGGTGTGAAAGCGCAAGTGGAAAGAGAACAGTTCATTTTTACTTGATCTATTTAATAATGATCTCCAGTTCAGTCTAACTACTTTGGTTACTGTGATTATAAGTTTTAATCCCACTTCTTTTTAATCCGCCTGCAGCAGAATTACCATTGAAAGCTCTTATTAGCTCTATGTTGCCCTACCTTGGGCAAATTTTCATACAAAGCAACATCACATGTCTTATTTTTAGGTAATGGGACAATAATGAAAGCTTAATGACAGTTATTTCCCAAATCCTGCAAAGAGAACCCTCATTAATCCTACAAACTGCACATTTGGAGGTGATGCTCGCAGTAAAGCTGAGTGGATAATATGAGGAGACTATAGAGTTGTGTTTAATAAGCTAACCTTTGTGAATTCTGTCATGGTTGAATGTTGTTTGACAGATGTTGTGGTATTTCTGGGATGTTTTGGCCTCGATGTGGGCTGAGTGGCCATGACACCAGCCTGCACATGTCAACCATTTCTGTAATTGACCCTCAGCCTCTTCTTTAAAATAGTGTTGAGGAGCCAATTTTGTTGAAGCCAGTGAAAGCAGCTGACCTCTTGTGGTGACCAGCTGTTGTTTTTTTATATGCCCACTTTTTGCTTTTCTTCTGTGGAAAATATCTGCTGTATTTTGCAGCTTGTGCAGCATTCTGTGCTCCAATAATAAGTGCTTATAGCTGCTACTTTTATTGCTTATTTTATCTTAAGAGAGGAGCCATTTTAACCCAGTTCTGCTGAAGGACTGCATTAGCCCTCTTCTGTTACATCAAATAAGAGAGTAATGTTAACCTTCCTGAAATGATTCACCACTGTCTTCCATTAACGCATCCATCCTCGATCTAACTAATGGAGATTTATTCATTTTTGTTTCTAAGTACCTCTCTCAAAGTGCACTTTCCCCCTTTGAGATGCTGTACTCCTTTGTTGGCCCAGTAGGCATTACAGGCCTGTGTTTCTGTTCTTTAGAGGGTGATGGCCGCACTTCACATTTGGAGCTTGACTATAACCCTTGACATTTTCCCCAATGCGTCTCAGTATACAATAGGTAGATATTCAAAAGGAAAAGTAAACCTGATTTGTTAATAAACTTTGCTTATACCTTTAAAAATGAATGTATGTACCTGAAAAAGAAAAAAGAGTGAAGATGCGTGTTTACATTTCAAAGTCTTTTTTTTCTTATAGTAGTCTAAAAATCCAGCTTTTTCTTACTTTAAATATACCCTGGCTTTATTCTAAAAAGAAAGAAATAAATAAAATACAGTACATGATGGCTGGTCTGCCTATTGTATGGATCATCTGTCCTGTGGCACATATTTATAGTGAAGAAGTAATGGCTGCTATTCAAATGAGTTGGTGATACATTTACATTTACATTTATTCATTTAGCAGACGCTTTTATCCAAAGCGACTTACATTACATTACATTACATTACATTACCAGTGTTACAGTCACTGGAGGCAAGGTGGGTTAAGTGTCTTGCCCAAGGACACAACGACAGTATGAACTGTGGGGAGAGCGGGAATCGAACCACCTACCTTCTGGTTGAAAGACGACCACTCTACCACTGAGCTACTGCCGCCCCGGCATTGTGTGATACACAATGTTATGTATTGTGTGTACATCTTTAGCCACTACTTTCTCAAAAAGGAGGCCCTCAAGAAACATGGGAGTTCATCTGGGATGGCTCCACTGCCTTACTGCCCTGACGCATATCTGGACATAAAACGAACAGCAGCCATTACATGAGATAATTTACCTTTGAAAAACAAGCTAATACTGCACTGGCATGTAAGTTAAACAACACAAGCTTTAGTATGTACGACCGAGAAACTCCCTGTGACATTACAAATAAACCACAGAACCACAATCCTTTAGATTTGTAATTTTGAAAATAAAATATATTTTTTATTATTTATATCCCATATTCAAACACTAGAAAATGCCACATTCTCTATGATGCCTATTTATTTCAATTTGCAAAGACAGTTTTGTAAACTCTTAAATACTCCTTGATATTTTTTTATCCATAAAGGGTTTTGAACCGTTCTTTGTCTGGCCCATCACCTAGGACCAGTTTGCTCTGGGAGACCCTACCAGGGCATATAGCCCCCGACAACATGACACCCCTCCACCACGATAAGGTTGCGGTTCAAGGAGGAGAAAACAATTAACTGAGGCGTGTAATTTCTTTGCATAGCACTGTTTTCAAAGCCCAAATCCATTTTAGTGTTCCTAAGTGATCAAAGCCACTCAACTCTGGTTTGACTGATATCACCTGTAGCTATAAAAAGTTTTCAGCTTTTACAAATGAACTCTTCATATATATGAGATAATAACTGAGACACACCATTGTGACTTTGCAGCAGTGTAGCGTGTCCAAATCCAGAAGGTTTTAGTTGTGAGGCAGAATGAACATCAAGCACCACTCTGTCTCTCATCACTCTCGTTTGTCTGTAGACGAGTCCTCCTGGTTTCCTCGTCTGCCCCAGCCAAGAGACCCGAGGCCAGACGGCTCTAAATGAAGCCGTCCCCTCTACTCTCTAATCCCTCTCCCTGGTTAGACGTGGATTAGACTCAGGCCAGGAGGCTTTCTGGCTCTTTGGCTGTTGAACACTTTGGCTAAACCAGTAATGGCCAATTAACTTCCTGAATGAAATTGTTTATCTGACTTTATGATCTGACCGAGTGCCAGTTTTTGTGCGTGCCTGAGCGTTGGTGAGTGGCGTTCGCACGGACATAGCAGATGTTCTGGCGTTATAGTGGCTGCTCCGGCGCTGGCAGCTCTCCATCTCTGCTGCTTCACTGAGCTAATGTAAATGCACTGTGTGATCATGCGGGCCGCGGGGAGCCACACTCATCTGGCCCGACATGCTCGCTCTCGTGGGGGCAGCCAGGGGCCAGATGCTGGGAAGTGTCCCGGGTGACGAGAGAAAGGGATAAAGCAAGGTTTGCTTTTCTATCCTTCAGAAACATATTGAACCATGCAGGACTTTATCTAATTTATCCTTGCAGCATTTATTATTATAGTGGTCTTTTATAGATTTTAGAGCGTCTAATGAAGAGGTGAAAAAAAGAAAAGAGTGGTTAGCTAAAATCTCTGTCAGTGTGTTTGCCCAGTGCTACTGTGAATTCTCTCTGGACCTGGCTTCCTCTAATCGTCCAAAGACACGCATGTACGAGTGAACTGATTGATTTGAATTGCCCATATGGAATACATGTGAGTGTGAATATCTGGCAGTGTATGTTTTTATTTGTGTTTTCTCTGTGATTTACTTATAACGCTTGTTTTATGTCTCCATGGAGCCCCTGCCCCATTAGTGACATCCTGGACAAGCCCCCATTTTCCACAGGACCTCTTGTCTGGTTGTCAGGAGCAGCACTACAATAACATCCCTTTAAACAATGTGTCTGTGACGAGTCAACAAACTAGCTAGGAAAAAAGTGTTGCTAGCATTATGGTGAAAAAAAAAATCAGATTCTAAAAATATAACCCAAAAAAAGGAAACAATCATAGCTTTATAAATAGAATGAGTAAAACAGCTTTTTACCCTCTTTGACAACAGAAAGCAAATGGCTTCTCATCCTTGCCAGGGCTATGTTGAAAGGAATGGAGTTTGTCTGTTTGTTTGTTTGTTGTTTGTCTGGTGTCGATCCAGCATAGCTCTCAATATAATTAAAACATTTTACCAAACTGCTGATGTGTGTTACTTATGACCAAAAGGGAAAAAAGATCTAATGCATGATTCAAATGGTAGTCAGTGTTAGACTGTGAGATCAAATGTTTAATGCTGGAGCTGAAGAATGAATGTAATGGGAAGAAATGACACTGGTACTCACAAAGTAACACTAGAGCAGACGTGTCCAAAGTCTGGCCCCAGGGCCAATCACGGCCCAGGGTGAGAGTTTATGTGGTCCTCAGCTTCAAAGATAATTAGTATTGTTTATGGCTCCAACATCATCTTTATACAAACAGTCGCTTTGGATAAAAGCGTCTGCTAAATGACTAAATGTAAAATATAAATGTAGGTTCAAATCCAACTGAAACCTGTTCAAATCCAACTGAAACCTGTTCAAATTCAACTATAACCTGTTCAAATCCAACTGAAACCTGTTCAAATCCAATTGAAACCTGTTCAAATCCAACTAAAACCTGTTCGAATCCAACTAAAACCTGTTCAAATCCAACTAAAACCAGTTCAAATTCAACTAAAACCTGTTCAAATTCAACTAAAACCTGTTCAAATCCAACTGAAACCTGTTCAAATCCAACTAAAATCGGTTCAAATCCAACTAAAACCTGTTCGAATCCAACTTAAACCTGTTCAAATCCAACTTAAACCTGTTCAAATCCAACTGAAACATGTTCAAATCCAACTAAAATCGGTTCAAATCCAACTAAAACCTGTTTAAATCCAACTAAAACCTGTTCAAATCCAACTGAAACCTGTTCAAATTCAACTAAAACCTGTTTAAATCCAACTGAAACCTGTTCAAATTCAACTAAAACCTGTTCAAATCCAACTAAAACCTGTTCAAATTCAACTAAAACCTGTTTAAATCCAACTTGAACCATCCTTGAACAAGATACAGTAGAGGTCCTGATGACAAGGGAGCTAGTGAAGATCAGGGATGTAAGGACAGAGAGTAGAAAACGATTTTGAAATAGCTGGCCATGTCAACAATTCTTTGAAGAAATAAATTGTTCTTGCTTTGATTTTTGCATCATTTAAGATTTCTGAAGTATTTTTATGTTGTGAGCGCTCTCCTATACACTCTCTGATCTTAGGATTGTTAACTTTGTTAAAGAGCTGCCTTCGTCCTTCATTATTGTAGTGTTCAGACTGAGGTTCAGACTTAAGTCATATTTATTTGAGGTTTTTGTGTCCGTTGCTTAGAGACAGTTTTTTTTCCTTTCACATACAAATATTTGTCAATAAGAAAACTATTTAAACTATTTTTCTACACCTTGGTGGAAGAGTAGGGCAAAAAAAGGGGGACCCTAAGAGAACATTGTACTCTTAGTTTTTGTTTTATATAGCATCTGAATGAATATGAGCTCTATATCAATAGAGTGAACGTTTTTGTTTTATATAGCATCTGAATGAATATGAGCTCTATATCAATAGAGTGAACCTTTTATTAATTGACTGGAATGGATTGTGAAAATTCTTCATTTTCACACAGAACACCTCGTGGAATTATCTTCAAGTGAAGTTTACTAAATACAAACCTGATTCAAAAAAGTAAGTGCCACTGTACAAATTGTAACTAAAAAAGGAATGCAATAATTTACAAATCTTATAAACCTATGTTTTATTCACAATAGAATATAGATAACATATCAAGAGACATTTTGAAATGTCATGACAGATATTGGCTCATTTTGGATTAAATGAGAGCTACATATTCCAAAAACGTTGGGACAGGTTAAAGGCCGGAAAAGTTAAATGTGCACTTAAGGAACAGCTGGAGGATCATTTTGCAACTTATTCGTTCAATTGGCGACATACTTAGTATAAAAAGAGCCTCTCACAGTGGCAGTGTCTCTCAGAGGTCAAGATGGGCATTTTTCTCAGAGAAAAATTGCAAAGAGTTATCATCATCTACAGTTCATAAAATCATCCAAAAATTCAGAGAATCTGGAACAATCTTTGTGCGTAAGGTTCAAGGCCAGAAAACTGGATGCCTTTAATCCTCGGGCCCTTAGACGACACTGTATCACAAACAGGAGTTTGTGATACAGTGCCGGAGAAAGGAAATCACAAAATGGGCTCAGGAATACTTCCAGAAAACATTGTCCTAACTGGAATCGGGTTTGTATATATTTATCTTTTATCTCAATTGCAGCTAAATTTGATTTGAGGTATCTTAAGTATTTCAAAATAACTTTTTTGTGACAAATTAACCCTGAGGCCCAGGACAACTTTACTTGTGCTTTTTGTAATAAATATAAACTGCATAGAAATAGAAATTTAAAAAACGTATGAAACACTTACGCTCACAGGAGTAGTATCAACACTGGGGATTTTGTTGTGTAGTCAGTAAGCTTTGATCAATATCAATGTGTAAACCTGGGTAAAAGGTGCTAATTATTTTGAGGCATTTTATTAAATAAACCTTACTTATTACATTTTACAGTGAACTTTCCCAGAAGCTGCCATCTCAACATTGCACTATAACTACATCAATAGGTTTAAGTGTAAATTTGTGACTTGGCACTTGTGGCAGACGGCCTTGGTGAGATTTGGAGAATGTAGACTCAATCAGAAAGAATAACACATTCTGATTGCTCGGTGGTCAATTGACTAGAGCCCTGGGACGTGTCTTTTGATAAAAATAAAAATAAAAAAAAGACCAGAGTTACCTGATTGTCGAAAGTTTAAAGGCTAACATTTATTTATAAACTAAGAGATACCAAGCAGGTCCATTATATGACCAAACTATTTCGATTTGATCTTACTTTGTTGTTTGAATTATTCATGCTTCTTTCCTGCTCAGTTTGGTGCCATTAGTTGCTCATCTCGGGCAAAAGTGGCCCATATAAACCGTCACAATTACCATTAGCAGTTTTGTTAACCACAAACGGATGCATGGAGGATTTCTGGACAACCTCACTTCTCACACTGCTTTCTCCTTTTGTTTTCTGGGAGGTCTGGCGACTTCATCAACTTTTAGAATATGATTTACCAGGCATTTATAGTCTTCTTTCACACATCTCTGACTCTTCTTGTTTAGTCTTACATGTTGTTCTGACGCACTGTCAACACTGTTCCAATGGCTGCCCTCGATGCTGAGACAGATGCGCCGACAGCCTGCGTGAGCTCTTTTATCGTTCTCCACAAGTTCTTTTTTTTTTTTTTGGTGGGTTTTGGGAGTTGTGTTGCATGATAGTGATTGGTTTGGACAGATGTAATTTTCAGGAGGCTTTTGAAAGTTCCGACGTGTGTGTGCTACGTGAGAATCCCCCGAGAGATCAGTGCGGCCTCAGAGGATTGGACAGACAAGAAAACTGCCCGAAGAACGCACAGCTTTCTATTTGATAACGGTGCTCTTGTGATGCCGTGTTAGAAGCGGAGCAGGGACTGTGGAGCCGTGCTTTCATTTTGCTCCGAGGCTAAAATACTGGGGGAGTTTGCAGGTATACATTCAGCAGTGCAGGGATTCATCAAACTGTCAATGGATTACAAAATTTCACCAGGTGGGGGGGAAACGTTTCAAGCCGTCCCTGGAATGGCTCTTGTGCATTGTGGTCACGACCTAAAAAAAGCAAGAAGAACAGGCATTTCAGGCATTTCTTTCTTTTCCGTTTGGATTGGTTTTGATTGGTAGTGAAGCAAAGCTGATTTGTCCAGACTTACCAGGGAATCTAAAAGGAACGGTCATTTTCCGTGTCTTTGTGGTGCCCTAATCAGCAAATGTTCCAAGAAAAGTGTCCTATTCAAACATTGACCACAGATAGAAATGTACCCGTTTCAGTTTTATTCCTTCTTTTATGAGGAAAGGTTGAATGAGAACCAGGCAGGGGATGGTAAATACTGCCAAGATTTTCCACAATTTAAATGCCATAGTAATCTTGAAAAAAAATTAAACGAATGAATAAAATGAATAATGATGAGCTGATAATAATAATAATAATAATAATAATAATAATAATAATAATAATAATAATAATAATAATAATAATAATAATAATAAAAGTCTTCCACCTGATTAAGAGGCATCGAGAACCAGTTGTGGGCCTTAATTAGTCAGAATGAAGCTGTTAAATGGCAGATGTGTGTGGGCTAAGATGTGTGGCCTTTTGGCTCTGAGATGCAGCTGAGGCAGACGGAGCCATGAAAGCAGAAAGTCAACTCACTGTCCCTTTTTCTGCTCCATCTTGACGTTCCCTTACCAACCCTGGCTGGCTTTTGGTGTGATACGTACAATAAAATGTATTATGTGAATGTTTGTTTGGGGTTTGTACTGATTCGGGCAAGAACACAAACCTCTGGGGATTCTGGGGAATTTATCGCACTTTCTGCGGACAGTCAGGAAATCAGGAGCAAGAATGAAGAGGGCCACAAAGGAGCAGGCGGAGGAGGTGAAGAAGTCCAACTTGTAGTTGTGGGTGCGGAGGAAGGAAGGTGTATGGGGTACACCACCTAAACTAAAGAGTCATCTGCAGGGGAAAGAGTCTAGCCAGTGCCCCCCTTCTCAGAGATGATAGGAGGCAAAACATGAGTGAGGAGGAGGATGCTAGAGGAGGTGATGCTTTATGTTTTAAACCTTGTTTTATGTCCACTGTGCTTGAATGTGTCTGTTTTTATGCTCGCAGGACAAATAAAGGTTTCATTCATTCATTCATTCAGGTGAGGCAAGCAGGAGTAATATATCACGTCTCATGGCCTCTTAGAGAAATAAAATGAAAAGAGAGCATTGGCTAAATTAAGTTTTCAGTACATATTGATTATTAATGTCTAACCTTCAGAAGATGACGGCAATGTCCTCAGCTGATTCCCTCTAAACTTTCAAGTCTCTAAACTCTCTCTGGATCTGACAGTACCTTTAAAAGCAGATGACACCTCAAAGCCAAGCGTTTGACGGAGCAGTCAATCACTCTGTCTCTGTCACAAAAAAAACCTCATCATCAGCTTAGAGCCCACTGGAAATGAATACAGAAAGCCTCCTGCTAATGTATTTGGAGGAATATGAGCGGTGTGATTGATTGCGATGAGGAGAGAGGCTTTCCAGATAGAAAACCTTTTAGTGCTACTCAATTACCTCGAAGCCTGAGGGAAACGGAGAGAGTTATAAAGTTTGATTACGTCAAGTTGATGAGCGGACAGGAGACGGCTGTAAACAGGGACAACATTATTTAGCTTGTGGTCTTGCATTATGCAGGCTGATGCAAAAATACTCCTGCCAGTAAACTCTTCAAATGGTTGTAGAACATTTACAAGGACCGGCTGTAAGAATATACTGCATCAAAGTGACATTGCAGGGATTTATTTTGTCAGGAAGGAGATGGTTGTGAACAGGAATATTATTTAACTGGTGGTCTTACATTATTCAGCATGACACAAATATATTTCTGACAGTAAAGAGTGCTACTCAATTCCTTTCAGCTGCAGTCACATGGTGCCCTTTCATGTCACTTCCCAGCCTCTACGTTATTCTGAACTCTCCAAAGACAAAAGCCCAAGAAAAATCACCATCTCTGATCAAAGTGGAGAAAAAAAAGACACATGTCTGAGATAGATTATGAGAAATAGACAGTGTCAAAGTTTGTGTGCGCTACTAAAAGTTTTTATTTCTTTTTAAATGGATAACTAAAATTTTAAATGATATAAATGTGGAAATGTGAAACTATATGATAAACACTCTGTAAACTAAAAGAACCTCGCTGTCTGTTAACAAACCTATTATTGGGTGACGTTGTTGGTGTTTCAAATGTGGATACAGAAATGAACGGATATATCACATTTGATCACTACTTAGTGCCATTAATATCATAGTCTCAAGTCTCAAGAACTATCCTCGCTTGCCACACGAGCTTGTGATTAACCACCAAGGTTTTCAGTTCCTGAGTAACAGGTTCTCGACCACATTTACTACTCACAGTTCAAGTTCATGGTCTCAGGCTAACATCACTTTTCAACATCCACCTCCCACACATTACTGACAAAAGTGTCTGTAACCTTCACAGGAGCTGTTAGAAAAATATTTTTAAGTACCAGAAAGTGACAAAAGGGTGAAGGCAGTTCAACAGAGGCACCTTTGATGACAATGTCAAGAATCCCTCTACATCGCACTCTTCCTGTTAGTATGGTCCTGTGGTCTACTTTTGTAGTACTTGAGAAAAGGCTTGGCCATGAGAACAATCTTAAAATAATACTCATATTACTCATTACTCATATTTACTCAGTCTTGTCCACATCATTGTTGTGAATGGACCAAAATAGTCTTTTATTTATTTATTTTTAAGTTTCAGGCCATTCCTCTTGTACATGACACCTGATCATTTTCTAAAAGCAACAGCATCTTAAGAGAGTGTCTTAGAAAGTATAAAAATGTATTGTATCTGTGTGAGGCATATAACTTCTGTGAGTTGTCTGCCTTTACTTTCAGTCATATTTCTGCACAAAATTGCAGATATTGTTTAGATTTAGATTTCTTTAATAAAGACTTGGCAGGAGAAAACATTACATGCCAACATCAGAAAAATAATAAAACATTCACATAAAAGTTAGCATTATAAATAGTCCTTTACAAAAATTAACATTAAATTAAAAGCTCGAGGTATAAAAGACATTTCATGTCTTTTGGTCTTGAGTTTGAGAAAAACTGTCTTTGGTGTCTGCAATTACTCTTACTCTCTCTAATTCTGCCCATTTGATCAAACATTAACCCCTTTGTGAGTTTGTAGTCGGTGTAAAACTGAACTTAGAACTGTTCCTTGGGTTAGCAAATTGAGTTGGTATCTAGTTTTAAGAATTTAGGTTTTAGAAGTGATGATAATTTGTCTTTTAACATCAAGGCTGAGCGTTTTATTAAGATATTACTAAAAGAATCTAATAAATCTTGTTTTTCTTTTACTGTAAAACAGAGGTTGGTGGAATCTACATTTATATCTGTTACTGATTATGGAGATGTGTTGTACATAAAGGCTCCTGCTCATTGTTGTTTGCTCTATTCTTATCTTTTTTATGGGCTCGCCAACTTTCTAACTTGAAGGTTTTTATTTACAAAGCAATTTTAGGCCAATTCCCTGAGTACTTGTCATCTTTGTTATCCTTGAAGCCCAGACGTTACAGCCTCTGTTCAGCTAAAATTATTTCACTGAACAGTTTTGAGTCTTTTTTGAGGTTAATTAAATCTAGATTGTTTTTGTGTTTGTGCTTAATGTGACGTTTATGTTGATTGTTGTAACTCTGTGCTGCTGCCTCTTGGCCTGGTCTCTTCTAAAAAAACAGATCTATATCTCAATGGGATAATCTGGTTCAATAAAGGTAAAATAAAAAAATAAAGATATTAAAAAAGTTCAATGTATTATACCATGGCTTTGGTTTTGACTCTTGATCCGTAAAAGTCTTGGTCTTTGTTTAGGTTCGTAAGTTTAGTCCTTCCTGTTCCAAATGCATGAGTACACTGAATCTCAAAGACACTGGCAAAGATTTATTGTGCCAGTCCTACGGCAGCAGTTATTCACTGCTGAATGTTTCCCGTTGACTCAGATAATGTAAAACTGTCTGACGTTTAGTAGCAGCCTGTCTGCTTTGTCCCGGAGGCTGTTGACAGGCCTCGATGCGAGAGGGAAGGAGGTCTGGACGGCAGAGATGAGCGACGAGCGTGAGAGGTGGGTGTAATCAATATAAACATGAGGCAATTAGTGTCGAGCTCATATTTCTTTAGGGAGGTGGGTGTAAAATGTTTCGATCAAAGGGATGTCTGCGCCGCGCAAGTCATTAATGAGGAGCTATTGTTACCGAGCCTTTAAGAAATCTGTAAGGAATTCATTAAAGCTGGGTTCATCTTTCACTCCTGCTACGCTCGCGCTAAAAAGTCAGACATGTTATATGGTAAATAATATTAATTATCAACAGTAAAAGTAATAATCGGATATTGACAAATACAGTTGATTAGGTTCAAGATGGGATGTGTCATTTTGGGCATTTTTTATGGCATAGAGACCTACTAGACTCAGGTATGCACATGTAAAAAGTACATTTCTTTCCAAAAATAAATGTATAAAAGTCTTCTTAGTTCATTTTATGACTCTTTTGTGGCCTCTGCTGTCCACTACGCTGTGGTTTGTTGTGGGCGGAGAAAGAGACTGAACTGTCCTGGGCTGCCCTCTGGGACTCTCAGCCCCTGCATCCGACTGTGGAGGCTCTGAGCAGCTTCTTCAGGGCAGGAGGGGGCGCTATCACAGATCATTCATACCAATGATGTGTAGCTATAGGTGTTTCCACTCCATTATTTTGTGGTAAATTTGTACATTTGCAGTTTGTAATGTGTTAATTTAACTTGCCCTGTCTATACTTATGTATACATATACTTATGTTGAAGGTTTATATTTTAAACTGCATGCTCTTTCTTTCTATATTTTCCAACACTACTTTTGCCCTCTTCCATACAAAACTTATTTTTATTTAAAATATTAGCCCCTTGCAGCTGTGGTCACTATCGTCTAACATTGGTCGAGACATTTCTATAAAAAGATTTGATTGAGGTCATTTCCTGAGAAGAAGTGCAGGTGGAGACATCTGGAGGTGAAAGTTTACATTGCAATCCCACACCTCACCCTCCCGTCTACTGTGAACATGTGAACAGCTATGGCAGCCCTGCAGGGTCATGCTGTGAAAAATATAACATGTTTGTTTATTATTTATGTATTATTATGTATATGTCCCTTTAAGTCTTAAGTTTGTAACAGAAATTGGTAATTGGTAAAATTAACTGATTCTTTGACTGAGTACAATTCTAGAGATCATTTCTAAACTTGGACAGGGCAGAAGAGAGTAAGGGCCGTCTGCTCACTCCCACATCATCCACCTCATTTACTTTTGCCACAAGCTGAGAGTGGACACAACTGGAACTGCTTTGAAACATGGAAAAACTCACCAATTAACAGGATCTGGCAGCCGAAAACAGCACCAGGCAAAGTGCACAGGACAGTTTCCAAAATCCATGTTGTCAGGTTTGTTTTATCCACAGCCCTCGCACAATGGGAAGTAAACAAACACTGTGTGAGCCTGTGCAGACTGGAAAAACTGTGTTATTATCAGCATCATGAAAAAACCTACAGTAGTAAGTTTCTTCATGATGCGTTTTTTGTTAAGGAAGTGTTGCTGGAACCATAGACTGAAGATGGATAGTGGACTGAGGAGCAGTGACGCAAAGGGTTTTCTGTCGGCATCACACGTTTATTTACATTTTATTCATTAAATCACAGAGTTAGCTTTAGTATGTGGCTGTGTTGCTAATAGCCAGTGTAGGATCACAGAACTTAAAGAATAAAGTCTGGTTTGTTACAGATGGTAAATAACCAAATGCAGATATGGTCACGTTAGTCACAGTCCTACCAAAGTTAAAGCACCACTACCTGATTTAATTTTTCTGTCATGGTCCCAAACTCCTGCCCTCTGGTCGCAGGTACAGGACATTAAACTGAAGACGTTTGGTACCATCTGACATCTCCATCCTCAACACCTCACTCATCACTGTCATGTAAATGTATTATTCTGCTGAATATTTATTGTGTGAACTGTGACCTCCACAGCCACCATATATATATATATTTTTTAAATATATATGTTCAGTCAACAATGGGTAATGTGTTGACACTGAACATTGGCTTAGGAAAGCAAAGTAGTCAAGAGACAAAAACTTATGTAAACATAGTATTTGTGAATATTGTAATGAATGGCTGTTGTCTCTTGACCTTTTTTAATAGAGCTGCTTTATGTTATAATTTTTATTTATTCATGCTGTGGCCGTTTATGACAAAATTGCAAATAAACTTAAATAAAAAACATATTCTGTATGTCTTTTTGGGAACATGGCTTCTGGGTTTTCTTTGTGACAGATATTCATATTTAGTTTGCATAGTTAACACAAGGATAATTATTATTTTCATTCATTTTACGGCATGTTTGGGACAAATACAATGTCCCTGAGCTCCAATGCTAAATATTGTAGCACCATCTGGGCCAGGAGAGCATATGTTCCCGAGGTCAGAACAAATTTGCAAACGCTAAAATGAAAAAGTTCCAGATCCAGTTTTTCTTGTTGACCTTGTGTTGAAGCTGTTCAAATAAAAGATTAACAAGAAAAAGATTAAAGCCTGACTCTTGAATCAGCATTGTCTGTTTTTTAACATTTACTACAATAAGACACCAAAGAAGCAAGCCTCTGTTCAACAAATGTGCAGTTTGAGAAGATACAACAGACTCATATTTGGAAAGCTGTCACTGCAGCTTATTGCAGTTTATCAGTTGTTACCAGATTGTGATTTTGTCATCAGTCAAATCATCCAATAAGTTTGTACAAATTTTAACTGTTAAACTGTTAACTGTCAGCACCACGTAAGTTTTATCCCAAAAATATATATATTCTCCAAATCATTTTTAATGGTTCTTAGAAATGAGGTCAGTAGAGCTACAGTATTGTTCAAAATAATTGCCCAATTACACAGCCTTATACGTAAGCGTGCATATTGTGAATGTTGGGTCTTGTTTGTTTTCTGAGATTCTACTGCACCTACTGGTAACTTGTTTGCCACTTAGCAATAAAAATATACTAAAAACCTGGATTATTCTGGTTAGTCACATTGTACTGCTATTATTTTGAACAATACTGTGTGTCTATCTCACTGACACAGTCCCTCAGCTGGACTTTCCTGTCCCGGGATCTCCAGAGATTAGTGAGTGAGGCTCTACCACACAATGCATATTATAAAGAAAATAGTGCTTGGATAGTCTCTATTTAAATTAATATTGTTCCGCTGACAGTGCAGTTTCACAGAGGATCTTCGCCCTCTGCATTAAGATGCTGAAATATGACCTATTGCATAAACATCCACATTTATGTTGTTGATGGCTTAGCCTCACTTGGTTTTGAGCATCTTTTGAAAAAGTGGGTACATTTTTATAATGCTCTTAGTTTGGTTAGAGATTAGTTACACATATTTCATTATATTTTATGTCAAGACCAAAGGTAAACAGAGCATCTGCAGTTACCATTTGAGAAGATTGTGTATATTTTATGTCCAACTTATAGTTCATCAGACTTTTTCTGTTCATTGTCTCCCAACACTGGTCTGAGAGAGTCACTTTGGGTGTGTTTGAGTGACTGAAAAGTGATGACCTTTGTTGTACATGGTAACAAATTGGATTGACTTTACGTGGATTTTTATTGAAGAGTGCATTATGGGAAATGTAGTGCATTGGAGTGTAGCAGTACAATGTATTTTCAACCTTCTATTTTAAAGAAATTGTTGACTTCAGGTAAACACTGTATGCCACATTAGTGAGGCAGAAATGTTATATATTTTAAACTTTTGCTATAGTTGATGCAAACATTACATAGAAATGTCAAGACACCTCAGAACATTGTGAAGTGAGCACATCTCTGACGCTGGATAAACCTCAGGAGAGTTTTGTGATCGGAGGTGACAGCTGCATCCATTTAACATGAACAGCTCCTCACTGCTTCCTCACAAACTGACAGAGCACACAGTGTTTTGTTTAAAAGTGATTTAATACTTCCACGTTAGATCTAAGACACACAAGACTAAATCCACATTGTTAAAAAAAAAAACACCACAGATCTAGTTGACTGATATGACAGTGACAAAAAAAACACACACAAGACTTATTTTTTACAGACTTACAGACTTATTTTTTTTAACAAACTGTACATTTACCACCTGCACAAATCCATGCAGCTGCAGCTCATTCCCCGGGAGTGTGTCAGAAAAAACATCAAATACAACAACAGCCCAGAGTTCATTTACATTCTGTGTAACTCAACCTCAACTGTTACACACTTCCCAAGGACACTTGATCTGAAAAATGTGAAAGGAAAGTGCTTCACCAAATAAAAGTACTATTAAATTGTGCACAAAGGAAAACAGACAAAGCATTAAAAAGCACTTGATTAAAAAAAAGTCTATGATGCACTGGAGAGTAAAAACGATACAAAAATCTGAACTAAACTGAACAAATGTGACATGATTTCAGGAAGAAATTTAATGTTCATGATGTCATCCCTAAAGAGTGTTATGTTATGTATTTTCTAGAAAAGTCACAAGTGATAAAAACAATTAGTGTTTTTGTGTGAGAGTCATTAATGGTGTGTGTGTGTGTGTGTGTGTGTGTGTGTGTGTGTGTGTGTGTGTGTGTGTGTGTGTGTGTGTGTGTGTGTGTGTGTGTGTTGGCAGATTCACAAAAGAGGCTTTGGAAAACTTTGTAATTAATAGTTGCAGAGTTCTGGAACCAGCAAACCCGTCTTTGGCCCAGTTCAGACCTGGCATTACATTACGTTCTGAGAAATCCAATCAGAGTTTGTGGGAAAGTTTCCACTAGTTTGTTCCACTGGTTTGGTTTGGGAGATTCTTAAACTTAGTGTGTTTTGTTGCCTGTTTTAATATCAGTTTGAGAGGAACCAACTTTGGCTAATTTATCAGAGAAAGGCGTCAATCAATACAGTGAATACATTTAAGCTTTTGTTCTTTTAACAGTGTTACTTTTGTCTGTCCATGATGTTGTTCACTGCTGATGATAAGAGGACAACAGCATTATTTTTTCTGGAACAGGCCTGTGTCGTGACAAAATTACTGCTTATGTAACATTTTATTTTGTAACAGTGGCCTATTGTTAACGCTCATTAGTCATTATTCAACCCCCATAAACAGCTAGAAAACACCAGCACAACTGGGAGCCATTTTTTAGGTCGATGAAAGATGAAGTGATTTAGAAAGCAGTGTTTTAGCCAATATTGTAAGAGAAATTTTGGGGATTTTACGCAAAAAGAAGGGTCTCTTGCCAGATCTGAACAGAGTGACTGATCATTTTTGCTGCAAATAGTCAACTGTAATGAATTAGCAAACCATACAATAGTGGGGTTATTCTACAGCCTTTATTTTGTGCAATGTAGGATCGTCTGTGTCAAGAAAAACACACAAAGAACAATGTAAAAGAGAGAAGATATAGAACAGTACAGCCATATTTTCCATCATATTAGAAAGGTCAAAGAGGGAGGTCATGTAATGTAATATATACATAAAGACATCTGACCCAAAACGACTTTGTTCAATAAGTGTAAACATAGAACATTTGACCTTTCCAATATGGAGGCAACACTGACACAGATAAAGAAGCTAAACACACTCATTGCACTGATTATGACACGACAAAAGATAGAAGACAAAAATGTAACACAGAATCCACCAAACTGCAAAATAGATAGCTTCCTACTTTGCTCACCCCATTGTTCCAGCTAATACAACATGCCTTTGATGATACATGGAGCCTATAGGAGCACAGACTCACAGTGTATAATATATCTGAGGATATTCTCCCACTGTGCACTGGCTGAGAACAATGGGGTATTTGTCAGAAAATAACTGTGCACAGCCTGAAGCTGCACAAAGTGTTGGCAACATGTGACTAAAACCACTGCATCAAGACAGGAAAACAAAACAACAATTATCTATCACAAAAATCCATAGCACTAGGCTGATGATGTGCAAAAGTAATGCTGTGCACTCGCTCCGACTGTGAGTAAACAATTTAAAAGAAATTCAAATGATGCACCGCCGCAAAGATAGAAATCAGATAATGATGACAGAAAACGTCGACGGGAAGCGTTCTTATCTAAGCAGAGCGCTTTGCAATTTGTGAAGCATGCAGAGCAGAGCTAATGCTGATTGGTGGAGAGCTGCCAGACGACTGAACAATCAGAGTCTGAGCTGATATGTACGGAATGACACTAGTGCCAAAAAAGATCAAACAAAACTTACTGACAAAGAAAACAAATCAACAAAGAAAAAACTAATTTGTGAAACCATTTAGTGGGCTTTGTCTCAAAAACCCAAAGATTTATCCAAGACATGCCCAGGTCAGGACTGTACCCTAATGTTAAACAAAAGCAGGGTATTTGTACAAATAGTAATTAATGTGTTTTTAGTCATTTTTGTTATTCCGCAGAGAGCCTTTGAAAGTCATAATTTTGTATTTGTTGTTGATTTACTGAGCTTATGGAACTAGAAGTTATCATATTTAGGCCTGTATTGGAGGAAGCAAAGGATAACTATTATTTGTTAGCTGCTAATGCTAAAGGCAAGAAAATTAATAATGTATGCTGAAAACAGTAGTTATACTAAATTTTTTGAGGTTTCAGGCTGGGAAAGTTCCATCAAGTGATGATATTATTATAATATTATTAATAATTTTTAATATCTTATTTCTGTTAGGAGTTGCAGAGGGGCCTATCCCAATTACTTTGGGCCTTAGCGGGGTACACCATGGACAAGGGCAAGTTAGTCCCTGTAAGACTTTTAAAAGCATATTACAATTCAGTTCCAGACAATACCTTATAAAAAGTGCATCATTTTGGCAAATAAGTATAATTTTACTGCAATTCTTCATTCTTTTTTCTAAAATAATGGGGAATAAGCAATTGTATGCAATGTAAGGCAGAAGAGGAATATATTAATATGATTCCTATTGCTTTTCATATTCTGGGGTCCTATGTTCAGAATTTATAGCACTAGCTGACTTATTTGTCTTTTGACTTAGCCTTATAGATGTAAAAAAAAAAAATAATACAATAAAAGTTCCAGAGGAGAGGTGAGTGCTTAAAAACCCATTTCCCATTTGCCAAGCTTGACTGAGACCACTTTCACCTAAGACTATGCTAGCCACTGTATAGCCTGTAGCCTGGCCAGCCATGCCCATTCACTTTGCAGAAACTTTCCATGAAATGGGTCTGGAATTCCTTCACATAATTTTCCACTCGGTAGAAATCCTATCAGACCAATCATCCCAGACTAAAATCAGCTGGGTCTTGGCTTTTATGCAGTGTTTGATTGGTCTTGTTGTTCCTATGTCAGTTGTATTTAGTCCAATAACGGGGTCTGTCCCAGTTACAAACAATCACTTTACAGTTTAAGTTTTGATGAATTTCTCTGAAGTATCATTCCAGTCCGATAATCAGGCCCAGGTCTTATCCGGCTGTTCCCTGATGGGACAAATGACACCGGCACCGGTTTCTACTTTACATACGGCCCGGCAGAGTCTTTGATCCCTGTGGTGCCGATGTGGGACTGCTCACTCCTCAGACATGTGTCATCCCCCGGGAGGCGCGACCCGCAGCTCAATCTGCCTCCGATCTGCTCGCTCCAAAATCAAACGGCACACTTTTACATTTTCATCATGCTGTTTTCCGCCGTTACGGTTGAAAAGGCGTGACGAAGGTGACATCGGGACAGACGCTTGCTGAATTTAGAGTCATGGGACAATAAATAGAGGGTTCACTTGGTTTCATGCTCGACACAGTTAGCTTTAAATAAGTTGAGATCTCAGGGTTGAAAATATTGTTGAAAGACGAGAAGATAACGGTAGGGACGCAGATAAAGTACAGGGGTCAATTTCACAAAGTTAGAGTCTAACAAAGACTTCAACCATTGCACAATTGTTTAGTTCTTGGGAGAAGAAAAATGTCAGCCAAAAGTATTTGTATTTGTCCTTTCAAACTGAACATGTTCCTTATATTTGCAGCAGCAATAAAACTGTATTTTCCTATGTGCTCCTTTTTATTATAGGTTTGGAATGATCTTGCTGGAACGTTGAAAAGCCTGTTTAGTCCAGCGTAGCAGAGCACACATTTTACTTTGTCGAATGTATAACAAATTAGGTAACAGCGTTGCTCCAATATTAATAAGAAGATTCTGCTGGAGGATATGCTCAAGAATGTAACAATACAAAAATGTTTTAGACTAATATATAGATAGCGTTTACTGCATCAACTCCTTACAATAAAGTTGTTAAAGAAGGCCTCAGTTTCTGATACAATACATGTGTTAGTAAAAATGCTAAAGAACAGCAGAAGTCTTTGTTTAAAAGCTATTTCTTTCAGTTTGTTGCTAAGTGCTAAAGGTAACATAGGTCTCAGTTCTGACATATTACTATTGTACTTATGTACAGTAGCAGGCTCAATGACCAGTTCATTTCCTGTAACAGCAGACCGTAAGTATTCCTAACATCATAACCAGGTCATGTGAATCTGAATTATCTAAAAACCATCTCCTACATATTTTGTAAGACTCCTATGTAAGATTTTCAAGTTATCAGTAGATAGAAACTGAAAACATACACTTTTAATTTTTGATTTTCTATTGTTCCAACCAGTGCATACTTGTCTTTTGAAAATGCAGCAGTGTAGAACCTAAATTAAAAAGTTGCTAATCATTTCCTCTGGGACATTCACCAGCACAGCAAACGTCCCGAGTCACATCCCTGAGCACCTCACACCTCGACGCTGCTCTGACTGTACTTCAGTGTCCGAAAAACATGCTCCGACGTATGTGTGTTCAACAAACACATGCCACAACGAGGCACAAGCAAGATTAGAATATAGAGCTGTGTCCACACTAATGCGTTTTGAATTGAATAAGCTGTTTTGTACAGTTTTGTATCATGTGTTCTAATGTGTAATAAATGTGTAATAAATCAACTCACTCAACAGTGTGTAATACTTTTGCAACACAATTAAGGCTAAAATAAGTGCTAGAATTACATTTTGGAGAAGAACCTAATTCTGTTAACTAATGTCCCTACACGATCCTTAAAAAAAGAATCCCAGAAACTTTGTCTGTGGAGATTCTCATTTATCCAGGCCATGCTCCAATAACAGTTATGAAAGTATGTGGACTTTTATTTTAATATTTCAACCCACTTCTGTCCAAACAAACCTTTTCATGTGGTTGTCATTTAACAAAAAAATGTAGATAAATAATGTTAGAGTTAGAGTTAGGGGGGTACATAATGTGCTGTAACACCCCTGGTCTTTTTTAGCAGTGAGTGTGTGTTTTTCAGCATGTTAATATAATGCATTGTTTTCATGATTTCATGGTTTCATGATTTGAGTTTTTTTTAACATTGTTGTGATGTAGCAATATGTGGCTTTGTTTTATAATAAAGTAGAAAATGTTTTAGGTTTTGCTGCATTATCATAAGATACTATGTTGGTGTAAAAAGGTTAAAGAAGGAATTCAGACATAGTTTGGAAAGGTAGAAGACTTTTGGACGCTCGTCCACAGGAGTTCTAAATCCTAAAGCAAATTAGTCACTGAGCTTATGAGTTCATGTTCCCTAAAAGAGAGTGGTTTAACCTGATATTTATTGTAGTTGTATGTCTAATGAGATACTGGGCCTTCAAAACCAGTCCCACAGTTGTCCAGATGCCTTTTCCATTATCCATTTTGGTATACCATGACCTGTCGTTACAGTTTTTTCACACTGCTTTAGTGTGGACATAGTTTGAGAAACTACAACCACCATCTCCTCCTCTGTCTCCACACCATGAACTGCACAGTATATCACAGGCACAAAATCATAATAGAATACAATTAACTTCCAATGGTTTCACTGCACACATAAATCTCTCCCTGCACCGGGTCACAAACGACTCCTTCGGTGAGAATGAAGCTCTTAATTGCACACTGCTCCATGTGCTGCGTTCTCATCGGCGCACAATTATCGCAGCAGAAAAAAACGAAATTACCAACACCTCAACGTCTTTTCGAGCTGGTTTTCACAGCGAGGAGAAAAAGCTGACATCTTGATGTGACAGATATGTTGCAAAAAAAAGTTCATGTACATCCTCTTGTGTGATTCTGAACCGACATCTGTAACACACAAGAACGCAGGATTGCATGTGTGGTTTTATTTATTTTTCTTCTTTTTCCGATGACTTTGCTTGTCGAGGCGTCGTGGCTGTGTTGAAAATGAAAACTGACAGAGGATCTGCCTCTGATAGTCCCTTAGTCGTGGAGAGGAAGGCCTTGAATGATGCTTGTTATAGATTAATTACAGCCTGACAGGAGACAGACTGTCGGTGGAAAGAAAGCAGGCGAGTTGTCAACCGTCCAACGCAGAACTCCTGTCAACTTAGATTCAGACAAACTTGAGCTGCTCGAGCCAATCACTGCTGCTCAATTCTTATTTCCTTTCTATTTTAGTCTTGGAGCCATTTGTCTGGACATAGGGTTTCAAAAAGCCTGTTTAGTCCAGTGTAGAAGAACGTACATTGCACTTTGTCGAATGTATGACAAATTAGAAATGTCATTGTTGCTCCTGTGTTAATCACAAGTCAGTGTCTCTTAAAATCGTGGACATGGTCTGAGTGAGAATGTTTAAGACTTGTTAAGGAGGGATATTTTTGGTCCTGCGTCATGAAAGCTGCCACGGCGGGTTGAAGAACTTGATGGAGTGAGTCTTGGCCCATTTGGCGAACACGGACTTCTCGGTGATGAAGCGGTGTCCTCCGTAGGGGGCGCTCTCGTGCAGCATGTACTCGGCGCACTCGTCCCGACTGCCCGCCTCGTAGTAGTGGTACGGCACTTTCCTGTAGCCCTCGGACCTGAGCAGACAACAAAAGAGAAGTCATGTTCAACTTTTAAAGGCCTGCCACTTTTTAGTTTCGATTCATCCAACGGGTTTTTTACTGAGTATACTATTTCGCTTTTGCATTTTAATAAGTTACATTTATTAGTTTATTCCACATTTATTCTGTTTTTGCCATTAGCTCACTAACAAAGTTTGTAGTGAAAATATGGGAAGAATTAAAGGTGATAGGCAAGAGATTGAGAGTTTCTGAATGCAGATTTTAAAGAAGACATTTTAAAAGATTATGTTTATTTTAGTTAATCTTAATTTAATTGTTTCAGATTTTTTCAAGAAATTCCAGACTTTGTTTATTTTATTGATATTTATGTCAGTTTCAATTTACAACTAACAACAGACAAACATTGACAATTTATTTTCTATTGGTTGAAAGCCCAGAGAAAATCTATGATAGCACAAAGACACTAATGTGGACTACTGGAAATGTGTTTTGTGACAATGGGACAATGGGATCACTTTGAAAAGCTGCAGAGTTTGGTCAAAAAACCACTTGCAGTATCTTGAACTAGTTACAACGTTGGACCACCGAATGGCCAAAACAGTGAAGATTCTAAACAAGCCTTGACTCATTCAGGCCTAGACTCCACATGAGCCCTGAGATGCTCTGCCCCGGTCGTGACTTCCAACACGTACACCTAAAGGGGAAATTGCTCTAAAGAATAGCAAGGATGAGGAACCAGTGTCACCCAATAAAGATCGTCATATTTGATCAGGTTTTGCAATAAGAATATCACAAATATGTTTAGTTGTTCTTTAAAATAAAGTCTGCAAAACGAGCTTTGTCCATGTGCCTTTAAATGTAACAAATAACAATAACACAACGCTCCAGCCTTAAAAAAGCAATACTCTATGAATGATATGATTATATATATATTGCAAAGAAAAGAACACTTGTTTATTATTACAAAGCAGCAGGATGAACAGTATTGTGCTTTATAACTGCACTTTCAGCCACTGTTCTGTTATTGGAGTTCATATTTTCATTCCTTCTCCACAATAATAACCTCTGCTGTATGAGTCTAAATTGTATTGAAGCTGATTTTTTTCCTCCTCGGACAGTTTAGAGCATTTTCCTGTCAGTGCTTCAAGGGGTTTTGGTCTGAGATTGTGAGTCTTGGCCTCAGCTTTTATACTATTATCTGAAATAACGAGAAAACTGAATTATTAAGCTCTTAAACAGATTCTCAAGGACAGGGAGCTGCAGATTGAACTGATGCCCCCCCCCCCTCCCCCCCCCCTCTGCACAACAACTGGACGCATTCGATAAATAATCCTTCCTGTTTTCATTGCCAACTACACTTTCACAGAAAGAACAAAAGGTCCCAAAAAGTAGTTCTGACCCGAAATTCAACTTTACTGTTGACTTCTTCGAAACATTAAAAACAACGAGGACTCGAGAGACTGTCGGAGCAATAGGACAAGTGCACAGACTGTAAATGCTTTAAATGAAATGAATGGAAGCAGAGAACAGCCTCAGTCAATGGGGCCAAGGCTGTGTGGCCACCTGCCAGCCCCAAAACAACAACCAGTCACCACCTCTTTTCTGTTTCTTGTAGCAGGATTAAATCAATAGAGCTGTTGTGGTGGCACGACACTTTGGTCTTTCTTACACCTCACCTACACCTGAGCTGTGCAGCGGCTGTGGGTGGAGTGTGAGATCAGCCCAGCTTTCCAATATAAAAGGAACAGAGGGGAATTACAGAACAATAACACATTAGGTGCAATGTTAGTTTTGAAAATACATTTTTATTTAGTTTTAGTCTCATTTTAGTCATCTTATTTGTTTTAGTTTTAGTCGACTAAAATGTCATGCAATTTTAGTCGAATTAAAATAGATTTAGCCGAATAAAATCCCCCAAAAATTCACGAGGTTCTTCTGTATCAGACATAAAACTACACTTTCTTAGAACTGACTTTATGAATCAATGAAAAACAATAGCGATAGTAAAAAAAAGTTTGAGTTTCAAAGAGATGCAAAATACACATTCACAGCTAATTTAAAATTAAATTAAATAAATGTGCAATTATCAAAAGGCCCTTACAGCCCAAGAAAGATAAATAAAAATAATAAACGGTAAACCATCTTTGAACTTAAAGTGCATTGAACAGGAGGATATCCTTATGCTACATAAACACTGGCATCATAAACATCAAATGCAAATATTTATTTCCGATTCATTTTCAGGAAAGCGCTTCGAGCTAATGAACACTTTCCTCTGGTGAGGTCACTTGTGACACTGAATACTCTTTCTGCAAAAGCTTGAGAAGCTGACATTGCCAAAAGATCTAATGCTAACAGTTTGTTGCTCTTTGTTGTCGTCTCCGGTTAGCTTGTCGGCACCGCCGCGTTATAGCCCTTCCTCAACTTTCCCTTCTCCTGTCTGGTTTTTGTCTCGTCTTTTATTTGTTGACAAAAATGTTAGTCTATTTAGTTATTGTTTTAGTCATTATGAAGTCTTTTTTATTTAGTTTTTGTTTTGTTTTCGTTTGCAAAAAACCTTGGTTGACAAAATATTTTCGTCATAGTTTTCTCAACAAAATTAACACTGATTAGGTGTTCGAGGAGCTGTAAGGAAAAAATGTTTGTGCATAGAGTGCACAATATTGGAAAAGTATACTGTATGGAAGATAATTTGAAGAGTTCTTTGCAAAAGCAGATAAATCCGTTTTTTAAATTGTCACAAACATTTTTTTCTATTATTTGCTAAAGGTGAGTGGCTGTGTCCAATTAGGAACACTAAAATGGATTTGGGATTTGAAAACTGCGCTTTGCTAAGAATAAATTGCAAGCCTCAGTTAACTGATTTTTAAAATGGCATTATATGTTTTTGCAAATGAACTCTTCATTTGTTAAAAAATTGTGAAATAACGATAAAAAAACCCACTGTGGCTTGTTTACAAAGCCACAGTGGGTTTGTTCTTACTTTTGAATACTGCATCGTAAGTGTTTTTGTTTTATTATGACAATGCTGCTTTGTTGTTGAAACTGAAAAGACAGTCTGTAGTGAAAATGATGATGTAACAGCCAGGTCCTGCACAGCTATTGGCTGCTGGCCATGAGAAGACCAACAATGGCACAATACAGTGTTTTTGTGCTTATGGTGCGGACCTCTGCCAAGACCTCTTCTTGAGTCTGATAACTGTCATCTTAAGGGTTCAGTGCAGACTTTATTTGGTAGAGACCATGAACAGGAAACATTAAGATCTGTACTGTACCAGATTATACAGATTATATTATCGTAGGGTTGTTGTATTGCGGTGATGCTAACACTTAAGAGAAGGGGGCACTTTTTATCTTGAATTCATTACTTATTTCATTCTTGACTTTAATGAATTAAAATCTCATAACTCACCAGGAATTATCATGTTTTTATCATATTTTCGCTAACCTTGCACCCAATGCACAAACTAATGCCTGAATTCATGATAAGATGTGCCCCCTTCTCTAAAGTGTTGGCCTGGCACAGCCTGACGTGTGCTCTCTGTAAATTCTATATACAGGCATTAAATCCCTTCGGTCGATTCTATACCGACCAATCACATTCGAATGCCGCTGGAGTGTTGCCTTGCGTCACACTTAACCGACCCAAGTCCCTTGTTAAAAACAGTCCAGACAACATTACGTGTTTAAAGTCTTTTACAGGCGCTCCACCTCACGTCATGCTGGATTGATGCGACGCACTGCATATGAACCACCTCCGTTTGTTTACGTCTTCGTAGAGTGTGGCCTTGCTAAGCTAACGCCAGGCCCCGCCTTGAGGAGCATCAACTGGCAGCCATTCTTTCCAGACTGTCTTGCCAGGTTACTAAAGTGTTACCACGATAATTTCAATTAAGTGCTGCATTTAGGTGGTTAGAATGGGTTTTGTCTAAATAATATGCCAACAGCAGCAACTGTAGCCATTTTTCTCCTCAGTAATAGAGCCACAGAAGTTTTTATAGGATACTACATTTTTCAATAAGATTTTGTGAAAATGCTGTGTCTCAAAGAAATGCAGCACTAGAAAAACAGCCCAGCCTTAACTGCCTCTGTAAATATAGCGTTTCAGCGTCAGTTCAGGCAGGCCACGTAGTCAAGCTCTGCTGTCAGCTGACACCTGCTGCTTGGCTGCTTCCACTGCATTGCTTGCAAGGCTGTTGCTGCTACTACTGCTGCTACTACTACTGTTCTTGCTACTACTGCTACTATTGCTACTACTGTTGCTGCTACTGTTGCTGCTACTGTTGCTGCTACTGTTACTGCTACTACTACTGTTGCTACTACTGCTACTACTACTGTTCCTGCTACTACTGCTACTGTTGCTACTACTGCTACTACTACGGTTGCTGCTACTGCTACTACTGCTGCTACTACTACTGTTGCTGCTACTGTTGCTGCTACTACTGCTACTACTACTGTTCCTGCTACTACTGCTACTATTGCTACTACTGCTACTACCACTGTTGCTGCCACTGCTACCACTGCCGCTACTACCACTGTTCCTGCTACCACTGCTACCATTGCTGCTGCTGTTACTACTACCTGTTGCTGCTGCTGTTGCTGCCACTGCTACTACTACTGCTGCTACTGCTGCTACTACTGTTCCTGCCACTACTGCTGCTATTGCTGCTACTGCTGCTACTGCTGTTGCTGCTACTGCCCACTACTGTTGCTGCTGCTGCCACCACTGCTGCTGCCACCGCTGTTGCTGCTGCTGCTGCTACTACTGCCTGCCATACTGCCACCATTGCCACTGCACCACCACTGCTGTTGCTGCCACTGCTGCTACCGCTGCACCGCTGCTGTTGCTGCTGCTGTTGCTACTCACCACTGTTCCTGCTGCTACCACTACTGCTGCTGCTGCTGCTGCTGCTGTTGCTGCTGTTGCTCACACTGGGCAAATCAACAGACATTGAAAATACAACAAAAATATATCAACAAAGGAAGAATTTTAAAAGTAGGCTATTGCAAACTTTTGGTCATGTGACACATTTTTCAAACAGTCAAACCTTCCTGGCCTAGTTTTGGACACATTTTTAGTATTAGGTTTACATCTTTTTTTGGCATTTGACTAGTTTTCAGTGGCTCAGCGGGTCACCTAGTGAAGCACCTACAACATAAATAGGAATGGTTCAGGTTCCATTTCTCATTTGGGTCTATTTGTTTTCATTTAATCATTACTGTTGAGATTAAATCAAACCATCCACTCAGTCCTTTAGATGAGGAATAAAACATATTCTACTTTCAAACCATCATATACATAACAAAATAACATAAGTTGCTCCATTAGAACAGAGCAGAAATGTGGACAGAAACAGTCAATGCTTTGATATGATTTAATGGAGAAGGTTAGTTTTCTTGAAGTGAAGAAGGAGGACCACACAAACCTTAAACCCACCTCTTCCTGTTAGAGGCCTATACTGTATAAAGCATGAGTTATCATCCTTTAACTGTTCTCGTCTCTCGTCACTCTCTCTTGTCTGTTAGGTACAGGGGGTGAATAAGCTCGATGTCTGTCAGCTTGTCACCCTCAAAAAAGCCCCACACTGATGTTTGTAGTTTATATTAATTGGTGGCCATCTTGTTTTGTTAAGGGGAGGGACCAGAATTAATACATTCATATAAAGAAAACTGAAATTGTTATAGTGACCAAAGGTAAAAAAGTAATGTGTTGTAATTATGCAGGTTACAAAGCTGACAGAAGTTAGTAGTGGACCCCTGGAAGGATAGCTAATGGGATCCATGTAAGTGAACAAAACAAGTTAGAGAATATACATTAAAAGAGTGCAGTGTGAGTTCACCTGGTTAAACTACACACATCAATGTCTACACTTCTTTTTCAGCTCTACTTTGCTTCAGTTATAGCTTATATTTTCATATTTGATCAAACACAAGGCATACTCATAAATTTACTCCATATTTTACAAAAAGCCTTTTCTAAGTGGGTCACATAGTATTCAAGCACAGGCAGGGGTCCCGGCGCACACCCAGCCACTATGTAAAACAGTACAAAAGGCCCTAGACCTTGTATAAATTAAACAGAGCGCAGTGTGAGACTTGTAATGATGTAAGAAAGATCGTGGCATCAGTGAGAGTGCAGTGAGTGGGGGGCCACAGGAGCCTCCACAGAAACCACTAATTAATGTCTCCATAAGAACGTCTGCACCGGAGGAGGTCACTGCATTTATCCATCACAAAATAAGTCACATTATTCAGAAATATGTGTGGATATATTTGTTTTAACAGAAGGCACACAGACTGTAATTTAAGCATCTATGGCTTGTATGTTTATCGCCAACAAGTTTTAAAAGTCATAGGAAAACTGTGAAATTACCAAATGGCACCAATACAGATTTTTTACACATTATTATTATGGAACTAAAGCACTGCTGTGTAGCTCTCTGTAGGAAATACTGGGCTGTCTTGGGACTACAAATGTATTCACCATGTTAACCGAAATATTTCTGCATTTCACATTCCTAATTACCCATAAACATAATCAGAGTCATTGTTCCATCTCTCCACTCGTGAATTTTTCTTATAACTCTTCTGTGTCTTGTTTGTAATTAATAAAAACCGAATGCCTTGTTGTAAATGAAATAAAAATAAATACATTACACAATAAATAGTGAGCTTGGAGTCAGTAAATTTATTGCAATTAAATGACAGTTTAAATGTGTTGTGCTCAAAAACAGCTGCTGCTCTACAAAGTGTTTTCATCTTTGGAAAAGTGATGGATGACACACGGATCCTGGTGACATGCTCCGCTGCCAGTTTTGTAAATGATATGTAATTACACATTATGATGATAAGTGGGCTTATTAAAGCACAGGAATAGACATGGAGGCTGATGAGGACGATGGAGGTGGGATCAGTGTAAGAGAAATTGAGAAAAGAGGCGCTCAGAGGAACTGGAACTGGGCCCAGAATTAGAGATGTAAATTTTGACCTTTATCAAAATCACTTGAAAAGACCAACTGATTGTCATTCATCAGCGTCACACAGGTCTTAGCTCTGCTGAACTGTTCTCAACTGTTACTGTTAATGATGAAGAAATGTAATGGTGCTGGGTTTCTAGATGATACTTTTTGGGGTAAACTTTGTCTAATAACGTCTGACTGAAAATGATCATTTATTAAAATTCTTGATAATAAAGTATAAAAGTATAAAAAATATTAATCTCACACTTCCTGCATAACAACAGTTTTTTGTTTTTTTAAGTAATGTGTTTTATTATTACATAACATTCACCTTACAATAAAACCCAGTGCTGCAATTTATTATGGATGGATAAAAAGAAAGAGTTTGCCTGTCAGAGGAAAACACTACGATAACCTCAACAGAAAAATGTCTTTAGTCTTGAGTCTTTGTGAATCAAAAATACAACAGAACTTGGAGGAACCTTTCATAAGAAAATAGGACATTGCTCACAGAGCCTTTGAGCACAGAGCGTTGTTTGAGCCTGAGGCCAGTTCATGTAGTTTGTAGTACAATCAAATCTGAACTCTGCTCAGTGAGTGGCTGACAGACATGCACAGGGCATTGTGGGAAGTTTGAGCCATTCGTGTTGTGTTGTATCGTCCTTGCACTCTTCACTTGTTTACCAGCTCCACCAACACAAGGTGAACTCCTGATTCAAATGAATTCTTTTTGTACAAATGTCACCATGGATTTACCTGAGAACACACGTTTACAGCAGCTTTTGTGGTAAAGTCATTTGGTTTAAATCAAGGCTTCATGTGTTTTTGAAAGTCCTTCCCTATAGATTTTTTTAACCGTTATAGGTTCAGTATTTATTTTGCAGCATACTTCAGTCAAAAGCAACAAGTTCAACAAACAATGGAATAGAATCTTCACAAAACAATATGAAAAAAAAAATGCTACCTTCCCTTGTTCACTTTGTCTTACATTTAAACCAGGAGAATGGAGTTATTATGATAAAAATACTTTTGTTTAATCAGTTGTCCATGGAAGAAACTTGTAATTACAATATATTCTACACTTCACTGTACTAATATTAGACCAGATTAGACCAGCTCCCAGAACAGAACAGTTTTGTTTGTCAATGTCACAAAGAAACTGTTGAACTGAAGAGAAAAGAGGTTGTGCAAAAGATAATCGCTCAAACATGAATATGTATAAGAAACAATATGGATCTACATACAGTTTGTTGTTTTTCAGTCTAAATAACTCCAACAACACAGCAGCTCAAGCACCAGTCTGAATAGTGCTGGGCTTGTACTTGACTTCTGTTGAACTGTTGAACTCTGTAAGTTCTCTATTGGAAATATGTCTTGAATAGTTCATTTCTTCACTTTTCCAACAAAGAGAAATATGTGCGTATATGAGGAGCTGTAGCATCACTCCATATACCATATACCTTAAATACTATACTCTGCTCAAGGCTCCACATTGTGTAGATTTCTACATCTATAGCAATTTGACATGGACTGACAGCACAGAGCGCTTCTTTTGAAGGTTTTGAAGGCACTGCTGTTTCGCTGCTGCTCATCTTTAGACCTGTGTCTCATCAGTGCGCTGTAGTTAGGATCAAAAGTTGCACCTGTTACCTGTCCAACTGGGATGTCAGTGGAGTACACATGACAATGAGTGCAGAAGGAGTCAGACTGAAGCAGAGAAAGAACAAGAGAAGTCAGTGGGATAATAATGAAACATTTTTAAAATGCTGGACTGAAATCAGGCAGAAGAGGTAGGCTTTGGCTCAAATCCACAAACAGGACCTGTATATGGCGGATAATCAATGCAACTATTTCTCTAAACAAGGGCCACAACAGCAAAGAGTTTCCATCAGGTCAGTTTTAATACAACATGAGGTCCCAAAGGTAAATTGTTCAGAGGCCTGGGTTTTATTGGAGTAGTCTGAGAGTAGGACTGATTAAGACCACACCTGAGAACTCCCCAAGATTTCAAGAAGCGAGAGCCATGTGTCTGGAGAAAAGCTGTCTCAGTTAAAAGATGTAGAAGACAGATGGAGCTACTACATGCTTTTAGATAAGTTTTGATAACCCTGAACTGCTGAGCCAACCAGACTAAAAGAATATGTCCTGCTTTTCTTTCTTTAATTTCTGCATTTAAACCGTCACTGTCCCTGCAGAAAAACTCAGTGTATTTAACCCATCCATCACCTTGTGCTGCTGAGGCTAACGTTATGAGCAGCCACTGTTCAGCCATTGATCAAGTCTTAGTCATGAGTTCTGAACCAAGTATGAGTCATAATGTTTTAGAAGAAACTGGAGGAACCCATCAGACACAGTGAGAACATACAAACTCCACACAGGAGTCTGAGCTTTGATAATGATTTAAAATTAGGTGTTTCAGCAAAAGTAAAGCCATTTTTTTATCTTGAAAAGGCCACCCATACTTTTATTTGTCCCTTACTTGACTATGACATTGCACTTTATGTTGCAGTTTTTTTGCTCTTGCCTTCAACTTTTACATCGTGCTGTTCAGCTGTTAACACTCACAATCACAACACTACTGTTCTACTGGCTTCCAATGTAGTTTAGAATTGATATTGAACTTTTTCTTCTTGAACCCAGCAGAGCCTTGCAGTAACTGGGTCTAATATTTGGAAAACTCTTCTAGTTGAGTTGCTCATCAGCACGGACCTGGCTCAGTTTAAAGCTAAAATAAAGACTTGTTTATCCAAAAAAGGTAGCACTCGGATAATTGCTCTCTCTTTAATCACTTCACTTTTTCAGTGATTGTTGTTATTTTTTCTATCTACATTTGTTTTGATGTAAAGCATAATAATCAACTTGTTGTATAATGCTATAAAAAAGGGATTGATTGTTTGTTGGTTAATTAGAGTCTGTGCTGTATGTCTGTAAAAATATAACATATGGATAAGTTAAATGAGCACTTGGATTATTAAGACTGATAATACATAAACTATACGATCATTACCCAGTGCCAGGGCTTCCCTCATTGACCTCGCTGCTCCAAAGAAGAGGGAAAGTTTCTAAAACCGAACTTTGGGATTCTAATTACCTCTCTACTGGCTTAGAAAATATGAGTGCACCTTCCAAGCTCTCTGACTAGTTAATTATACGAACATGCCAAAGCCAAACTCTGTAACGTAATTGGCAAAAAAAAAAAGCTGAAATTAATTTAAAGACTCATCTAAATGGATGAGTCTTGGCCATCATTACTGCAGTGTCTACACAACTCGAAGTTTGACTATAGGAGCCTAAAACACTGGGGTTGTGGAGAGGTGAAGTTATTGGGAAAAATAGTGCAATTTGTTGTAATAAACGAGCCGCAGAAGGAAAACGGCACGTTATCAGTGATCCACAGCTCCACAGTCTGAGCTGTCAACACATCACTGTTAGCCTGCATTATTCATTAGCCATTTGCCACTCTTAGCAGCACACACATCCCCAGTCGAGAGTGTGGGGTCCTGCAGCAGAACACAGCCTGGAATAAATGAGAGGGTGGGACCTGTTGACCCCAGAAGGTACATTACACAGCACATCTCAGACAGGACTCCAAAGTGAGGTATGAGATTTTGATGATGATCACCTTGAGGAGAACGTATAAAGGTAATGTGGCTAAAACAAACAAACAAACAAACAAACAAAGACTCAAAGCCAAATAGAAAATTTGGTAAACTCAAATCACTTTCACACATCAACCAATCATTTAGACTGTCACTCAAAGGACTTGTTTTGTGAGAAAATTTAAAATTTCCAAATGAAAACTTATGTAAGGCACACAGATGTATGAAAGTAACTGCTGCCACACAGCCTGGTCCACGTGTGCAAGATACACTTCTTGTGAGTATTAACCTGGTTTTAGGAACTCCAGAAGGCTAAAAACTTCTAGTCGAATGGTCACTTACACACATTATATTAGGTCTTACAGTGTAAGCACTGAATGAGCTCGTAAAACTGTCCCTCGCTGCAGCTGCTTAGGGCTGATGTGATGTGGAAAAGGGATTGTTTATTATTCAAGAATGTAATAAATACAAGTTGTGGAGTAAATTCTCAAATTGAAGAATACAAAAGGTGTTCTGTGAGTCCTGTCTTAAAATATTACAGTCATCATTATTTCTTCTCAACTGAGATTTGAAGGATGTGAAATAGAGGACAAATCTAAATCCCATGTTTTTTTGCAGGTCAAGTTTTGTTACTCTGTGTCACTTTGTCAGAATACGGTCAGATGTGAGCTTAGATTAAAAATGAAATGTGACAGTTTCTGTTTCTCCATTTACTGTAACTCCAGAGAACAGATGCCCCATGAACAACAGGCACAACTCAAAGTTTAAAACCCAGTGTGAGTTTACCTACCGCACTTACACCACAACAACTTTGTTATTGTGCAGCCAATTTTAAAGAAAGATAAGACCTGCTGTGAAGTTCACCGACAGCTAGTGGATACAAAGAATGCAATTTGCTTGTTTTGTTAAAGCGGATGAACACAGCTCTTTTCTACTCAAATGTATCATGAGGTCTGGCTTCACGTGGCATTGTACCAGTCTCTTTAAGTCCAAGACATAAAGTTGAGTCTAGTGAAGCAGGACTGATTGGGTCTGACGTCCCGGGACGCAGCAGTGCTACAGGCGTCAGGACAAGAGCGCTGTTGGAGAAATGAAGTTAGACACCGGAGTGGGATCTAAGTTAATAATCCCTAAGTGTAGGTTGTTGGGGTTTACCTGCGGAGCGCTACGGGCCACAGAGTCACCGAGAAGTGGCCAGGATTAGTCAGAAACCCTAGATATCTGGCACTTGACATTCACAGCAAGAATCCACACTGATGACGGCTGTAGTGGAAATGTGCCCACGCAGTTGCACAAATCTGATGTGACACCTGTCAGAAGCACTTTTACACAGCTGTGATTTGGAAAGTGCACCCTATGTAGGGCAATTAAATTAGGTGACTAGGATTTACTTTTACTATACATGGACAGAGCCACAGTTATTTGAATAAAAACACAATCCCCGTGATTAGAACCTGTGAAGCTAAAATCCCAGCCTCACAAAACCACAACTGGAGAAAGGTGAAGGTTTGGTGCAGAATGTGAGAATCTCACACTCTTGTAGACAATCCTGACCACTATGACCTTTGGTTTTGTTGGAGGAAGAAGTGACCCTATTTGGCCAAATGTGACAAATGCCAGGATCAAGGTAACTGCCAGAAAACATTGTCAACAACAAAATCACGAGGACAACAGCACCACAAGGTCAATAGAGCTAATCATTCCACAAGCTAATTGACATAATTATGTGTTATAACAATTTAATTTTCTATAATCAATAATTACTGGTTGATCCTCCATATTCAGGTTATGTTAGTCCTGCTCATGTCATGTCCTTCACGTTAATCCAAACATAGACTTTATCTTGTTCCATTCTTACATGTGTGTGCTTTGCTTCATTCTTGCAGGAATTAAACCTGATCATTCATTTTAAATTGTACCATTGTCTCTCTCCTTAATCTGAACTAAGCTAATATATCACACAGGTTATTTAAGTAACTCCTGACTAAAACCAGACCGAGACCAGAAAATGGTACATGTGAAAAAAAACTAAAATATAAGTGGTATTTGTGACAATGACAAATTTATGGCAGGTTTGTGATCAGTGAGTCACAATGTTTAAAGGATACTAATGCATATATGTATTTTACACAACAGGGTTGGTCAAGTGCTGTAAAAATGTACATTATGATGTAAATGAGCAGATCTCGGGTTTTGTGATCAATGCCAACGTGCAAAAACTTTTAATTTTAAACACCAAGGAAAACGTGATCACACTGTGTTTAGCATTTATCAAAAGGGAGCCTTGGTCGTGTTATAATGGGAGAGAAGTGAGGAAAAGGCACAAATACCACACATTATTAATAAAAGAACATGCTGGCGGAGAAAACAAGCGAGTGAGTAAGCGTGATTGTGGATGTGTACTGCCCATAGTCACTGAACAAAGTGTTTCATTTGAATATGAAGACGTTTGGTTTCCAATCTCTAAAATGGTGTAGAAGAAAACCTTCGAAGACCATAAAGCTATAGGTAGAAAGAAGACACTTTAACTAACCTCTGTTATTAGCACAGCCCGTAGCACACATTTGTTCCAGGTTGTTCGTATTAAGAGAGCTTATTCAAAGCTGGATTTGCCCGATACATCTGTCTGACTTTCCCTCTTGCATCAGTCCTTCTTCCGCTCACTCTGTACAAAACGTGTTATCCAAACCCCCTCTCATTGTTTCCCTCTTCTGTTTGCTTCACAAAGTGCCACTTGAGCAAGGCGTGTATATTTTATTGCCAGTACATTCACAAATGCACACAAACACATTTTTCAGTTTTAAAGTGATCTATAAAAACATAAAGAGACAGCCTTGCACCACATTTCTGCAGTTTGTGTTTTGATTGTCTTCTCCCTGCAGGACGCCTAAACCCAGCCAGATGCTGAGTCTTTTCATATTTAATTGATTACTTCTTCCAACAAAAAGCCTCGGGACAAGTGCTTTGCTTTGCCCAGGGGCTGGTTTCGTGCTGGAGAACATGGAGCAGTGAGTCTGAGAAGTAGCAGAGCAGCCCCTGGGACCAAACAGTGACAAAATCCCAGGTGAAAAGGTTTTTCTTTCTTCACATTTTTCTTCTCCACAGACCACAGAGCAAGGTCATTTATTTTAATGATGGGAATGAGCAATGCAGCCGGGTAGGTTTGCTCAGGCGTTTCCTAATTCTGCCGGGAGCCGAGATGAAGCGTCTGCGGTGACCTCCACAACCTGCATTAAGGAGGAGACTATTTGCCTTCTTCAGATCTAGCTTTGTTTTCTCTCGCAACAGTGTGCAACACTATAAATAACCCCAGACGTAGGAAATGGTCCTTGAAGAACAGACCAGAGAGGTTTGGTTCTTTTTCAATTGGAATGACACCATCTTTTACATTAGTCACTCCATTCACAGTTTCTTACAAAAAAAAAAAAAACACAAAAAATGTAAGGTCTTGCACCAAAGGTGTCTTATTAAGGGGTGCTTTATGTTGTACCTTCATATAAGCCTCATTAAAACAAAAAGCCATAGTTTTTTCTTTGTGTTGTGTTTGATAATCTGTGCTGGTCTCTGTTCTCAAGGTTTACTCATTAGTCCTAGTCGCACTGCAGTTGTGTCTCTCTGAGATAACTTTGTTTCTGGTTCACTATTTTTAGTGGTTTTTGCTCTTTTTCTGCTCTGACCCTTTTCACTTTATTTTGTTAAAGGCACCGATGTTTATAAAAGTTTTAACACAGAACTCTTGTCACATTGTTGCTTATGTGTTGTTATTTTTTGATCATTAAGTCTTCTCAGATCAATAATTTATGTTGTCTACAATATAGCTTCTGCTTTTATTTTTGTATTTTTTTACTTTTTGCTCTGTGTGGTACTTTCCCAAAAAATGTCCTGCCTCTCCTCTCAATCAGTTGGATTGTACTGTCCCCGCTAATATTACCATGGCCTATATTCATTTTTATTCATACAATGTCCTATTTGTCAATGACTGTCCATGGGACGGCCTGTCTGTCCTGGGACTGGATCCTCCTTCTGTGGTTTCTTTTGTTGTGACGGCTGGGTTTTTTGAGTTTTTGCTCTTTTCCTGAGGGTCTAACACAGAAGATGTTATCTTGTATCTTGTTTCTATTTGCTGCCCTTTGTTTTTGTAAAGCTCTTTGAGGCGGTTGCTGTTGTGTTACTGGGCTACATACTGTAAATGAAATAAAACAGACTAGAGTAGAAAGTGGCCTTATGACTGGCCAAGTCCGACACTAGTTTCATGAATTATTCAAAATCAAATCAAATCTTTAAAAACAAAATGACTTTTACTCAGTACAACCCAATAAGTTGTGAAAATATCAATATCAACAATGACAACAGAGTCATTGTGTTAATTGTTCGTGACGTTGGTAAAAACCTCATTTGTATCTTCTGACCTGGTGACCCTGGGGTTGTTTGTGCAGACCTTAGCCTCAGCCTCATCCATTGATTCACCTTTAGAGTTGTTCATCCCCCTGTCGTCACTCTGCTTTGGGTTAATGGCCTTGTATTTGTCCTAAAACAGACGTCTATAACAAAACAAGACAGTGGCCGTCCCACACCACCATCAAAGCCCCCCCCCGACACAAGTGACATTTATATTAAGTACAGTTTGTTCCATAAAGTCGTGTCTGAACAGCTCATCCATACAGCCAGCCCCATTCGTCACACTGCACTCTTTTAGGTCAGAGACAACTCACTAATGATAAGATGAAAATGCCACAGTCGAGTAGTAATATATTCTTAACCTTCCTTTAAGTGTCCCAGAGAAATGCCAGAACTTCAAAGCTCTGATTCAGTCACTGCCGCCAGCGCTCAACCTTTCCCTAATATGACATTTTCATGTGTTTCAAGTGGAAAATTAAACTAAATTACTGCTTCAAAAATCAGTACAAACCGTTGAGAGCTTCTTAAAGGTGATGTGGGGTTATAAGGATATGTCATAACAGCAGCTGAAACAGGCTGAAGAGCAAAGATATAAAAAGCGGATGGGTCGGGGCCAAAGGCTGGATGTAAATATTTCTACAACAGTGCCAGGAAAACGACACATGCAATACAAGCTTTTTCACATTTAAGGATTAAAAATAATCCTGTTTGGAATTTGAGTAAATATATATCAACAATGGCAAATTCTGTAATTTACTTACAGTGCCGACGCAGATAGAGCTAATTTATTTCCTACAGCACACCTTGGAGAAGCAGACAGGAGCAACGCCACAGAGACTAAACTATCTGCTTCTGTTGACTTTAAACTGTAACGTAGGGCTGCTGCTAATGATTTTTTATTTTTTTTAGATTTGTTGAATAGTCAATGATTCTTTGGCCCTTACTGCTGTGTTTCTGTTTCAACCGAGTGGTCCCAGGACCTTTAAGTTAAGAAGCAAAGAAGAGTTTGAAGAAGCTTTGCAGACAGTGCAGGTCTTCAGATTTTATTGAACTGTTTAATGCATTAAAGCCTCACATGGGCTATCGAAAAGAATCACAAAAACATTCCTTAAAAGAGTCTGTGTTCTTTGATTTGTCTGTGTGCTCTACTTCAAAGGTTCTGCAATGTTTGTAATAGATTCTTGTGAGTGATATTTTACTGTCTTCTCACGGATTCTTTCTGAACTGGGAAGCTTTAATAATATACACTAATGTATAATAATGACATTATCGAAAGTGGAAGGAGATCCTCAATTGAATTAAATGCCATCCTGTTGTGACACTGTTTGACAAACACACAAATAAACTACCACGAGCACGAGTTTATAGATTATAGTTATAGATAGTTTGTGAAATAATAAAACTAATCATTTGATAAAGCAAACCTGTGGAAGTTTGGAATAAAACAGGTTATTTTAGTGTTTTCAGTACAAATAGACCTCTGTAGAGTCCAGTGTATCAGACAATTTTCTTTATGATATGCGTCGTGTAGAACCTGACTCACTAATCTCTGGAGAAAAGTCCTTGTCCCGGGACAGGACAGTTCTATTGGAGGTTTGTGTCCTGCTGAGCGGACTGTAGACAGTTGTGTGGTGTTGCTTTAGGTAGTCTCCTGTAAACCAACATGCACTTTTTTAATATATATTCTAATGTTTTACAGCACCAACATCACTTCTTTAAATCCTTTTCACTGTGGCTCAGAAACGCAGCAGTAGATGTAATTATGCCCGTCTCAGGCTGTGGATTAATACTGGCATTAAATAAGGGGCGAGGTGGAGAGCTGCAGTTGTTGTTGACTTGTTAGTTCCCCGCAGACTTCTGGAGCAGTTGGCCTGATCTGAGCGGCCGTGTTTACTGACACTCTGCATGTAGAGAACATTCATCATCATAAACCAGCTGGAGACGGAAGGGTTTTCCACCTACTGCCTTTAAAAACCTCCACAAACAACAACATGACTGACCAGATGGTAACACATGGGCAAAGCCAAAAAGTGACAGATTTGATGCTGTTTCTGGGCTTCGCTCCTCTGTCTCACTTCCTGACAAGCACCAAGCTCACTCTGCTCGTATTTATCAAAAACCTACACTGCAAATATGTCCCCAGTGATTTGTTGTTGATGTTTGAAACACAAACGTTGTTCAGTTGTGTTTTAAATAGTTCAAATGTGCTGCCAAAACTGTAGAAGTATTGCCTGGACACTGCCTGTAGACAGTGTGAGGATTAAAAACTGAACTAAAAGAGCTGTTGTAGAAAAGCAGGAACAAACTCAGAGGGTTTGCCACAACTTCAGAGCCAAAGGGTCACAAGCCAGAGTACCTTTGTGCCAGTCTCAAGCCCGGATAAACGGAGAGGGTTGTGTCAGGTGACCCTGAAGGAAATAATTTTGATACATGAAGCATCAACTTTCTCTCTCACTCCGGGTTTAAACGCTGCACAAAACACAATAAAGGCAGATTTTTTTCTTAAAAAGCCATAACAACCAAAAACTTAAGAGAAAAGAAATGTATCCTCTGTGGTCGATGCTGTGGAGCAGGTTACCATGGCGATAAAACGTGTCCATAACAACATTCTTGAGCCAAAAAAACAAAAACTAATCTGGCTTTGTGCAACAGAGTCAAGATTCCATAAACAATGCTTCAACAAATTTACATTTGTCAGTTTGTCAATTTTTAGGATTTGCATAATCAACCTTAAAATGTATTTATTTAAAAAATGGATAGGATGTGTTATTCAGAGTAGCCTAAATGAACCTTCAAACAAAGATAAATACATCTTATTTTCCGTTCTCATGTCATCAGTTTGTATTTGTTTGCCAAATATAAACCTGTTAAATTGTGGCCTGTTATATTACTTTGTACCACTAGATGGAGTCACAAGCTACTGAGACATAGGCTTTATTAGAATGTATTTATGTTCATGTGACATTACAGGGATTTTCAGGTAAACTGTAAATGCTTTAGTTAATTGTAATTCAGAGTTCTGCTGGGTGCTCGGTTGATAATATGTTCAGACACAATACTGCCACCTGGTGTTGAAAATAAATGTATGTAAAATGATGCTTAATATTCCCAACAGCTATGTTTATTCCTGAGTTATTATTGTCTAGTCAAAAAAGAGAAAGATTTTAAAATCATTGTAATTAAATAGAATTAATAAGAATATTTTGGGTTTTATCGTCTGAATAGATCTTAGATACAATTATCTTTCCACACATCAAAAGCACTTTTAGATGAAACGCATTGTAGTGAACACAAAGCACTGACAGAAATAGTCATTAACTTCAGAGCTACAGCTCCAATACTCCTCCGAGAAGTTGTCATTTTAATACAACGATTCTAATTAAAGCAGAAGATGAGATACTTTTAAGGATAAGGAAATGTTAAAAAAGTAATGTGTAAGAGATATTTTCCAATTATTCATTTAATTGAGATCAAGTGATTGCACTAAAGTCGAGCAAAGTCAAAAGCAGTGTCTCAGGCTCCTTCCAGACAAACCTCAAAGAGAAATGTCTGCAGTTTTAGTTCACAACAATGGTTCTCAAAGTCTGAGTTTAAGAGAAAATGTCAGGTTTTGGGATAAACGCAGAAGCTGAAAATAACGACTAAAAATATTACAATTCACTGAACTTGTAACCTCTATTATGATGTTACGTAACAGAGTGGTGTTTATTAAGTGCAACATAACATATACACCAACAATTGAAACAACGATGCCAGGTAGGAGTGTTTGTACTTTGAGGAAGAAGACTATAATTTCACTGAACAAACACAAAACTTGTAATATATTCATCAGATTTTAGCTCAAAAGGTTCAAGAAAATAAGTTTCTTTTGTATTCAAACAAGATGTCGTGTGTATTTTTGTAAAATAGAAGAATAAAAGTGGGTCTCTTTACGCAGGTAAAAAGTCATAGTTTAAACCAACACTCCTCCATCTGTCAATCATTTTTCATAGTGAGATAAACTTTTTCATAAACAGCAGGAGTCTTTGTATCTGTTTGATGGCAATTTGGGCTTTGATTTTATTAAATAATTTGACCTTAAGGTAAGAAGAGTGTATATCTGACAGTAACACCTACATAACACTGTCTATCCTCAGTTTTCATATCTCTTTCCTCTCTAATCTGTATGATGTCACTGCACTTTATTTTATTTATTTACTGTATATGTTTATTTGTCCAAAAACAGCTGGGATAGGCTTTAGCCACCCACAACCCGTGACAGGATAAACGGTATTAAAAATGAATGAATGAATTTGGTCAGAGACTTATTCTGGATTGAGGTCAAATAATTCCATCATGGTGTTGTCGCTTTCGCTGAACAAACCAACAACACAACCAAAAAATATAAATGTAGGATTTAGTGGGGTCCCTTACGTCTTCGGTCAAGATTAAAATATTTAAAAACCATGTTGACATGTGAGCCAGACGTAAGTGAGGATAATTTCTTTCTCTTTTATTGTGCATCCATTATGCTTTATCCAAGTTAAAAGTATTATTGTTTCTGTGCTTTTCTGGGTATTACTTCAAATATCAGTCTGCTTTTGTTGGATAGATGGAGAGAGGATTATAGAAGCAATCCTTTAACGCCACTGGCCTTCAACTGGATCTTTTCTTTTCACACATTTAGTTATAATAAGGTCTGGAGTGAGCGCTTTTATCCGAGGTGGATCTTGTCTCGGTGAAATGTGTTCTCACTGGGAGGCCTTCGTTAGGTTCAGGTGGGAAGTGCTGCTGGTGTGAGGCACGAATGCAAGTCTCTGCTGCTGGAGTTCAATCTGATGCACTGCTCGTAATATTTCAAACCATTTTCTTTAAATAGTTACATGAGAAAAAAATATAATCGTCCACCGGCTGTAAACGACGAAGCACACAACATAAGATATACTGTACTTTATTGTCCAAAAACTGTTTCACATGACCACAATCACAGCCCCAGACAAAGAAACACAACTTACAGCACTTACAGCAGGGCCCCTAAAGCACCTCCCTGAAGGCAAAAGCTTGTATTTATTTAAAACATGAGCTGGATCTCCGGCTACCTTTCATGTTTTCTTCAGAGAAGATGATCAACAGTGTGGCCCACCATTTTAAGGGAGGAGTCCAGGAGCCTTTGAATCCTGGTCTTGAGCTGGTCTGAGAGGCCACAGAGCCAGACCGAGCCTCCGTATAGCAGCACACTCTGTGGTATCTGAGAAAAACTGTTGGAGACTGGCTCCAAAGGATTGCAGTTTCCTCAGAACGTAGATCCTCTGTTGGACTTTGCTGCAGAGATAGTCCACGTGCTGTGTCCAGGAGAGGGCGCTGTCCACATACACCCCATTTATATTGTTACTGACAATAGAGTCTCCTTCCTTTTTGCTAAAGTCCAAAGAGTGCAATCTAGTTGCACCACAGAACCAGAGTCTCATTCTAAAAGGCTGGCTTCTCTTTTTTTTGTCAACAGTGCCAGCAATGCTCTGTCATCACAACATTGATGGTGGTTGGCTGTCTTGATGACACAGTCATAGTCATAGAGTCAGCCTATAGCTTTGATTGTGGATTTGAGCTTTGTCCACCACAGGACATTTTACCATTCAACAAATTAAATTATATGTCCAGTTTCATTTATGCCAGTACTTTCTAATAAGGATAAAAGTTATTTTGCCTGATTTGGATTTTTAAACTTGACCATAAAACAATGTTTCACTGCTCTGTTTAAAAAAAAAAAACCTAGAGGCAGGCAACACCCTGAGTGATTGCCAGTTAATCACAGGGCTAGCACTTAGAGACACTGACACAGTAACATTGATTCACCTACACATGGACGTCTTTGGACTGGTGGAGCTGTAGAGAACCCTCAGTAGATGTGTTTATTCTCTAAATTACTCTGATTTATTTTTGTAAAAACATTTAGTAATATTAAAAAAAAATGGAGAAAACTTGAGAGCGAACCCTAGCATAATGTAAGTATGAAAGGTATGAATTTCCTGGTTTATTATATTGTTGACATCAGTGTCGACCAATGGGAGTGCTTCTTTTTTCCTGAAGTGAGCTGTGATTGGCCAAACTCCCGCTGTGGGCTGATCATTCTCATCTATAAAAATCCTTCATAATAAAGCCCAGATGACAAGTATAAAAACAAAGTAATCCGTCTTTAAGGCGCTATAAAGTCAGGAATTATTTCTTATTTTATTTTATTTGTTTGTAAAGGTTTTATGGGATCTACTTTTTAAGAAGAACTTCATTGTACTTGAACTGGATGGACCTTAAGTTGACTTCCAGTAATAGAAAAGTGTCCCTGTCGCTCTTTCAGCTCTTTTTTTCTTACCTTTTCATATGGTCCACTTCCTGCTTTTACTTCATAGCTTGTGTTCTGTTTTGAATTCAGACAACAAACAAACCTCACCTTTACTTTGGAAGAGTTCGATCTGTACTTTTACATCTCCTCAAGCAACCCAAATATCTAAGGAAACAAATTAATTTAAAGGAGGCCAAACACACTGCTGTAAATGCCCTTTGACTCACGTCCAGAAAGTGCAGTAACCACCCTTTTTACTCTTTTACTGCTGAAACCAGCCCCAAAAGCACCTGCTGCCTGTACTTTGGTGTTGGACTGCCACGGATAACGGCTGGTTTTGTGTTGTCACGGTAACCAGCCACCTGTCGACCAGCATCCGTCCCACGGGCCAACCTGTCTCATCTGTTCAGCCACACGAGCGCAAATACACGGGAACACAGACACTCTTGTTAATGAGTCGCAGAAGAAAAAGAGGCTAGAACAATAATAACAGGAAATGCCTTTGACAATTGTTTTTTGTTCGTCATGTAAAATAGTGTAGCCTGTAGAGCAAACATACTGTGTACAGTTGTGATGCTTTACCTCCAGACATTGTTAGAAAGTAAAGTTTGATTTGATTTGATTTCAAATTGAACTTTTGGATTTGGATGGATTTGCGTAACTGGACAAACATCAGTGTTTTTCATATTTTATTCAAGCTTGAACTTATTCAATGTTTACAACTATTTTCAGTTTTAACCAGCAACTCTAAATACAACTAAACACTCAACAAACCTTGCCCTTAAACATCATTTCCGCTGTGACTCTGGTTTTGTTGGAGCAGTGTTAAATTCAGCCAAAGCAGCCAAACTCATCAGTGACATTAAAAAACATTAGTCACTTCAAAAGAGCAAAGGGCAAGGTCTGCTTTTATTTGAGTGGGTTTTATTTAAAGATGGAAATGGGACATTTGGACAAAACCAAGGGTAAAAAGGAAGCATTAGTAAAAGGATTGGGGGATTTGCCAAAGTGAGACCAAAAAAAATCCAGTATTACACAAAGAACTGCTGATTATCATTGATTTAAAGCGCAATGCTCAATTAATCTCTCGTACAGTAGTGTTGAATAATTTAGTCCAGCTTAGCTTTATCATCCAAAAAGTCAAAACCCTAGTGATCCCATGATGCAACAGTCCAAAAACCTCAGTTTCTCATGATTTACAGCTGTTTGGAAAAATGTACCAAACAAAGATAAACACTGACGTCCTCACCTCACTTTGAAATGTGCCTGAAGGAACTGTTGAGTGTACTCCACATCTGCGACCCGCAGAAATACTGTATTATATGAAAGCCTGAGTTTTTAACATTTACAGCTTTAAATGACCCCTAGGCACTGGGCACTTTGGTATACACGTGGAATGTAGCCAGTGATTTTGGTTTTGTACAATAACTGAATAACTGACTTTCCCAAAGTTTCTCTTTTAAATATACTGTATATTTTTATACTATACTTATTTTCTTTTTTACTATTATGTGAAATCTTGCTTTTTATCACAGGGTAACACTTAAGGTTAGAGGACACATTTTATCATGAATTCATGCATGACTGGCATGGGGTTAAAGTTCAGGGTTGTCGGTTAAGGTTAGGATGAAAATATGATGAATACATGATAATTCCTGGTAATTCATGATATTTTAATGCATGCATAATAATGCCTGAGTAATGTGCTAATGCATGAAATCATATTAAAATGTGCTTCCTAATCCAAAGTGTTACCTGTCACAGTTCTGTCACTATTATGTGTTGGTCAGTGTCACAAAGTTAAAAAGCCTATAAATAAAAAATGAAAAAATAAAACTAGATAAACACTGACATTATATCAGGGTTTGTTTTGTTTGGATAGTTCTTCTACAGCACTTAAGTTGTTTCAAAAGTTGTAAGTTGTTTTTGGAAAATGGAAGAAAGCTGGAGAGATCCCACAACAGCTGAGGCAGGATATTAAGAAACACACTGCCCCTCTAATCGTTTTATACCTATATCTGTGCTAAACTATTAAAGTTTTTGAATTAAAGCACGTTATCAACATTGTTTTAGGGCCACATTAGTAACTTGCACAATAGCACTCATTCTCTTTCACCTCTATAATAATTCTAATGGTAAATGTTTTGCTAATATAAAATATAATAATATAAAAATGATTTAAACAATTGTACCAAAAAAAAAAGTAAAATTAGTGAGGTTAAAGAATTTGAATTTGTAATCAAACCTGGCTTCTATCAGTGAATGAAAGTCAAATACGTTTACTATAAATTTTGAAAACATTTGAAAACATTGAATTTTCAAATAGTCTTCCTGTATTTCCTGTTTGTGTCTTCTGTGCTGTGATTGGCTGAGAGTTACAAACATAAAAAACCTCCATTCAATGTAAACAAAGGAGTAAAATTTGTAAAATACAGGCAGAAAAGCTGGTTTATTCAACACTGCAATGTTTTAGAGGATGAAAAAAAAAATCATGTATATTATACCTTTAAATTCTCTTGACAGGCTTCTTTTTCATGAGCCAATAAGATTCTCCGATTGTCCAGCTCTGACCTGATGCTCTGTAAAGTTATTACGTTAAGTTCCCGCTCACCAACAGACACCTGAGCCGTTAGTCTGACCTCCTCTCTCAGGTCGACATTTATGAAGCTGCACCACTAAACGTCTAACGGCCTTAATAAGCAAAGCCCTCTTACACCGACAACAACTCGTGGTTTTACAGGAGGCTTACAGCTCACGCCGGCCTGGTTTTATATTTTCATGAACATCACGGCACATTCTGAAAAGAGCACATGACGGCTCACACAAATCACAAGACTCAGAGCGTTGTGACGGATGAAATAATGGAGTGATTATTCCAGCTCTAGCGTGTAATACAGCCATTGGCAGCACATCCATCCATCTATTTGTCCATACGGCCGGGTTATTCGAAAATATACACTCTCAAGCCTTGTGAGATTACAGACTGTTATAGGGTTTCCACAGTTTTGAAGATGCATGGAAATGAATCAGACAGAATATCAATATAATAGACTGTTATTATTTTATCTTGACATAGTAAGTTATTGGTAGATGGGGAATTTATCCACAAAAATGTTTCAAAAATGTTGCTGTATTTCGTCTTTGAATTAATCTTTTGGCACAATGCAAGGCTGTGGTAAATGCAGTTATGAGTCAGTTTAGGCATCCGTCATATTCTCTCTGTACTGTGAGTTTTTGTTGGATTTTTAAAACAGCAATAAACTGATTGTCATCAAAGCTATATTGTACTGAAGCACAAGATAATGTCATTAATTATGCTGATATAATCTCAAACAATGGACTGAACAAGATGGGGACGTGGTTTGTCTTGATGAATAAAGAAGACCTGGACTGAGAGCAGAGAAGTAGTGTCTCAAAAAAAAAAACAGAGGTAATGATTGTTCTGAATTAAACATTACAAAGTTGTAGTTTGTATTTTGGTTTCTCACTCCAGTTTACTCTAGTGTAAGTGTTCTAAAGGGAATAATCAATAAAAAATAAGTTCATTTTGAATCAATGAATAAATTGTTTTTATTGTTTATGTGTATTGTTTGTCATTTGAATATATTTATTTTGGTTGGTTCTATCGCGAGAGTAACCTGGAGGCGGTGGACTGCTCTGTAAAAGTGCCCACATATTCTCCCCCAGGAACGACACGAGGGGATAAATACACTTGAACTTCATAAACCTTAAGTGGACTTTAAAAGACTTCAAAGGAACAGGCGTATTAATGATCATTTGTAATAATGTCTCAGCTATATGTCATTTATTTTTCCTTTCCTGTAGTTCTCATGGCATCAGCCAAGAATGTGATAAGAACCACGTATAACTGCTGTGGAAGAAAAATCAAGGGAAACCTGTTCCAGTATTGTCACCACAGAGCTACAGATATAGCTATAGATACTGTAGATCAGGGGTGCTCAAGGTAGTATTGGTAGATTGCATGACATAAAAAAAAAATAGATGTCAGCCAATCATCCATCCAATCTCTTGATTGACATACAGGGCAGCCAGTCAGATGAAATCTGAATTTTTCTGATCACTGCGCATGCGCAAACAACGGCGCTAAGTGCAGCAAAACTAATGCTTCAGCAACTTACCTCCAACTTTTAAACCTTGTTTTTTTCTCTTAAACTTAAGAAAGGGTATAAAATGAGTGAGGGAGCTGGACCAAGTAAGAAGACAAAAACTTATTGCTTTCATAGAAATTGGGAGGAGGACTTTTACTTTTACGATGACATTTTTGAAGTGCGTTTGCCTCGTCTGTCAGCAGCTACTGTCCGGACTATGAAACCCTGTCTGATTCAATTCAGTGCAAGTCATCAGCGTAAACTCAGGTAATGACTGATTATTCTGTATGTTGTGTATGTTGTACTATTGTTGTACACACACGTGTGATGTAATGGAGCAGTGCATATCATTTCTAATTAATGTTTAAAAATATGACAACATCTGGTGGCAGAAGCACACTCTTCACTAAAATACCATTTATAGTTGTATAGTTGTATTTAGCCTTTAGCAGTAATATGTGTCCTCTACAGGCAGGTGTTAAAACAGGAACAGGAAGTAATGGCTCCTTCCTCGTGGGTTTCGTGCAGTTTAAACATCTATTAGACAAATGAGGAGTGTTTGTTCCTTTTTATGTCGTGATTATACACACAAGAATTTATCTTTTTGACTGATGTGTATCTACTATAAAACTTTACACAATTCACCTTTAAAAAGAAGTGAATTACTAAATGAGTCACGGATTTTCTGTAACTTTCTTTCAGTTTGTGATGAAGTAAAGTTTATATTTAGATACTTTATTGTCGTTGCACAATAAATAAACAAGGAAATGCATGGTGTACCTTCAGGACTCAAGATAAATAATTCAGATAAAAGATTCACACAACTAATACACATTCATTTGAAACCTGTACATTTGCTGCAAAGCAGAACAGCAGACCTAAAGCATGTTCTATAAATCAGCCTCTGACAACAAAACTTAACCTGCTCAAGTATATAGAGTCAAATAAGTTCACCTGGTGCTTTCAGCTATTTACTGGGTTCACTCTTTCAATCGGACAGATGGACTGTTTGATGTAATGTATTCACAACACAGCAATTCCCAGTCGCAAATCTTCTAGGGGTTCTCCTATTTAGTCTGGCAGGTTTTATTGTTTTATGGTTTTAAGTTTCCTCCTGATGACAACCCTCTCCATTTGCAGGCTTGGGACACAAAGGGACACTGGTTCGTGACCTTTTGTGGCTAAAATATTACATTAAAGCTGCATAAACTAAGGGGTTGTTGCAGAACTCAATGAAACACGGACCATGTTTTTTCTTATAAATGCAATATTAACCACAAACGTGCACTAGTGAGATGCACTGGCTGTAATATGAAAATGTTGAATCTGACAGAGCTGAAAGGCTGCAGCATGTGTCAACCACCTCCACACCTCACAGCAGACACATACAAAACCCACTCTCTCTGTTCTTACTATGATTTGTGTGTCAACGTGTTACAAATGGAAAACAAAATGTGGCGCAGTGAATGTTTGCAGATAAAAAAAGACCTCCAAAAGCCTGTGTATTTGTGTATTTGTCAGACGGAGCGAGCGGCAGAATGATTATTTGCTGCTGGCGGCTGAAAAACTCAGGTAGCTCCATTCGGGGCTGCTGAGGCCTTGACAATTTTACAAGCACATTTTAATGCCGCTGCCAAGTGGAGCCTGCTTCTCTTTTCACTCGGAGCTGTACAGCCGTAATCTGAAGTGACTGGCTCACATCCAATTTAGAGCCGAGCATATAACAGAGCATCAGCGACAGGACGCTTCAGCGAGCAGACTTCCTTCAAACTCTGAGGAGATCCAGCCTATTACTCCGAAGCACAAAATGACACTCACGTCTTAAAATCGCTGTTTCAGTAATTTGCAGAGCATTTGGCTGTGACCCGACAGTGCAGCGAGCAGAAAAAAAGTGGTTTTCATTCTTTTTTGGAGATCATTTTAAAGATTTTTTTATGACATTAGAGATGATTGACGTGCTATGACATAAAACACAGCAATATCGAAATGGTCCTAACAAAAAAGTTGCTATAACAACCCAAAAAATTTACTACAAATATCATATTGCCACTGCCTTTGTGGGGATTAACCTCGAACTGAACAAACAATGACTTCATAAAAGCACTACTTAAGTTTTGGGTCTCTATGACTTAAAGTTTTGAAATACACCATGCCTTTTAAAATCTTGGTGTATATTGTCAGTATGTAAAGATTGTTTCTGGTTTACTCCCATTTTTATCGACAGAGAAACATTTAGTGAACTTCTAGAAAGGGGGTACTCAATAGGCGGACCGCTGTCCGGATCCGGACCTCGAGAGGCTTTGATCTGGACCGCAAGACATTATTCATAATTACAAGCGCATTGTATAAATCATATTTTTGAACAGACACTTCTAGGACAGCTACGTCTACACGCGCGGGTCCTCAGGTTACTATGGTTACGGACAGAGCAGCGGGAAATTTTAACATGTTTAGCGTAGCCTGATAATGCGTTAGAAACGACTAAAATCTAAAAGTTGAGCCTTGGCAAAACATAACGAAGATTCACTGACGTTATGGACGAAGAGGGAACGTTTATTTTAGTTTATTCAGCTTCTCAGCTCCGTGTTAGTGTCAACAGCAGTTTATCCTCAGTCCCGGCTGCTGTGCTAATCAGAGAATCCAGAACTGAACCAGGACTGGACAGTTTTCATGTCAGGATTAAAAAGACTCAGCTCAGAGGAAAGTGATGACGTCTAATTTGGTGAGTTGTCTGACAACTTCTTTATTCTGTTGTAAGTTAGGTACTTGACTGCATATTTGACCTAATTTACAAACGTGAGTAATTAGCTCATGCTATTCACGTTCATTTGAACCTAACATGTGTTCATATGGGTGATTAAAACAGAAAAGGTGTGAAAGGAGGGTTTGGAGATGAGTGACACATGTTAAGTCTTCCTTAAGTTGTGTCAGTTTCTGTGTGAATCCTAAATCCTGTTACAGAACTAATCATAAGCATTTTAATTAAAATGTTACCCCACACGGAGAAAATACAGGAAATAAATATTTCTATTCTAAATTTTGTTTTAAGATGAACCTGCAAATTAAACAGTAACATTTAATTATTAGCAACAGCTAATGCTAAAGAAATGCTCAGTGCATTTTCCCCTTGTTCCTGTTGTTTTCAGAGGAATGACAATAGGAAGAGATGAATTATGACTGGCATCTTTGTCATATTTGTTTAACAAATATGTTTTGGCTTGATTTGATGATTTTGTCTTTAAAATGTTCTCATACATGTTTTAAAGGAGTATTAGGCATTATATGCAGGATTCCAGGCTGTTGTCAATAAACCACCAGGTCTTGAGCTTTAGCTTTAGCCTCTTTTGATTTTGTAGTTTTTTACTTTTGTCTGTGAGCTGTGTTTTGTGAAAGCTAAACACTCAAACATCCGCCTCATGGAAACAAAGGATAAAATACAGAAAACAGTGGATTATCTACATTCATCTCCATATTGTTAAGAGGCTGTAGGTGTGGAATAAATGAGACTTTACTTTAAAGAATTATATTCAAACACATATCAGTTTATTTAAATTTTCCGGACCCCTCACGGTGAGGAAAGTTAACTAAGCGGACCTCGGCTGATTTTAATTGAAGACCCCTGTTCTAGAACCATCTGATCAAAAGCTTTGTTCTTGTTATATCTAAAGTAGACAACAATGCTAAATTTTTTATTCAGTCCAGAACTGCAAGTACTGTCACTCCATTGACAGAACATTTAGCAAGGTCAGGAGAAATTGCATTAGCTGAAGTAGTACAAGATGGATTACAGTGAGTTCACAATTCTCACGAGGATCCAGAAAAATCAGAAACAGCTATATAGGGCTGGTTTTAGTTTCTCAAAAAGAAATACATTTAGCAGTTTTTCTTGTTGACATATGCAAGAAAAAACAAGCTCCTAATACAAAACAGAAAATGTTTTGTATTTCCCTTTCCCTTGAAGAGTGAAGAGTCTGTATGGTCCATTTAACATTCATTTGTTTTCTTCTGTTTGGTCCCGTTAGGGCTCACGGGAGACTGGAGCCTATCCCAGCAACTTTGAGCCTTAGGCAGGGTCTATTTAACATATGGCTGTTTATTTCCATCAGAAATACCTCACTCTTGAAACTAAAAGTAGTGACCAAAGCTGTACTGTGTGCTTCTTGTGTTATACCCCTTGTCAATGAAAATGTTTTACAGGGCAACGCAGCACAATTGCATTTGCCTTCATTCTCCATTACTTTCCATGGCTAGAAACTGTATATTCCACGTTTTCTAGGTCATGTAGCTGCCCTGAAACATGTCTTTACACAAACTAAACATGAGGGAAAAGTCTGTCAGAGTCGGGGACATGTTCTCGGGTCCATGAGACATGTCGCAGTAGTACTATATCTGCTCAGTGGGAGACTTAGGATTCTGCAGCTGCTGTAGTTAAAATGTCAAATGGCAAACTGGGAAAAGAGCTGAGTGAGTGGGAGTGAGGCGAGAGCAAGCGGAATAACATTTACAGCGTGTACCTGCGAAACAGTCTGGAGCCGGGCCACAGCCGTCCACGTTTTACACTCGGAACGACTCTCACCTTCACAGCGAGCACTCACACTGAGATTAATTGCAGTTGTGCCACAATGGGGGGCACAAAATTATAACACTTCCCACATCGATCCAACGGACACCTGGAACTGCTGCTATTGCTGGGAATTCACAGGTTTTCATGATTATGTGACCAGTAGACGTCTGTGTAGTGGATTTTATTTGTGCAGCAGTGATTACAAAGACAAACATTTAAATTACTGCAATTCCAGTTGGATCAAAAGATTAACATTGATTTTTAGTCCATTAACAGTGAGACTAAGCAAAAATTTGAATCTGTACAAAGTGTTACACCAGTAGTTTTTGTAAACACAATGGTTTTAGCTATTGGCAGCCGTAGAGAACATTAGCATCTCAATATTCAGCTAGGCTACGTCAGCTAAACGCTAGAAGTCACTAGATATACTGGACTGGAAAAAAGCAAATAACTACACATGGAGGTGCCTCAGTTATGGCGCTTTTCCACTACACAGTACCAGCTCGACTCGCCTCGACTCGGCTCGCCTTTGTTTGGTTTTCCACTGCGTAAAAGTTGTACCTGTACCTGCTTCCTGGTACTTTTTAGTATCACCTCGGCGAGGTTCTAAGCGGGCTGAGGCGATACTAAATTGTGACGTGAACACACGACAGACTGCTGATTGGCCAGAGAAAATCGTCACTGTTCACTGCGTCATCATTGCACGCGCCAGACGGAGTATCCTGAATAACCCCGCCATTTTTAAATAGTTTGGCCAGAGATTGCGTGATAATTTACCCAGTCCCAGACTTTAGTATTATGGCAACTCGGAAAAATTCTCTGTGGTCAAACGAGGAGGTGCAGACTTTTCTTTTTTTTGGTTGCCGAAGAGAAGATCCAGCGAGTTCTATGTGTGTGAGTAGCGGGTGTGTGTCGCGTAGAAGATTACGCCACGACAGGCAAGGTTCTTGCGGCGTCGCTATGACGACTAGGTACTATTGTGGAGGTACTATCTGCAATGGAAAACGGAGCGAAAAGCGAGCCGAGCCGAGTCGAGGCGAGTCGAGTCGAGCTGATACTGGTAGTGGAAAAGCGCCATTATATACAAATGTTTTTAGGACCTGTGCTTCCTCAATTAAAGACTGTTAAACTGAGATTTGCATGAGAAGATTAGCATACACAGTGCTAGTGATGCAAAAGAAAGCTAAACTTACATTTATGTAAAATGTATGTCACTATTGTAAATGCAGATATTATACCAAAAACTATATTTAAAGGTGAATCAAGTTTTTGTAAACATAAATTAAGCTTATAGCTTCTGCTTAAAGTAAAGAACACATCTGCCAACATACGTGAATAGTCCAATTGTAGAATAGTCTTTTTTAAAAATACATGATGGAGGTTTTTTACTGTGTCAAGTCTAATTTAGTGTCTAGAAACAAACACATTGCTTTGGGTTGGTTTCTGCAGACTGATTTTTACATTCACATTATTTGGCAAACAACTATTTGATGATTCAATCTTTCTTTGCCTTACATTAAAGCTTAGCTCAGTTTCCAAAGTCAAAAGCAACTCTCTCAATGCTTTTTAAGCCTCTGTTAAATCCCCACAAGCTTTTTTTTCAACTCCTATGTCTTATACTTGATATTGAACCCACTTTAGAGGTTATAGTTCCTTTCTTTCCTTCGACTTATCATTTTTATGCTGCTGTTGCTGTATTGGTTTCCAGCAGAGACCAATAAACTTTTATTTTACCTTCTTACATCTTAGTACCTTCAAGGACATATATAATGCAAAAAAAAATTTGTTAATATGCTGCATTGACTCTAGAGACTATTGTATTATTTTTCCTGTTACTTTGTAGATCTAATAAGGCTTTTTGTGGTCGAGGCTTGTTACACGGCCACTGAAGCAGGAAGACAGACTTTGCCCACAGGAGCTGATTCCATCTGGGGCTTTAGAGCACAACACAAGATGCACTCAGCGCTTTAGTGGCTGCAGGCTAACGATCCCGTCTACCTGCCCAGCTGCTACAATAACAAGCCCTGTGACGCACGTTTTATTGTGTTAGAGCTGACCGAGACATGACACCGAAGTCGGAAGAGGAGTCGGCCACATTATGTCTTTTTAATATCACTAACAGTCATTTTCACTGCCGCGCGTTTCACCCCACATGGCGGACTTCCTGTTGAGTTTAAGGTGTGGCTGTCATAGACTTTTCTGTTTGCCCTGAGGTGTTCTATGGATGTACCAAGTTTTGTATTTCTACATTGGAAAAATGTACTTTTTGTATTTTGACTTTTCTGGGGGCCGCCACTGAGTCATTTTTGTATTTTTTTTTCGGGAACTTCAAATACATAAATTTTTTGCTGGCCTTGAATGTTGGGACCAATAAAAATGACTTTTCGTGCATGTTTACTGGGTCAAATTGAGGATCATTTTGCAGAAAAATAAAAAGAAGAAGAAAAAATAAATATATATATATATATATATATATATATGTTTTTGAATATATATATATATATATATAGTCATTTAGCAGACGCTTTTATCCAAAGCGACTTACATTCACCAGTGTTACATTTACAGATGATGCTTTCATTCGAAGCGACTTACATTAAGGTTCCATTCACCAGTGTCACAGCTGGAACACCACTGGAGGCAAGGTGGGTTAAGTGTCTTGCCCAAGGACACAACGACAGCATGAACTGTGGGGAGAGCGGGATTCGAACCGCCTACCTTCCGGTTGAAGGACGACCGCTCTACCACTGAGCCACTGCCGCCCCATATTATATATATATATAACTTGAGCAAAAACAATAGGCCCTCCCGGTCACCACCGGCTCTGGCCTAATAATAATAACGTATTGTTCATTTTCACTGAGAATGAACAACATGTTTAATCTACAGAGCAGAGTATGTGAGCGGAGCTGAGCGGGAAGAATTTGCGCTCCACGCTCAAAGTATTTCATAATTACTCCGCTCAAGCTCCGCTCTGGGTGTACAATTTTCCGCTCCTCGCTCCCTCCCCCACTCCGTCCTTATACGTCTCGCTCCGTTTTCGCTCCAGGGTATTTATTTTTATTTTTTTTAATAACACCAGTGTCTGATCAGAAGATGCATGTAGTGTAAAACGAATACGCAGTACTTTATATAAATGTTTGTGAAAGTACTAATAAAACAATACAAATGCAAACAAATGCAAAATATGATTAGAAACATTTTGAGTCCCCCTCCGTCTCCTGACAGTGGTTTGTTCCTGGGACTCCTGGCTCGTGATTGGTAATTGAGCGATGGTGGAGCGTTTCGGAGCGGGAGAAAATCACAACGCTCCAACATTAAAAAAATCTGCTCCTCGCACCTGGCAAAATCACACAACTCCGCTCCCACTCCGCACCGCTCACATACTCTGCTACAGAGAGAGTTGTGTTTTGTTTATTGTGCGATAATTTACAGGTCCAGAGATTTGCACTACTTAATGGCCAGGTCTCCCTTTGTTTCTTTTTACCCAAGTTTGGGTAAAAGGTTTGTGTCTTAATTTTGCACTTGAATTTTATTTTCAATATTTCTTTTTTATGGTTTTATTCTTATGCATATCATATAGTAGACTGCAGTCTATTGAGTTCAAATAAATACCAAATGTTCTAAAATACTGTATATAATGTTTTCATTCTTCAATCAGTTAATTTAAACATCTTTGATATTAAAGATGTTATAAAACGTAATATCGTTATAAAACATAAAAAATAACTTCACAGTTACTTTTCTGAGTAACTAATTACTTTTACAATGTGGTAACTGAGTTACTAACTTAATAAGTTTTTGGGAGAGGTAATGTGTAACTGTAACTAATTACTTTTTTAAAGTAATTAGTTACAGTTACACAGTTTGTAAGATGACCAACACTGCTGTTCACAAAGTCAAATAGATTTATTGGTCCATACAGTATTAATGTGCATGTTACAACTGTACAGGAAAATATAATAAAAACTTAAAAATAATATCTACGTATGTTGGTGTAAATTGAAATCTCTAAAGTGAACTCTTTTAAGGCTAATAGTCTTTTTTTAGATCCTATAAAAAGGCTGAAATAGCATTAGCCCATCAGGAGGGCACTTAGCGTTCAGTGGCTGTCATCCGGCCGTTTGCCTTTTTGCTCCTTCAATAAGGGTCATGAGCTCCACACTGAGAGATGACATGTCGCTGCTCCCTCTTCGCTTCAAGAGGCCACACTGTGCCACTTCCTGAGTTTGTGAATTGAGCGCTTTTGACCCAATTGAACAGCAAACCCCGAATTCTGCCTTATTTAAGCTTCAATTTCCAGTGGCTTCATTTAATAAGATAATTTCACAGCAATTACAAGCTTTCAACACAGAAATGTAATGTCATTATACGCTTGCACAGTGACAAATTTGAGGTTTGGAGGGAAATCGGCATGCTCAGGGCTCATTTTAAGGCTGTATACAGTGAGAAGGCTGCTTCACGTGGAGGGAAACACAATGAAGCCTCCTGCTGTCTATTCCTTTAAAGGCAGCATCATGATAAGCATGAAATTACAGTTATGTAGCGATACGACAAACGCTGCTCCAATCATCTCCACGAGCCAAGAGCAACATTCCCATTATCTGCGCTTTCTTCTTCACTTGACGTCTAATACACAAAGCAATTACAGATATAGTCACGTTGTGTATTCGTTGTAAACAGAAGCTCGGGTCGGAGCCGAGTCGTTTGACATTGAAACCGATGCCTGCTTCATTCAGACGACATCCCATCAGCCAGGTTCAATAAATAGGCCTTACGTGCGCCTTCACTTTGACATGAATATTTTAGGGTCAGGTAGTAATTTTCAGCTACTTTGCCTGAAATATCACTTTACATCAAAGCAGCTTTGAAAAGGTTTCTTAAGAGCGAGCTGAAATGAGGCTGCGACAAAGTGCAGCCTCCAAACTACTTTTAAGGAATAGGTGCCAGATTTTTTTTTCATCCAACTCTCTTTAACTTTAGAATCAATTTACTACAGATGATATGAGCTGCCTCTTAAGTCTAAAAAGTGCATGATGTGGGGTTTATATGTCAAGTTTTACTTTTATTTCCAAGGTGAACTGTAGAAAAGTTTGGTCCTATTCTCCACTGATGCTGTCCTTTATTAGAGCCCAATATGTTTAAAGTCATATTTAAGACAAAGAAGAACAAAACCTTGATTTTGACGAAGCAGCTTTGACCACACAGACACATTAGCATTATTACCACAGCTAGAGCTAACTCTGTGACCATCACGTTTGTTTCGTAAACTCATTCATTCATCTCCCTCTACTTAGTTTGATCAGGGGTCGCAGGTGACTGGAGCTTTGGGCCTGGAGAGAAGCCGGACCTGGAGAGAACTTTCTGTGACACAGGGCAGACAGGTTTAGTGTTGGCCACCCAGTGGATCAAACCCACAACTCTTAGCAGTGAGGCAGGGATGCTAACCGCCATGCTACTGTGCAAGAACTTGATTTATCTTCAAGGGAAAATTCAATTGTTAGGTCTCTTCAAAAAAGGCTTCATCAGTTGTGTTCTGTCCTGTCACTGATCTCAGACGTACACTGTTGTTCAAAAGCCCAATGCAGGGGTTGGTCCATGTTGTTCAATATAGTATTCTGTCCGGTGTCTCCACTGCTTCAACCTATAACCATTCAAATTTTTATAAACAGCAGGATCCAACCTTTCTATTAAATCTGCATATTGCACTCACAATCCCATAATGCTCGGTTTGTGCTGTAAAGAGTCATTTTCAGAGACTTATTTAAAACTTTATGAAAGTTTGAGATTATGAACTAACATTCTACAGTGCTTTGAAGAACTTTTATTCAGGTACAGTTTATTCCATATTTTTCTTGTACATCTCCACTCTCTATAGGTCATATGTAAATTCCCGAGGACAAGACAAGACAAGTATAAATTTCTGAACATCTGTTTCACCTCCCACGATGCTTTGCTGCACCCACTGTTTGTTCAAACATAAAAAAGCAGATTGTGGATGCAACTATGAAACTTTTTTTTATCGCTTGTCTTGATATGATACAAAGAAACACTGTTCATTTCATTAAAAACTTTGAACAGCAATGCTCTGGATGTAGTTCTTGGGTCATTTTATACTTGACACAACATAAATCATAAAATGGTGGTCTATAGAGACCTGTCTTCACTGTTAGCTCCTTGGTGGCTTTAGCTTGACCAGTGCAAAGGAAACAGAGCACAATAAATCTAAAGTGGCTAAAGATTTTACCTGCAACACCACAAAGGAGATGAGAGCTATACTTCTGATTCTAAATCCTGAAAACTGAGATGAACGTCCAGTGGGAGCCGGGCCTCGTGGAGCTCACTTCTGTATTAACCTTCCTGTCACAAACACACCCTTCTGTGCAACACTTCCACTGCTGTTTGTGATCTTACGCCCTGATCCATAAATGAGACTGAATCTTATTGGATTATAATATTGAAATTCTATTATTTGTCTTCTCCCTCTGCGGTGTTGAACCAGATATAACACTCATCCATCATCAACAAACATCATGAGCGTTACAGAGAAACCATGAGCCTTTTGCAAAAACGCCATAATTACACAGTGCATTTGTGCTAAAACTGATTTCATTTAAAGCCCTCAGTTGTTTTAGTCAGAGCGCGCGCCGACTGCCAGAGGTACTTACGCTCATATGAAGTGGACGGCTGAAGATTATGAAGCATGATTCCACAGCTGTGACATTCACACTAATGAAAACAGATTAAAAATAAAACTTGTATTTGGATGCCCAGGGGAGCTGCTGCATCTGAGATGAAGTTCGTCTCAGGCCTGACGATGAATTACTGATGAAACATCCATTTGTGGGGCTCACGTCTGCCGTCACTAAACCCACAGCAATAGAAAAGGCCTTTAAGGACAAAGTCAGAGCTTTTGCATCACTGTGTTGCTAATTCAACTCCAATTTTTGTCGCTCAAAACCTAAAAGTCACATTTCAGTGCCTTTCTTTTCACTGCTTTTTCACATTTGACAGCCACAGCACAAAACCAAAGTTGTAATGAACCCTTCCAAAACATGTCACCTGACAGATTCTCCTGTCACATGTCGCCTATGTTTGCAGCTAATTTGAGCAGATGTGATGAAAGAAAACGGTTGGCATAGAAACCATGTCTAATGACGACTGAGCTGTAACTAAAATAAGCAACTTTTCGTGAGCTTTTCTTGAGTTTTATTGAAGGGAGAAATTATTGAAAAAACAGACCTCGAGAGAAAAGAGTGTGTTCAGATTTGAAGGTCAATACTAATGTACAGATTCCACAAAGTTCAAAATAAAGGGTCCTTCTGAAGTGGAGAGTTTAATAAAATGTATAAAGTAAATCTAAACAAGTTTGAACCAAACCTTGAACCCAACATCTTTGGAAATAAAAGTGTTTCCAAAGCATTCCTGTGATATGTGGACAGAGTTATGACAACATACCTCAGGACAATAGACCGTAGAAGAAAAGACCAATTAACTGTGAGAGCACATACCTGAACTCATCACAGGGTTGAAAAGGGAAGAAGGTCATCAAGCCAAATGAATGACTTAAACGTAGGAACAAACAAGTTTGTATCAAAAAAACTACATTTTTACAGATATATGTGGAAACCATTTTGGATTTTTTTTAATTAAAATGTGAGTAATTGCTGAAAAATGCATAGATTTAATGAATCAGTGAATTAGCGGTGGATAGATTTGTTAAAGAATTACAGTATGTGGTTTTGTCTTTAGTTTTGTGTGATTAAAAAAATGACTTAACTATTATTACTTTATTATTTACAATTTACAGCTGCAATATGTATGTACCAGAATGTATTTTATAAAGCCCACACTTTGTTTAGAGTAGAAAATGTTTTTTACAAGAACTTTGACAGATTTATTTTAAAGTACAATAGAAACAGAAAGAAGGTGTCCCACTTGTAAACTCTTTCTGTCGTGATGGAGTATGTGGTTGTGGTATGCAGACTCTGGGGTCACAGCGGTCCGGGTGGTGGTGCTATAAAGTGACAGCATGATTTAGGTCCTGTGTCACGGAGAAGTGCGTTATCTACTGCCACTAACAGGGTCCAGGCCGATAGCCGAGGACTACAGCGCGGGAGGTAGTGCTGATAAAAGGGCTGAGCCGCCGCACTGCGCACTCACATGAATCCTGCATTTAAGTGGCTGTCAATGCTTTCAACGCTTTCACACTCAGCGTCTCTCACATTTCATTGTCTCTCACTCTCGTCTCGTCTTATGCATGAATTACAAGTGCCATAACTTTGCCATTACACCTTCACTTGTTGTTTCCAAAGACGAAATAGAAAAAAGGACTCAAAATGATGTCACAGTAAAGAAAAGAAATGTAATGATATGTATGATATTTATTGTCAAAACCTCACAAACCAAGAGCAAGTAGATTATAAAGTATCAAGACCAAGAAAGAAGAAGACACAGCAAGTCCAGTTTTGAGTCAAGTCAAAACTCATTATGGGGTTAGCGTTTGGTTTAGTTTAGTTTAGTTTATTGATTTATTATTACGTGGACAGTCCCTTTTTTAAAAAAAGAGCAGCTTTAGCCTCTACGGCTAATTTCCAGCTGTAGTCCCCGGCCCGTTGTTAATAGGCATAGGTTAAGAAGCCAGACTTTGAATATTTTTCATTAAAATGAGATTGGTTAAATGAGATTATTTTATTATTTGCCTATATTTTTGTCTACTGAGCAAACCATGTGTCATTATTATTAAGGTAAATGTATTATGGCTTCTCTGACAGTGCATGAACCTGACGTTTGAGTAAAGTGTTTGGTCGACTTGTGAGTCAGTCGGGCTGCGCTGCGTTCCGCCTGATCAGCACGTCGAAGCGGCGGAGGTGCGTCTCTTGGGCTGCTCACGGCAATCTGGATAATTAGAGTCGTGTTCGATCACTGGTCCATCTCTGCCAAGCTCATGATTATCCTCCGCAAATGACTGGCTACAGACCAGCAGCTACAGTTTAGACACTATTTGTTTCACCTTGCTCATCTAAGACAGGGCTCATTCTGCTCTTATATAATGCTGCTGAATGCTATGCCTCCTGTTTACCAGACAGCTCTGTATAGATTGTCTTTGAAGCTAATTGGAAAGCCTGTTACCATGGACACTACATTACCTCTCATTACAGCTTCATGTGCGTCCAACTTCGTGACAACCACTACCAGAGACAGAAAACACTGTGTACTATGGTTACAGTAGGGTTCTGAGTCACACTACAAAGGCAGGCTGGAGACCCTCTGGATGTCTTAAGCATCAGAACAGGATCCAGAGAGAGTTCAACACTCCCAAAGTGCAACAGTCATGGACATTCACATCTGAATAAGCTTTAGTAAGAAAAAGATGATAAAACCTTGGATTGCAATAACAAGGAAAGATGTTTAACCAATTGAAGTAAGGCTTGGAGTTGAGTTATCTGTGATTGTGTGGACACAGAGGGAAAGGAGCTGACCTAACCAGTCTACTGTATGTGACAACTTTTTATTTAGGCAATAAGTGAAGGTTAATACAGCACCATCCGTTATAACTTTATTAGTTGGCTTTATGATCATGGCACAATACAAAAGTCTTTTCAGGAAGTAAAACCACTTTTTTTGCAGAATACACATGTTAAAGGACATCTACTAACCTACTTCTGCCACACCATTGGTTTGACAAATTGTTTTTTTTTTTTTGTTCTACAGAATCCCCTGAACTAATAAAACCTAAACCTCGTCCAGCTAACTTCAACCAACTTTACCCCTAAATACTAGATTCTAAAAGTTGAGCGTATTCATATAATCACCAGACAATCCTCATTAACAGGTCAATTTTTTTTTAAACATACATCAAATTTAAATGGTTTTAATTTTTGGTTTTAAAAGTATCAACAAATGCCACTTTAAAAACAAATTTGAAAGATTTGCTAGAAATAATTTATTCTTATTAATATAAAAAACAGGTCATATTTGAGACCTGTTTAAGATTGTCCCTTTCAGTTACAATTCATGCTTCTACATCAATCAACCAATACACTGCACTGTGTCCAGCTCCACCTTTTAGTTCCTGTTTCACTGTTTCAGAAGTACTGATAGTCTGATGGTATGGCCAACATATTTTGGGAAACTTACCCTTTTAACAATGACGACACCAGCATACCAGCATGATAACACCATACTCTACTACCAAGTGAAAATGTGGCTTTGTAGATGAGGCTCTTCATCACATATTCATCCGACATGTTTCATTGTTGCACCTCACTTGGGTCTCTGTTACCAATCAGTAATGATTGAAACGCTGCATCATGCCCTGGAGGATTAAGTCTTGTAATGAGATTCCTCTCCTCGAGCCTCCTTTTCTAATCCCACATCTCTATCTGTGCTCCGTGGGCCTCCAGAACAGCTGAGCCAAGCTGTACATGGACGCTGACATAAAATTCAGTGTTAACCCTGGCGTCCTGAATAAGAACAAGACAATGAGACTGAAATAGGATGGATGCTACGCCTATTACCGGACATGTTAATCCTCTTAAGAAGTTAAAAGAGGTCTTGATGACATGCAGCAGAGAGACAGGCGCACACAGCTTCCTGCGAATAAAGGACACTGGTCTGAGAAATGAGGTTCATCCCACACAATGCCAAGCCCACAGCCGGGATCTCATAGTCATTAACCTGACATTCTCTTGGGGAATTGATAGAAAATTGTCTAACTTTTTGGGGTTAGACAATGGAAACACTGACACTGATGTGATACTGGTTTAAAATTGGCCTATTGACTTGAACAGTGGTCTAGAAGCTGGTCTATTTAGATCTATGTTTTACTGTTCTATACTTGCATTTACTTATGTCATTGTGAGCATGCACATAATATTTATTGAACTTTTTTTTACTTTAGAAGACAGAAAAAGAGACAAGAAAAAACAGGGTTTAAAAAAAAAATCCCACGCAACAATACTTTTATATCCAGCTCATTATAACTTCTTTGAGTGTCAGATTTGTGTGTTTATGAAAATTAAAGGGCAATGTCAGCATATGTAGTCAACTGTAAGCAGCCATTTTAATGCTAACTGCGCAAACTTCCCACATTTTTTCCTTCTAACCTCTGATTCATTCACCGTTCGGGCAACAGCCGACTGAGCCAAGCTGCTGTCCGACCAAAACTCTACCACCTCATTAAGAGAACTTTTCCTCTGCCAGTGTTTAGCGCTAACCCAGACTGTGCTTTCTTTCGGCTACTCGTCAGTGTTTTCTCCTCTGAAAATAGCCTCGCGCAGACTCTTCACAGTGAAATCTAACTGACTTTGATAATACCTTGTGAGCGGGAGGCTGGGAGACGAGGCAGGCACAGAACATTGAGCACACCATCAGCAGTGATAAGGTCAATATTACGAGAGTGAGGCAAATAGTGAATGTCAAAATACTGAGCGGTACATTTGTCAGAGTGAAAAATTGGAGGAGTGTGAGTACAAAGTGTGTGCCAAAAACAAGAGCAAATAAATATAAGGGACTGTCGTACTTGTTTTTTTCCTGGTCTACTTCTTGAGGATTAGAACTGCGGTTTGTGTAAGTTACAGTTTTTGTGGTAATTACACATAATGATTGATAACTTTGTGGAGTTAAAACCTTTTGTTTGATATTTAATTTTTTATACAACTTTACCTAAAAGGATATTTCTGGAAAAGGGTGATTTTGTTTCTGCAAAGACAGGTAGTAAAAAAGTGTTACCTCTAAAGTTACCTCTATAAAAGGACCTGGTCAGTGTTATATGTGGTGCAGCAGTCAGAGGTAAACCATCAGGGGCCATGAGGTATTTTCTGTTTTCTGGTCCCATACTGTTAAAGTGAACCCATCTCTGTGATGTTTTTGCCTAAGCCTCAGAAAAGAAAGCTCTGTGTTGGGACAAAATTTGCCAGATCAAGTCAAAATAAATGAATGTAAGTACTTTTGATGTATTACAAACCTGTGCTAATAGTAGTACTACTGACAGTTAGCTACAGTAGGGAATACGTTACTTATTCATAAGTATCTCACTTTAGTACGGTTTAAATCGTTTTCCATTGAACAGAGATGGAAAAATGTTTGACAAATTACCAGAAAAAAAGCCAGAATCTTTGTGTAAATCATACAATACCTGCAAGTCTACCTAATACTGCTCAATGGCTTGGCTTTGTTCTTTAAAAAAAAGCGGAATTAGTGAATTAATAGAAAAATAATGATTTTACCTTCCAGCAATTTGTGACACAATGTGTTGCAAAAATCAAATCTAATAAATAGTTATATCTTTTTCACAAAGAAAATTGATTCTTATTTATAACTCAAGTCCCATTGTACAAAATCAAAACTGAGCCTGCATGTCAGTGTAAATTCCACAAGTGAACATCCCCAGAGCCCCGTTTATACAAGCCCAGTCTTTCAATAAGGTTACATATCCTAAAATATTGATTTAAACAGAAACACATAAAAAGCTGTGTGTTTTTATCAAATGTGCTTTTGAGCTGTAAAAATATTTACGTTGCTGAGCTTTGCCTAAATCACAGTGTTGTCAAAGATTTACCAAAGATTCTTGGGAACAATGCAGAACAACGAACGCACACATAGACAGGGGTTTGATGTACCTGTCTTTTCCTGTCTCCTTCTTAAAGACCATGTCGCAGTAGTTCATCCTGTCCTCTGTGGTGACGTAGATTTGTGCATGGGGGTAGTTGTCAGCCGCCTGTTTCAACATGTTGTACACAATGCCTCTCCCGTCCTTCCTCATGTTCGGAGGCCCCCACACGACGTAGACCGTATCGTTGCCATGTCCGAAGAAGTACTGAGGCTTCTGCAGAATGAGCGGCACGCTGGTGTGGGACACGACCCTCAGCGTTGTCTTGAGGCCCACGTCGTTTTCGAATCCCCGGGTTGGTGCGTTGTTCATGCGCCAGATGCAGGGAGAGCGGTCGATCTGCGGGCCGAACCCCTGTCCCAGCATCTGCCCCGAGCTGGACACGATGCTGCAGAGCTCACAGTGAAGCTTCAGAGGCTAAAACCAAAAAAGAGACAAGTCAGTCAAAGCTACTGTAAAAACACAGTCCCTATAGGTTTCTTACTGTTGCATGTTTATTTTCAGAGTTTAATAAAATAGCAAGAGGTCAGATAAAAAAGGGAGTCCCAGTGTCCCCCAGTGTACGCTCCAGTTCACTCACAAATCCCTCATCACCGAATATTTGTTAAAACTAGAGCTACTTTGTTTTTCTATCCCCTCACCAAATGCTATGGTTTAACTCTTTATACTATTTTGTATAATACTATTAGTTACATCTAGTGTCGATTGGTTTTTGACTATTTGTAGTTTAAAGTTTATTTATATGAACCAATTGATTTTATAAACCCTTCTAGAATAGGTCAATAAAATAATAGATGTATAATGTTCCCTTTTTGTGCAAAGGGCAAACTAACACCCCAAACATTTTTGATTATGAATATGCTGTCTTGCTAAGCCCAGAGAAGCTCACAAAGAGGCCTAATAAAAAGAGATGAAAAAGGATAAATCTGACACAATAAAATAATTATAAAGTAAAAAGAACTCTAAAAAGTGGCCTATAGCATGTGAGACTTTAAACAGAGAATGTATCCAACACATGCCAAGCAAGTCCTACAACAAAGTATCCCACTTTACTTTAGTAACGCCTCGAGCTTTTGGTAACAGTTCGGTACTGTTACCAAAAGGTTATATGCACTTAGCCCACTGTTCATTAGGCCAGATGTTAAATGGCCTACCTCTTATTAGTTTGTTCAGTCTAATCTCCCATTCATGCCAAATTCTCTTTCCTTGCTCTAAACATTCTCCAACCCACTTCCTACTTTTGTTGCATTTTAATCCTAATAAACATCATATTGGTTGTTACTTTTGCTCCACACAGGGGTCTTATTGCTGCCATCTCTGTCCTAGGCTTTTCATGTAAACATGAGACACGAGTCGCTGACAAATACAGAGCTAAATTATATTTATGCTAAATGTGGATTTAATTAAAAATAAAGGTCACATTTAATTTGTGTAATTTTTGTAAATTTGAATTGAAGCCAAGAAATAAATGTAATTGAAAAAGCGTCAGGATGTGTTATTTGTTGGAAATTAAAGTTCACCTTATATTGACAAATTGTCTTTTTATACCTGAATGGTTTTGCCAAATTTGATCAAATGTAGAAGCGTTTTTTGCAGATTGCATTTATAAGAATAGGACATGGTTGAGAACGAGGTTGTACCGACCTTGACTCTGACAAACTCTAATCAAAGTAAAAGTTTCTAAATTACTTTGAGTTGTTCCATTTTTCCATTTTACAGATGAACAGTATGTACATAGATATTTGCCTTTCTATTGGATTCCTTCCTAAATTTACGCTGTTATATTCAAATGTGTACTTTTGTTCTTCCATATATCACTGTTGTTTAATTAATAGATTTGATAAAGCATTTCCTGTAAGTAAATAACATGAGCTGTGAGCATGTGGTATGCGTTTTATCAGGTGAGCCACCGAGGTGACCCACTGCAAAAAAGCAAAAGAGCACTAGCAAATAATATCTGCAAACTGCGCATAAATAAAATGGTTTTGGTAAACAGCAAGTGACTGACTAGTGTGTGCTGTCACTGAGTGGGTACAGAACATTAGCAAGTGGCTCACCAGCTAAAAGCTACAAGCTAAAAGTCACAAAATGCTTACAACCTTTGTTAAACTGGACTGAGCTCCAAATAACAGCACATGAAGAGTTACACACGAATAGTTTATGGACCTGTGCTTCCTCATCAAAGACTGATTAGATTAGCACACACTATGCTAACGTGAGGTGACCTTTTGTCCCGTTTAAGCCAGAACAGTCCCATTTTAAAGCCCCCTGTCCTGTGTCTTGGATTTCTGCAAAAACACAAAAATGTCCCAATTTTCCCCTCTTCCTGTCCCGGTTGTCCCGGTTTGTTTTTTGTTTTGTTTGATTTTTTACCGTCAATGCCAATCATAAAGCCAAAGCAGTGAACTTTGCTTGTAACTCATTTGTCAGTAGACTCTGTCTGTGTGTCAATCACAGAGTTGCCATGGTTACGACAATATTAACCAATTGGAAAAGCTCAACAGTGTTCTACACGTCTGTAACTCAACACTGATTGGTCCATTTACGTGCTTAAGCGTGAGGCGTTTCAGTGTCATCAGCCAAAAAGAAAGTTGCCATTTACTAATAAGCTAAAGAACAAAATTTTTGTTACATACTAATATGATAAAAAATGTTATTCAATCATTTCACATTTTTTTTGTGTTTACTGGTCGTGTATTGATTTTGTGCATTTTTCTTTCAGGAATGTTCGTTTCCGTTTTCCATTTCCTTTGCAAAAATATGTACAACACAGCAGCCAACAATATCTGAATAGAGTCCGTTGAAGAAAATGGCCTCTAATAAAAACACGAGGCTACACAATTTTTCACCTCCACAAACGTGTCAAGCAAGACTTTAACTGGCTTTTTTTTTTATAAACGAATGTGAAATACCCCTGCTTTTGTTGCCCCGGTGAGTGTGTATTTTTTTTTATGCAGTGGCTTGTGAAAGGCTGTATGTAATAACTTTAAATAATAATATAATAATATAATAACACTAAAGTGATCCTTTGGCAGCAGCTTGTGTGGACAGAAAATAATTAAAATGCATTTGATAATTATTTCAAAAAGCATTCAGCGGAGTTTAAAGCCCTGTATAGGTTTCCTTTATTTCCTAAGATGAATGTGCTTGTGCCCAGAACTCACACTGATTAAGTTAATTGAATGGGGACCTCAGAGGTTACACAGTCTAACAAAAATTTGGTCATTTATCTTCCTATACTTGTTTTTTTATGTATTTCTTATGATAATTTAAAAAAGCATGGGAACAAATCTTCAATAACTGCTCTTAGCCCAGATTTAGAAAGGGAGAGAAAAAAACCTTCTGAAAAGGGCATTTAGATAATTGAAGCTAAAATGCTTGGTTTGTTTTGATGAGATTAAACTTACTTAAGTGAAAAAAACGCAGGTGAAAGTAAGCAGAGTGAAGTAAAGAATTTTTATCACGACTATGCCTGGTTTGATCAGTTGTTTAATGAAGAACAACTGTAATGTCACTGGTTTGAATACAAATCACACTCCTGCTGCATTTTGCCTGCTGTTTATGCTGTGAATGTGAAAGTCTCTCTTGTATGTCCTGCATTTAATTAACAAACAATAGAATTTTTGTGTTTGAACACAAGGGACTGGAAGGAATCTGGGTAAATTTTAACTTTTCTGCTTTTCAGTCATTGTTAGCTTTAGTTGTGCATTCAGAAAGAGCAACAGACTGGAAAAGCTTTTTATTTAAAACATTGTTATTTATTACTCATTATTCTTACTCATTATAAGTAGATGTATTATTTAAGGAACGGTACGGGTCAGGTTGGTGCGGCATTAGTTTGATACTCAACCAGTGAAGAAGCCAGTGTTTCTGTCTAGTGCAGGGGTGGGCAATTATTTTTTTCCGCCAAGGGCCACATTAGAACAGTAGAACTCTTGTGGAGGGCCGGACCAACACAGGGAACTCACTTGCTGCTCAATAAAAACACGTTTCTTTTGCCTACAGTAAGGGTATTTACAGTTTGATGTCTTTTAGTGGAATCAACTGATTTCTGCAAAATATAGAAGGAAAAGGAAAAATATATGCAGTGTTTAATTATCAATAAAATATTTGTAAATTTACATTGAACAGCCCAACAGGCCTTAGTTTGCCCACCCCTGGTCTAGTGGTTCAGGTCCTTGTTTGTAGTTGGGCAAGAGACAATAAACAGTATTTTATTTCTAGCTTTCTAAACTTTCTAAACTAGTCCTGCTCCTGTTTAATTCACAAAGTGAAAACCGAACTGAGTTTTTGAACAAAACCTAACATAAATATGACCGTTTATCAAAAGCACGAAAGAAGCTTTACACTGAATGATCAGAGGTTAGTAAGTGAAGCTGACACATCAGTTAAACTATAGAAACTAAACTTACAGTATTTTAAGAAGTTGGTTAAGAAGAAGGCAAGAAAAACTGTTCCATTGAACTCAGTAAAAAGTTATGTTGGTGCAACTTACGTACAGCTCGTAAGCACCATACTGTTTGTACGCAGTAATTGAGTTAGTTTAACAATAAAGTATCCTCAGATCCTTTAATAACCCATTGAGTTAGGACAACTTAAAAAAATCCATGCCAATTGTTACCTAGATCTGGCCAGCCATGACTAACTCTTTTCTTATTCTATACAAGAAGTTAGTCTGGTACCCTGTTGCTTGTATTCAATTTCAAGGGCGGGGTTTACTAGAGGAATGGAAAAAGGTGAAACCACACAGACGTTTGTCAACAAGGAAGCCACGTGAGCGCCGCTAGTCGACATGTTCAGCAGTAGAGCGGACACCAGAGCCGTTTCATAGTTTTTATACTTTGCTTTATACTATGCTGCTTATTTAAAACCGAGGCAAGAGCAGAAATAAAGTACCTCTCGGTAACAGCATTCGTCATGTTGAATGTTTGGGACTAGCCACACCAGACGAGTTACTTGTGTATGACGTGGCAAACCACACCCTGCTGCAGACAAATGGCTTGTGATTGGTCCGTTTGCAAAATTACAGAGGATGGGATTTGCTGCGAGAAAGGGACAAATAATGTCACAAATAATGCTAAAAAAACACAAAAAAACAAACAAATGTTGCAAAAATTGCTGAATTATGACTAATCCTCATAATTCTCCTCAAGGATATGATTGTATGATGTCTGGATGTGTCTTGGGAGCTGTCCATTTCTGGTTGTGAACACACATCATCACAGCCTTGAGCCATCAGCAGCTCGTCCATCATGACCCCCCTCCATCAGCCTCCGCTCATAACTCCATCACACCTCAACCTGCTCTGATGGGCTGCTCTGAGGGGAATACTGACAACTGATATGGGACAGTGACGGCCAGGTCCAATGTCCATTTGGGTTTTGCTCTGTTTAAATAATCTATAGCTTGTCCATTTTGACAGATGACAGAACATGACAAGTTTGAGTCACAAGTTTCACTAACACTTGTAAATTAGTATTTATTATGTCACTACGTTGTAAAATTACTTATCCCTAGCTTACCTTAGAATGTATTGACAGATGCATGAGAGTATAGTTAAGATTAGACCCAATACTTATATGAACTAGAGTGAGATCATATGACAGATGTTCTCATTTATTATGTATTCATTGGATTTGTTTTTATATCTTGCAGATTCCAGCAGATGTTTTTAACCTTCATGCCAGTATCACATGTTTAATGACAATAAAAAAAAACTTTCAATAGTTGAAACCACTATACGGTGCAGCCCTGTAGAATCAGGTTGGTAAATCTGACATACGCAGTGATGTTAACTAAGGAAACAATTTTAAACTATATGTTCACTTCATATGTGTTTTTAAGTAAAATCTGACTTTATGTTAGTATTATGTATGTGGAGGTTCCCAGTCATCCAGAATGTTCAAAAAATGTCTTCTTTTCCTCCTTTTTCAAACCACCTGTCCTCCCTGGATGAAAGAATCACTTACTGTTTGCTTGCATTGTCACCTATTCTCACAATGTTCCAACTCTTTGATGCTTTTTTTTTTCATGGCCACAAATGTGAACAGTGGGATTAAATTCCTTTTCAGCCAAACTTGTGGCAAAGCAATTATAACAGGCCATGTCTTCTGATTATTATAATTCAAAGTAAGAAAATATATTTATTAATATTAATATTCAAAAATCCCAAAACCTAAACTATATTACATCATTCATGCCCATTTAGTGACATTTTGACATTATTTCTTGGCACACCATCATTTTGCTTGATGCTGAAATCCCCCTAAAATCTGGCTCCTGAATCAATACACTTGAGAACCTCACCCTCCACTCAGCTGTGATTCACATTTTTGCTTCCTGATGGTGCCATATTTATGTAGCATACAGTAATCACAGCGCTTCTTTTTATAATCCCTATCATTTTGGCACTCAATGAGCACAAATCTACTCGGTTGCCATTTCAACGCTTGAGAGAGTTAAAAATACAGAGGCTTATTTAGAAATTCAGGGACACACACAGCTATCTTTAAAATTATACAATCAGAGTGTGAACCTAACCTTGACGCTTATTAAAATGCTTCCAAACATGATTAATTAATAAGCAATAACTACATTAATGTGCCAAATCCCAATATAAGATGGCTTCATGCTACTTATTGCTTTAAACTCTATTGATTTGTCACGGATGTCTGACTCTGAATTATTCTCTAGAGGAACATTACAAAAATGTTTGAAGGGCATTAAAAATCAAACAATATTTTTTTTTGTATTTCAACTTCAACCTTCAACAAGGTTGTTTTGTGTTGCCATCTGTTTGTGAGTTTATCCACTGTCTAATATTTCATGAAGAATTATTGAAGGGCATAGGGCAAGGACAAGCAAATTGAATTTTGGAACTTATCGGGAAAAACAGCTTGATGTTATATTTTTGATTAATTTGGGGAATTGAAGAGGATTGTCTATAAACCTGTATCCATTGTTTAGGTTTACTATTTTACTATATGACCCAGTGATTATATATTTCTCTTTAAAATAAAAAGGAACTACATAATATGTTAGAGCTCCTTATTCAGAGTAGTATTATTAGTATAATATTATATAATAATATATTATAAGTAGTATTTTTTTTCCAGTGTACAAGCAGTGTTGGACCTTTTTCTCATTTTCATTTATTACATAGCAAATCAGACAAGTTAGCAACAAATACGTAGCACAGACAAATGTGAAATATTTAATTTATCTGTGTTCACACTTGGAGTCTGCTGCATTTAAGTAGTTTGCACCAAAACCAAAAACAAGACAATTTGTTCAGTTTGCTCTAAAAAGTCCTGGTCCACCTCATGTTCACAACTGGCTTTTTGCAACTGAACAACAATAAACAAGGCATATCTCAAGAAAGACACTAGATGGCACTGTTTGCCCAAATGCTCAATTGGCATTTTCCCTCTTCAGTGCTCCACATTTGCCCCCTGCTCATTTCTTTCTTGATAGACAATATATAAATAGACAATATATATATATATATATATATATATATATATATATATATATATATATAATTTTTTTCCAACTCTAAAATGTTTAGTAGTTTCATCAGATTCTGCATCGACACTATTTAGTTGAGAAAAATCTAACTGTAGCTTGAGGGCTGAAAAGAGCAAATGCCAAGTTATAATTAAATCCACACAAGAAAACTCTCACACTATGACTATTTTATTATAAGCCATTTTCTCCAAAGTTATTCAAATGATTAGGTTATGTAAATGCTCTATTATATATTATTTATGTTCTGGGATGCCCTGTTACATTGTGTCAAAACAAAGAATCATATAAAAGGCATGAATATAAGAATACTGTGAACTACATCTAAATCAAAGATGGCAGCGACCTTAATGCAAACCTGTGTTCGTCTAATTGGACACTGTGTCTTCCACATGAAAGACATTTTTCTCCAGTGGTGGCACATTAGTTACATTTCTAAAGGTTTGAACTGAACATCAAGCCCAAATGAAAATATTGAGTTTCTGCCTCCGCTTGTATAAGCCCGGGGGCATGAATGTAAAGTGCCACAAGACAAATGTTTTCCATTTCTCCAGAAAAAGCCGAGCGGGAACAATCTATCACACCTGCGGACAGACTCAATCAAATGAGAAAAATAAGTCCAGCCATTCCCATGCAGCCGGGTTATGCATTATACATGTTAGCTGGGGGTTTATACCGCCTCTGTGAGGATCATGTAGGATTTCCTGACCTGTCCAGTTGAAATATGACTGGAGCTAAAAGTGTTAACATCTGCTGTGCACTCTTACTTTGGATGCAGGAGTATCACCATGACCAGATGTGCACTGTTGGATACGTCCACTGTCGAACTAGACCATTTTAGACACTCATATTCAAGCCAATCACTAACTCTTTTAAAACTGCTATGGAGAACTCATTGAGGTGGGAATTTGAGAGCGAAAAAAGACCTAATTTTGCACGAGCTGCCAGTCTCGGCTATGATTTGCATAACGCTCCGTCAGGGAGAGGCCAGAGATTTAGCCGGTCTTGTCTGGAGGCAGAGGGAGGAGCGGACGTGGAGACTGGTGTAAAACGTAATTGCCTCTGGGCCCGTGTTGAGCAGATGAAACTCTCAGAGGAACGGGACGATGCTCGGCATTAATCTGCCAATATCAGCCTGAAGGAGAGAGGCATCCACTTCTAACGGACGGTCGGAGCTACACTGACTCATGGGTGTGTGATATTACTATTTTAGATCCTGAAGGATTAGAACCTGTTGATGATCTTTTGGCTCATATTTAGTTTCTTTCTTAGTAACTCACACTATTTGCTTTCGTGGCCAGTGATCTTAATTATTTCACAAATCTATACAAAGAATTAGTCTGCTCTCTGTGGTTTCAAGATGGATTTTGATGGGTCAATATCTATAAACACAGAAGAAAGTGCATGGATGTCCATACAACCAATCAGAAACAAAGTCGTGCACAAAGCCACCAAGATTTTAGATAAACAGTTACAACTGGTCCAAGAGAAGATTTCAGAACCATTTCCCAAAAGAATCTTCCCAAAGTGAAAGAGGTTGGCTGGCCAAGCTATCTATTTACAAGTCTGCAGTCAAGAGACACTAATAAATGACTGGTGTTTGCAGTTCTAACCTACACTGCATCAATGATTCCTACATTTAAGTTCACGTGTTGTATTTTTGGATGCTCTTTAACAGATTTACATTGTATATTCTATAGTTAATATTCTTTAAAAGCTTTTATCACCATCGTCCCTGTCCCTCTTTAGGCCTATTGTGACTCTGATTGGTCTCAGTGTTGACCCCAACACTTGTGTTAAATGTGTGTTCAAACATACACCAGTTACAGTTAGAGCTCTCCTTAAGTCATTAATCCCAATGTGACTTCAGTGAGCAAGTTTAAGAGGAGTCTTCAGGAGAAAAGACATTTATATTCAAAACATAGAAGCCAACCTGATAAAAGAACAATTAAAAAGAAAAGCAGAATAGACAGGCTTTTAAAACAACATAAACTAGAAAAAAAATGAATTGAGGTTATGATACTACCACAAAATTGACATATTGTTGAGATTTGGCCACAGCTAAACGACTAAGTGCCCAGACAATTTTCAAGCTAAAATAATGCTCCCGTCCTTTTACCAATGTGAAAAACACAGTATGTTTACAGTATCAATCAATATGATCCCATTTCACCAGCTGCCTCCCCAAACAACAAACACACAGCCTTCTTTTTACTTTGTGATGCACTGGGAATTAAAAGGCTTTGATATTTCAATTTCCATAAATTGTGCTGGGAATTTACTGCACCGAGCTGTTTGAAGGCAGGAGAAAAGGCGTATTGATGCGTCTGTTTCAAATTACAAAGAAATAAAGCTCACATGAGACATCAAACAGCCATTTTCAGATCTGTGTCATTGAAAAACCTGATCTAATGAAGGAGAAAATCCATAAGGAGGTGCCACTGGAGCGTGTTTGAAAACAGCTTTATTATGAAGGTGAGAGCGGGTGATGGCAGGTTAATGGCAGTCAAAGAGCCATAGAGCATAAATGCTCCATAAAAGAAAAGGTTACCTGATAAAAGAATGCTGTAATAAGACAAATGTGTAAAAGCTAGGTTCAATAAAACGAGGTGTTAATGCTTTTATCAAGGACTGCAATGAAAAATGGAATATTTAAAGAGCAAAAACAGAATAAATAACTTTGTGTTTTGATCTTATTTTTGGTCTGCTGTATAAAGAGCTTTACCAGTCATTTTATTTTACGGACAAAAATATATGTATATGAACAGGAAAAGGGTAAAAGTTTGAAAATCAAGAAAGAGATTTCCACTTACTCTGTCTGAAACATAAATAACCAAAGAGACAGCTTGCTCACCTGATGTTAGCTTCAAAATAATCCTAATAGTGCGTCCACACTGATGGGAATGTGCCTGTAATTAGATGTTTGAACATTTAGTGTTTACTTACCTGTGCTTTATTTGTGTCAGAATCAGGTCTAGTTTTGTGCCACCTGCTGGGTCAGTTTGTTGTAGCTAGCTACGAGCAAGGTGGGTGCAATAAGTCTACAGTTGCTAATGAGCTCAGTGCAGCACCACAGCTGATGGAAACAAGTTTTTGATAATTAAATCCTTGTTAATCCAGTCATTACCATTGTTCTCAAAAATATTCCCAACTGGTTGTGTCTGTACATACATTTATTTGAATAAAACACACAAATTGCACATCAATTTTAAACAATAGTATTTTTGGAAAATGTGTTTAGTACAGAACATAACTCAAACCTTCAAAAATGACTTGACAAAAAACAAATAAATGTCTACAAACATCAAAATACTGTAAGTGTGTTCTGTTAATGCCACCTGTACAGTCAGGGTTTATCTCCAACAGACTGCTGTGTGCAGCTTTAACGCTCTGTCCTTTCCTGGCTCAGCCAAAATAAAGAGCTTAAAAAGAGCTTAAAGAGCTCTAAAATGAGATGACTTTTATTTTAAAATGGTTACAGGAAGTGTTACATTGACGTAAACATAATGTTTACATTGCTTTGGCGGACCTTGTTTAGGTTTGTTCTACAGTTCTGTTCTACAGTTCACTCTCTCCGTGGTCTGCTCCCACGAGCAAATGTGTGTAACTTTAGCAGAGCTGTCACAAGATCTGAAAACGAAATGTGGATTTACTTGTAACTCCTCTCTCCAGGCAGCGTGGAAATGAGAGAATGAGGGCTCCTGCTTTAAGCTTCATTAAAGTGTCCAGTCAGCTTACACCTGTGCTTCGCTGCTTAGTGTCTCGAATAAAAATGTTCAAAGCTACATCTTTGAGATCGACACATCTCCAGTATAATCACTGTTACAAAGGATGAGTATACACATCAGTGCATTTGACACTGACCTCTTGTTTGGGGATGCTGACGTAGCTAAAGTGAGGTTTGAAGGCCTGTTTGGAGAACATCCCGTGGCTGCTGAATGTCTGACCGAACACGGGCTGCAGCAGGAAGTACGGCTTCTCCGAGTAGTTGACCACCACAACAAACAGTGTCACGACCACGATCAGGCTGGTGGCTATCAGCGACTTCTTCTGTAAAACAAGACACAGAGAGATCAACAAACAGTGTGTCTCAGTGTTACTCCTTTTTGATATAAGATTGTAAAAGAAAATGAATGTACTCCTGAGTGTATCTTTATTCATATAACACTTTGTATGAAAACATTACAAAAGAAGCAGAGAAGCACTCAGTAATAATGATACAATGACAGAGGCCTTTTCATTTCTTGTCCCATCAGTGAATTGCAGGGCTGGACTGGGACAAAAAAAAGGCCCTGGCATTTTTGCTCAGACCGGCCCACCACATTCGGTCAGACACAACCAACTAGTACACCATCCTTGCGGTCCCTGTAGATATGCATATCTACTGTTCCATTCCAAAAACCCTACAAAGCTGAGAACTAAGTGCCATGGACCAGTGTCCCAGTGCAAGTGGACCAGTGTACTCACTCTCTCTTGACAGACTCCCTGGTGATCAAAGGTTCCTCCCTGTCTCTCTCCTCCACTGCTAACTCAACCTGGCTTGACTATACATAGGACAGAGAGAGAGGATTACAATTATTTGGAAGAGTTATTAAAAGTACACTTAGTAAGGATCCATTTTGGTTATATAGTCCTGTATTCTTGAAGAGCAGGATTTCTAGATGGACAAAGTGCTCCATGTTATAAAAGCTAGTTAACCCTTTAGAACCCAATATAATGTGGATGTAGAATACTGCTAATTCTAAAAGAAATGTTTTTTCATTGAACCAGACAGCAGAAAAACTAGTTTACAATTGCAAGTATAGGCTACTTTGTTTTAAAGAGCACAAACCCTCTTTAATATGACACCAAACAAGATTTACCTCTCATTGTTGAGATACTCCTTAAAAAAAAAAGAAAACCAACCTATACTACCAAATTACTCACACGAAACGTCCTAAAAATATATGATATTCATATTATTCACTCACCGTAAATATTGCATATTAATGATGTTGGAAATTCATTAGAAACATGAGCAAATATCTACTTTGTTGAATATACAGCTAAACAAAAATATACAGCTTTCAAAATGCAAGGCGGGTTTTAATCCCCAAATAGCATGCGTTACTCGTCCTGGGCGCTTTGACGCAGCCATTCTGAGTAATAATTAAAATAATCAAATGGCATCATTTAAGTTTTTCTAGAGAAGGGCCGTACAGGCATTTGCCCGGTATGCCAGATTACCAGTCCAGCCCTGTGTATGGGTGTAAAGATTAAGAACCACAGTTTAAAATGCAAGTGTAATGATAAATGTGAAAAGTCAAAAAGGAATGAGAGTCTCCACAACAAAAACACACTGCTAACTCCACCACTGGAAACAACAGTTTGTGGAATTCACACTGGTAATATGGGTTTATAGATTGTACAGTGTGAAAAATGGTCTTAATTATAAGACATCAAGTCATCTTGGGATTGCTTTCCTTTATAAAACTGCATTTATGTGGAGAAAACATGTTTTTCTGTGTTATTAAATGCACAAAAACGTATTGAACTTGGTTTAAATTCCGGTGCTGGATTCTCAGATATAACATACAGCAAGTGTTTGTTTTACTGGTTCACTCCTTGGTTCTCTGCATATACTTCACACATTTTATCACAAGACATTTACAGTGAGTGTTAAATAAGAGTTACTTGGATCCTAATGTTAAAAGTCCTAATGTTAAATCTGGTGTTTTATTCTGATATGACTGAAAAAGACTCAATTTACAAAGATATTTTTGGAAATGAATGCGTTGTAATGTTTTTAAACTAAAACCGGGTCAGCAGCAAATTCTGTTTGAGCTCTCAAATGTCACACATAGTATGGATGCATAATAAATAAAACACAAGTTAAAACCTTTCAATGTTAATCTTTCAAAAAAAAAAAAATACATTATTGTTGCTTTAATAATTTGTAGCTTTCAAATCATCTCTCTAACTTCTAAAAAAAATTAATAGGATTACAAACGTAACATATATACATATATTATTTATAGATTTTATTATTTAAGATATTAACTGTTTTTTCCTCAGTATTTCATTTCTATTACTGTAGAATTCTGCTACAGGGATTGTGTCGTTATGGCGATATTTGTAACGATGTCACATATTCTAATTCTAAAGTGACATCACATGGCTGCATAGAATGGAGGTGAGGACAGACAATTGTTCATTTCTTATCAGACTCTTGAAGAGACCAGAGATCACTGCAACCCGCTCACAGTGCGCGACCTGTACAACTTGGCAGCGAGGTACTGCCTGCCTGTGAACTTTGAGATGATGCCGGATGGACCCTGCCACAACAGGGTTTTCACTAGCCGAGTCACTGTCGGGAACTTAACTGCAGAGGCCAAAGGACCCTCTATAAAGGCAGCTAAGACCCTGGCCTCAGCCGTGGTGCTGGAACAGCTCCAGAGCCAGTCCGCACTTGCTGCCCTTCCTGAAATAAAGAGGACGAAGAAGACCACAGTGGACGCTGAAGCTCACATCCGCCCTGACTTCGGTCTGGGAAAGGATCCCAGCTGCCGCCTGAATGAGCTGCAGCTGGGAGGAGCCTGCTGTGTACCGAGTGGTGGAGGACAAAATGGATGGAAACAACTGTGTTTTCTCCATTGAGGTCTCCCTGGACCAGTGCACTGCCACTGGGACCGGCTCCACCAAGAAAGAGGCCAAGAGAAGAGCTTCCACAGCACTGCTCCTAATGATGGGCTATCAAGTCCCTGAGCAAGACCGGTCTGATCTGCCCAGTCCACTACAGACCACCAGAGGACTGCAGCCCCTGAGTTCAGATGAAGACACCAACCATCTAAACAACCAAAGACCTCAGGACACTATTGAGAATACTAAGAGTCCACAGGACAACCAGAGTCCACAGGACACTACAGAAAATACCCGGAGTCCACGTGACAACCAAAGTCCACAGGACACTACAGAGAATACTCAGAAAATACCAAGAGCCTCAGCCGTAGTGCTGGAACAGCTGTCCATGCTTGCTGCCACAAATGTAGTGAAGAAGAAGAAGAAGAAGACCACAGCGGACATTGAAGCCCACATCCGCCCTGACTTTGGTCTGGGAAGGATCCCAGCTGCCGCCTGAATGAGCTGCAGCTGGCCCGAAGGGAGGAGCCTGCTGTGTACCGAGTGGTGGAGGACAGACTGGATGGAAACAACTGTGTTTTCTCCATTGAGGTCTCCCTGGACCAGTGCACTGCCACTGGGACCGGCTCCACCAAGAAAGAGGCCAAGAGAAGAGCTTCCACAGCACTGCTCCTAATGATGGGCTATCAAGTCCCTGAGCAAGACCGGTCTGATCTGCCCAGTCCACTACAGACCACCAGAGGACTCCAGTTCTGAGTTCAGATGGAGACCACCAACCATCTGACCAACCAAAGTCCTCAGGACACTACAGAGAATAGCCAGAGTCCACAGGACACTACAGAGAATACCCAGAGTCCACAGGACACTACAGAGAATAGCCAGAGTCCACAGGACAACCAAAGTCCACAGGACATTACAGAGAATACCCAGAGTCCACAGGATACTACAGAGAATAGCCAGAGTCCACAGGACACTACAGAGAATAGCCAGAGGGCACAGGACAACCAAAGTCCACAGGACACTACAGAGAATAGCCAGAGTTCACAGGACAACCAAAGTCCACAGGACACTACAGAAAATAGCCAGAGTGCACAGGACAACCAAAGTCCACAGTACACTACAGAGAATACACAGAGTCCACAGGACAACCAAAGTCCACAGGACACTACAGAAAATAGCCAGAGTCCACAGGACCACCAAAGTCCACAGGACACTACAGAGAATACCCAGAGTCCACAGGACAACCAAAGTCCACAGGACACTACAGAAAATAGCCAGAGTCCACAGGACCACCAAAGTCCACAGGACACTACAGAGAATACCCAGAGTCCACAGGACAACCAAAGTCCACAGGACACTACAGAGAATACCCAGAGTCCACAGGACAACCAAAGTCCACAGGACACTACAGAGAATACCCAGAGTCCACAGGACAACCAAAGTCCACAGGACACTACAGAGAATACCCAGAGTCCACAGGACAACCAAAGTCCACAGGACACTACAGAGAATACCCAGAGTCCACAGGACAACCAAAGTCCACAGGACACTACAGAGAATACCCAGAGTCCACAGGACAACCAAAGTCCACAGGACACTACAGAAAATAGCCAGAGTCCACAGGACCACCAAAGTCCACAGGACACTACAGAGAATACCCAGAGTCCACAGGACAACCAGAGTCCACAGGACACTACAGAGAATAGCCAGAGTCCACAGGACACTACAGAGAATAGCCAGAGTTCACAGGACAACCAAAGTCCACAGGACACTACAGAGAATAGCCAGAGTCCAGAGGACAACCAAAGTCTACAGGACACTACAGAGAATACCCAGAGTCCACAGGACAACCAAAGTCCACAGGACACTACAGAGAATACCCAGAGTCCACAGGACAACCAAAGTCCACAGGACACTACAGAGAATAGCCAGAGTCCAGAGGACAACCAAAGTCTACAGGACACTACAGAGAATACCCAGAGTCCACAGGACAACCAAAGTCCACAGGACACTACAGAGAATACCCAGAGTCCACAGGACAACCAAAGTCCACAGGACACTACAGAGAATACCCAGAGTCCACAGGACAACCAAAGTCCACAGGACACTACAGAGAATACCCAGAGTCCACAGGACAACCAAAGTCCACAGGACACTACAGAGAATAGCCAGAGTCCAGAGGACAACCAAAGTCTACAGGACACTACAGAGAATACCCAGAGTCCACAGGACAACCAAAGTCCACAGGACACTACAGAAAATAGCCAGAGTCCAGAGGACAACCAAAGTCTACAGGACACTACAGAAAATAGCCAGAGTCCACAGGACAACCAAAGTCCACAGGACACTACAGAGAATACCAGAGTCCACAGGACAACCAAAGTCCACAGGACACTACAGAGAATACCAGAGTCCACAGGACAACCAAAGTCCACAGGACACCACAGAGAATACCAGAGTCCACAGGACAACCAAAGTCCACAGGACACTACAGAAAATAGCCAGAGTCCAGAGGACAACCAAAGTCTACAGGACACTACAGAAAATAGCCAGAGTCCACAGGACAACCAAGGTCCACAGGACACCACAGAAAATAGCCAGAGTCCACAGGACAACCAAGGTCCACAGGACACCACAGAAAATAGCCAGAGTCCAGAGGACAACCAAAGTCTACAGGACACCACAGAAAATAGCCAGAGTCCACAGGACAACCAAAGTCCACAGGACACCACAGAAAATAGCCAGAGTCCACAGGACAACCAAAGTCCACAGGACACCACAGAAAATAGCCAGAGTCCAGAGGACAACCAAAGTCCACAGGACACCACAGAGAATACCCAGAGTCCACAGGACAACCAAAGTCTACAGGACACTACAGAGATTAGCCAGAGTCCACAGGACAACCAAAGTCTACAGGACACTACAGAAAATACCCAGAGTCCACAAGACAGCCAAAGTCCATCTGTGAGTCCAGAGGAACACCTTTTGATTAGTGTTCTTGTCAAGAAAATGCTTCAGAAAGGTCCACTCCTTCCAAACACATGCACATATTCATCCACGTACAAATTCATTGTTTGGGGGCTGGAAAAGGCAGTCCAAGACCAGTTTAAGGTCCCTGTTGGAGTGTTCCTCAATCCCAAAATCATCAAGAGAATAGGCAAAGTCGCTGCTAAAGATTTGATCTACGAATTCGGAACCGCATCTAAGCTTTTGGGAAAAGCTATGAGAAAAGATTCTCGCACAGAGTTTGAAGAGGCCGCTGTGAAACACATAAACATCCGTCTGAATGCGTACCTGAACCAACCAAAGACCGGACTGGCACGATTCTTCTCAAGGTGGGACAAGCCCATGAGACCGCCCTTCTAGACCAGCACCAAGGACCACCACTCTTCCATCCAGTTCATCTGGACTAGTCAATGAGCTGATATTTTTTGCCACCAGCAACTAACAACTAAATATGTTGTATTTGATTTTGAAGTGCTTAAACAGATTCTTAATTTCTTAAAGTTCCTTACGGAATGCTTTTTGAAAATATTTCAAAAAGCATTCATTTAACCTTAGGAATTTAGATTTATTTTAAGCACTTAAAATACAACATATAGTTTAAGTTTCTAGTTGCACAAATATCAGCCCATACAGTCCATACCACCGAATGGATCAGTCAACATTCTTCTTAAAAACAACTCTTGTTTACTTTTTAAATAAAACTTATGTCAATAGGTTTTGTTTGAAGAAAACAAGAGTTAAAAAATATTAATAAAAAATATTAAAAATATTTTAAAAATAAATACAAAAACTTATTCTGGCTGTGTTGTTCTACTGTACCTTTTTATCTTTTAATTCTAAATATATCCTTATACTCATTATAATATTTCAAGAAATGTAATTAAATAATATGACCGTATCCATGGTAACAACATAAACGGTAATAGTGGCTGTAGCACAGGGTTTCTGAACTAATTACATTTAGTCATTTAGCAGACGTTACAAGTTTATGTTTAGCCAGAGGTAATACTAAACAAACCTTTTAGTCTGTCTACACACATTTAAAGTGTTTTTGTTCTCTGGAGTGTTGATAAGCGCCACCTACAGGAGTTGGTAGGAAGTGTTTTGAGTGTCTGTAGTGAATAAGTTTATAAAAGTATGTTTGTATGGGCAGGGCTGGACTGGGACAAAAAAAAGGCCCTGGCATTTTTGCTCAGACCGACCACCACAATCGGTCAGACACAACCAACTAGTACACCATCCTTGTGGTCCCTGTAGATATGCATATCTACTGTTCCATTCAAAACCCTACAAAGCTGAGAACTAAGTGCCATGGACCAGTGTACCAGTGCAAGTGGCCCAGTGTACTCACTCTCTCTGACAGACTCCTGGTGATCAAAGGTTCCTCCCTGTCTCTCTCCTCCACTGCTAACTCAACCTGGCTTGACTATACATAAGGACAGAGAGAGAGAGGATTACAATTATTTGGAAGAGTTATTAAAAGTACACTTAGTAAGGATCCATTTTGGTTATATAGTCCTGTATTCTTGACGAGCAGGATTTCTAGATGGACAAAGTGCTCCATGTTATAAAAGCTAGTTAACCCTTTAGAACCCAATATAATGTGGATGTAGAATACTGCTAATTCTAAAAAGAAATGTCGTCAGGTACTGTAGGCTTGGATACTGAAGCTACAGCACTAAACATGTCTGTTATTTTTGCACATGTTGAGGCATCAACCTCTAGCATTTTTATTTTTTTGGCCCGCAACTTCTCCGCACCCCCCTTGCACTTTTGTTTCTCCATCCTAAATCCACAGATTTCTGGCTCTGAGCCACTAACTGCCTCTGACACAAGAAACAGAGGAGGAGGGGTGGAGCCTGTTAAGAGATGATTGGGCCAGCCCAGTGTCAGTATGAAAAATGAACCAATGGGCCGCTGTCCCTGCTTTATGGGCCGGTCATTGGCCAATTAAAAAAAAAAAAAAAATCATATTATATGGACCAAGTGCGTCGGCCCACCGGGCATTTGCCCGGTATGCCAGATTACCAGTCCAGCCCTGGTGAATTGGAACAATAAATCAGTATGTTAGTTGTGTTCTTTGTAATGTACATGATCAAACATTTTGTGAAATCTAAGCTGCTATTGACCCAAAAGACAAAGCCCCTTGAAGAATGGCCAAAGTATGTGTTTTGACAGCTTAGCTTATCATTAGCAAATAAAATCCATTTTTATACCACTATATAAATGTTTATGGATCCAGCAGAGGTCATGAAAGTTTCAATGGAATTGTCCTATTTTTTTACAAAGCCAAAAAGACAGAAGACACTCCGACAAGCAAAAGTAAGATGGCTCACTTATACAAAGAATAAAAGTGTGTCGCTGGTCAGCCATAGCATTACAACCACCTAATCATCACAATTACACCAAAACATCTTTTCATAAATGTAGGAAAACTCAAACTTTAAGCCACTAACAATTAGCAGTTATTTGAGTTGGATAAAAAAAAAGGGTGACGATTAAAAAAATGTGTTAAATCTGTGTTTCCTCTGGGACAACCTTGTTACTGACTCATAAACAGTGGCAGATATTTGAATATAGAGCAATTTAATCCTTTTTTATGAAAACTACATCACTTTTCCTTTAAATAAATACACAGACAGTAATCTTATGTCAAAAAGCTAAACTAGCCAACTTAGAAACCATTTTAATTGTGTGCAGAGGATTTTTGGTGACTAAATTGTGAATCAACAAAGACAAAATAGGAGTAGGACAAAACAGCAAAACGCAAATACATTTGGCACCTCTCTTGCAGCCACGGTGCCAGTGAACCTACTGCATTATTTTAAACTTGCACAACAATACTGACAATAAATGCATAAAGTCTTGACGAAGCACACAAGCAGAACTTTACATGAGGCCATTCCTGTTGGGGATTTCCAAACTCTTCCTGACAGTAGAGAGAGATGGTTGATGCTAAACAGCAAAGTGATCATCGGAGGAGGCACAGCGGCCCGGCAGAGAGAGGGGATGAATAATGTATAAGTCATCGAAGACAGGGAAAGGTCTCGGAAAAAAGAAGATATTGGCAGAGCAAAGCCGGAGATCAATGCAGAGAGAGTCTAGCCGAGATGAAACAGAAATCAGTGAGCCACTGGTTCGAAGGTGATTAGAGTAGTTTCCAGAAAGAGTCAGAGCCAGAGCCAGGTATTTCTCAGGAAACTTCAATAACGTACTCTAGCTACTGTAAAACAATCTGTCTAATTAATGGTAAACAATGACAGCTGTTGGGGCTAGTTCTTTCTGTAAATATGGAGACATTATTCAAGACATTATAATAAATACATACTGCAGCCACAAATTTCAGAGTGATTGTTTATTCATTGTTTTACAGGAAAAAAACATCTCAAAAAGATGTTACAGAGAGTCTAAGTCCAGCCCTTTTTGAGAAACATTAGGAAACAGAAAATGTTTAGATGGAAGTCAACAAACTATCTTTAAACTCCTTTAAAATAGTTATTTTTACATACGTATATTGTTTGTCAACTTAAAAGAGTCAATAAAGTCAACTCTTGGTAAATAAATCATTTCTCAAAACAATGGTGTTCAGTTTGGTACAACACATATATATATATATATATATATATATATATATATATATATATATATATATATATATATATATAAATCTGAATGATGTCATGGATGTGATGAGTCTATTAATGTACATATTTTTAGACTCATGCACTCTATTGGGACGAGGACAGTGGGTTTTCAAACGTTAATGGTGTCGCAAAACATTACCTTAAATAACAAGATAATGCAATAATCTCTAGTGATTCTTGACAGATAACCATGAAACATGTAATTACAAAATAAATAGATTTACTGCATTATATTTACTTTAAATGTTTAAACTAAGATCCAAATGTGACTCAAAACAGTATTTGATAGCCGCTTGAAAGCAGCACTGTAGCATATAAGAAAGCCAACAATAAATAACATTCATTTTATAAAAGTCTAGACCTATCTTTTAATCTTTTATTGCCATTAAGACAAGTCTCTTCTGAGGTGGGTCTGTGTGTTTGTTACTGATTTAACAGACAACACCAGTGGGAAAGTCAGAAAGGTTGCATTTGCAAATACTTTGAAGTTATCTGATGGTGGAGCGATTGGACGTGGCGGGTTGTAATGGTGAGGCCCCTTTAGCCAAAGAGTGCACCACTAACCGCTCTGATCTTCGACATCAAACATCCCAAAGGAGGCAGGCTGCGAATCTGGCGCCCCACATCAAACATGCAGGAGAAAACACAGTGGCCATGTGCCGCCCCGACAGGCCTATCGCACTTTAGCAGTTGCAGGAGTGTTACATCATGCATCATTTCATGGCATTAGCGGCCATCTTTGATCACCCAGAGAATGGGAGCAACTTTGATCCTACTGGAGAATGCACAAAGAGGACACAGAGGGGCACTTTAATGTCACTCTCCAGAGATATTACCCAAAATAAATGGTACTTTTCTGAAAGTATCTGCATTGATTGCAATTTAAACTTGAAATTGACCTTTGAGTGAGTCTTTGGACCCAATTCAACTACACTTATAGAGCCTTTTTAAACCCCACTAAATTTACATCAACTAATGGTGGAAAAGTAGCATTTTTTAGGAGTGTTGTGACCTGACTTGACCAGCAAGAGTTATGTGCCAATCCAAAACAGAAAAACACTAGTGTGCATAGAAAGAAAAGTGTCAATGCAAAAACTCAAACAGAGTCTACAGTTTCAGAACAACTGTGTTCATTAACTCAGCTGTTAAGAAGGCTGTAGTATGTCTGCCAGGCCAGTAGGGGCACTGAAAACCCCATTTACTAGTAACGCTACAGTCATTCTACAAAAGTAATGTAATAAAACAGGGCTGCACCATAGATTACAAATGTATTTTTAACACAGTATTATCGATTGCCTTTTACGTATCTGACTTTTATCGAATCAAAATAACTTTTCAGACAGAGATTAAAATTAAACTGTGGTGCTTCTACATAATACAGCCTCAATGTGGATCTGTTTACATTAAAAAAACTTTTTTTGCCTTTGTTGTTCTCTTCAGTGAGTGTAGTCTGAGGCTCTGGGACTTTAAGATGCTCCCTATAACAATTATATTTCTAAAACATACCAAAGATAAGAAAGTTTATTGAACAAAAACTAATGAACCTCTTGCATAAAACTTGACCAATTTAACAGTTGTTTGTAGCTGCTATGTGGCTATCTTCTTGTTAATGTCTTGTTTAGCCAGCTGCGACAAATTACATTTACTGCACATTGCACTGGTTACATTTACAAACAGTGTGTGAAATAAAAACGCTTGAACCTAAAGTAAAATTGATATAACAGGTCTTTAGAATCACTTATGTTGTACGTAACAGTCTTAAAATCCGCAGATGAGAGTTGTCCATCACACAAGTCACTTATTTCCAGTGTGAGCGTAGGTTCATCTTTCATATTAGGTGAATAAATAACCGACAGATGGATCTCGAGGACTGACTGGTAATATCTAATGTTTTTAAACATTGGGGATTAAATAGGAGCCAGTCTTCTTGGAGCTAGAACTCACATCCACCTGTTTCCTTGTCAGCCGCTGGTGTCTCAACCCATTATTACTAGTGTCTAGAGTTTTATGTCACCTAAAAAAATGTCAGGTCGATTTTCCAGAAATGCTCTCTAATAGCTGGTCATCAGACGTCCATTATGAAGCATGACACCAATTCCTTCTAAAGCAACGGGTGAAAAAGAACTCGGCACGCTGCTACATCCATCTGTTCTCATGAGCAAAAAAAATTTCCTTGTCTCCTTCAACCTCAGCCCGACCACAAATCACGGAGGAAATGATGTGTCAGAGGGCGGGCCGCCAAAACTACACGACGCTCGCCATTCCTGCACTCATTCAGCCATCCGTCAGGGAGATCAAATGGGGGCCTGTTGAGTCGTTTGACAGAGAAGTTCAAAAGGCCAGACAGTATAAAGTAGTGGTAGCGCTGGCACCTGAATGACAATAAAGTTTCAACATTACAGCTTCAGTCAATGTTAACGCCTCTTGAGGAGTCTGACTCGATTGTAGAGCGTCAGATCTCTATAACATAAGGGTTGGTGTTTTGAAAGGCAGGGGAAGCCCAACCAGAGTATAAAAGCATACTTCTAATATAAGACTACATTATTATTAGTATCTATAGGTTTATGTCACTGAAAATGTCTGGACTTTTCTCTCTCTAATAGTTGTTCATCAGACATCCATTATAAAGCATGACAGCAATTTGTTCTAAAGCAGAAAATGAAAGGGCAACATTCATCCTAAAAAAATGTATCGTAACCGTATCGAATTAATAATAATAATGGTTCAGCAAATCTATATTGAATCTTAACCTACAGTAGATTATGTTTTTATAGTAATTATAGCAACCAAGTGCCATCATCCAGTGGCTTCAAAGATGTTGCAGACCATGATTTAGTCAATACTTTCTAAAATAATGGCTGCTTAATGTCAAGAAAATGATATGTAAATTTGCTGAGTGAAATATAATTAAAGAGTTATCTATTTGTTATGCCCAGAAATTGGTCTTAAACACGTTTTTCAAAAATCTAAAATGTCCTCTTTGGTTGTTGAAGTATTTAGTTGTAGGCAGTTTCCTTTTATATAAAGTTTATAGAAACAGGAATGGAGCGATAACAGACCCTTGGGGAACTCCGCTGTTATTCATAGTCTATAGAGTATGAATTTAACAGAAACTATTATAGCAATTATTTTATAACTTATTTTTTAGTTTATCAATGATAAAAATAAATCAAGACTACACCTAAACTAGACGAAGACTAAACGTGGGGAAAATCAGGACTAAAGAAAAACTAACTTCACCAAAACCAAACTAGGGCTGAACTAAGGCCAACCCGGGACTAAATCAGGACAAAGGGACTAAACGAAACAAAACCAGGGCTAAACCAGAACTACAGCATGACAAAACCGAGTGGGTGGTTCGATCCCCCTCGAAACATCATAACATCCCGCTCTCCCCCACATACTGTCGTTGTCTTTGGGCAAGACACTTAACCTACATTGCCTCCAGCTGTGACACTGGTAAATAGCTTGTATGTTTGTAAAGCACTTTGAGTGCCTACTACATTAGGTGGAAAAGCGCTATAAAAAGAAAATAACAAAGCAAAACCTAAGACCAAACCAGGGTTAAACCAACACTGAACAAAAACAATATCAGAACAAAATCAGTACCAACACTAAACTGGGTTAAAAACAAGACCAAAGCAAGACTAAAGTAGGTCTAAATTAAGTTATAAAGACAGAACTATAACTATTAAAACCTGGTGCTATTGATCTATCCACAGACACACTGCATGAGCTCACTGGGACCCAGCACAATAGAGCCATAATTCTCCCTCAGTTCGCTCTGAGTCTGTCCTGCAGTGAGCCTATGTGACCAGATTACATATAGCAGAGCAAACCACACTACAGTTATTGATGTCTACCTTTACCGTTTGTGAGAATGACCTTAAAGAAGTGACACAAACCGAGCAAAGCTTGTCCGCTCCAATGATACGACATTTCAACTCTTTATCATTTAGAACCTAGAGGCAACAAAAATAGATTTCTTTCTATACCAATCACTGCCACAATTTACCAACATAATACCCCCCACATAGGCAGCGTATTTGTAAATTATAGGCTAATCAACAAGTAGCAGCACATCCACCGGTGTGATGGATTGAAACTTCAAAGCAAATGAGCTGTTTATTTCTTTTATGTATCATGCAATCAACATTTCACCTCTAACAGGAACTATCTGGGCATGAAGAGAGTACAATTTACAACAAAAGGCTGCACAATCTCTCACGCTCCAGCTCAGTAAACAACACTGTATTTCATTCCCAAAAGCTAATCACGATGGGTATTGGAATAATGAGAAGCTCGACCTGAAGAAAACAGCTCATGAAAAAACATATCTATGAGCTATTTTTTCTGGCGCCTCTCAGGGCAATTGTAGAAAAACTGAAAATTACATTTGCAATGCAAAAGCGCTCCCTCCCTGGCACCTGCTTCTTGCCACCACGGACCATGGAGCAGTTAAAGTCCAATTTCAATTAAGGCTTTGAGAAAATATTTACCGAGTGGCTTGTCTGTTTTCTCTTGGTTGCCTGGTTTGAACGTCAGCGTCGTTCTCCAGGGCATCAGATTAAGAGACACTTCAGACACTTGTGTTGGGATTTATTCATGTCATATCTGTGACATGGTCTCACTTCAGGGGCCATTGAAAGTAAAAGACAACAAGCTGTTTTTCTGGATAAATAGTCAAGAGTTTGTATAAAGTACGTAAAGTACAATCAATGGTGACAAAACAAAAAAAGTTAAACTTCAATAAACTACAATTTGCATAAACAGAATGCTACACTTGGCTGAAATTTTCCATTAAGTTTAATTTGAGACAAAAACAAACTGACTTGAAGATCTGAAAGTGACTATTAATGCCCCTAAATAGAAAATGTAAATACAGGGCCTACATTTGATTGCTATTCAGGCCTTGTGACATGGATATTGTGTGTAATAATACACATAACTATCCTAAATAAATAAAATTTCGCAACATGCATTTGTATTATGTGTTCCTGCTTTGACTTGACTTGACATTCAGGGTTACTGTAACCTAACCCTCCCACACAAATCTATTACAAATTATTTCTGTCTGACAGCAAGTGCAAAAAAGTTAGAATTAGACATAGTTTGGTCATGCACAAAATCAAGCCAAGCAACTGCAACAGGGCGAAGGGAGTTCAGTGAACATCCTGCAGCAGCCGGTTTTATCACTCTTCTGGGGTTGGTCGCCTGCTGCTCCCTGCCGAGCCCAGCAGAGGGGGCAGTCACCTCAGCCGCCGTCATGTGGCACCCACTCACTCCCAGCAACATCTTTTACTAGAGAAACCAGCATCCTGTGTGACTAATGCTGCGCTCTGGAGAATGTGCTAAATATTCCAGCACGTTGAGTTAATCAGACTAACTCCAGCAGCGGCTTTATTTGCTGTTTTTCCCCCACAACAGCAGCAGCAACAGCAGCAGCCACACACCACGGCTCAGAAAGCTTTCCTCTACAAATACAAACAACACAGTCTGCATTTACATTTGCCTCTGCAAACTGTTTGCTGTGCTCTAGTCACTCTGTCAGTAACAATCCTCATAATATATTTAGTAAATTCTGTTAAATTGTGTTGGCTAAACTAAATAAGACTTACTAATCACACTAATCTAATTTATTCAAAACTGCAACACAGACACTTTCTTATTTCAACCGTTTTATCAAATTTATCAAGACATGCTTTCCCTAAGTTTGATTACTAGTTCAGTCTAGTTGCTCCAAATCATAATTTTGCTTATATTTTGTTCATTTGGCTCACTTTGAAATGTCACAAATCATTGGACAGCACAAAAAACACTCAAGCCAATGAAACTAAACTGCATATAAATGGTATCACTGCACTTTGAGTCAGGTTTGCCGTGTTTATACAAGTCAAAACTGTCCTCCTGTCTCATAACTACATAAATGGCTCTTGGATTCCATTGCTTTGTTCTGTCACTGGCTGGTGAATGTGTGTGTTTTGCTGTACGTGTGTGTTAGGGTGTGATCGTTGTATACATTTTTAACTTTATAATCCTTATATTATTGTGTGCTAATAACCTTATTGGATGGGTTGGCTGTAGAACTGAATTGCCCCTTTGGGGACTAATAAAGATATCTGAATCTGAATCTGAATCTGAATCCTTTCCTTATGTAATAATAATAATAATAATAAACTTTATTTTATAAAGCGCCTTTAAAGGCAACTTCTCAAAGCGCTGTACAAAAAACAAGCAATACAAAAACAAGCAATACAAAGTTAAGTTATGTAGACATGTAATGACCATGTGAACCAACTCCCAACAATCAGACAATACACAGAATAAATACAAACTACAAGCAGATAGTGACGTAACATACAGATGACAGTACATGGAGTATTAAAGGCATTACTGTTTGAGTACTAATGACAGATTCATCACACGGTTTCATTTGCCAAGCCACAGGTTGATTATCAGTCATATTCTTCATGAGTGGCTCTAAGACAGCAGTGGCTCTCCTCAGTGCCAACATAATATCTCCTGAAGGTCACTTGCGTCATATCACCCTGTGAAAAGGAAATCCTCCAATCCAGGTCAGATGGACACTAATCTGCAGCGTTGGCATCATTCAGATACACTGCATCAAAGAGTATCTCAATCTGGATTTAGGGTGGGTTTGTTTTGACGGGGATGAGACTGTCAGGGTCCCCAATCTTAGGTAGAGTGTTCCCACTAGTGCTGCGCAAGAATATGACAAAGTTGAAAATGGATTTAAATATATTAAGATATGTATTACAATGGATAGATTTCACTGGACACACTGACTTGTGATGGCAGAGAGTTGCTGTTTCTATGTGCACAGAACCCTCTGAGTGGCCATTTTAGTAAACATTCAGAGCTTAACAAACTAACTTTTAAAACTTTCTTTTACTCTCCACTGACTTTGTTTTATTTTTATGGAGCCACCATCTTTTTGTCATTCAGGTCATCTGCAAAAACACAACTTTGATGATGAACTTCTAATCACAAAACTAAATTTAGAGCAAAGGTTTTTATAAGCATCCGATCTAGGGGCTGCACAACATATTGAAAATGAATCGTCACTGCAATATTATCAATCCCAATATTTCTGTTGCAAAGGTCTTGACTTGTGTCAAAAATAACTTCATTGTGATGGACATTTCCGTTTTGCCAAAATTCTTGTTCAAACAAAGCCTTAAATCAAATTGTCCATCAATAACTTTTACATGACTATACTCCAAGTTTAACTGTAGATTTCACAAAAATTAAGAAGCACATAACCATTTCACTAAAGGGGTTAATCACCATAAATAATGTACCTACCCCATTGGTATAAGGATAGTATTACCAGTATTCCATGTGTCCCACTGCACACATGTACTTGAATGTGGCTGCATCAACAAAGCAGCCACAGCCCATTTCACTAAAGCATATCTCATTTTAAATGCTACTTAATCCCCACAAGTATAAAGATTAAACACTACATTATTCATCTCCTTCTGTAACCAGTAAACTCTGGGACCAAGGATGAAAACATGAAAACATGAAAACGCAGAACCATACGCTGAGAGCAGAGTGTTTCTGAGGATCTATGCTCCGCTGCGTAGGCTGATGATTTCACTTGAGAAACGGCAGAATTTGTCAAAGTGAAAAAGTGTGAGTGTTAGTCTCAATGTCAACGTGCTGTCATATAAGAGCCATGCTGTTTCCTCTGAGCACTTCTCCCTGCCTCGTCTCAGGTTGATCGTACAAATAATGTGACCTACAAAACTCTAAAGCAGTGGTGGGAAACATCCGGCCCGTCAGGCTGTTTAATCCGGCCTGCAAAGCATTCATTAACATTTCATTAATAATTAAAACACTGCATATATTATTGATCTTCATTCAATGTCCTGCAGTGATCAGTTGGTTCCACTACGACATGCTCCAAACGGTAACAACCTTTCAGAGAGATAGAGCTCACTGGTTTTAGAACAAACTGTAAAGAGTGGCTCTAAAACTGAGGAGGGTGCAGCTGTGACTGTGGTGTTGAATATTACCACCACATAATAAAACATCTTAGTGTCTGTGTGTTCTGACCTTACACAGATGTGTTTTTTTTTGTTTTGCCAAGTGAGTTTGAGAGTAGAATTTACAGTAAAATCTTCAAATTGCATGAAACTTAAGCAAGTTTGACCAAGTTCTCAAAATTCTGAAAGTAGAGAGGCCAGCATATACAACTACAGTATAAATGATCAAAATGCTAATGTTAATTTACCACTAACACTAATTTCCACCGATAAAAACAATGTATCACGAAAGCTGTTCTAGTTACAGAAAGTAATATCCAGGTGGAGCTATTATTGTTTTGTCTTAATAAAAGAATCAACATGTGACAACTAGATTCTAATAACGTATAATAATATCAAAAGCCCAGCTATAGAATTTACAAAGGCCCACTAGTACACAAAGCAAACAAAGAAATGAAATCCCTCAAATAACAAAGAATTGGTAGCAACATATTTAGTCCATTACTTTATAGACATTTAATACTTCCAACAGTAAACTATCATCTGCTCTGACATGACTGAACAGAGACTTGGATCTAGCATTATCATCTTATAGTGAGGTTATATATAGAGACAACACTAAATGTTTTTGGGCTTCCAGCCAATTACAATAAATGACTCGTAGCACTCACTCATGACGGAGACATTTGCTGCTGTAATATTCCAGCGTTAAGTGGTGCTCTTACGATCACAGATGGCCAACAGAGGAGAGCCGAGCCAAGGACATCTCTAACGAGAGCTGCTCACGTCACCTGCAGCTGTGCTAACTCCTTTTCATTTTACAATACGACCTTTAAAATAGAGTAACTTAAGTTTAACTGGTCTCGACGCTAAACTCAGAGCCCAAAGTTTAGGGTAAGCTCAAAAGGGTTTGTGTGATGTATTAGTATTTTGTGGTGGTGAATTATGTTTTATTTTTTTATATTATTTTGTAATAACATAAAAGCAGAAAAGGAAGGAAATAAATTATATTTAATTATAGCATGAATGCAAAAAAATCAAATGCATGTAGGTTAACAATTTGTCACATATAAATGATTTAAGGTGTCTAAAAATAAAGCATGTAGTCAAAATACCTTGTTTTATAACAATAACTAAAAATGTTTATACTTTAACTTTAATACGGATTCTTACATACTTACTTAAAAACTTTTTATAAACTTTAAATATAAATGTTGGTTAATTATACCTAAAATATCAACTGAAAACATGTGCTGAACATCAATTAAGTTGAAGTCACTTAAAATGAACCTGGCTCTGGAACAGCTTCTATAGAAAGTGTTTATAAATGTCAAATGAAAAAGAATCTCCAGTTAGTAACCCCCAGTATCTTCTCAAAGCAACGCAGTGTTGTTTACATTATTATGGTTCAAACCTGCAGAACGTCACTAGCAGACTCTTTTGGTTGGAGCAGTACAAGATGGATTTCCATTAGTTTGTGAGGTCACAATCCTCGTGAGAATCCAGTCGCTGCACAAGTTAAAGTTCAATTTACAAATTGTTATCTACACAACCTTATCTTAGCAAAATCATCTCAATAATAAATAATAATGTTTTGAGTTTTTAATGCTAAATATTTAGGTTAAATAAACACATCTAAATAAACTTATTTTCACTATTTTTTTTATTATAGCTATTATTACGACTGTCTCTTTGTTTCTGAAGGGCAAAGTCAGGCGGGAAATCTTGCAGAAAAACATCGACCAGAGAAAATCTATTTCAATTTGCCAAATGCCAGAGCAGGATTACTGACATTTAGCGACTGATATCCCCCAGAAACTCAACAGTGTCCCCCGTAAGTCCATAATGGAGGCTCTCTCAGTGACAGTGATTACACACAGCAGGAGCGGTCAAACACAGACACATGAGAATCAAAGATTAGGCAGAAACTGTGTGAGAGGAGAGCCAACAACACCAACAATTTACTCCTCCATTTAACAAAACCGACATCCGGCCTCCAAGAGAGTTTCCTCCGGCACTATTTGTTTAAGAGATGTGTGGTACAAAAACTTATCTTCAAGGCTGCCAAGAAGAGAAAGTGAATTTACAAGTAGGTCACAAATAAAAAGAGCTCCGTCCCTCAGAGGAATGATGGCTCAGATATCCTGAGGTTATAAATGCTTTGTTTAAACTGGCAACGCCATTTGTGTTATTTATCCAGACTACAGCTACTGCCAGAAAAGAAGAAGGGATGTAGAAAGCTGGTATTTCAGTAATAATATCACAAAAAATGCAGATAGATAGGAATCAAAACCCTATGTTTGGATTGTTTGTACATCGGCTGTCATCGAAACTCACAATTCTAATATTAGCAATGCCTTAGACCAGTCATTCCCAAACTGTGGTCCGCGGACCACTAGTGGTCCGTGAGGGTACTGCAGGTGGTCCGTGGAAAGGCAAAATAAAATAATATTTTATAAAAAAAAGAATATGTAGGCCTATATTGATATAACATTTGCATTAAATTGTCAAGTTATTGTGCGATTACTAAAATAGGCTAGTGGTGTTCGGCCGTGACGTTCAAGTTCAGTGTCGTTATGGATCGGTGGATAGCAACAGGTTCTCTGAAGAGAAAAGAGGCAGCCGTTGTGTGCAGTAAACTTTCTTTTAACAAGCCTGTTGCACACTGATGTGATGACTAGTTATAGTAGTGCTAGTAAGCCTATTTAGAGGTGCGGATTAATTCAGGTAAGACTGTGTGTAGACATTTTATTATGTGTGTTATGAGGTGGTCCGCAAAATTTTTTGATTACAAATAGTGGTCCACACACACAAAAAGTTTGAAAAACCCTGCCTTAGACAAAGCTATTGGGCACTTTAATTACACAGTCCTCCGCAGACATGTTGCTTTTAATCACAGGCTCATGTTGTTACTTACATTTCTACAAAGCAACCTAATTCAAGGTACTTTCAAAACTGATGGTATAATACAACCTCCATCTCTTTGTTTTTTTTCTTAAAGACAAGCTAAAACTAAACATTAAAACCACTGCTCTAATTAACTCATTATGAAATATGAAATATTGTGTGAGTTGTATTTGGCAACTTGTCAAGTCACTATTTACTGGGAACCAGTCACAGGGTCTCTTTTGGCTAAATGTGGATTGTGTTTCTGATTCTGAACTTAGTATTTATATAAATGATTTGCTGTCAGAAGGTCCAAATAACATTACTGCAGGAGTGCCTTGAAGTAGAACCAGTAAACCAGTAAACAAAACTAGACCATGCTACGGGCTATAATGCTCTAAATTATCTGCAGCCATCCAGCTACTGCATGAAGCCTCACTTTAAACTACATTTATTTGAGTCAGTGATTGGAACTTTGGGACCTGATTGCTTTGTTTAAACCCAAAGAATGTACAGGAAATAATAAAAGTGTTTGTAACAGCCAAAAGCATAAAAAAGCAGACCTTAAATGAAATTAGAGTCAAACAAAAGTTTAAAACCAGCCTCTCTGTAGATACAGGGGCAGAGAAAACAAATTATGCTTAACCTTGAGAATGTACCTGGATAAAGCCACAGCAGCAGACCCACTAAACAGAAGCATTAAAAGAAAGAGCGCTGTTGTTTTATGAGCAGGAGAACAGACATATCCAGGATAGAGATTGGCTAACAGGTTTGTAATTCATAAAAACAAATCTCCCTGCACTTTATTTAATGCGCTCACTTAACCACCAGCCTCTATTTGTGTCTGACAGCCTCCTCTGTTCAGCGCTGCAATCAGCCTCCCAGTCTCCACCGGGACAGCAACTGCACCACAGAATACCTTTTATTAGCTGCTCGCTCCAGAGCCCTCAGGACAAAAGGAGGCAGCACAATGACCAGAGCCAGAGCAGAGGCAAAATTACAGCAAAAAGACAAGGCACTATTGTTAGTATTCAGCATTTGACTCCAATCCTATCTTCCATATTCACTGTATCGCTGTAACATTTCAAGAAATACATAAATAGATTAGGACTGTCGTCTAGTAGAGTAAAACATGATTTTATATTAATAATAATTGTTTGCAGCAGATTGTGTTTTAAGCCACTATCTGATTGGTTAATTACAGTATTGTTCAAAATAATAGCAGTACAATGTGACGAACCAGAAAAATCCAGGTTTTTAGTATATTTTTATTGCTAAGTTACCAGTAGGTGCAGTAGATTCTCAGAAAACAAACAAGACCCAACATTTATGATATGCACGATCTTAAGGTTGTGCAATTGGGTATTAGTTGAAAGGGGTGTGTTAAAAAAATAGCAGTGTGGCATTCAATCACTGAGGTCATCATTTTAGTGAAAAAACAGGTGTGAATCAGGTGGCCCTTATTTAAGGATGAAGCCACCAGCACGTGTTGAACATGCATTTGAAAGCCTGAGGAAAATGGGTCGTTTAAGACATTGTTCAGAAGAACAGCGTACTTTGATTAAAAAGTTGATTGGAGTAGGGGAAAACATATAAAGAGGTGCAAAAAATTATAGGCTGTTCAGCTAAAATGATCTCCAATGCCTTAAAATGGAGAAAAAACCAGAGAGACGTGGAAGAAAACAGAAGACAACCATCAAAATGGATCGAAGAATAACCAGAATGGCAATGATCAAAGACAGTCTGGAGTTAAGTGTCTTGCCCAAGGACACAACAACAGTATGAACTGTGGGGAGAGTGGGAATCAAACCGCCTACCTTCCGGTTGAAGGACGACCGCTCTACCACTGAGCCACTGCACCCCCGCAGTGAGCATATTACATTTACATTTAGTCCTTTAGCAGACGCTTTTATCCAAAGGGACTTACATTCAACCGAGTTACATTTACATTTTTACGTTTTTAGTTGACGCTTTCATTTTAAAGCGACTTACATTAAGGTTCCATTCACAGTGTTACAGCTGGAACACAGCTGCAACTTATTATACCTTTGACATTTACATTTGTACTTTTGACAGATTGCCTTCATTTACCTTTTGTTTTGTTAAACTGATTAAACAGTATTTTGTGTTGTGCTGTAGCAGTAGTAATAATTTATAGTGTATTGGTGGGCGTTTTGTTTGTAGTATTTTCAAATGTACATATTATTTACATTGTAAGTTATCGTTTGTTCATCCTGGGAAATAAATATAAGATCTGTGAGACTTGGTTATTGTCAGTGTCACAGCAGCAGAAGTAAAATATCGAGGCAATAAATTAAACTAAAACCCTGGCCTGGAGAGAGTGGGAGTAGCACACACGCACAGTTGGACAACGCTAATGCAATTACAGGGATTTTCTGGCTGCTCTGAGGCTCAGTTCAAGGGCAGAACACAAACAGCCGTGCTCCTTTCTGCCGTGTCACTGTCTGCAAACGCAGCGGAGAAAATACATGCAGGATTACTTCAAGGAAGTCTTTATGCCGAGCTAGAATTCATTTATGCAAAGTGTGACCTGCGTGCTGCACATTCACATTGGCCCTGCAGGATTCCTCCAAAGCTCAGTGAATTCCATTTTTAAAGTACAAGGTCAGATTGTACGGTTTTGTCCAACACCAGCAAAATAGTCCCAGGAAGCTCCAGAAAGAGTGCTCAAAGACAATGAGACAAGTACGGCTTAACAGGGCAAGTCTTTGGCTTTTGTAGGAGGTGTCAGAGAAAGACTGAGGAAAAGGACTTTTAAATCCTTACTGACTTTAACTGAATACCTTGATTATAGTTGAAGGTATATTGTGTTATAAATCATATGTATTGTTATCGGATCGTTTTTCTCTTCTGATACATTTTTCATTTTGGATAAAGACATGCAGGAGTTGTGTGCAAAGGGACTACGCAAAAAGAAAAGCATGAGATAAACAATTATAATAATATTAATAACTTAATTATTTGATTGCTATTCAATAAATTATTCTGTAAAACTTTTATTTTCATCTCATGTAAGACAGGGATGAGAGAGAAACGTTTCATTCCTCTTGTACAAATAGTGAAAAAGACAATAAAACTCAAACCTTTGTGAGGAATTGCAGAATGTCATTTAAACAACCACAACCCCACCCTTATTATTCATCATTTGGCTGATGAACCTAGGACTTTTTTTCAAGTTAAAGAGAGAATACTTCAGATCATTTTAAAATAACAACTTTTTAACAACAAACAACAACAATTCATTTTGGCTGCCGTAGGTTTTATGCTATATGTCCTTTCTTTTCAAAACCCCCTCCTTTATCCAGGCTTAGGACCAGCACAAAGGTAAGGCTACTCAATATTAGGACAATATTTGTATAATGCATAGTCCTGCTCCAGTCCGACCAAGCCATGTTGCAGTGGCTGTAGTAAAATACAGTTGCAGACAGGCAGACTTAGATAATTACATGTATTCAGTCTTATAACATTTTCAAACTGTTTCTTTCATATCACTGCTATAAATCTTTTTTTTTTTTTGCAAATTTAATACATAAATGGTCAGACAAAAAAAGAGTTTACAGAGTATAAGGGACATCTGAGTCCACAGTCAGCCTCTGATCTGTTCTCCTTAGGGCACAGAGTCTGGTGCCAGTGGGACAGCGAGCTCTGAGCTGAGGCCAAGTGTTCGATGCCCACTGGGGAAGTGTCCAGAGATAAGTCAGCTCTGGTGCAGCGTAGACCAAATGTGTCCAACTAAGACGACAAGGAAAGATTTGTAACAACGATTGTTTGGAAAATCCCAGAAAGAGGACATTATGAAGTAGAATGTTACTAAAGAAAAAGAAACTAGTACTACCAGATGTACTTAAAGACATTATACAAACATATCCACAAATATTTCTCAAAACGATATTAACTATTATAACATGTCTATGGGACTTAAATTGACAAATGATTTTTTTGAATTGAGACAAAACACAGGACTAAAGTAGGACAACCCCTTATACCACAATATAAAAAGAAGAACGAGCATTATAAAAATAGTCCCACCAACGTTCTCAACACAAACATTAGTATTTTCATCTATACGTACACAGTGTACCGTCCACCGAGGCTGAGGCAGCTCCATACAGCAGTCCACCAGCACGTCTCCTTCAGCAACATTTTCAAATTCAGAAGTCCACAGTTCGTCCAGAGAGTCTTCAGAGTCAATCAAATCCATCTGAAATCCATCAAAGTGCCTCCAAGACAGATCCGAGTCCGAGATATACACGTGAGTCAGAGTCAGGTGTCACCAGGTCGGACTTAATCCTGACACAGTGTGTGACCCTATAATCCTTAAACACCCGGCCACAGAACATGAATAAAACAATTCCAGCCAATAAATTATCTTCCCTCAGACCAACAACTAACAAACAGAATGTCACAATCAAAATAGATCAAATATTAGATCACAAACCTCACTATCGAGGTCCGAGCTTCTGTGTGAGATCTATTCCTGTGAGTCTAAAACATTCAAAACCTGCTTGTGTTTGACTGGCAGAGGTTGTTTTACAGTGAATATCTGATTAGAGCTCATTAAAGGTACACTGTGTAAAATGTTGATGTGTACAATTGAACACAACCATTTGCATTTGTAGAAAACAGGACCAATACAACACAATCACAGACTTCACAAAACAAGATTCAAGGTAAAATATGCAGAATTTTTCATGAAAACTAACAACATGGATTTTTATTTTCCACACATGGCCTTTTAGAACAACATGGAAATGAATCCAATGTTTTTACAATAATATATTTTCATTACATAAATACTGTACACAAACATGCTCAAATTATTTAATGGTATTTATAAAATGTATTTATTTTATTGGTTTATTTGGCAGGCATCAACATTTCTCTTTTTAGTTAAACTAATGGCTATTTTTTATCTGCCGTCCCTGGACCGATGTTAAAATGTGACACTAAAACGAAATGCATCAAACATTAAAATTCATATGAAATAGTACTAAGACCACAACAGCTACTACTAATCAAAGTGTTAAAACTGAATAAAAGTCTAGTCCGTACAAAGCAGCGTAATCACCAGCACGGGCAGCACATCAAACAAAAACAAAAAAACATGCACTAAAATGCACACAAAATAGTTATTCTCAGTTTAAAAAAAAAAAAAAAAGCTGTATTTGTTAGAGGAAGTAGAACATAGTGAGGGAATATTGACAATAGTACAAAAAATATATATAAAAAAAGTGTGATGTAATTTTTTCATATCACCCAGTTCTATTTTTAAATCTCCATCAGACCTATTTCCACTGGGTTTGTTCACAGACAACTTGTCCCTGCAGGGCTACCATAGCTGTTCACATGCTGTAGAAAGGAAAAGTAAGCGATGTGGGCCATAGAAGTCCACACACACCTTTGAAAATCAGAATTAACCTGGATTTCACTTTATGAGGATGGAGCATGCAACCAAATGTGTTGCATAAAGCAAAAACTTTACAAATAAGGACTTGTATAAATTAAGTATGAAATCAAATAAATGAAAATGTATTGAAGTGAGGATTCTGAGAAAGAAAAACACTCATATTTCTCAAACAGCCAACACTAATATAAATTCAAGAAGCAGAAAATGTTTGGCAAAAGAACAGGGTTTAAATAAATTGAAGCTGTTTGGCCTCATGAGGAGAGATAACAGGAGGATACTATATCAAATCTGGAAACTGTTCAACTGATATAAAATGTTTGTTTGTGATAAATTGCCTTTTGTTGCTTGAAAGAACCGTTTATTTTCACAGCTGTAGCACCACTGTGAGGCTGCACAGGGCCACAGCAGTAAATGTTTGGTTTTATAGTCACACAAACCCCTGAGGAGTCAGACAAGAAGAAAACGCCCTTGTCTTCTTTCACTAAACACTGTCTTTCAGGACTAAACCCCCTTTTATGCAGCCTGATCCACCAGACTGGTGGTTGGGTAACCGTTTCCTTCAGAAGAAATCCTGTCAGACCATTGTTTCCAAAATATTGCAGGTTTTATGTATTGCTTTGTTTTTCTGATTTTCAAATTTTGTCAGCAACTATTTAAGCTGCCCCTGAATTCTGTTTTAACTTCAGTCACACTGAGCTCAGCTGCCACCTTTGTCTTGATTAAGGGTATCCTAAGAGTGTACTCACACTAGGCACGGTTGCCATGAACCGGGCCCGAGTACGATTGTCCCCCCTCCCCACTCCCCCTCTGGCCTGCACTCACATAGGGTTTCAGCATTCGTGCCGGAGCACGCTTACGTCATTATGGTGCGATGGTTTCGGGATAAACAGGAAGAGCGGCGCTCTCTGAACACAATGGAGTCCATCGCTCTGTTTTCTTTGTGGATATCTGAGTTTTTATGCGTTTTGTCCAGCTGCTCTTGTATGCTCTCATCTGCCCAAATTTCCAACAAACATTGCACCTCTGCCGTAGACCAAAGCGACCCTTTCCCCGCCATGTTGGTTTTGGAGCGTCGCAAAACCGTGACGTCACGCGTCCTGTTCCATTGTCCAGCACAGTTAGCGCTCACACTACATGCGAACCGCGCCCGAGTCCAACTGAACTGTGCTCTGGCCCACCTCTTCCAAGCGGGCCAGGGCCGGCTAATCGAGCCGCGCCCGGGCACGGTTCGGAGCACTCACACTAGTCAAAATACCGCGCTTTGGTGGTCAAGCGCACTCGGGCACGGTTCAAACTGGCTAGTGTGAGTACCCCCTAAAACTAGGCTGTGCCCAGGCCTGAAACACTCCTTTGGCTGATGTGAGTTCTCCCTTTCAGCTTGAAAAGGTTTCATAAAGCTGCTTCTGAGCAATGTCACTATAATAATAATAATAATATAAATAATAAAAGGCGCGTAAACCATAGAGTGTATATAATTTAGACGTAATTAAGACTTCTTTAAAAAAACGGCACATGATGACGTAAGAGGCTATTGTCACCAAACCTGATGGTGTTACTGTGCCCAGGCTCAGATTGCTTCTACATTTGTGAGGGCAGGTCAGTGGGGGCCAGAGAACCCTCCCCAAACGTGCTCGGGCCCCGAACGGTTCAAATGGCTCTGGTGTGAGTTTGTCGTAAGAAAAGGCCCACCTGGGAGTCGCACCCAGGACCTCACTGCGGCTTTGTACTTAACTTTAAATAACTAAACCGGTGCGGCACTGGTAATAACTCAGCATTTATCAAACCCCAGACAGTACGAGAACAACAGGCTTCTGACATTAGCCACTTATCTGTGGTGCATCTAACTCTAAAAACTGCACAATTATCCTTGAAAAGGTAATGAAGCAGAGATAAGACGTTAAAACCCAATCACAACACAGAGGCTCTTATTGAGAAATTAATTGAGGCCTTATATTTCACATAATAAGACCTTTACCATTTTCTGGTTTAATTAAAAACCCAGTCTTTCTCCTGACGCCTATAGCAGAATAATTGCAAGGCTTTATTTCCAAAGTGAAACAGCGTCGGGTCCAGTGGGAGGTAATTAATGTAAATGCTTCAGAGGCCCCTGTGGGGACATGTACAGTCATAATAGAGGTTACGGCCCTGGGTTTTTCTGTGAGTGGCATGTAATCTAATGCTGCTGACCCTAACAGCAATTAAAAAATGAAACTTAATTTGTATCCTGCCATATGACATCTTTGAGAAACTTTGTGTTTGTACGAACATGGATAAAATGGGCCGTGATAAACTGCTGGTTAAGAAAAGTGCATATTGAGAGTGTAAATTGTATAAGGTACTATTATTATCCTGTATCCTGTTATCTTAAGACCATGACTGTTAGTGACGCACTGAAACAATTCAAAGACGAGAAGTTCAAGACGAGAGTTTTTCCAATAAAACCACTCTCTTAAACAGACTTTACCCCAATTTTCTGTTTACATATTGTAATTGGGACTGATTTTTGAAAAAACAAGACCATGTAATCAAGGATTTCATTAACAAGAAAGTATTATTCAATTACACAATAATAACAATAAATCTAAATTTGTCTCATTTGTCTTAGATATTGCGATAATGATATATTTGTGATATATCATGCAGCCCCTAAAATTCATTTTAAATTCTATTCCTCAAAATCTTAATGTTTGGGCCATTCAGATCCACTTCGGGGCAAATGAAACTTTTCTGGGACAGTCTTTTTATGTTAATCCAGAAAGTTAGTTTGGAGCCCTGCAGCAATTTCTGAAACCGTCAGAAGCGGCTCAGTCTGCTGTCTCAAGAGGTCTTCTGGGGCTGGAGACTGTTCAAACCAAAGAAGAAAGGCTTTCCACACATTTCCCGTCAACATCCCGCCGAAAACAGATAAATCCCAGAAAGGCACAAAGGGAAATGTGAGCACAGATTTGATAAGACTTTGAATAAAAAGCCTCATCTAACATCCTGCCTCTGCCCCTCTTTTCTGAAAATCTGTGACAGGACACTTTTTATCAGCTGTTGTCTGCTGGGACACCACACGGGACGACAACAACCCTGAAAACTGTCATTTTACCCTAAAACATTGAAAACTGGTACATTCACAAAGTTCCCTGTAGTTTTTTTTACAACACTTTTGAACACACACAAATAACCAAAAGTTTGTGTGCATGAATTAATCTACTGTCATCTTCAAACCCTTTTTAAACGAGCCGGGCTGCCCCTGTTCAGCCAAAGAAACGTGACCCCCAAATCCCACCAACACAGAGGACGGGACATTCCCAGATCCACTACAGAGCTTCACGGATCAGTTCACGCCAATTCAAAGCCCTGCTCATAAAAGGGCTTGTTTTCCACTGGAGCAGTACAGGACAGGTCAGGTTCTATTGTCAAGAGGAGTACAGACCAGGTCATACCTTCAGGTTACTCAAAGGTAAAGTTTGACAATCCTTAAAAGTATCCTGCATTCATTTCAAGTAGGCTGGGCGACTGTAATGGTCTTTTCACAGGTCTCTAAAAGTCAACTCTTAGGACGACTAATCCAACCCGCAGCCAAACCAAAAAGAGTCACCATGTCACTTCAATATTTAGATTGCTGTACTTGTCCAGAAGTCACTAAATAACTTAGATCTAAAGTATTTATCTGAGCTAAAAACTCAGTTGAACTCTTTGCTTGAAAAACTAAGATCTGTGCCGTTGCTCAGCACTTTTAAAAACAATCTTCAGACTCACTATTATCCCATGTTGTGTGTGCTTTGGTTCTTTTGAGGTCTCTATTTTGTAATGATGTCTTCTCTAAAGCACTTGAGCGGCCTCAACCTGAACATAAACCTGAACGTAGGTTAAGTTTGCGTTAAGTTGTTGAGGCATTTACAGATTTTAAATGACATTTACATACATATTACATTAACTCATACATGCTACATCTGTTTTTTCTGCAGACTCCAATTTCCCTCTTACAGTCTGAGCACAGTGCCACACAAAAGATATTCTATATCTTCACCAAATCCAGGCAACAAATATAGCGTTAACAGTAAAGGTTTAGTTAAATGCATTTGAGGCAGAAATAAGTGACTGACTGAACAGGAGCGGTTCTGAAAGCTACAGTACAGTCCAAGAATAGTATTGCATTAATCCTCTTATTACATTGTACATAGCTCTCATGCCATTTAAAAATGTACAGAATATTTTTATTATGTCACTTCAAAATGCAATGTGACCAAATGTAAGCCAAGACCAAAGACGTCTGCCTTTCTTCGACAGAGAGAACGATTTAACATTGTCATTGAGCTGCTAAATATCTCTTTTGTTGGACTTTTATAATGACTTCTTCTGTTGAATATCGCCTATATCTCCCCCACAGTAATGATCACAACCATTTCCAAAGTTCTTTCAGCCATTTCTATCTCCAAATGAAGACGTCCTGTTCAGCTCATTTACCACGGACCACATCTTATTTACATCTTATTCCTCCGATTACTCTGCCGTTCACACCGTGTCATTACAGTTTCTAGTGTTTGATATAAACATCCAAAAGTCCATTACAGCGTCAAATGTAGTGTGAAATTAACCGCTGTCTCTGGCAACACAAGCGGCTCCTGAAAGAGCAGATGTTTTGTGGAAGACTTGTTGAAGGATGGTCTTCACTGAAGGCGACTGACAGCCATCGAAGAAGAGGAAGTCAAAGCAGGCGACGAGATTTGGTGCAATGAAATGAAGGAGGACACTAAGGGTGCACTGTGCTAGAATGTGGGAGTGAGAATAAATGCATAAGAGTAGAATGAATGGAGAGGACATTCAATAATACCATTCTTTATAGTTGTGTGTCTATAAACTGATTTAATTTGCATTTTCATTTACCACATTAGAAATAATAGTTAAATTCACAGTAAAAAAAAAAAAACATTTTCTCGATTACTTAGTTAAGTCTCTTTTTGCTGAAATCAAATGGGAACATCTTTTCAGTTAACTTTTATTTTGCAATATGACTATTTCTAAATTTTAAAAACTGAAATTTACCTAGATTTATTTCCCAGAACCATTTAGTTAAGTGTAGGGCTGTAGAGGAGGAATTCTGTTGAATATGAGACAGATATGATATGAATAGTGACAGAAAGCCCAGGTCAAGTGAGGTCATACAAAAATGAGTCCTGTCTCTTTGTCTGATTTTCTTCTGCTTTTTACCAGAGTGGCAGGGGACTGGAGACTATCTGCTTTGAGCCTCAAGTACACCCTGGACAATGATTGGTTGGTAGGGTTATCACTTAGAGACAGACACTGACAGACAACCATTCACTCTCATGTCAGAAGTTGATGTTTGTCTGGGCCTTTAAGAAGAGCCTAACCAAGAACTTCCTTTAAATCACAAAAAAATAAAACTCTTGTCACCTTTACCAAAGTGTCTTCTCAAAATTCAAAATGAGAAGAAAAATGTGCTAAATGTGTTTTAAAAAATGCTTTAACAATTTGCCCATATTTTACTTTTTGCACATAAGCAGCCTTTTCAAACTGAATGTACAAACTGGAGACTCCACAGACCACTACTGGACACTAACGTTAACAAAAATATATATTCATGTTATCAGTCTTTGGCTTGTGTAACACTTCAATTATTTAAAATAATTAAAATGTTCATATGTCTGTGTCTGCCAGTTTGGCCTGAAGCTAACGATTAATTTTCAATCCTAATTAGTCGGTCATTATTTTCTCTGTTAATCATTTGCTCTGTAAAATGTCAGCAGCTGATGAAACAAGGACGTCTCTGTGTTCAGTCTGTCATGTTTACTGCTGCCTGCTTTGTACATCAACAGAAATATCTCGTCTTCTGACCAAAATAATGTGGCTTATCCATCATTTACGGCTCTGTAAATACCTTTCCTGCTAAACCTGCTGGTCAATAACTTAAGAACTGGGAATGATCCGGCTGTTGGGAAAGGTTGCAACATTTATCTTGCAAACACAGTGGAGATTATCTGTGACCAGCCCAGTTATTTGATTGAGTAAGAAAACTGCTGGTTGTACAAAGTTACGAGAGCGTTCTGACACGTAGTTGTGGCTTTTAGAAGAAGTTTAAGAACTAGTGGATGTTTTGTAACTTAACCTTCACAAGTAAAAAATCTTCTCTTTGTCATCTTAAGTTTGAGACTTTCTGGTTTAAGGTTGTGGTTTGTAGTCCATACATTGCTGAACAGTTTTGAAATGTATGTCTAAAAACAAATCTAGCCTTGAGTTTAGGGATATCATACCTTTACAAATAACATTTTGTCCCTAATTTTAAGCTGTATGACAGCCCATACAGGTTTAAGTTTAAGCTACATGAACTTAATGTAGAAAAAACATCAATGTAATCTTTTTTTTATGTATGACCATCTCTTAAAAGCTCTATAGAATCCAATGGAAGTCCGATTTCTTTCTGTTCCTGAAACTACAGCTGCTCAGAAGGGACAAACTAAGTTGCTCATGTCTCTTCGGGCCTGGTACCAAAAGGGCGTAAGTGACATAGGTGAAGTTTTATAGGTGAAGAAAAAGAAAATATCTTTCTACATTTTTAATTTGAGATAATAAGTCAGAACAGTAAACAGTTAAATGCACTAATGATGAGGAAGTGGTTGTTTAAAGGTCAACACTGACAATGTTGTATTGCTTTGTTTGAGGAGTCCATTTATAACAAATATGACAGTAAGCTATGGTAGTATCCTTATAAATTGTGTGCTGTATGTGTAATGTAATTATAATGTGTTTGGGATGTTAATGTGTTTAAATTTTTTTGCGCACATGCCCAGGGACTGCTGCAGATGGAAAGTAGCTTGTTGCTAATTCTGATGCAAATAATATCTTCTCTTGTGAGATTAATGTATTTGTACATGGTCCTGACAAATAAATAATATGTACTTTTAGCTCTGACTGAATGCTCTATGTTTAGAGATAAAGTTTTTTTTGTCTTTATTTATTAATACTATTTTTAGTCCCAAACCAGCCATGCATGACAACAGACTATTTTAATTGTTTTAGTGTTTAACATTACATTTTCTTTCTTACTGTAAACTAATTCCTCAAATACAGTTTACGCGGCTGATTGTTGAGGATTAAGTACTGGACAGTAGTGTTTCTAATGAGTCCAGGTCATTGTTTATCCATCCATCTTCTACCGCTTATCCGGGGCTAGGTTGCGGACTCCCCTCTCCCCAGACACTTCCTCCAGCTCTTCCGGGGGGACACGGAGGCGTTCAGGCCAGCTGAGAGACATAGTCCCTCCAGTAAACAGCATTAAGGGAAAGAGTGTAAACTATTTGTTTAACAGTGTTGCCCCAGTGTTTTTGAGTTCTTTTAAGCATTTTCTAAACTCATTGTTTTCAAGTTTACAAGGGCCACATGTCTGCAGCACATTGATAAAGACCTTGTAAACTACAGTAAACTTTTATTTTTACGTAAATCGGGGTGCATGCAGCAGAGCGGTTAGCACTGTTGCCTCACAGCCAGAAGGTCATGAGTTTAAACCCAGCCTTAGAATCCTTAATGAATGTGAGAGTGAATGGTCGTCTGTCAGTGTCTGTCTCCTTATGCCAGCCCTGCGACTAACTGACCACTGTTCAGAGTGTACCCCGCCTCAGGCCCAAAGCTGCTGGGATAGGCTCCAGTCACCCACAACCGTTAGAAAAAGGAATAAATGAATGTTTCTATTAGTTCTAGTGGCGAGTCATGTGTCTGTGAGAGCTTGTTTTAAACATTCACAAGAGTACATTTATTGTTTTAGTAAAAGAAAGTATCAAAGAAGTCCAGTTTTATTCCATTAAATAATATATATTCTGTTCAGAGGATGAACATGTCACAGATTTAAAAATACATTGAAAAGTTGCTTTATCACAGATATTATGAACGTTAATGCCATAGGTATAAATCATATCACACACTTTTGAGTTTCCATGTACAAGGTTGTGCCTGTTTGTGTGATTTTAGGCTGAATAACACAGACAAGCGAGAGTGTGGTGTAAACTTGGACTTAACTTTGTCCTAATCTGCTCTAAAGGGCGTCTGGGTCGAGCACCGTGGAAACCCCTGCAGCTCACGGAGGATGCTGTGCAGTGATGGGGGCCTTCTATCTCTACATCTCCCCAGCAGTAAACACATTCACACAGGACAAACCCACCAGCACTGGGCCTAAAGTCCTGGATCACATGTGCTACAGACCAGTCATGTCTCACCGAACCACAGCAGCTGCAGGCGACTTGTTACACGCAGCATCAGCGCTAAATGTGCGCTAACATCTGGAGAATGACGCTGGCGTAAAGACGGCACCGTGTGGGCTTTCCCTGCTTTAATCTACAGTATTTTCAGCTGTAATTAAAGTAAGAAACGACCCCTCTTACCTTCCACATCCAGGCCATTCTTATTCGTTTGCAGACAATGGAGGACCGCTTGTTTTCCTCAGCTCCAGAACACCGTTCGCAGCGTGGTTTCTCCAGGACATTTATTGACGTTTGCAGCTCGCGGGAGGCGCAGATGCGGCGAGGTTTAAAGCGGAAAGCAGCGGAGGACAGAGCAGACCATAAATATTACAGTGGACCGTTATACGTCTCTGCTTTCGGTTTTTTCTCACGGAGCTGCTGGGACCAGGAATGACGCTGCGCCGTGATTGGCTGCAGCCGGAGGCACGTGACCACGGCTGGTTTCCTGACTGCAGCTGCAAACTCAGGGATGATCCTCCAAACTTTACTTTCCCAGCGGTTTATTTATCTATTAAAATAAAATAAAAATCAAGACTAGTTTTGTTCCGTGCTTTAAAAACAGAGCAGCCTTTATGAACCAATGTGTTTAAAGAGATAGGATACAGGAAAGCCAGGGACATTTTAATATAGGCCCACATATATATTCTATTATAAACTATGTTCAGAACACAGTAAAAACTGCAAACCCAATGCACAAACTCTAAGCTATAGCCTTTGGCCTGTTCATTTTTTTATGGCTTACATTACAGACTTTCACATTCAAATACAAAGATGAAAGGATCAGATGTCACTTTTCTCAAAAGTTGGCAAAGCATGTTTAATATATTGAGTAGAATTGAAGCCTTTAAAATTAAAGCCAAGGGTAAATGATGTTGTGCAGCAAATGTCCTTCCTTACCTTTAAAAAGAAGCAAAGCATTGATAAGTAATTTAAGTCATTTATAAAGACCCTCCTGGTCTCAGTATTTGTATTTTTTTCCTCTGATCAGGGGTCACTTCCTCCAGCTCTTCTGTTGAGAATAACGAGGTATTCCCAGTCCAGCCGAGAGACATAGTCCCTCCAGCGTGTCCTTGGTCTTCCACTTCCTGGTGGGACATGCCCGGAACACCTCCCCAGGGAGGCGTCCACAAGATACTCTCCACTTGAGGCAGGAGCTTTCCACCAACTTAAACTTCTGACTGAGAACCATGGCCTCAGCTTCAATGCACTGTTCAGTGCTTCATTAAACTGGTCTCACCTCAAAACCACATTTATTTTTGTGACAGTTAAGTCAACTCACTTTTAAGAACATTTATCTGCTGTTCCCTAAAGCACAGATCTCTGTTTCAGGCTCTTTTTACTGACACACTGAGAGACTCGCTTCACCGAGGCTGCTCTGCTGGATGAATGTCACAGTGTTTATCTCAATGGATCCTATCCGAGGATCGGTTTTTATCTGTTTGGCTCAAACGCTGATAAACTCTGCACTGAAATGGATGCTGCATTTTCCTCTGTATGCGGGAAACTATTACATTTACTCATTTCCCAATTTTTTTTTAACTCATGAAATATTCAAAATGGATAGTTTAACAATGCAAAGCAAAAGGATGTGAAAACATCTTTGCATTGCATTTAATGATGTCTATAACAGCCATGTGCATTTTATCTAGGGTTAAGCGATGTATGCGCTAATCTTTTCAGGCAGAGCTCAGTTTAACAGTCTTTGAGGAGGAAGCACAGGTCCTGAATTAATTAGTGCATTACTCTGAGTCCTCCACGTGATGTTATTTGTCATTCTGTACACGTCCAGCAAATGACTGCTCCTATAAATCGTAATGACCCGCCTCCCTGTGGTCTTTTGTTTTGTTAATTTTGGTTTGCTCGTGTGTCTGCAGGTGGAGCAAAGGACAGATTCTTTATTCTCCAGTTCGCTTTCTCTCTCTGGCCTGTCACCTGAGCCTGCACTGGTTTGTCTTTTATTCACCGTCTACTTTGGTTTCATATGATATACAGCCTTATTCACACTTGCACTACTGCTGTTCCAAACTGACACACTCTTTTGGAGTGAATGGAAGCCAAACATTTTAGATTTATCACAAAGTAAGAGATTAGTCGGCTTTCCCAGCATGCCTTGGTTTAGTAAAAAGTGGGTTGCGCCATGGTCAAGTTTCTGTTTTTCTTTTCACGGACGGAGGAGCACTTTCAGACGATGAGCAGCGAATACCGAGCACTTCATTAATGTTGCATGTGTTCAGAGAAACCAAAGCACCTGAAATCAGAGCGGCCTGACATCAGCTCCGAGGAAGAGTCCGAGCAGCAGGAAGTGAAAGGACAGTGAATGGAGCAGAGGAAAGGGTCATTATGTTCCTAACTGACCGTGTAAGTATTTATATTTAATCACCAAATACCCTTTTATAATCCTGAGGGGATTAGTGAGTCTGTGTCACAATAATGCCGCTCTAATTACACTGCTGTATCATTTCACAGTCACAGAAACACATCCCATTTCTTTGTAACTGAAATGTTTTGGGCTCAGTATTTAATTCTCCTTGTGTGTAATGACATGACAAACATATAGCCTTTTTTAAGTGTTAAGACGGGCAGTAAAAAAATTTAGATTTCAACAAAAACACAGGTCTATGTAAGAACCCTGCCATAACAAAATGTACCAATGCTTTCACGAAATTAACTAAAAAATAAAAATAAAATCCAAACAAAACACAATACAAAACACTATTTGTTAAAATGTAATTTAAAAAACAATTGCATATGCCAGAAAGGGTTGCCATAATTCATAATAATCTGCAAACGGACAAAGGATGTGGCCTCAATTTAAACGTTTTGTCCACTTTTCTGTTGATAATTCTGTTCTTAAATCTTGACACATCTGAAAGTCCAAACCAAGGTCCGCACGAAGAACTCAACAGATTGTTACGCCGTATTCGTTGCATGCTACAGGTTTTAAAAGCGGACTATCAGACTTTCCCTGATGCTGTAATGACTGTCGCCATGACAACAGGCAGCGTGTTTCCAATAGACACAAACAATCTCCAAACTCTCTTTCACCAACAAAACCAGACCTTGGTTCTATTTGGTCCGGACCGAGACCACAGAGCGGCTGTTTTGTCTGAACCTTGGTTCAGTGGAGCTTTCACACCTGAAGATTTGGTTCGACCCAAACGGGAAAGTCCAGCCCAAACAGTGCAAGTGTGAAAGCACCTTAAGAGACACCACCTGCAAAAGTGTGTTGGTAGTTCTCGGGAGGAAACTATCCAATACCGGCAAGTTTGTAAGAAAAACACCTGTCTTCTGAAAAGGTTCTGTAAGGTCCAGTGTATCGGCCGATTTCTGCTCCTTGTGTTTGAGCTGCTGTCTCTCAGGAGAACTCTGGAATTATATCATTTATATCAGAGTTTTCTGTCCAGCTGAGGGGGCTGTGACAGTGAAATAGGTATGATTCTACCAATTACATGTCTGAGAACCACCAAATCAATAGGAGAATGGATATTTTGGGAATTTCTTTCAATCGTACTTTAACAGTACTTCTGTTTTTTTATTACTTCACATTTCCCATGCCTCATCTTTGCACAAACAAAGGCAGTCTCGCCTCCAAAAAGGGTTTGCACATATCTCTTCAACTTTCTACGTTTTCATTTCCATTTAACTGAATACAATTCAAGTTATTGCTTATTATTCAGAGCACATTAAAAACCAGACTGTAAACATTAATATGATTTCTAAAAGTAAACAGTCTGTTAGTCAATATTGTCATGTTTATCCAGCTTTAAATCTCAGTGAGATTTTACGCGTTGACATTCAATCAAAAATACATGTTTATTTTAGAGCAAGCCTCTCTGACAGAATATATTAGAAAATGCCTTTTTGCTGTACTTGTTTATCTGAGAAGACTCTGGAAAAAGTGTGTCGTGGTGTCATTCAGACGCTGCCTTTGTGTGGAGTGTAATTGAGTTCAGCTGCACACAGCCTTCTGCCGAACACACAACACCTTCAGTAAACACGTCAGTCTTATTTGTGAATGAAAGAAACCAATATGAGTTGTATGAGACCAGAATATTGTAAACAAACTGTAATTATTGAGACACAGATATGAAATACAGACAGAGAAATATATGCTGATGGAAAAACCAAACGCAAATACCCATAAAGGAAATCATTTTTACTCGATATTACCATATGCTTTATTAGACTACGAACTAAAACATGAACTCTACTAGATACAACTGAGACTAAACTTACCAAGGATTAACACTAGACTTGCATCAAAAGGCTTGTCTGATGTTTTGAAAATCTGTTTTTATTAGACAGATATGGACAGATTATGACCTGCAGTAGACTGTCAGCACACTCTAAAACAATGAACTGAGGTGTGACTGTGTGGTCATGAACAATTTTGATAAAAAAAAATGGTCCAGACTTTGATTTAGACTGAAGACAGAACCAACACATTGGGGTCATTTGTCAAAATAAATGTATAAATTCTTCTACAACTCTTTCTGGTTAAATTATCAGGTTTAAAAAAAAATGTCATTGCTCCTGTCTGCTTCTTCAAACAATTAATATGTGACCAATAAGAACTAAACCCAGGACTTGACTGTGGAACTCCAGGACTACACTACGACTAAACCAGGATTGCTTTAGGACTGAACAGGAGCTGTAGCAGAAACTCAAACCAAAGAGTCAATGAAAGACAAACCCATTGTTGAACTACAACTAAACAACACTATAAAAGATAAGAAAATATAAAATCAAATCAATAAGATGCATACAGTATAGGATAAATGTCATCCCCACAATCAAAGCCTTGATAAATACAGACTACATTTGAACTACACCCAGTTGTAAACCAAACAAAATCAGCAACAAACGAGCACAAACCACACTGAGGTTTAATATGATAGTCTGCATCTATGCATCCATCCAGCTGTGTGTGTGGGGGGGGGGGGACTTTGTGCTGAATCCTGCAGAAGCAGAGGCTCTCTCTAAATCAGTGACTCTATCAGAGGTTATCACCAAAACTCACCTCTCTCTGTTTAAATCTGCTCAAATGCATCATAAAAAGAAATCCTCTAGCCCCAGGAGCGAGACACAGAGGATTAAACTCTCAGGCTCACCTAGTTAGAAATAGAAAGTGAAAAATGGACATGACCTGTGGATGATGAAGAGACTGGGTCATACACCGGACCTTTGGGAACAGATCAGACCAAATTAAAGCTACACTCCCTGATTTTCTTTTTTTGTCCTTGTCACAGGATCCACTTTCCCCTAAAAGCAGTCGAGGGATTCTCCTGCTTCTCTTTAATTAAAAAAGTATGACAAGACAAATTTTTACTCCACAAAATATAAACCTTACACCAAAACACCATACAACCTAAAGTTTAGAGCTGACCGTAAACATTTAGCTCCGACTTCAGTGTCAGAACAATTATCTCCTCCTCGTTGAACATAATGTCATTTATCAACGTTTTATGTTGCCTGCCTTTTCTCTGTTGATGCTTTTCTTTTTTGAGCTGTTTCTCTGAGTTAAAAATATATTCAGTGTGAATATACACTTCATCGGCAGCTATTAAACTTCCTGGAAAAAAGGTGATGTCAACCAATGGGAGTGCTTTTTTTCAAGCATGTGATTGGCCAAGGTTTTCCTCTATTAAAATCTATAATAAACAGTAGATGGTATCATAAAGCCTAATGTTTTTTTACACTAGAAAAAACTAAAAGAAGCCAAAAATTTAGGTACAGTCTTTTAAACTCCAAGAAAACTGAGAAATACTATATTTTGACCCCAACTTTGTAGAGCAGAAATCAAAATACATAGACAGATTTACAATTGCTAAATAGGATACGGTGCCTGGCCATTCTCATTCACTGCTTCTGTGTCAAATGTTAGCTTTGTTTTAACAAAGTTACAGAATTTAACTTCATTTTTCCTCTTTCAACATTGGTATGGTGTATTTGAGAAATCTTTTTTATTTTTTTATTTTTTCTGTTGCTTTAGCTTCACCTTTTGTAAAATGAACCAGACTGATGGAACAGAAATGGGTGATCACAGTCGTACAGTGTAATTTTGTTCAGGACACATACAGTAGTTTGACAATAGAAACTGGCCTGTGTCTGGCTCCATAATCCACAATGTCATCCAGGACCCGTCTCGTTCCCAGGAGGCTTTAGTCCTGTGAGTCCAGCACAAGAAAGGCTGAGCGCTGTCTGTAACCGCGCTCTGCTGCTGACAGACGACACAAAGCCACCGGTGACGGAGACGTGGCGCTCCTCTCTGCCGGGAGGAAGACGAGCAGGAAAGGACGACATTTGAAACTCTTGTCCTTTTAAACTTTTAAATATAAACTCACTGAAATACAAAACCAGAATGCTGTGATTCATTCCATTCAAACTGTTTTTATTTTGGGAAACTGTAGAAGATAATGATAGTATTATATGTATACCTTTTTTCTAATGTGTGCAGATGGCCAACTCCTGCATCCATCCTATGTTTTTGGAAATCCTGTATGTTCCACAGGAATGTTTTACACATTTTCAGTTTTACACTAATTGAAAAATAGCTGCTGATAAAATCCCAAACTTGAGCGTCTGATGTTGAAGAGAATGTACGAGGATATAGGACAGTCATAATGTAAGGCCTGCAGCACTAAGTGCAACTTCTAAATGGACTAACCCAAGCTTTTAAGTCAGTTTGTGCAAAAACCAGCAGCATACAGTTGTAACCTTTGTGAGTGCTGCTATAGGTTTGAACAAAGGTTGGTCCAAAATGCCTGACAGAAAGCACATGAACTGATTTATCCAAACTGACCTATTACATTCGGAAGTGTCATCAAATTGAGCATTTTATTTCCAGCCTGTTTGACACAGCAGTATTTAAAACCCAGCCAATGGCTTTGTTGAAGCTCTGTGAACCGTGTGCATCTGAGGACACCACAGTGACTCAAACGGTCCAAAAGTGACTGACACAACACAGACACAAAGTACAACATGATTTCTGTGGTAAACAAAAACGTTGCTCTTTAGTTGAATGAAAGACAGCACCGGTCTCGAGAGAAAGGCTTGTGTTTATTCTCCCTCGCTCTCGGAAATGCTGCGGTGGTTTAATGAAACATTTATAAAGTGATTGTCTGCCATGGTTGGCCAGCGGCCCCCGGGGCTCGCGCTAATCCTCAGCATTTTGTGCAAAGAGATAACAAGAAGGACTGAGAGGCGGGAAGAGGAGACAAAAATGAACTGCCACAAATAAGACGGAGAGATGAAGGCTGTGGTGAGTGGAAGACTTAGGCAGAGTAGATTTTATTTTAGGGTTGGTGCAGGGATGACGACAAAGGCCAGGGGTTTATTTATTAAAGAAAGAGTAAGGGGTCACTAATAAAAGAGTGTGTATGCCCAAAATATCCATATTTATAAATACACATACAGTATCTGCACACACACCCTTTATAATCCCATGTCACATCTGTGTCACCCAACAAAAGACAAAGTAAGTAAGTGTACAGAGCCGCTGCTCCTCCACATCACGAGGAGCCTCAGGGTGCCCCCTGGATGCCTTCCAGGAGGGGCCTAATGGGAGGAGGCCCCGGGGAAGACCTAGGACATGCTGGACGGTCTTTGTCTCTTGGCTGTCCTGGGAACGCCTTGGTATTCACTCAGAAGAGCGGGAGGAGGTGTCTGGGGAGAGGGGTGTCTGAGCGCCTCTGCTTGGACGGCTGCCATGTGACCCGGCTCCAAGGAAGAAGTTGAGATGAGCCACTGTGAAAGTTTTTTTTTTTATTTGTAAAGAGTCATGGAAGTTAGCATCACACACCCTTTGTTTATTGTTTATTACGAAGTGAATGCTGCTCTTCAGAACAAAACAACTGCAGTCAAAGAGTAAACTACAGACAAACTTTACATTGGTTTTATAGTTTTCATTCTCGTAGTCATAGCTCCAACCACTCGTACCAAAAGAGCCGGGAGAAAGTGTTTTCAGAGTAACAGTTGTGCACTTACCTTTAAGCCTTCCTTTTGTTCGTGGATGACTTCTGCCTAAAAGGATTATTTTAAAATCTACTATTTTGTACATTTTAATCTATGTACTACTAATAATGTACTTTTGTGCACAGTATTTTATATGTGAGGATGTGTCTTCTATTATTGTTGTACGTCCTGCTGCTCACATGTCTTTAACTGGCCCATGGGGATGTAATGGGAAAATGATCTTTTCCTCTTTCACACACTTGTTTCTTTTTTATTTGTCCTTGACCGCAGCAGAATGATATGCGCACCATCTGTATGTAATGTTTTCAAACTGATACAATTGTCTTATACAGAGACAACTCTGTTTTCTGGGAAAACCAGTAAAATGCTGATTCATGTTAGATGGCTCACTCACTGTGAGCCAGTGTTTCATTTCTCTTATCTGCTGTGATTTCAGTATAAATTCTAAGCCTGTCTACTTATCATTGGGATTGCTCATGTAACTCTGTACAGACGGACTTGCATGTCCATTCCACCTTTTGCAAAAGATGACTCTGAACTCTTTTTTCCTTTTTCCTTAAATAAATCACCAAAAGACATCTGTTGTTTTCTCTCAACCTTATTCCACAATAATATATTTATTTTTTCAACGACAATTCTTGGTGTCAGAAGTGGGATCGAAGATCGACGGCTGGACCCGGCTGAAGGACAAGGGTGTGATCAACCAGACCGCTCCATTAAAGGTCTCCTCTTCCCCACATTTTCTTCTGGACGGGAGGATTGTCCGATGCCGACTCTCCAATCGTCATCTCTCGATCCAACGTACTCAAATAACCTCCAAACGGTAAAATTATTACAATTTTATTAAATTAAGAGAAAACATTTTGTAACAGTGTCTAAAGGTGATTTTTGACTGTAACAAGGCCTAGACCAGGAATGGTCTATTATTATTACCATAAGTCAGGATTGACTGAGCAGGATTGCCATAAAATGAGTAATAATAATTTCTGAATAGGTTTTGTGAAATTAAAAGAAAGTTTTTTCTTTTGTTTCAAGTCTGGACTGGATTGTCCTAATCTTAAAACCGAGACCGGATGGTCCTAAAATTATTAATACGGCTGGATTGCCACATAATAATTTTAAAAGGTTTTGTATCTGTATTAGAAACCCTGACTGGGAAAGGTCTATTATTGTTGATATGAGTCTGGATTGACTGAGCAGGATTGCCATTCGACAGTAATTTCTGAAAGGGTTTTCTAGAAGCCCTGACCTGAACGGTCTATTGTTATTACCATAAGTCAGGATTGACTGAGCAGGATTGCCATAAAATGAGTAATAATAATTTCTGAAAGGGTTTTGTTAGTTTTGTTAGTTTTGTTGGTTTTGAAGTTCTAAAGTTTCTCTATAATCTGTCTGAACCTTAAATACTGACGAGTATTTAATCAATCTAAAATATGGGTTCCAATACAAGTAAAAACAGTCCTGCAAAGGACTTCTGTGAAAACAATGTGATGTATTTGATAGAAACCTGGCCAGGGAGTTGTGATAAAATGGATGAATGGTTTCAATGGACGAATGAGTGAAAGTACATTTACATTTACATTTATTCATTTAGCAGACGCTTTATCCAAAGCGACTTACATTACATTACCAGTGTTACAGTCACTGGAGGCAAGGTGGGTTAAGTGTCTTGCCCAAGGACACAACGACAGTATGAACTGTGGGGCGAGCGGGAATCGAACCTACTACCTTCCGATTGAAGGACGGCCGCTCTACCACTGAGCTACTGCCGCCCCAGTAGTAGTAGTTTGACTGCTTTACGCAATAGAATACAAGATGCAGAAAAGAGACTTATGTCCAAAAAATCAGTAAAACCGAAGCAAATAAAGGAGATTAAAAGACATTATGAATGTTTAGAGATGTGGGAAAAAGCAGCTGAAGCAAAGAAACAAAAAGAAAAAGAAAAAAGGGAAAGAAATTTAAAACACTTAGATACAGTAAAGGGGCCATTTCAAAGCATAGATAATAAAGCAACTGATAACATAACTAATGCGATGTCCTCTTGTTTTCCGAGTCTGACCCAGCCTGTTGGTCCGGCACTCATGAGTGAAGACGATGACCAGACCTACGTCACCGCCCTCGCTGCTGCACGTCTCCACAGTGAGGAAAAGGGAGGGCTCCAGAGGCAGAGACAAGCGGCTCAGACACATGCAGCTTCTGCAACAGTTGCTCAACTGTACCCGGATCTGACCACCCAAGCTGAAACAAACGCCCTGATGAACATTGTACTGTCAAGTCCTGTCACCAAACCTCCTCCATATGACTCTGCCACCAGTCCTAAGAACTCTAACAACCCCTTCACAGCTGAACTTTCATCAGCAGTGGCGGACTTAGCAAATTTGGGGCCCTAGGCAACCTTTGAGAAGGGGCCCCTCCCTGCCTCTCCCCTTTTATTAAACCATTATTAAATAATTAAATTTTATTATAATTAATCCTCATTCATTTTATCTTTCCTTGCAATGTCTGTGTTTACCCAACAGATGGCGCACTCCAAAGACAATGACCTTTGTTTGGGTGTGATTCACAATATTAAGTCAATAGATTAACTGGTTAGTGATGAAGCTGTCAGTGGCTTACAGCCATATTGCTTACATTTGACCCCATTTTAATTATGAAATCAGAAACTTGGCTACACTCTGTCGTATATTTTTCACAGGAAATGGACTGCTCAGATCACATATGAACATCATGGATTACAATGAATTACTCAAAACTGTTAGTTAACAAGTGTAACAATATTGTTTGTTCCTGTATGCTAAACAACAGCCAAACATTTTTAAAATATAACTGGTTGCTCATATATTGACAATATTAACTACTGTGATTTATTGAGCTCACCTGAATAATTTTAACCGAGCTGATTGTCAGTTTAGTATGACAGAATAAACAGTTTTGCTTATTATTAGGTTGTGATGTTTGGCAGCTTATTTACACCTTAATAATCCTCAATAAATCGTGGTCCGTTAACACCGGGTATATGTTATGAACACTAGCTAGCTAATCAGATTAGCTAGCTAGTGTTCATAACATATACCCGGATTCAGAAGGCTTTATAATTGAAAAAATACGTCCCGTCTTTTGTACATTAAGGGTAAACAATCTCTCTTAAACCAGGTTTTAAATGCGTGTGCTCTGTGACTGTGATTATTTAGCACAATACTACACCTCATTACTGCAAATTGCCGGTTCTGTCACGGGCTGTATGTCCTTCTCATCCGCTCCTCGTCCTCTTCTTTGTCAATCTCGTTAGCAGCTGAAGTACATGACGCCGTCGCGCGTGAAGAAATGTGTCAGTTTTGGCAACATGGCAATGTATTTTTTCTTTTATCGGCTCTGCTCGGATAACTCCGCTTCATCTTGATTCCCGCTATCTCACTCAAACACAGAATGAGAAGCCTGTCGTGGAATGGAATAGTCCATTGTAGTATTGAGAGGGGGGGGGTGCAGTATAGATCAACGACTCTGTAAATGTTTTAGGTGTTTTTTAATTGTAAATTAAATTGTTTCTATAAATATAAAATCATAACAAGAAGTGCAATAGTAGTTGGGAAGGGGCTGCTTGTTGGGGCCCTTGCATGTTCGGGGCCCTAGGCAATTGCCTTACCTTGCCTAATGGTAAGTCCGCCACTGTTCATCAGACAAATCTTTCTCCTTTCTGTCCCCGTCTCACACGAGAAGCAGGACACCCTATGGGGCTGTGTTTCAAGCTCCTATGATTGAATTTCCAAATCCAGCTCCACCACCACCAGCCCCAGACAACGAAACCGAAGTGCAACGCCAAAGACGACTGGCTGAACACCCTGCGTCTGTGCTTATGTACCGCTCACCAGACCCCTCAAGATGGACTCAATTAATCAAAGACAATATACCTCCTATTAACAGAGGAGGCGCCACAGTTGGCCAAAAATTCAAACTGTTCTGTCAAGTGCACAGGCCTACCGGTGCAGAAATCCCTGGTATTCTGAGAACGATCTGCAACTTAGAAGATTACTCAAAAATTCAAGCAGCTGTTGAAGACCGTGATGGCATGAATTCTCTTCCCACAATCCAATGGGACGACAACACTGACTACGCCAGATACGTGAATGCCATTGTCACCGCTCTGACCGAGCAGTTCCCAGCCCGCATGGACATGAACGTTTTGATGTCACTAAGACGTGGAGAAGATGAATCAGTCATGTCTTTTGCCGCTAGAGCACGCCAACATTGCATTCAACACAGCGGCCAGGCTGCCACTGCCTGGACAGCTGAACACACCAGTACATTTGAAGAACTGTTCAAAATGATGTTAAAAAACGGCCTTGGAAAAGACATTGTTAAAATTATGACAGACAAAATGGTGGGCTCGTGGGACACAAACCGTGTCCAAGAAATTCTCCGCTATGCCCAGGACGCTGAAACCAGATGTGCCAATAAAAAAGAAAAAGTGGACGTCAAATTAGTCTCCACTTTTGCAAAAATGACCTTTGCCCAACCATCACATTTCAACAGAGGCAGAGGACGACTAAGAGGAAGAGGTCGTGGACGTCCGGACAGAGACGAGGTTGAGCGAGAAAGTCCCAACTGTGTTTCATTTGCGCTGAACCAGGCCACTGGGCTGACAACTGTCCCAAGAAAAGAACAGACAGAACTGACCAACGCCCTGACACTGCTCTGAGTGACCCCAACTGACTAGCTGGTGATGATGAGGAACCGAGGACTTCGCCTCGCAAAATGAGATGAGTATAACACACGAAAAGGACACCACACCTGTCACTGACAATGCACACAACACCGCACTGCTCACAAGCAATGAAGACGCGCTTGCAACTGACCCACTGCTTGCCTTAGTGACAGAAACCATTAAGAAACTTGAAATGACCAAAAAAGCTGAAATGTTTAAAGGTACCTATGCTAAGTTAACAAAATCTGTGTGTGAAAAATTACCGGTGATAAAATGTGACATCAATGGAAAACCTCTGTCATTTATGGTTGACTCTTGGGCCACAAACTCTCTGATCAGAAAAGACCAAATTCAAACTGCATTAAATGGCAAAACAACTCACTCCATTAGTGCGAGTGGACAGATTGTTAAAGAACCATTCACAAAACCTCTATCTGTAACCTGGCATTTACCTGATCTATCAGTGTCCACTACACACAGCTTTCTGTTGTCTGAGTTGTGTCCAGTCAATCTAATAGGTCGTGACCTAATGTGCGCACTAGGAATTACCTTGTCTGCAGACGAAAATGGTATCAAAATTAAACAAACCAAATCTGAATATTGCCTAATGAAATGTGAAGTGATCACTCCGTTGTATGTTTATCAGTGGAAATTGGACCATCTGCTGACTACAAATTTGTTACACAAAGCTAAACAATACATGAGCTCATCCTCTGAATTCATGAAGGCAAATGCACTACATGTTACAGCGCATGTCTCCATGGGTCCAGATGAACAGTATGAAGAAAGCTGGTACCGACAAACTACTGACCGACTCATTCTGAATGGACTGTACTTTAACCAAGATTTTTGCGCCTATAATGTTCCATTACCTCACAAACTGTCAAAGTTCTACAAAATCCAAACCTCAGCTCCGCATGTCTCAATAGCCAAACCACATAACAAACAATGGCGTGATGTTGGTCCTTTTATGGCAAAATGTTTAAAAGCTACAGATTGGAAACAAGACCCAGATAATCCAGACATTTACCACTCTTACAAACTTGACACATGCTATGTGCCATTCACTGCAGGAGTCAATTGTAACCGCTCCTGCTACCTTCTTCCTCAAAATGACTCCACCCCATCGTCCTGTCACACATTTGCAAAAGTTGATGCTCAGCCTCTCACACCCAGTGATGTGTCTCCACTGTTAACACAGTTACCAGACTCATTGTGGGCCAAACACAAATATGATGTAGGTTTAATTAGAAACTGTAAACCTCTCCAACTAACTCCAAAGTCCGAATACAGACCAAAAGCACGTCAATATCCTCTTAAGCCTGAAGCTGAACAGGGGATAAAACCAGTCTTTGACTCTCTACTGAAAGCAGGTGTAATTGTTGAGTGCTCTGACTCTCCCTGCCGTACTCCAATTTTCCTGTAAAAAGATCAGACCACAGGAAATGCCCACTGAGTGGCGTTTTGTTCAAGACCTGCGTGCTGTGAACGATGCTATTCACTCTCCAGCACCAATCTGTCCCAATCCATACACCATCATGTCACAAATTCCAACAACCTCAAAATGGTTCTCTGTGGTTGACGTTTCAAATGCTTTTTTCTCTGTACCTGTACATCCAGACTCCCAGTTTTGGTTTGCCTTCGAATTCGCAGGAAAACTCTATTCCTGGTCTCGAATGCCACAAGGCCTAAATTGCGCTCCTAGCGTTTACTGTCAGGCACTACGTGACAGTCTCTCTCATTTGACACTTCAACACTCTGCCATTTTGCAGTACGTTGATGATATCATGCTTTGCTCAGACACAAAAGAGCAGTGTGAGACTGACACGCTGCTTCTATTAAACCACCTAGCTGAGCAGGGCCACAAGGTTTCACTTTCTAAAATTCAGTTTGTAAAACAGAAAGTTCAGTTTCTTGGTCATGTCATCACTCACTCAGAAAAAAGCATTACTACAGACAGGGTGACAGCCATTGCCAACTTTCCAAAACCATTGACTAAGAAACAAATCCTGTCTTTTCTTGGCATGTGCTCCTACTGCAGATCTTTTATTCCAAATTACTCCACTGTAGAACGCCCACTACGTGATCTTACTCTGAAAAAAGACATGACACTTCACTCCAAACTCACATGGACATCTGAGGCTAACTCTGCATTTACTCATTTGAAACTGCTATTACAGACAGCCCCTGCATTGGCATTGCCTAACCCTGACAAGCCTTTCTTCCAATTTGTTGACGAACGTGATGGTTGTATGAATTCTGTTCTCGCCCAAAAACAGGGACAGCTGCTGAAGCCTGTGGGTTACTTCTCTACACACCTTGATCCTGTTGCTAGAGGCCACCCACCATGTCTCCGTGCTTTAGCAGCCTGTGAAGCAGCAATAATTGCCTCTCGTCCCTATGTAGGCTACAGTTATCTCACCCTTTTTGCTCCACATGCTGTCTCCAACATTCTGACTGAACAAAAGACAGCTCACTTGACCCCTGCTCGTCAGCTACGTTACAACACCACCCTTCTGAACCTACCGAATGTTGAGGTTAAACGTTGTAACACTCTCAACCCTGCTACACTCCTGCCTCTTTCAGAGGAGGGAGAACCTCACTGTTGTCTCTCTGAACTTGACCTTATCTGTCTGCCAAGGCTTGATTTGACTGACACTCCTCTTTCTAATCCTGAACTTATTTTTTATGTAGATGGTTCAGCTTCCAAGGACCCAACCACTGGCGCTGCACACGTTGGATATGCAGTTGTGGATGATCATGCAACAGTGACGTCATCTCCTCTCAGTCCTCGGTTATCGGCGCAAGCAGCAGAACTAATTGCCCTGACCAAAGCCTGTCAATTGGCATCTGGTAAAACAGTTAACATTTACACAGACAGTCAATATGCATTTGGTGTTCTACACAACCACGCAGCACTTTGGCGCCACAGACAATTCCTCAAATCTGATGGCAAACCCATTTCACACAAAGATTTGATTTCTGATCTCTTAGATGCAGTGCTACTCCCATCCGCCGTGGCAGTATGTAAGTGTTCTGCACATACCTCTGCCAAAGACACAGTCTCTGTAGGTAATGCACGAGCAGACGCAGCTGCAAAAGCAGCGTCAAACACACCCTACGTTGTTACATTACTCTCCCAGACAACGGATCAAACCTGCACCCACTCTGACATTGTTTCACTTTCGGATTTGGCTCGCATCTCCACTCCAGCAGACAAAGCTGCTTGGAAAAAGAAAAACTGTACAATCACAAATGGTGTTTGGATGGGCCCTAATGGCAATCCATGTCTTCCTCAAGCCCTCTTCCTGCCTTTTGCAAAATTGATACATGGCGTTGACCATGTATCAAAGGAGGGAATGAGAAAAGACCTTCAAAGACATTGGTTTACTGTGGGGTTTAACAAATTTGCTGAAGATTTTTGCTCAAAATGCTTCATCTGCTTAACCAACAATTCTAAAGGTAACCCCTACAACAAAACAGACGTTGGAGGTCACAAACCCACCTCCAGGCCTTTTGGCCACATTCAAATGGACTTCATTGAGTTAACACCCTGCGAAGGCAAGAAATACTGTCTTGTAATAGTTGACATGTTTTCAAAGTGGGTAGAAGCATTCCCAACAAAACACTGCACTGCTGACACAGTAGCAAAAATCCTCTTAAGAGAAATAATTCCTCGCTGGGGACTTCCGAACCTAATTACGAGTGATAATGGTACTCATTTTGTAAATGCCATTCTGAAAACATTGAGTGAACACCTAAAATTTGACCTGAAAACTCACTGCTCCTACCATCCAGCTTCTGGAGGAGCTGTAGAAAGAGAAAATGGCACTCTGAAACGCAAATTGGCAAAAATATCTGAATCAACAGATAAAACCTGGGTAAAATGTCTGCCTATTGCTTTGATGTATCTGAGGATGAGAGTGCGCGCGCGAAATAACCTTTCTCCCTTTGAGATAGTGTTTGGACTACCTCCAGGAATTGGGTTTGGACCCCCATCTAAACCTGTAGCACTGGCCGATAGTACTCTGCCAGACCCAATGATATCTTATTGTATTTCACTCTCTAATGTTCTTGCTGATATCAGATCTCAGGTGCTTGATTCCCTGCCCAAACCGGCCACCCACCAGTTCCACAAACTCCAGCCTGGCGACTACATCCTGGTGAGAAACCTGAGGAAGCGCAGCTGGAGAGACAAACCCTGGTGTGGGCCCTATCAGATCCTGCTCACGACCCACACGGCTGTGAAGGTCGCAGAAAGAGCCCCATGGATCCATGCACAACACTGCAAGAAGATTCCTCCACCTGACCAGCTCCAACTGCTTCCCCCACTGTCAAAGAGGGGACACAGTGAATGATCACAAAGGTAAGAGGCTTGTCCCAAGAACAAGCTCCTACGTGGGAGATCTGGGGTGAGATTTCCGCTCACCTCCTCCGCTGAAACTGCTCTGGCAAACGCAGTTCAACGTTGAGACCAGTGCCGAGAGCTGGTCCCACCTACAATCAAGTTTATGACAGACTCTGTACCACCTGAAGAAATAGAGCTGACAGTTTTCAGCAAATTCAACAGCGTAAATATAACATCTGACACATACTCATCTGTCCCACAGTTCCTCACATCACTGACAACCAGTTTCATACTGATAAATATATATATATATATATATATATGGTTTCTTTGTTGCATTTAAAATAGCTCTAATGATTAATTTTTGAAGATTTATTAAACAATCATTACATGTCAATCTTATGATAACTGCTTAATTTTATTTTATTGGTTACTATAATTTTATTATTGCTATTATTGAACAGATCTTTGATTATTAAAAATGGACAGACATCATCCTTGGCATCCGTTTAGACTCCCAGGCTTATGTGGTCTAAGGGGAACCACGTGTTTTTTGTTACTTTTATCTTCACTTATTGTAATTCCTCTACTCTCGCTAATAACTGACCACACTTCCCACTCTACTACTAACACAACTCTGCCAAATCTGACCACGCCTCTGACAACCCCCCACCGTGTTCGGCGTTCAGTCTATTATAATGACACAATCACACCTAACTCCTGGATAATGGCCCTGCAGTTGGAAGCGCGAAAATACACCAATACTTCCTGCTATGTTTGCGCACGCATACCACATGCTCGAGGACATTCTATTCCAACGCAACCTTTTCCTGCTAACCTTACTGAAACTGTATCCGTCCTGTTAGCTTTTAGCATTACATCCTCATTGCAAAATGACCAATTGATTTTGAAAAATGATACTACACTTCCCAACCACACCTGGATAAATTTTAATCATACCACCGTTAGATGGTACAATGTTACTGCTTTACCAATACGCACGGACATTAAAAAAGCTTTGTATACACCAATAATGCTTGATCTGGCCCATAACTCATTCACTGTCTCTGTTTGTTTTGAGCTAGCTTGCTCTAGCAACCGTACATTTTTAGGAGCCACCCAACACTGTAATTTTACTTCGCCTGTTGCTTGTGGCCTCCCTGCCACTGTGCCTTGCACCAATCAGTGGGGTGCACCTTTTCTTGGAAAACTTAATACCTCTCTTCCCTGTAACCCCGGCTGCTTTTCATGTCCGTCTTTATTAATGAACTTCCCGAGTGAGGACGGTTATGGACAACTCACCCATTATGTGTGGCAATGTGGTCCTAAAGTATATCAGGTCCTTCCCCCAGGGTGGTGTGGCACCTGTCATATGGCCAAACTTATGCCTGGTGTGGTACTTACTGATACATTGCGTTATTATCACACTGACTATTCACATCGTTTCTCCCCTGGCTCTCATCAACGCTCCAAGCGACAGACACGCACTAGAATAGCCCCAAACATAAAATTATTTGGGAGTTTTTTTCCCTGGTGAGGAACAGTTAATAACGCCCATGCCATTGATAAACTTGCTTTAGACCTTGAGAATTTGACTAGCCTCACCATGCAAGGTTTTGCACAAACCACCAAATTACTGAAAATATTGGGAAATGCTGAACTGCAGGACCGCATGGGCCTTGACTATCTTTTAGCTGCCTCAGGAGGTCTTTGTCACGTCATTGGCCAAGAGTGCTGTACGTGGCCCCTGAGGATCTTGACAATCTGACACATATCATCTCACATATGAATGACATTTTAATTCGCCAACGAACCTCTGATACCCTCACTCCAGACGGGTGGTCCTGGCTCATGGGCGGTGTTTGGAAATCATGGTTAACTAAACTCGCAGGCCTACTTTTAGTGGCTATTGTCCTTCTTTTCCTTGTCTCCTGCTGCATTATCCCGCTCATCCAAAGATTAGTGATTTCTCTCTTTAACCTGCAACTAGCTAAACTCTATGTTGAATTGCCTCAACATGACAAAAACTACGACCCAGACACCTCTGCTCTTGACAGTGACTCTGTTAATTCTGTTTTATTTGCTCATCTATTTGAAGAAGACTAGGTCTGTTATTATGTATGTATGTGTAAGCCTCATGTAATGTTCTTTATTCAATTTTGAAATGTAGTCACCAAAGCAATCACAGCTAATCAACTTTGAAATCTGATCATTTAAATTTTTGTTATTTTAGAAACGCTAAGGCTAAAATTGTGGACTTACAAGTGGTGTTTTTAATCTTTCATTAATGCTTTCTTTGAGGTAAAATCTTAATTGACTTGAAGGTTTTTCAGTTTTACAAAGTGATTTGTTTTATGAATATTTTTCATCTAAAGCATATGTCTAACCTTAGTGAGTTACGCCGCCTGTGAGGAGGGGCTGTGGTGTTCTTTTCCCAGCGTTAGGTCAGCTACTGATAGTATGAAATGTTTCTGCTTGATTCAGTCAGCCCTCGGCTGGGTTTTTCAGCACCACAACTGTAGTACAACTCACAAAACTAAGGTTAATTCGATTTATGTTTTGTAACCTAATTGAGTTTTGATTGATTTTGGTTGATCAATTGTGTTTGATCAAAAGGAGGGAATTGTAATGGGAAAATGATCTTTTCCTCTTTCACACACTTGTTTCTTTTTTATTTGTCCTTGACCGCAGCAGAATGATATGCGCACCATCTGTATGTAATGTTTTCAAACTGATACAATTGTCTTATACAGAGACAACTCTGTTTTCTGGGAAAACCAGTAAAATGCTGATTCATGTTAGATGGCTCACTCACTGTGAGCCAGTGTTTCATTTCTCTTATCTGCTGTGATTTCAGTATAAATTCTAAGCCTGTCTACTTATCATTGGGATTGCTCATGTAACTCTGTACAGACGGACTTGCATGTCCATTCCACCTTTTGCAAAAGATGACTCTGAACTCTTTTTTCCTTTTTCCTTAAATAAATCACCAAAAGACATCTGTTGTTTTCTCTCAACCTTATTCCACAATAATATATTTATTTTTTCAACGACAGGGACAAATACAGTTTTTTAAAATAAAAAACTACATTTAAATTGAATAAAAAATGTAGTTCCTTCTCTCTGTTTATACATCACTCTTTCATCTTCTTCTCCATCATCCGTCTTCACTTTATCCTTGTGTTTGTCGCTAATGAGAGCCGCTGGGGTTTTGCAGAGGCCTGTAACAGCAGTGGGTTTGTCTCTGTGCAGACGCTGAGGGCCCACAGATTACTGTTCCCTCAGCCGCTAAACAAATGTACAAATAAAAAAATTTAAAATAAGCTGCCAGAACATTTCCCCCAAAGTCCTCGCTGTACTGATACTGACTAGAGCCAACAAGTTGGGATAGGTTTGCAAAATACAGCAGTTTAATACACATCATTTTCTCCTGGAATCCTCTAGTTTTTTTTAGTAAAGCAGACATGGCATTAGGTCCTGTCAAAGTTTGTTTTTAGCAATGCTTTCTGTTTAGTCAAAAAATAAAGTGGCCTTTTAGAAATAATACATGAATAAAAAAGTTTATAATTTCACATGCCGTAAAGGTTTGAATAAGCAGGTGCCACTTACAGGTAGAAAATGAGTGTCTGAATAAAGATTATCACCTGTCAGCCGCTTCCTCTCATATTTAATATTAATGTCTGACACCTACAATTAATAGAAGTTGTTTTCAGTGTGAATGAAGTTTTGTCTGATGAAGTCAGGTCAGAAAGTGTCAGGTTTTATCAGTCTGTGCGCTGCCCGGCAGGTCTTATCTCCCTCACAGCAGTGGAATCAGATAAAAGAGAATTAACAGGCTGTAATTACTCTCACTGCATCATTCTGAACACAACACTGCTTCATTATTCCTCACTACAGTCTCAATCTTTCCTCAGTATCAGATGTGACATTAACAAGTGTAACATGAGATAAACCTAATGTCTACTATTGTAATTTAAATCCCTAGGTTCTGATGTATACTGTCCTGTATCGTTCTTTTTTATATACCTGTATATATTTATTTATATAGCACTTTTCCACCTTTTAGGCTCTTAAAGCGCTTCACCAGTGTTACAGCTGGAACACCACTGGAGGCAAGGTGGGTTAAGTGTCTTGCCCAAGGACACAACGACAGTAACTGTGGAGAGAGCGGGATGTTATTATGTTTTGGGATGTTTCGAGCGGGGATCGAACCGCCCACCCGCCGGTCGAACGACGGCCGCTCTACCACTGAGCTACTGCCGCCCGCGCAGTTCACTTGCACTTTTATATTTTATACATACACAGTAGTTTATTGTACATATTCAACTTATTATTGTTATTTCTATTCAATGTTACTGGCCAAACTCTGTAACTCAGAAGCAAAAATACAGAGACAATACAGTACACAAGAAGTAAAGCCTACATGAAGCACACTGCAAAAAGAGTTCGAATAAATAAATAAATACAAAATATAGGCCTAATATACATTACAGCTTTAATTAATATGCCAAAATAAAAAATGTAATGCTTTACTTTAATGTTTTACTTGGACTTGGACACTAAGAACATGAAAGTGACTTGGACTCAAAAACTGGTGACTCAACAGCAACACTGCTTCATGTACTTGTTACCTGTATAATAACAAAGTTAATGCTGATGTGTTTATAACTATTTTTTAAGTTTTAGCCATAATGTGTGTAATACAGGATTAGTTTGGTACATTTTTGAAAATATATGTACATAAGATATAATTTTTTGTTTTGGTCAGACCCTGACAAAGCAATTGCAATAATCAATATTCTTTTATTCTGCCTCTTAATATCTCATAGCTCATCTGCCAGGTTGGTGAATGTTAAGAGAATAAAGACATCTGAACTGTAACATCCTTATGTGACATTGTGTTGATCAAGCTGGGTCAGACACCATAAATTCAGTTATATTCTTTGTTGGCGTTAGGCTAATCAGTGCCACGACACCTAAACCAATCTTCAAGGAGGCTCTGTTTTCCAACAGGGGCGTCCACAATCATATAAAAACTGTCTGTATGTAATGCTCGTGGAACCATTTCATGCTGTACTACCAAATGCTGTATGAAGTGTTCCTCTTGCAAGATAATAAACTGTGACCATCTATTCCAAATTCCAAGTTGGCTGTCTCCGTCATCTCAATTCTTGACAAACCTAATAACTATTTTGACAGTGAATTATTTCAATGAGTTATTGAATATGTGTGAATGTTGCTCTGGTGTATAAATGTGTGTGAATGTTGCTCTGGTGTATGAATGTGTGAATGTTGCTCTGGTGTATGAATGTGTGAATGTTGCTCTGGTGTATAAATGTGTGTGAATGTTGCTCTGGTGTATGAATGTGTGAATGTTGCTCTGGTGTATGAATGTGTGAATGTTGCTCTGGTGTATGAATGTGTGAATGTTGCTCTGGTGTATGAATGTGTGAATGTTGCTCTGGTGTATAAATGTGTGTGAATGTTGCTCTGGTGTATGAATGTGTGAATGTTGCTCTGGTGTATGAATGTGTGAATGTTGCTCTGGTGTATGAATGTGAGAATGTTGCTCTGGTGTATGAATGTGTGAATGTTGCTCTGGTGTATAAATGTGTGTGAATGTTGCTCTGGTGTATGAATGTGTGAATGTTGCTCTGGTGTATGAATGTGTGAATGTTGCTCTGGTGTATAAATGTGTGTGAATGTTGCTCTGGTGTATGAATGTGTGAATGTTGCTCTGGTGTATGAATGTGTGAATGTTGCTCTGGTGTATGAATGTGAGAATGTTGCTCTGGTGTATGAATGTGTGAATGTTGCTCTGGTGTATGAATGTGTGAATGTTGCTCTGGTGTATGAATGTGTGAATGTTGCTCTGGTGTATGAATGTGTGAATGTTGCTGAGAATGTTGCTCTGTTGTATGAATGTGAGAATGTTGCTCTGTGTATGAATGTAAGAATGTTGCTCTGGTGTATGAATGTGAGAATGTTGCTCTGTTGTATGAATGTGAGAATGTTGCTCTGTTGTATGAATGTGAGAATGTTGCCCTTGTGTATGAATGTAAGAATGTTGCTCTGGTGTATGAATGTAAGAATGTTGCTCTGGTGTATGAATGTGTGAATGTTGCACTGGTGTATGAATGTGTGAATGTTGCTCTGGTGTATGAATGTGAGAATGTTGCTCTGTTGTATGAATGTGAGAATGTTGCCCTTGTGTATGAATGTAAGAATGTTGCTCTGTTGTATGAATGTAAGAATGTTGCTCTGTTGTATGAATGTGAGAATGTTGCCCTTGTGTTTGAATGTAAGAATGTTGCTCTGGTGTATGAATGTGTGAATGTTGCACTGGTGTATGAATGTGTGAATGTTGCTCTGGTGTATGAATGTGAGAATGTTGCTCTGTTGTATGAATGTGAGAATGTTGCCCTTGTGTATGAATGTAAGAATGTTGCTCTGTTGTATGAATGTGAGAATGTTGCCCTTGTGTATGAATGTAAGAATGTTGCTCTGTTGTATGAATGTGAGAATGTTGCCCTTGTGTATGAATGTAAGAATGTTGCTCTGGTGTATAAATGTGTGTAAATGTTGCTCTGGTGTATGAATGTGTGTGAATGTTGCTCTGGTGTATGAATGTGAGAATGTTGCCCTTGTGTATGAATGTAAGAATGTTGCTCTGTTGTATGAATGTGAGAATGTTGCCCTTGTGTATGAATGTAAGAATGTTGCTCTGGTGTATAAATGTGTGTAAATGTTGCTCTGGTGTATGAATGTGTGTGAATGTTGCTCTGGTGTATGAATGTGTGTGAATGTTGCTCTTGTGTATGAATGTGTGAATGTTGCTCTGGTGTATGAATGTGAGAATGTTGCCCTTGTGTATGAATGTAAGAATGTTGCTCTGGTGTATGAATGTGTGAATGTTGCACTGGTGTATGAATGTGTATGCTCTGGTATCTGATAATGTATTATTTATGTTTATCAACATGCACTGTCCCAATCAAATAAAGTAATATTTCTACCTTCTATATTAACATGAGAAATGGGAGAAAATTGTTTTATAACTGAGGAGATGCAGTGATGCCTGTTTGTAAATTAATTTGGTGAAATGCTAATGGCGCCATCTAGTGTCCATAAAGACACGTGGGACAGGTTTATTTAAGCAGATGTCATGATTTTCTTGACCACAGTCCTAACAAGAGACAAAAGACCAACTGCATTTACATCAGTACACTTTATTTACAGACTTAATTTTCTAGTGCACAAATCAATCTGAGGAAGTAACAGATTTAGTATTATCACATGTTTTAACAAAGTCAGTAAGTGCAACAAAAATGCCCCTTCAGATCAGCTCCTTATAATACATACATTTATTGTAGAGTATACAATTATATGTAATTTACAATTAAGTGAAATGCTGCTCTTTGTCAGTATATTGGATTTTCACTGTAATAAGTAAAAAGCCTTGTAATAAAAGAGAGTGGACCAATAAAATTTAAAGAATTTATACTATTGTCTGCCTCACGTGTATATATCTCATCTTTGAATTTGAAATAAGTGTATTTCTGGAGTAGTCACAGCGCACTTTACTGAAAATAACAGTCATGTGTTGTGTGTGAAGTGCAGCTGTAAACAATCCGGGCCTTGTTTTTGCCCTTCATAAACTTTTCAAACTGTGAAGCGAGAAAAAGTACTGCTGTGAAAGACTGAGAGCATCAAAAGGACAAATCGTGATGTTGCACCAAAACAGTGGAGTATATTATGTCCCAAGTTTTTCAGTATTTTTCTTTTTCACACAGAATCTTTCTATTTCAAGGTCAAACACAAAAATAAACCCAAGATTCCTCAATCAGCTGAGAAAAGAAAAGACGAGGAAAACAGAACCTCTTTCACTCTTACCACAATAAAATTAAACCTTAAAGGGACTATATGTGGCATTTTTAAAGCTATTATTTAATTTACTTTTTACATATTAATTAAATATAATTAGAGTAAAATATATTTGTTGTGTATAAACAGTCTTTATGGTATTCCAAAGACTTGAATGTACTACAATGCTAGCTCCCAATGCATGTTATGCCACTTTGTACCAGCAGGGGGAGTCTGGAGCTACAGCAGTGCAAAGTTTCTATGATTTATGGTTTCACTTTGTTGGTAAACTGTGTTAAGCAACCTTAAAAAGCACAAAGTTAACATTAGAACAGCATAAATGGGCATTTAAACAGTTAAACTAAAAATGTAATGGTAAATTAAACGTAGCAAGATAGATTTACTTGAAAAACAAAGAAAAATCAATAAAGGTTGTGCTTTTTCTCCTTAATGACATCGGAAAGTGATTTAACTGTGTTCCTCCTGTGTTTATTATAATAATTCTAATCTACATTTCAATTTGTAAATCCTGTCTATGTTCTTAACTATGTTTTTTTGACCCATATGTTTCTAGTACTACACAATGTACAAGCCCCAGAGCTCTGAAATAAATAAAAAAAGATTTTGTGACTCCATTTTGTCCTTTAAGTACACAACTTCAGATATCAAGGTATAATCTGTCAAAGTGAAATGTTGTAACATATTATTGTTAAGATATAAGTGAGCAATGACAATTAAAAACTGCTTCTGTACAACTATAGGGTTTTGAATTATTAATATATAGCTGATTTATACTTACTAATACCAATTAAAGAAACAAGTACTTAATGTATATGAACCATACACATATTTCAGTGCCATGTGGATTTTATCAGATGTTTTGACCAGTGACCTATTTTGAAGAAGACAGTTTTTTATGCCTCTTGACTTGAACGAACCATCATTTTTGGCAGTTTTACTTTCATCATCTTCAGTTACGAGTGAAATGATACTTTATGGAGAAACAAAGGAACAGAAACTTGCACAGCAGTGAAAAAGTTTGGTAGCTTCTGACGAGGTCAAACGAGCACATAAGTCTCAGATACATGTGTTTTTAAGTACTGGTGTCATCTAGACACCCCTTTTCAAAACTACACATAGCCCCTTTAATATTTAAATATCACATGTCTTTTAATCTGGATAAATGATTAAAGAGGACTCTGTTTCACTGCAAGTGTGATTATCCACAAACAAGTGACCCACTCTGCTGCGTCCTGTTGATGCTTTATGGGTTGTTAATATTCATGTTCATAAAATAAATTGAATAATGCTAACTCAGGAGGTCAGGCTGCAGGCCGATCCTCTTCAGGACGTCCTCTGGCATACACAACACGGGGTTCACCGCTTTGACATGCTCTTCTCCGAGGAGGGACAGGCCGGCGACTCCGAACAGCGTGTGAAAAGGATCCACCTGACGGGACCAACAGATGAATGCATTAAACGTCCACTGGTATAAAGAATACTGACAGGAAAATAAGAAGGCCAAATGGATCCAGACCAGTCATTACTGTGAGTAAAACATCATTCACAATAAAATCATTCACTTAATGACACAGAAATAGAAAACACAGCACAAGATCCTAACTCTGTTTAGATCCACTGTACTAACATAAAAAGCAGCAGGCTTGACCAGGCCAGTACCATCCCTTCAGTATATACTCTCATACCAATTAATCAATACAAAGAAATAACGATAATATTTCCTTGTTAAGAAATGTATTGTGCTAATTAAGACTGGTATTTAAAAATTCACCTGTGGCACAAATTACTGTTTGGCTTTTGTTGTTTAAATTTTAAATGTAACTTCTCTTGGAATGTCTTTTGTTTTAAGAGATTCCAAGACAAACTGTAAAAGGCTTTGAACATGGCTTTTGGTCTGCAGTGGCCATACAATAAAAAAACTTGAACATTAAAGATTTCCTTTGTAATCGCTTTTATTTTAAATAAAAAACAATAATTTATTAGTTTTTGATTTGAAGAAGAAGACAGCTGCTGTCTTCTTCTACGGCGTAGAAGTTTCCCTGCCCGTCCCGCAGCTGTCATTTCACGAGCAGGAGCAGCTGATAGAGCTGTCATCTGATGGAGCACTGCAATTACAGTTCAAACGAAAGCCACTTGTGGATTTTTGGACCGAGTCACTGACATCATACACAGTCTTGGCAAAGCGAGCCTTGAGAGTTTTGATGCCCTTCGCCACAACTTATCTCTGCGAGGCTGGTTTCTCTGCTATGGCGCAGTTAAAACTAAACATCGGCAAAGACTGGATGTTGTTGAGAAGGAATTGAGGCTTAAACTGTCTTCCATTGCACCAAACCTCAAGAGCTTTGTGCCAAGATGCTAAGCCCACCCGTCGCATTAATATGGGTAAGTATTTGATATTATTGCTACACATATAGGCTTACTGGGAATACTAACACATTCTCCTCCCCGTCTCTCCCCCACCCCCCTCTCTCTCGCTGCAGGCTGAGCGACTTTTGCCCCGGACTTGAAAAGTAACAGATGGAGCCTCTTTTATCCTCTTTTAATTTATTTTATGTTTGAGCCTATACTCTTTGTTACTTAATTATGTTGTGGTTCGTGTGTAGGCTAATTTTATTCTCGCACTTGAAAAGTTTCAGATTGATCCTCGTTTTTATTTATTTGATCTATTTCGGAGCTTATTGTCTTTAATGTTGTGGATCGTTTGTAACGTCATTGCAATTTATTAAAATGTCCTGTCGTTCTAATTTACATAACTGTTGTGTTATGATGATAATGATGCTAGGTCATTTAATAGGTCTTTGCTGCAATGTTTCTTTACGCAGCTGGAAATAAACGTGCTTTCTGTTACTGAGCCTGTGTCTGTCATTCGTCCTCTTAAAGTGGAAGCTCCAAAGCTCATAGAGGAGAAATGTTTGTTTTAGAAAGACATAAATAGTGACTAAATGCAAAGCTTTGATTAGTGCGCCAAGTTGGGACATAGAAATGGTTTATGACAGATTAAGATATTTCAAGACAAACTGTAAAAGGCTTTAAACATGGCTTGGTCTCATTGTTGGTCTTTATGTTATTAATAAAAATGCTTTTATTAGTGACAGCAACATCGTTACTAAGAAGTTTTAATAAAGGGTTTCACTATTCCTTTTAAGTTGATGGGGTTAAATGCATATGACTGATGACAAATAATTAACCATTATCTGTGGAAAATGAGTCTTGTTATCTAGAGTTGACAAGATAATTAAGCTAATATAAAGTCTTTTTCCCACTGGAGCAGCAGAGACAGACACTCACCACGTCTCCCGGTCTGTCAGCGAAGCCGCCCGTCTCCTCGTCCTGACAGGCCAGGATGAAGGCGCTCAGCTTGGCTTTGTCGATCCAGTGGATTCGGCCGATAATTTTGAGTGAAGCCAGAACCCACCAGGAGTAGCACACGTCTGGGAGCTGCACAACAAACATGTTGAACAGAATCAGGGCTGTGAGCGAGTGTAGCAAGTATTGACTGACAATTTTACTCATTTGGGGAAAGCCATTAACTCTTTTCCACAGATGAGTCCTGTTACAATAAGCTTCAGGCAATTAATCTGAATTCAAGAAAAAAAAATGAAGTAATTTGTGTTCAATCTTTCATATTGGACTAAAATAATATTATAATTTTATTGGACAAAAACACATTATTTTCAGATTTGAGGGAATCTGATATAACACTCTGTCTGCAAGCCCTTCCAAACAGAGATAGGTTCACAGTGTAAACTAATTTACCATAAAAATAAAAATACATTATCAGATTACCAGGCCTGTTTATGGGCATAATTTTATAAGAGCCTCACTGTGCTGTGGTCTTGAGCAGGTGTGCGGCGCTCACCTTCTCGGGTCTTCCGTTGAGACCTCCAGACGGCAGCTGCCTCTCACAAAGCCACCAGCCGAGCAGGTCAGCGTTCACCTGGTGCAGCTGCCCGGTCAGCGACAAGAACCCTGTGCAGCAGTAAATCTGAACACACAGTTAAATGTCATTTTTGGAAGAAGGGTCATTTGGATCCAATATCTTTGAGTGAACAGCTTTCAAACCAGAACATTTTCATCTGCTAAAGCCTAGGACTGATGGTGTTTTTTTATTTACACAAGATAAATAGTCTTCTGAGAAACAGCACGTTCACACCTAGGCTGGTACCTATAAAGATTTTTAGTGCCTAATGACATAAATCTTCCAAAAAGTCAAAGCTGTTGAAATTTTCTAAGTTGCTCTTTAAATGTTGGAGTGTGTACCAGTAAATATAACAGCTTTTCACAAACTATCTTTGCCCCAAAAAGTGCTCCAAAGCCCCGAAGAGGAGAACAAGCCTTAGAAAGACTAAATAGTGATTAAATGAAGCAGTGATTAGATCAAGCGTATAAATGGTTTATGACAGATTAAAGCCCTCATGCTGTTATGCAATCACATTATTCTCAATCATGCATAACTCCATAAAGCCTGAAAATACAATGAAATATTTGGCAACAGAAAGAAAATACCACAATGAAGGAACAATATTGAACAGAAAAGTATAAAAAGATGAGTAGAGCTTTATATATTTAAATAATATAGACTATAACAGAGCAATGATGCTGTTCAATAAACTAGTTCAGCAATGCTAAACTAAATCACAATAAGAGATTAAAAAATATTAAAGTAAGTATAAGTGTTTTCCCTCCTATTTGTCCTCCTCGCTGAGATTAAACTTTTTTCTCCACTCCGTGGAGAGTTTACCAAGAGTGCCTCTACATCAATTTAACATTTTTTTCAAAGATAAGTGTTCTTTGAGAGCACTGTGTAACTTCAGCCTCACCTGTCCAGCATGAGACTCAGAACCAGGTCGACAACCAAAACCTCCGTCAAAATTCATACACGACAACACAAACTCTACAGCTTTGTCCACGTTTACGGCGTCCATCTTGCCCTTAAAAAAAAAAAAACAATAACAAAAGGTAAAGAGTTATTATTTAAAAAACCATCAATTCAAGAATAAAGTGATAAGAAGTACAAACCAGTAATCCCAGCGTAGCCACAGCACAGAATGAAAACCTTGTGTCTATTTCTCCTACAAAAGACAGAACACATTATATTATTATTACAAAAGGTGAGAGGGGTGAACTAGAATTGCACTCTTCACCACCAGATGTAAAAAAAAAAATAAATAACAGAAACTACACACTTTATCCTTAAATAGATTTTATAATGAGAAAAATGATTAACCCCATTTGTCTCCTGCAAAAGAGCCGTCTTCCTGCTGCAGCCCTTTGACATACTCCACCACTTTGTCCACGTCGACTGAGTCCACGCTGTCGTACAAACACAGGATCTGAAGAGGACAAGAACAAGATTTAATATTTTAAATGAAAACCAAACAGTATTATCTACTAACATTTCAAGTTGATAAAATGTCCTATATTTAATGTTAAAACCAGTCACATATTCAGTGCTTTAACTCTTTTTTTTAGTAATTTCTCAGGACATTATCAGTAATGGTCTACTTCAGTTTCCAAAACACCGGTTGAGAGCAAGTCAGTCCCCAAGATTTTATGTTATTTGTCAAAGAATTTTAACTAACTCAAAAATGAAGTAAAAGGTCATGATAGTAGTCTATAGGCATTTAATATGAAACAAATGCTGCTTTAGAAAAGTATGAAGCAAAAACAACAGTAAAAAGGATTGTGACTATGCTGAAAATTATTGAAAGGGCACAAAACCAGGACATAAATCTGCAAAATTAGCATTGAATAGGAATTAAAATAAATCAAAATCAAAGAACTACAAACAAATGACAAAATAGGGCTAAACTAAACCAGGATGCTTTAAAAGATTTTGTGTGTTCATTCCTTTATTGGCTTAAATGGCAACTGATGATAGCACTGAGACCTAGATCATGTTAACTTCTCTGTTCTGTTCTTTTGAAATATAGGTGCCTTTATAAAAAACATAACAAACATGGTTCTATTCTCTGAGGCTGGCCGTTACCTGCACAGCGCTGAGGGTGTAGAGCAGGTGGGGATCGTGTCCGATGCTGGCGCTGATGCCTCCGCACTCGTGCTGACAGGCCTTGATGAAGTCGATGATCTCCTGACGGTTCATGCGGTGCAGCTGTCCCATCAGGTCCATGACGGTCAGCCCCCAGTAGATCCCACTCATCCTCAGGTACTCGGACAGAGTGTACTCCTGAAACGACACAGAGGTTTAATGAACAGAGACCAGGGGGACACAACATGCACATATACGTAATGTTAATTACCAATGTACGCAGTTACTCTTTTTAATGCGTTGAGTAGAACTAAAGCTACATTCCTAATATACCCATGAGTCCTGAGATAAATTGAAGCACTACATTTCCTTTTACATCTCTTCAGACTGTGGATCTGAACTGTGTTTCTGTATTAAAGTGTTAAAGTACAGCTTTATTTTTACAACACATGGTCATCAACATTAGCCAAACTAGACGTATTAATAAGAGGTCAAAGAAAGATGATTAAAATAAATAAATAACTTGGACTATGTAAATGTTGTTTGAACTGGATTAAAACATGTAAATGCAGTGAATGATTACTTCACTGATTTGAAGTTGAACTTGGCTGACAAAAGCACATCGTACACAAGATATAGTGACATTGCTCAATCATTCTTGAGCAGAATGATTGAAATATACAATATATTATGAAATTCTCGTTCTGAGTCAAAGCTTTATATTTAATATTAGGTTTATTTGTTATCAATTAAATTTAACACATTTTAAGTTAACTTCAAGTATAGCATCATCAGTTTCACGAGGCCAGCAATACTGAAAACTGTTGACATAAGGAGACATAACGTTACCGCAGTGTTTACTCACATAGTCATCTTTTTTGGAGCCATAAGCAGCGATATAATCTGCGTGTTTGTCCAAAAACAGAGTGGAAGGAGCATCGGGTTTAATGATAACATCCTTTATTTGCGTCCCCTAAAAACAGACACAGAAATATATATCAAAATATCATCTCATCAGAGCTAAAGCTACAAATTATAAACCCTATAGCCCTAATGCTAGCTTCATGTTTAACTCGTTTCAGAGACGTTTGAACCGTGACAGACTACATTTACGAATTAAACACAACGTATTAACTTTATACTTCACGTTATGAATTATTTTCTCATAATAGTTACTAGAACACGAGTTATTTGTAAATGTGAGGCTAATATTACCATCTTCGCATGACCAGGCTTCTTCTTCTTTGATATTTTCTGCCGTTTTTAGTTTAGCGCCATCTTCAGTGGGGAAAGTGTAATATATTTTTTTTTTATGTTAATTAAAATTATTAATTTTTTGGAAAATAATTTAGCAATTGGGAATCAAGAATTAAATGTGTGTAAAAATAGTGTTACAATATGAAATGCATTCCCTTGGGCTACATTTTGTTTTTATAATTTTATGTCAGTTGTTTTCTACTGTCAACCAATCATTTAGGTTCAGTGCAGTGAATAAAACAAAATAGGAAAAGCTTACGTAATCTTCATGCATCCAACTATACAGCTGTTCAAATATTTGTGCCACTCAATAGTAACACACACACTAAATTAAAGTGCTTATATTTAGCTCATACATACAAAATAAAAAGATTGTCAACTACAAGAAATGATTATAGAAATTGTTATAATTCTTTCCTGCATGCTAAATAACAAAGTACATCCAATATTTTATTTTACAATAGACCATGTTTTAATGCAGTTGTTGCTTTGTTCATGAAATATTTATAATCCTTAATGCAGTCTTTTCACAGATGGGTAAGATAAGTTTATTCTTTCATTCTCATGTAGCCATTTGGAAAATAAGGCCAAGCTTCTATTGTTCACTTTGTAGAGACTCCTACAGTTGAAATCACTGTACAAGTAAACTATAAAAACATTCAATTTAATAGGTAGGAGGCGCTTACTCTGAAGCTCAAAAACCTAATTTGAACATTAGAAAAGGTCTGTTAAGGCAAATGTAGTTTTGTTCCTGCATTCAGACTCTAAACAATTAGAGAGGAACACATATGAAATGTCACTTTACATATAAATGGAGGCAACCGTTTGTGTTTTTTTGCAAAGTTACATTGACAAGTTATTTCTTGTACTTCCCAAGATGTTCACGAGAGATAATCAGTCTCTGGATCTGAGCAGTGCCCTCGTAGATCTACAATAAAAAAACACAACAAATTTAAACATTATCCTTAATATTATACCACTGTTTTTTTTATTAAAGTGTTGTAAAAATATGACTGACCTGGTAAATCTTGGCATCTCTCATGAGCTTCTCGACCGGATACTCGCTGTTGAAGCCGTTTCCTCCAAAGATTTGGACGGCGTCAGAGGCGACCTGGTTAGCGATGTCTCCGGCATAAGCCTTAGCGATGGAGGCGTAGTAGGTGTTTCTGCGGCCCTGGTCCACTTCCCAGGCCGAGCGCTGGTACGCCATTCGGGCCAACTCCACCTTCATCGCCATCTCGGCCAACAGGAACGACACGGCCTGATGCTGTCGAACAAAATTAATAAAAAATATTATTAAACCTGGTTGTGTTTTTAATATTATAATTTATAAACTAACATATATCCTTGTTAGGTGTTGTAGTTGAGTACAGCATTGTTTGTAAAGCAAATTGCCTTATTTATTGTGTTAACTTTGGGGGCGCCGTGGTAGAGTGGTTGTCCTAGAAACTGTTCGATTCCTGTTTTCCTCGGTTCATACTGTCATTGTGTGTTTGGGCAAGACACTTAACCCACCTTGCCTCCAGTGCCAGAGCTCTGGTGTATGAATGTGTGACTGTAGAGGTGAGTTTGGTGGTGGTTGGAGAAGGCTGAGTGGGCTGTGTGTATGGCAGGCCCCCTCTCTGTCTCCCCCAGGTGTGAATGGAAGCATCATGTCAAGCGCTTTGGGTACCAGAGAAAGGTACAGAAAAACAAAGTGCAACTTAAAATGCACATGATTTACCATTTGTTAACTCTGCAGGGGACGGAGTTGGATGGAGCTTGGCCAACTTTACCCATTCACTTTGAAGAGAAATGGAAATCCTTTCCTAAACAGCCCTTTGTACTAAAATAAATCCTGTCATGCCAATCATAACATAAAATTGTTTCACAGGTTGTATGTCTATTCAAATAAACCAAGAGGAATCTTATTATGCAATTAGAGATCAGTCTTTTTTTGTCTTAAAAGAAAGGGACTAGACACTGAAATTATCTTTAAAGAAAAACTTAAATGTCTTTTCTTATTCAAGCAATTGAGAATTCTGTGGAATTTGGGGACTGCTTGTAGATCTTTTGACAATAAAAAAAAATACTGAAAAGTTGATGCAATTATGTCAGCCAGGTTTGTAAATAGACCTCTGCAATAACTTTGCCAAAGGTCTTCCTCTCCAGAGCGTAGTTAGTGGCTTCATCCAGTGCTCTTTGAGCCAAACCAGTCGCTCCTGCTGCCACCTGCAACATAATCATGCTGATCAGTTACACAAGAATACACATGGGCATTTTGTAGAAGAGTGTATTGTGTCTGGAAATAAGCCGATTGACAGTTAAACTAATCACAGAGGTCTAAATGTGACATAGTATAAATGTATGAAGGCGGGTGACTCACTGGGGGCCTCGTCTTGTCGAAGGCACCCATGGCGATTTTAAACCCGGCTCCTTCTCCGAGCAGGACGTTTTCTGCGGGTATCCTCACGTCCTCAAAAACTATGCCTCTGGTGTCGGAGCAGCGCTGCCCCATGTTCATCTCCTACAGCCACAAAGGGTTAGAAATTCCTTAAGGGCATAAAATCTCAACCAAAAAGTGGACCATTACTTAGACAATAAATAATTAAGGCATACAATTATTAACTTTTCCGTACCTTTCTTCCAACTTGGATTCCTGGAGAGTCTGCGTCCACAATGAAACCTGTGAAGGCCTTGCTGGCAGGACACTTTGGATCGGGGTTTGTCCGCGCCAGAAGAAAGTACCTGGGAAAAAAATAAAATAAAAATGGTTAACCTCCAGATTAATACTTCTGGAGAGCAGGTGTCTTTGTTAGTTGGCCTGTGGGTAGTTATTCTTGTAGGCATTAGAATTCAGGCATGACACCTTGAGGAAGTTGGGCTTGTAAATAGGCAGGGTACATTCTTGATTTAGACAGACCAAGTGGCTTAGCTCAGATGCAGCTTGAACTCACCAGTTGGCCTTCCCACCGTTGGTGATCCACATTTTCTGTCCGTTAACAACGTACTCGTCGCCCATCTTTATGGCTCGGGTTTTAATGTTGGCCACATCAGAACCTGCTCCAGGCTCAGTCACACAGTACGCCTAAAGAAAACACACATGACTGAAATCATGCACTTGGACTCGGAGACCCCAGAGCTGATCTTTCTTGCTTCTTGTTTTTGGTAATTTTTCTTAATACGAGTGGTGTTCTACTCTAATGTCCCTCTAAACCTACTTCAAACACAAAATCTTTATGAGTTTCTAGGATTTCTTTCAATGTATCACACACAGGGTTGGTTTTAAGCATTGAAAATATTGGTCTCATCTTGGAATCAATACTCTCTTGTCTCTGTTAGTGTAGTCTTAACTCCAACACTAGTTAATACTTACACACATCAGAGGCTCCTCAACCATTCTTCCCAGGTATTTCTTCTTCTGTGCATCATTGCCGGCAATTATCACAGGCATTTGCTGCAAAAGAGAAGTTGTTTTTAAAATTAACTGGAGGTACAATACTGCTACATATTGAAAAAAACATGGATATAGAAAATCTTGTCCTAATTATTGCATAAACCTCTCATGTTAATGTAGCACAAAACATTAACATTTGCATAAGTTAGAAAAACAAGTCTGCTTAAGGTTTACATTAAAAGAAATTAAAATTAATGTATAGCAAATAAACAAAAGGATCAAGATCCAAACAGACCTTTAAAGTCCAAATACGTTTTACATATCATAAAAATCATATTGCAACAAAAGAAAGATCAACTGATAAAACTGATCTTACTCCAAGGGAGTTTGCTTCGATGGCCGTCTGTATTCCTGTGCAGCCATAAGCCAGTTCTTCTGTGATGAGGCAGGTATCAAAGATGGACAAACCCATTCCACCTGAAAACAAGACCAAAGTTAAATCAAACAAGAGCCAAATGAAGTAAGAGAGTAACTAGCCAAAAGGAAGGGTTAGGTTTTATTGAAGAAGCTTGTAAAGCAGGATGCCACATACCATACTCCTCCGGGATGTGACCGTTGACCAGACCAATCTCCCAGGCTTTCTTTATGACGGGAAAAGGATACTTGAAAGAAAAAAACAACATTAAAAAGTTACAACGCAGAATTAAAAATAATCAAGAGCATATTTAACTTGGAACAGCAACCAAAGATAAAAGATGCACCCTCCTATTGGTCTGACAGACCCCTCCAAGTCGACCAGACCACTAGGATAAACAATACACCAGAGAACAGAATTATAATTTAAGTTTTTCATTTGTACACACATACTGACATTTAGGCTATACGTTGTAAAGTTTGTGTGTGTTTGTTGAAACAAAAAGAGGAAGTCTTTAACTATTATTGCTAGACCCAGAGAAGGTTTTTGAAGGAAAGATCATTAAAGTTATTGTATTTAAAATTCAGACAGAGGTACTAGCATTATTAATTCAAATGTTCTTTGGCTAGTACAAGTTAATGCTAACGCGTTTCGGCTTGAAGCCTTCCCCAGAGCGTTTATAATCTGCTGGTTTACACTTGTTTTTTTACAGCCAACTGGTCTAAGGTGGCCAGGTGGGTGATGGACCCAGTCAAGAGTGGGACCAATCATCCAAAAGCCTGCCCGCGTGTAGTCACCCCAACCCTCTCATCTATTACAAAGTTTCAACCTAGAAAACATTTCAAAGTAAAATCATCACTGAATCTATTTGTTGCCATAGTATTCAATGTATACATTTCTCTTTGAGACAGTTTTTTCAAGATGTTGCCCCCTTTAGTGGACAGTGTAACACTTTCAATCCCATAAAATCTTAATGAGAAGGGTGAGGCATGATATTGCATGTTGCCGGTTCTAATAGAAGTTTAAGGTTCGGAAAGCCTCTGTTTTAACGGTCTTTTTGTTTCTCCAATGTATGCTAGACCACAAGGACACAAAAGCATATAGATAACATGCGTTGATATACAATTAGTATATTAACAAAAAAATATATATATATATTTCCCAGTATGGGGATAGTTAAAGGATTTTGTATTTGTTGTATTATTGCAGCAGGCGCAGTTGCCACATCTATACATGCCTGTGGTGGTCAGCAATATAGAGTCAGTCTGGACTTTGTTATTTCTTCTGAGCATGAACAATGGTGGAGTTTTGCTAATATCCAGTAACAATGGTTCCGCTTTAAGGACAGGCCAATGTCTTTTCGATATTTCTTTTATCTTTGAAGCACATTGATTTTTTTTTTGCTGTGGAGAAACAAATTTGATTATATCATCTAGTTTTAGACTTTGACTTGAGGAGGTCAGTGCGAGGGCTGCTATTAGCCTGTTCTAGCATTTTGGATGCATCTGGGGCCATAGCCTCTTTCATGGAAACAATCTGCCATTGTTGTAGACGTTTTATTTTTTTTAATCCTCAGGATCGTGTGTGTGTAATTGTCCTTAAACCATGTATTAAATACAGTTACTATTAAACAAAAACAAAAAGCGTGGAACATTTGAGTAAAGATGTCCCCACATTTAGGGAAAGCGCACTTTATCTAGACTAGTCTAGAAAAAGGTTTTATTTTATTTATTTATTTTAAAGTGTGATTTAGACTTCTGTGATTTCTGTGACTTTAAAAAAAACTGTTTGAGTTGGTTTGAAGACTTCCAGCACTTCAGGATGTTTACTCACTAACGGACTGTTAGGAAAGTTGCCTCACCATAAATATAAGAGATATGATTTTCAAGCTCCACGTTTTATTCTAAAAATTCACATTGACATTGTGTTTGTGTGGGGTGCACTGTGTTAGAGTGACTTACAGTATTTGCTCGGCCGGCAAATCTAAAGTATACCTAGTAAATGACTATGGAGAGTGATGGTTGTCTGTCTCCAAGTGTTAACCCTGCGACTAACTGCCCATTGTCCAGGCTACCCACAATCCCTAACTGTAATAAGTGGAAGGAGATGAAGAAATTGTGTTCGTCTTTGCTCACTTCTCCTGTTCTGTCATAACCTGCTGCAACTGGGACAATCTCCTCTCGGGCAAACTTCCGGGCCAGTTGTTGAAACTCCTTCTGCTGCTCACTGAGCTCTGTGGAACAACAACAGGATCTGCTAGAACTAGACAGCTTGATGACTTCTAGTGACTTCTCAAGGGAAACCACTCACCAAAAGAATAACCACCAGATAACGCAGAGCTGGAGGGCGCTTTAGCACTGGAAGCTGTTGCACTGGTGCCCTGCAGACGGACTCCAGACCGCAAACTGGCTCTGAGCAACTAAGGTTTGTACAACAAGAGGAAATTAGTGATCACAGTAAACAAGACTTGGTTATTTCAATTACAGCAGCTCAAAAAAAAGTTGCAAAAATTAGGACAGATATTACAAACTGTGCAGAAGAGATTAAGTAAATTAAAGTACACTACAAACAAATAATCAAATAGGTTAATATAAATATTAAAATATCTCTTCAATATGCATATTTACAATGATTTACAATAAAATAGAAGTACTGTTTATGCAACACAAATCAAACCATGATCATTTGTGTCACCCATTGTACATAGAGCAATAGTCCAGTGTGGCCAATGGGTCAAGTGCTTTAAATACTGTAACACTTAAATGACCTGTGTTTTAGGTTTGTACCGTTTTATCTCCCAAAACCAAACATGAATCTTGAGACAAAAGTGAAAGCTCTACAACAATAAAGTTTTACTGTAAATGTTATTAAAGAAAAAAAAGCCAACAAGAATACAAATGTGGTCTTGAAAAACGATTACACATTAACGATCAATAAACGCAGTAAAACCATAGATTGTATAAATAGTAATAATTATATTATTACTATTAATATACTATTATTAATTAATTATTACTATTAATTACTAGTAATAGTAATAATGAGTAAAACTGAAAAGTGTGTCCTCAGGAATTAAGTTACATAAAACACTGCTTTATAGCTTGGAGGCTCTGGTAAATATGTAACATGAATATTGCAACTACAAACGAAACCTATTCCACGCAAGTCATTTTAAAAATTTTCACCTATTTGGTTTGCATTATAGTTAAAGACAAACATGAATAATTTCATAAAACTGTGTCATTTCGTAAAGGTTACATGAGGTCATTAGGGTGCTAACTTGGCCCCAGTGCTGTTTTTCTCACAAAAAAAAAATCATAACCTAACAGAAAAGTAAAGTGTAAATATAAGAAATACAAGATGTACAGAGTTCAAGTGTGTTTTAGCCATTTACGCGCAGACAGTGTAAATGATCAGCCTTAGCTAAATATGTCAAGCTAACAGGACCTCGCTTTGTTGACATAATGTAGCATATAAGTGGAACAAACTGTGGCTTATATCATCCCAAACTCGTACTAAATTGTAAATAATGACAGGAAAAGCTTACCTTGTTTAGCAGCATAGTTTTGACACAGGGACAGATAGAGAAATGACCCAATGTTAGTGACAATCGCCACCTTTGGCCTAGAGCTAATGTCTACCGTGAGCCAATCAGAACGCGGCATTCAGTCACGTGTCATAGGAAGTTACGTGGCTCTTAGCGTTAATTAATATTTAATATAATTCAATTTCTACAATCCAAGTTGGCCTAAACACATCCACGATCAAAAGTATAAAATACAACTTGATGTATAAATTTTATATTGAAATATGCCGGTTGTGTCCCTTATGTCAGTGGTTCTCAAATTGTGGTATGTCTGTGCCCTCATGGTACCACCAGTCAGTCTTTCAAAACTACATAAAGCATTTCCCCATTCATTTTATATAACAAGTTTAGATTTTTTTTTTTAAACTCAGTCACTTGATGACATCCAACTGAAAATATTTATATACAAATTAAGGTTTCTGCGGTCTAATGGAATGTCTCCTAAATTTTGTTCTTGCCTTACCAGTAATGTGAAAACTCTTGTACAAGTGTTTAGGCCAAGACATTAAACCTCACTTGATCCCCAGGGTCTGAAACACTTGCAAGAATACACTTACCCGTGTTTATTTTAGAGAAGTTGCAAACTTTCACCTCAAAGTTCATAGAATTTACATCTTGACAATTTAAGGGGATTTAATGGTTTTCCAGCCTCCAGAATCTAGTGTAGTCAAAGCCTGGTTATAAAAACTTAATTCCCTGCACTTGCCAAGCCCAAACCAATCAAGTGCTCCAGAATAGAAATAAATAAAAACAACTGACGCAGAAGTGGGATGTTTGGATTTTATTGACGTATCAAACTGCTGTACATCTATTTGCCTTTTTTGGCCTTGATTTTCCTCAGGTAGAACTCCAGCTCCTTGCCCTCCAGGACGTAGCCGTCTGCCCTGCCGCATTGGCCCGGTCTGGAGGCGATGCAAGCTGCAAAGAGAAGGAAATCTAGTTAGGCTTAAACCTGACTTGGGTTAATAGTTGGGCACATGTTGTATACAATGGTCTTTGAAAAAAATTAATATTTAAATCAATGTAGTTTAAAAGGAAATAATAAAAAGCATAGGTTGAAGAGGCATGTGTGACTAATCCAAGTTTAATTTTAAAAGCTTTTTCTGGAAAAAGGCCAATGTGCAGGATTCTAGGAAAAGCTGGAACTTGCTTTGATTTTAACTTCTCTTGGTACTCAATTAGAAACCATGAGTAAGATTAACTGGTCTTTCTCAGAGTCTTTGCTCTCAGCACTTTCATTCAGTAGCAGAACTGGACAAAGTTATCGTCATGGAAAGACAGTAAAATAAGTTGTGTATTTTAAAAGCTTTTGTGAAAGAATGCCCTTGTGCAGGATTCTAGGGAAAAGCCAGAACATGCTTGGATTTTAACTTTCCTATATTTGCCATTTTAAAAGTTGAGTATTACAAAATCAAAGTGCTACAATCTGACCCATCTGTTGTAGTGCAAGGATAACTTCACATTTAACAACTGTATTGTCTATGCTGCAGTGAAATTATACGGAGTTTCTTCTGAATACAATTAAACTTCCAAGTCAAAATAGTGTAATGTAAAGTAGAGAGTTTTAGGCACTCACCAAGCAGCTTTCCCTGCTGGAACTGCTCCTCCAAGAGTGTGCTGATCTTTGATGTTTTTTTGCGCTCATCATACTTTTTCTGGGTCTTCTTGGACCTTTTCTTGTTTAGGACCTCTTCCTCCTCAGGAGTCTGCAGCAAAAAAGAAAACCATACTTCATGATTAACATGAAATTATAACAATTCAAACCATGATTATGGTTGTGACCAGTCTTTCTCAGAGTCTTAAATCTCAGCACTTTCATTCAGTAGCAGAACTGGACAAAGTTATCTTCATGGAAAGACAATAAAATAAGCCTGTTCATTTGAAGAACTTTTGTGAAAGAATGTTCAGGTGCAGACAAATCGTAAGGAGTCTAGGGATCGACAATGGCTAGCCAAGATTAGATATGGCAACTTTTTTTTTAGAAACTTTGATTAAAATTTCTTTTAAAAAAACACATGGGTTATTGTAGTGTTTGTCAAATCTGAAGTGGTTGATACTTTGTTAATTATATACACAGGTACAGCCAAAATGAAAAGAAAATAAGCTAGAACTGGTCAGCTCTAACTCAATGTGTTAGTTTGGCAACTATACAATTGATGACCATTTCTTTCATTTACTGTAATTCAATTTGTGTTAATGTGTTATGGGCACCTTTATCATTGTACAAAATGTAGCTTTTATAAAACATATCCAACACCAGATCTCTAGTCTGCATACTGCCCAATGTGGACTAAACACATGGTTGCCAATGGTTTAGATTTTAATGGCCCATAACTATTACCTTAACTTCTAATTTAGTAATACAATTTTAAAAATAACCATGCTTTTCCTTGAGTGCACCTCAGGCTAATCACTCAGGCCTTTCACCAGCCTGCCCCACGTACCAGTTTGGCTCCCTTCTTGCGTCCCAGAGGGGTGGCGTAGTGGGCCTCGTACCACTGTCTGTAGGGCAGGCTGTCGACGAGGACGATGCAGTTCTTCACCAGGGTCTTGGTTCGGACCAGCTCGTTGTTGGAAGCATTGTAGACCACATCAATGATCCTGGTTTTACGTGTGCAGCCTGACAGCGAAAACATTACATTATTAAGGCGGCTTTTAAAAACGACACAAAAATACAAAGCATGTTAATATTGGGACATGTGGGTGTTTCTCAGAGTCTCAATTGTCATCACTAACATTCAGTAGCAGAACTGGACAAGGTTATCTTCATGGAAATGAGGAAAGGGAGACATTTGTATTGAATATGTAGACTTACACTCAGAGCCCCATGAGAAGTTTCCAACATCCAACCTCAGAGCACGATACTTCTTGTTGCCACCGCGGACTCTCACTGTGTGGATGCGGCGAGGTCCAATCTAAAGCCAGGAATTTATTATTTGACATTGATAACTTATTACCCCCCAAAAAATACATTGAAAACGGTAAAAAAAATATTTGTCTAAAAAGCGTGTCAGAGTAACTATGACAAGTCCTAACATTGGCAAGCCCAAGTCTTTGAACCAAAACGGTCCAAAAAAAGACCAACCTAAGGTCATGTTTTCATCACACACGCCTAATTAACATCCAAGCACAGCACTACAAGTGACTTTCCAGTTACCTTTGTGTTTGCAGGAGGCCGACCGAGCTCATACTTTCTCTTCTTGTGGTAGGGCTTGCGTTTACCGCCGGTCTTGCGGCGTTTATGCCAGTTGTCCCTTGAGATACCTGCGTAATGTAGTAAATAGTAAAAATTAGCTCACTTTGGTACAAGTCAAAATGTTGAGTAAATTGACTAGATTTAAGTTGCTTGAGTTATCAGTTCTCCAAGGTATGTTGTCCGCATAATTATTAGGTTCCGCATAAAGAGATTCATCATGTCACTCAAGCAAAACTTTCTGAAGGATGAACAGAACTGCATATTCAAGACAAATACCCAAGTCTAACGCACTAGAACATAACGACAGTAAGACAAATGCTAAGTACGAACGGTACAATGTGAGGGCAGCATGACAGCCTCACTCCGACTGCAGGCTAATGCTAACATCAGCTCAGCAATGAAGAGACACCGAGAAAGCCCGCCACACTATACTACAAGGGTAACAAATTTAAGAAAAAAAATTACCAATTAGAAGTGAAATACAGCGGTCTTAAAGTGCAATTTTCAGCACATTTAAGCTACAGCAGCCAACTACACAGCTAACGAGAGCAGCCATCTTGGAACAATCAGGCATCTCTTAGAAATTTCTTCATAATAATCAAATATGTCCTCTTTAACGCATTAAGTTTAAGCCACAAATATTCAGACAGTATTTATCTGTGTTCTGGCAAACCATTAATAAAGCATTCCTTCGATAAATCATCAGATGGACTAAGATTCTCTCTCAGATCCAAGCACAAAAACACGTACCCATTCTCAGGCGCCGGCTAGAAAGAGGAATCGCAAAGGCTCATGGGGAGGTTTGAAGAAACGTGTTCTCGCGAGATTTGAGAAATAATACTAGGGTTTGAGTGTAATTCTCTATGGTGTAATTCTAACGTAGTAGTCGAAACTATTAGGAATTAAGTACTTTTCTGCTATTTACAGCAGAAAATGGTAAACTTAATTGAGAATGTAATCAAAAACGCAATATTCTGAAAAATAGTTAACTTTATTGTGGTTTTATCAGATACTTTGAAGCTAATTATTTCCAACACAATGGAAGTGGACGTATCAAAGTCAGCACCAGATTCTGATTTAGACACATTGAAGTGCGTGTATAATTGAATAGGAAGTTCTGAGGTTGTATAAATAAGGAACAGATACAAGTAAATATTTTCAATGCACTACACACTGCTGAATGGAATTGTTTGTTCTGACCCATGGTTCTGACTGGCCACATAAGCAACCACACATAGGGCCATGTGTTTATTTATCCAGGAAAAGATTCGTTGCAATTAACGATCTCTTTTTCAGTGCTGTCCTGGCTAAGATGAGTAGCAGTACAGATATGTGTAGAGTTGCAAATCTTCAAGAAAATATTAAAATAATTGAGATGCTATACAACTAGATGTTGGAGGTGAAGCTGGTGACTAAAAACTCAGATAATCTTTGTTTAAAACTAGACAAAGGGATGAGAACCTTAACCTGACCTGCAGATTATTCCAGGAGCATGGCCCGAGATAGGACAGGCTCATCATTCCTAACTCTGTCCGCACAAGCAGTATTTGAACAGTATCCAACTGCTGGCTGTATGTGTTCTGGAGAGCAATGAACTGTCTGCTTCTCCAAACAGAAGCAGACCTGTGCTGACAATTTCCTACAGTAGTGAATATGTTCAACTCTCTCTCATAGTATCTCTATTGACCCTCTTAAAAAAAAAAATTGCATCTTTCTTAAATCCTAAAGGACCCCATTTCTTGCTGTATTAGCCCAAGTATGCTACAAGAAATTCTAGCCTATTTTTATACTATGTATTAATACATTGTTTTATATTTTTTGGAAATGCTCTATAGCAGGTCCTATTACATTGACTACTTTATGATTTACTTTCGTACATTAGTTCAGATTTTATCTCATGCTTACAACAATTTCTATTAAGGTTATTTATTGCTTGACATTTACAGCTTGCTGTGGTGTATTTAAAATTATTAGTATTTAAATGTTTTTAAAGAGACAATACATAACCTTTCAGGAATTGGACCATTTATTCCACTTTCTTTTAATGTCAAGGGAGTATAAAATCAATTATGTGCCTACATATTTTAATAATTCCTACTTTGGGCCAGTTTGCTCCATGCTTTCCCCTTACTCCATTTTCTGGATTTAAATGCTATCTTCCAATTCATAAACGTCTTTCCCCATAAGTACCACATAATCTATAGACATCAGAAAAAACCTACGTTGTTTCCATAAGTTCTTTATTATGTACAGCTAAGATTAACAGTTGTGTAAATGTGATGAACAGCGTCTCTCAGCTCAACAGCATTTGGTTAAGTGTGCAGCAGGGTTAGGTGAGTGCAGCGAGGTCACTCCTCCCAGGGGCTCATGTCTGTGTCGATGGCCACACAGTTGTAGGCAGCATAGCGGAGTTTTTCCTCACAGATTTTAGCGCTGAAAAAGAGAATACAAAATTATTCCTCTGCCAAATATGAGACATAGGTATAATAGCAATAATTGATAGAAATGACAGTTTAACAGGCCTTTCCAGCAAGAAATGTGTGGTTAATTGTTCTTTAAGGGAAACTGATGTGTGATATTGAGCCACACAAACAAAATTTAATTTTAACTGAACTAGCGCTAGCAGCATTAAAACCAGCACATAGTCTATGTCTTTGAGGGGCAATAAAAAAGAATAAAGCACAGGAGAAAGAGAGAAAGATAATAGATAATGACCCTTCACAAGCCAAGTGTATTTTTTCTCCTCTTCAGCAAAATCCATGTATGTGATGTTTATTCCCGGTTCAATAAAACCATGTCATGTTTTTCTTTTTGTGCCATCAAAATGCTGCATTAAATTGAACTTTATATTTTATGAGAGCAACTAGTGAAGTTTACCTTGGATAGTTTGGTAAATAAAGCATGCTGGAACACGTGGAGGATTGTGGGAGTGCATCTGTTGTTTCTGAACTACAAGAAAAAAACATTTTAAAACAAAAAAAAATTAACATTTGGTAGGTATTTTATTCTGGGACAAAACCTACCCTTGTTTGTCAGGGAACACGTAGATGGGGGCAGGAAGTCGGCTTCTACCAGTAACAAACCGTAGAAACCTGCTACGATCCTCTGAGAAAAATAAAACACTCAAAAGTTATTAACAACTCACAAATGTTGTCAGTTGTGTAAAACAAATAATGAATCTAATTGTATGTACAAAACTAAAAATGAACTGACCATTAGTAAAGTTTGTTAGTGCCTCCCACAAATATTGCACTCTAAGGTCATTTGGCTCCAGGTCCTCGTATCGAGCTGCGGGAAAATATGAAACAGCACAGAGTTATTCTTCCATTTTATTATTTAATTTTAGTTTATTATGTCTTAATCGGAGCATGCAGAATACATGACTTAGCCCCGGCCTGTATTTCTGAAATACCACAGAGAGTCCTCTGCTCGTCCAGTCTAGATCTTTAATCTGTCCCGAGTACAGTCCAGATCTGCTCAAGGTGCTTTTAGTCACAACGCACCAAAACTTTGGATATTTCCATAAATGTTCTTCTGTGTCTCCTTTTAAAAACCAAACTTTAAAAAAATATTTTCACAAGCATTTGGTTAGATTTTGACTACTTTTATGTTATTTAGTGCTTTGTTGATGTTTAAACTTAATTTTACCTTATATTCTGTTTTTATTTTTGTATTCTAATTTTATTCTTGCACTTTAAGTCTATGTCTGACATGAAATGTGCAAAATAAAATAAAATCGATATTATTATTCATAACTGTATAAAACTGGCTATAAATGGATTCTATACAAGATTTCAAGTAAAAATGTAACTCCTTAAGACTTCCTTGGATAAAAAAAAAAAGTTTTTTCTTTTTTTTTAAAGAGTCTCAAAAGACAAGTAAAAACTTTTAGATCTAAATAAACTCTAAAAAACCAATGTGGCCCATCCTCCTTTTATGTTGATGTTAAAAGAGGCCTTTTCAACTTTTTCCATTGACATTTTGCATAAATTGGACATTTGTTTTCCCACAACTAATTACTCATTAAGAAAAAAAGTTGCCTTGTTTCTTGACCACCTTAAGACAAAACGTTGGTATTTATTCAAGAGAGCCAAATACTCACTGAGACGTTTCAAGGCCTCCACAGAGATCTCGGGGTCTCCACACACTTTCTTTTCCACTTCCTGCCAGGTCAAGAGGTCAAGCACAGCCTGAGGGACCACCTTCAACAGCCCTGCCTGCATGGCTGCAATCTGGGAGAGACACAAGACCACATTAAGCACAGAAAGATTGAAGAATGCATTGTAAACTAGATTTGATTCAACTTTATTTAATCATTGTGCATACAGAGATACTTGCCAAATAAATCTAGTAAAGTAGCAGTAAAAAGGAGAAAAACTATTCAAAGTATGAAAAGACAAGTCAAGAACCCTAGTTACTTTTGTTTATTGAACCAAGAAGTAGAGAAAAAATTAAATACACAAATTTAAATCTAATTTCTGCCAGTGATTCTGCAAATTAAAATGTTTCTGAAATTTAGGATCATAGCCCACTTTTCTTTAATGAGTCATGTGACAAATCCATTGAATCCAACAGTCCATAAGAAACAAATGGAGACCTTTAAACAGACATATGTAATGCTACCTGCTGCTTGCTCTCCTCGAGGCGGACTTTCTGCACCAGTCGGATAAACTCGGAGCGGTCCTCGTATCGAACAGCCACGTTACTGCCTCCGGGGATGAGCTCCAGCATCTGACCGTCACTGAGCAGCGTTGTATAAACCAGCTCCTCCCCGAAACGGAACTCAAACGTGTCCTGGTCCATGTTCTCCATCGCCTCCAACAAGTTCACCTGGAAACAAAGACCGAAAAAACAACATTATCACAAGGTTTTCTATAAAATAAATGGCACTTCTTTTAATTAAAAAGGTAAAAGAATAGCACATAATTTTCCACCATAAAGCAAATGAACAAAAGTCAAAAGACAACACAAAGACCATAATATTTGTATGTTTATAGTGTAACATCTGTAGAAGTCAGCCCCAGAATGCAGCAAAGTTTTAAATTTCTTTTTGCTCTCACCGTGTTAAAACAGACGTGTCTCTCTGTTTATAATAATAATAATAATAATTGTTATATTTATATAGCGCCTTTCCAGAGCTCAAGGACGCTTTACATATCAATTATTCATTCACTCCACAGTCACACACTGGTGGTAGTAAGCTACATCTGTAGCCACAGCTGCCCTGGGGCAGACTGACAGAGACGTGGCAGCCATTCCGCGCCTACGGACTCTCCGACCAACACCTTCAACATTCTAACACATTCATACGAGGCAAGGTGGGTTAAGTGTCTTGCCCAAGGACACAACGACAGTATGAACTGTGGGGAGAGCGGGAATCGATCCTACTACCTTCCAGTTGAAGGACGGCCGCTCTACCACTGAGCTACTGCCGCCCCTGTTTATGGAGGTTATGTAATTCTCTGGACTCTAACTTTAAATGTTGTATGAGCATTACTTAGTTTAAAAGAATGTACAACGATAAAATGGGCTCAGGATTGGTTTAGTTTTGATTATTTTCAGATAATGTGGCATAAAAAAAGGGCGGGTCATATAAGACTAATCTTCTTCCTGTTCCTTTTTTGTTTGGGATGATTGGGATGTTGGCTACTTTGCTTGTTTATTATAATGGTTTGTGGCTGAAGTTGTGTCGATTAATAAAGTGTCATGAACAAAATAAAGGGTTAAAGTCTAGTGTACACTGCTGTATATTTCCTTTATACCACAAGATAAATGCTCATTTAAAAAGGTGATTTGTGCCAGACTTGCAATCTCTATAATTAATAAATTGTCTTTTTATTTTATTTTAGAAGACTTACATTTGTTCATGTTGCAGTTTTACACACTCCAGGATGTAATACAATAATGATTGTATAATTTACTACAGACCCAGTTTTATTTCTCAAGTTTTAAATATGCATGTGTAGCCATTATCTTTAATTATCCTGGCAATTCTTCTCCTGCCTCAGTTTGACCTCTATTCCACAAACTACAAAAGGTCAAAACTTCACAGGGTTTGGACAAAGATATACACCTCACGTTCCCTTGTGCATCTAAAGTCACACAATCAACACAGACCTCTCCACCACAGAGAAGCTTATCTTAGAAAGGCCGACATACATTTTTAGACATTATTTGGAGGTCTTTTCAACAACTCACTTTTTAATTTTCTTTATTAGATTTAAAAGGGACCTTAACCATGAGTGTGAAGAACAGACTTTTAAAGAAGAAGAAACACTGTAAAAAGAGTGTCAATAGAAATGAAGTGTCCTCACCAGAACAGAGTCGACAGCAGGAAAGTCCTTATTCCAGCTGACAGACTCTCCTGTGAGCTGTTTCCACACAAGACCAGGCAGAGCCAAGACCTGGAAATCACATTAAGGTTCTTATTTTAATGTAGATCATTACTCTATGCCTAATGTAACCGTCTCTATCAGTTTGATCTTTAACAAAAGAAGCCCAATGACTCACCAGAAAGTCTTTCCCTCGAAGAGCAGCCCCCATGAGCTGACCAAGCCACTCGTATTTGTGAAACTCCTTACAGGACGGGTTGGGGACATAATAATCTCTGGCCTCTAAAGCCCCCTGAGAGAACAATGAAAAACAGGTTTACAAACACATAACACAGTCTCTTACACTTATAAATCTCTGGAGCTCACCTCGTTGGACGTGCGACTGAAGAAGGGCAGAGGTAGAGGACATTCGGCAGAACTGGGACAGAGCTCTTCGGACATGTCGGCCAGACTGTCCCGAAAGCCTCCTCCCTGGTCAATAATCCCTTCTGCGATAAACTTACACTCCCACCACTGGTCGTACCGCGACGGCCACCTGTTGGGACAATATAAAACCTGCATTCAGATTAAAAATGCACTTATATTCTATTATAAAGCATGAGTTTGGACTGTATTATTCACAGCTGGCTATGAAGCAATGTTTGAAGCTCATTATGTAAATTTTTGGAGAGTGATGCACAGTCCGAGGAGCTGACTCGCGACCTCTCAGCACAGACTGTGGACATACAGAAAAGAGTGAGCTTCTACGTGGTGTTACTGGTCTGACCATGAAACATCAAGGTTGCTCCACGACATGGACGCACGCACTTGACGCCAAGAACCAGCACTGATTGATTAGGATACGGACAAATTATTGAAGATCAAAATATATAAATTACAAATTTCTGTCTCCTTTGCCTTTGCTCAAGTCCCTTCCCTCAATTAGAAGCCTAGCCTGCAGCTGGGTCTTATCTTATCCTCCTGAGACTTCCCGTACTCTCATCAAGGAGAGGGCCACTGAGCTCACTCCACCAGCACCGCCTAAACATTGCCTCACAGACACCTTCCCTTACTATCCTAACATCAGCCTGCCATTTGACATCTGTCTGACCCTGTACTCTAATATTATTGAACTTAAAATTCATTTTATATTTTATAAAATGGGAATATATTTGTATACAATTTAAATCTATGGTTAAAAGGCCTTTGGGAAAAAAAACTACCCTTTGATATTTTTCTAACGGCTGTAAACAAAAGTAACTGGCTTTTTCAAAAACCCAAATTTCCATTTTCAATTTAAGATTTGAGCATCAGACTCTCGCTGCCAGCTTGTCAGCTGGAAACACACATTTGTACAGGCATGTTATTGACATGGTATAATAAAAACATTGATGGAAATATTATATTTTTGGCATTAAAAAAGAAAAACACACCTATAATCCAATGTCTTCTCAAATTTGTCAGACGGCTTAAGACCCTCATACACCTGAAGAAAAAAATATATAGAAAATGTTAAGCATTGCGCTACTTCATTAGACATACAGGAATATACACACAACCAAAATATTCCAAAACTGCAAAGCATAAACCATGTAACAAATCAAAAAGAAAAGCAATTAATGAGTGTTAATGGTCTGTACCTGGTTGAAGACAGCGTTTTTGCAGCTGGGGTCCAGGGAAGGGTTGTCTCTGTGCTCCATGGCCAGTCGTCTGTTGATGTAGAGACGAGGCATGAAGTTGGGTTTACTGGTCTCCGAGTCCTTCAGACATTGACTGATGAGAGCACAGCGCCGCTTCGACAGCAACAGGAACTGCTTTATGCTCTAGAAACAGAAAAAATAATAAATAAAACACAGTATAGTTTTACTAAGGCTGTCCCAAAACCAAAAAAATGTACTATGAAAGGCTTTCTTTTGTATTGTACTTATTGTAAATAAAGTTTTAGTTCCACCGATTAATCACATATTTATTAATGAAGTATTTATTTCAAACATGGTTTAAACAAAGAGAAAAGAAACATTTAAATTGCAACATAATAGTTATTCAGTAGTTAACTCAAAATTAAAACATATTTGGTGTTCAGAGAGGAGTACATTTCTAGTACATTTATTCTTTTATTTTATTGTATGTTAGTCTACAGTAAGTTGAAGGGTGTGTTTGTTGTCCGTTTCATTTTGTTTACAGAAATCCTTTTTGTTTAATTTACTCCACAGAGCGTTTACAACCGGCATTTAAACCTGAACCAAACCACAAAAAAATAAACCCATTCTTATGAAATTCTCTAGATGGTCTCTGGACATTCTACCTCCTCAGTGCTCCACGTTGGCCCTCTGCTCATTTTATTTTGTTGATGGACAACATTTATAGTTTTCACTCTTGAGAAAGTTAAAAGTAGCGTGACGTTTTTATGCGTCTCTTTTCTTGTTTGGGCTCATTTAGACGTCTGGGGTCCGCTGGTGTCATTATAAATCAAACGACACCAGAGTTTAGGAGGAGGCAGGTTCTGGAGCAGGTTTGGTGGCACACACTCTCAAAGCAAATGCACCAGAGTTAATTTGAACTCACCTTAAGTCTTAGAGGTTCAGATTATTATCTCTCATTCAGAAATACATTTTCCCTGTTACATTTTGGGGTCATTGTCTGTATTTACACACTGTTATTAACCAGACCCTCTACAATGGGTTCCAGACAGTACAGGTAACTCACAAGAGACAGCTTTCCATATATAGTAATCACCCTGTTTCATTAACTCATTTAGTCCATCCACATTTTGAGTTCATATAGCTGGTTTATTGGTCAGGTATTTTTCTATCGTCTAAGGTTAAACTAAAACACAAAACACTGAAGCTGACCTTGATGTGGTTGAATGTCCCAAGGCTGTAGTCCCAAGCTGGAACCAAATGTGGCAACACAGTGTCCAAAAGAACAATGAACCTACAGAGACATAAAGGAAGAAGTTTGTATGACATAGATTTTGTGTTTCTAATCTATTCTCTGTAGTCGTACCTCTGTATGACCAGAGCTCTTCGGTACAGTACGTCAGGAGGTGTGCCCTGCAGACGAGGGTACCGCACCAGGTTGGACGAATGAAACACATCAGCGTTAAGTCCCAAGTCTCTTTCGCAAGACGACTTTATCTTCAGGCCTCGGATACGGACGTCTATCCCTTCATCTGTAAGATTAAAAGTAAAATCAAATAAAAATAGACCTCTGATTTGAAGTCTCCAAAATGCTAATATTTATAAAGTAGTTAAAATTGAAATACCTTTACCTCTACACTCTTCAATCCGGACTTCGATGACCGGCAGATATGCCACCATATCTTCAAGCACACACACTTCTCCAATGAGGTTGCTGATGCAAAGGAAAGCAGACAGCATCGATAGAAAGTGTTTTTAAGGCTGAAACTATGTAGTAAGAGACATGTCTAGTTTTGTTTCTTGTGAAGTCCTTAAAAACTTACTCATCAATGGTGACGTCGCTCAGTTTCTTGAGGTTGTCGCCCTCTCCTCCGTACACGGTCACTCTTTTGGGCATGTAGTTGTCGTCTGTGGCGTCGACTGTTAATATCAACTTACTGTAAGGACAAAGAGAAGGAAACATCTGTAACATTTTGGACTTTAAGACCAAATGCAGAAAGTCAACAGCAAACAGAGAAAAGAAACGGGGAAAACAGACGTTTTACATTGTATGGCTTCTTGCTTCTCTACGACAGATGCCTGCTGTGAAACCAACCGTTTCCTAAAGAGGAAATTCCTAATGTATTCCTAATGCTGCGTAACAAAGAGTGAGTTCTCAGTGCAGACCTTTAGGAATGAAAACGGCCTCAAAGACAGGATTTTTTTTTTCATTTTTTCATTTACGACAGACGAGACTTATATATACACACAATATATACACTACCAGTCAAAAGGGTGGACACTTTCACACTGAATTCAATAAGAAAGTGTGTCCAAACTTTTGACTGGTAGTGTATGTTACTCATATGTGACATCTCATTACTGTGTTCATCTGGAGCAACTTATGGTTTAAACTAAATGCACACCAAAGATACTCATTAGACATTTTATTTTGTTTTCTAATCATTTCAATGACTGGGAAATTTACTCTTCAATTTCCAGGTTTTCCAGGACCGTTGGGAACCCTTCCTTATACTTCACACTTAAACATAGAGAACATCTAGACTTATGAATCAGGGGTTCCGTTGTCCGGTAATTACCGGTCATTGGCCGGGAAAAAAATTAAATGTCCGACAAAATTAAATCTCTCCGGTCAAATTGTCCAATTAAAACTGCCTAATAATCCCGGCCCCGCCCCCCAACACAATCTGAATCGACCGTTTGAAAGTTTTTAAACAACATTGCATGTTGCATTTCAAATAAAGCGCACGCCTAACGGCTATAATATAGACCTAAACCACGAACTATTGAGAGACGTTTCAAATATGGCCAGCCCAGGCAGACTAGCCTTAAAAGTTTTTTTCAGAGGCCAGACGCGAAGGAGGATACTGAATCAGGAACGCCTGAAGCCTCAGATGTCCAGAGCCAGACAGCTCCGCGGCGGAGGCTCCGCCAGACAGCTCCGCCTGGCGGCTCCGCCGGTGGTGGCGGAGGCTCCGCGGAGGCTCCGCCACCACCGGAGAAAAGCCGGAAGCGTAGGGGCGACGGTCGGAATGGAGTGACAAGTTCCCATGGCTAAGATGTGAGGTAGTTGATGGTAACGAAAAATGTCCGAAACCTCTGCCGGTCACTTTGACCGGCACCATTTTTTTCTAGCGGAAACTCTGTTATGAATATGATTATTATACAATACATTATGTTGGAGAATGGAGCACTTGTGAATGGATACATCAAAATTATTTAATGCTGCCATAATATTGTTTTAATTTCCTGATGTAGGGTATAAAGGAAGCAGGTAATATCCTATTGCTTCTTACTTGACCACGGTGCCTCTCCTCATGTGCAGACGGATCCAGTGCTGTCCCTGTAAACCGTCGCTCTCCCAGAAGGTCTCAGCGTCTCCATCAGTCAGACAGTTCATCCCACTGGGTTCCTCCTTACACAGAGAAATTTACTTCAACAATTACATCAACAAACTCTTTCCAAAAGAGTAGTAGTAGTTTTTCACTTCATTTTGAGACTAATGGGGGTAAAAAAAGGCTTTAGAAATATATACCAGACTCAGGTTTCCTTGGTGGAACTGAGGCTGTATGCTTCTTAAATACTTACTGAACAAGAGGACACTTCGATACTGGTGACACACTGCTTGACACTCCCCAGGTTTTCGTCTTCTTTACCGATGTGTTCATAGAAATAGTGAACCAGGTCCTCATCACATTCATATGTCCAGGTGGGGGGGACATACCTGGGACATTATTGAACATATTTAACACACTTTTTATAAATACGCTAAAAAATAACTAAGCTGTAATGTAAATTTGAAATGATATATTACATATTGTGGCCAAACACACTTTCTGTTTAAGACTTTTAAATTTCATTGTTTCATGTGAAGAAACCAAAAAATGTTTCATGTGAAGAAACCAAAATGAAAATAATGATACTATTGTTGTAATCAAGGCCTTTTCTACAAGTGGAGCTTTGGCTTAAAAAAGCATCATCACAAAAAATATTCAGAGACATGAGACCCAGGCCACGTCAAAAGCCGTCCACAGATCCAATCTCACACCTTGCATTAAGGCCGGCCCCACAATTACTCTGCTCAAACTTAAAACGCAAGGTCTTAAAAAGAGGTCTTTGTGGCTAAAATGTCCCACCCCCCTCCAGCATTTTTGAAAACCTAATGTCATTGTTTTGCTGTAATTCATTATTATTTCTTTCGATTGTAATATTTACATAATGAATCATTCTTTTGGGTACTTGCAGTTATGTTTGTTGATAAGCACATATTTAGTTGCTGCTGCTATAAGAGGGAGTCTATACCAGATGCACCATGGGAGCTCAGAGTGGAGTCCTTGCTGTTGTTCTTTTTTGTATACATTTATAAATATGTCGGGTCAGAAGGAAGATAACTCTCTCAGGGGATTTATTGATTTATGGACTGTTTGTGTACATTTAAGGGGTACATAAAAGTGTCAGGTTGGTTTATTTGGAACCTACACTTACCTCATCTTCTGTACAGCCGGCTCGTCGCACTCGGCCACTTTGGGTTTGGAGCCGAGGAAGAGGGCGTTGTCCACGTCCACCACCTGCTCCCACCTGGTGCAGGGCTTGTAGTCGCAGCCGAAGAGCTGCTGCTGTCGGCTCACGGTGTCCGGAGACTCCACAGGCACCAGTCGATCCCCTCCCTCGGTGTGTTTACAGACTAGTATCCAGCCCTCGTCCAGCTCCTGACCGGGTTTCTGCTCGTCCAGCTGCTCCTGAAGAAAGAACACATCCAAATGTTGAGTAACCAACAGCCAAATAGATAAGGTTCGAATAAGCTACAAAAGGTCTGATTTATTTTGACAGAATTGACAGATTTGACACCAATTTTGAAAGATTGGTGGTATGTCACATATTCCTATTTTGAAACTAAAATAAAGTCTATAGACAATTCAAATACAATAGATGCAAATGTTTTGGACTAAAAGTTACGCACTGTGGCTTTAACTGTAAATAAAGAAATATTACGGATACCAGCAAGACCAGTGTAATTTACCCTAATAATATTATATTAATTGAATACATTTCAAAAACTTTTACTCTAAAAAGGTGAAATTCCAATATTGCAGTGCTCTGTTTGTACCTTGTTCATCTTGACCCACAGGCCCTGGCTGTTGCAGTACTCCTCTCCTGTCGTGCGGATACATGTCCCCTTCTTTGGCTCGATGTGGTACTTTGCCAGTTTCTTACTTTGAGGAGTTTGGTGTGGGCTGTCAAACACGGACACAATGGTTTTTCCCGCACTGGATGGTCCGGCTGAGGTTCCAGAGGAGGCAGAAGTGGTGGACGAGGAGTCCTTACAGATTTTATAGCACACCTCTTTAGGCACATAACAGAGACACTCAGGGACAGGTTCACTCCGGCGGAAACACTCGATGCACCTGTTGATGAAGCGGATCCTGCCCAGCAGCAGGTGAGGGCTCTCCCCCAAAGACATGACAGCAGTCAGCAGCCCTTTCACATCACACACCGGGCTCCTGCCAAACAAAACAACAGAGAATATTCAGGACAAACAGAGGCTTTCATTGTGGTACTGTTCACCATCAAATAAACTGGCAAAAAAAACTTAAATAAATAGTGTAAAGGGCATTTTAATGGCTCCCTGACATAGAAAGTATAAACTACCCTTCTTTTATTAAGACAGTGTGCCCAGTTGACCAGATACTCCAATGAGTGTGAGTGAAGGAACACATTACCATCTTGTTATAATATAGCCTGACCAAAAAAAAAAACATAACCACAACTTCTCACATCTTGTATATACACAAAAACACATATTCAAATTTGACAGCTCTATGTGAGTTTACAGCAGTGCAGTTGTAAAATGCGGCGCTCTTAAAGTCCCATAAAAAGCCGAATTGTGTATCTAAGTTAAAGGTAACAAGTGGATGTCATTTCTTAAAAAGTTAGTGGCAGTGCTGGACGGTGCTGCTTTAAAAATATCAGTTATAATTTTACTTCTATAAGTATAAAAATTTTGGTTCTAACCAGTTTAAAACTTTAGGTGTTTACAGTCTAAATGCCGTTTTTATCCTTATCAGCCATTGCGTTAGTCTTTTCTCATACTTTGCTTTACTTGTATCAGACATGCAGCACTAAGGAAGATTTATCTTTGTGACTTTGGACTTGGCCAAACAGACGTCTAATTTTTGAAAGTTCGTTAGCCATTGCTAAGCATTAGCCATAATGCTAAATTTTTACCACTCAGACACTGGCCCCATTCTCTCTTGCGCTGCTGCTTCGATAGCATTGCCGGTATTTGAAGTTAAGCCCGCGACTTGAGCCAGCGGCTCGAATTGATAAGGCTTTGGCTCTGTCTGGATTGAGAATTCACCCTCCTCCACTTCGGGTGAAGGAGGGGGAGAAAAGTCCTCCACTTCAAATGACCGCTCTGTTGCAAAGCTACTAGCGTCACTCCAGTTACTCTCCATCTTTGCGCTTCTCACAGCTGTCAATCAATCCGCCTCTGTTGGGTTTCAGGTCCCGCACCCGGCTCAGCCCCACCCTCGGTTTCTCCCCTCTGTCTCCGCTGGGCTCTGCCCACTTTTCCCAACATTTTTAAAATATTGCCAGTGGGCGGAGTTTGGCTCTGACCAGGGGTTTAGTTACACTTTAAAAGTGCAAAGTAACCACTCCTGTAAATGCTAGCTAAAGTTAGCATGCTAACAGTGGGAATAACTTGCTCCTATGGCTACGACCCAAAAGCCGTGGGAACATTAGATTTAAAAACATAAAGGAAAAAGAGTTTTAAAACACACACACGCGGGATTAGAACTGTCGACTTACCGTCAGTGTCCACAGGTGTTTTGTAGGTCTTTTGTTTCATCAGGTAAGCAGCGGCGACTTCTGATTTCAGAACAACGCGGAAGTGAGTGCGACAGTTTTGACCCAGTTGAACTTCCGTCATTAATTTTTCAAAATAAGAGTCTTCAACGCTTCAGATGTGTATTTACGGTTTTATTTATTAACTACAATATAAAATATAATACAATCTTTACTCTCAAATGGTTTATGCAAATACCAATGGCAGAAAATTAATACAAAAGTAAAATAATAGCAATATTATACTTTAAAGACATTCACTAGGACAATTTCTAGCTACACAAATAGATAAAAGAAAGATTTTATATATATTTTTGTGTATATATGCAGTTTTTTCTTACTTTTAGCATTTTTAAATCTCTTTTTCTCTTTTTTTCTCTTTCTCAAATTAAATTGAAAACTTATTTGTTATAGTCAAAACCTCAAATAATTGCATAGGTCTTGTCACTAAATAAGCAGCTCTAATGCTTGCCTATAAAATGTGTACGTATATGGTAATGTAGTTTATTATACAATGACAACATGTCCAAGAGTAAGAACAATGCTTTTACTTTGTCTGTTGTACTTCAATAGTGACCAGTTTCTCTAAAAGTTCTTTGTGGTCAGTGATCAGGTGATTCTCAAGAGAAGTTTCATTATGCTCTGCCTTGTTTGGCTGCGATGACACGTCCAGCAGAGACGGGAGACTGGCCCCGCGCAGGATCCCTTTGCTTCTCTGCAGGAGGTTGTTTAGTCCATCTCCCAGAGAGCTTTTCACCGGTAAATACTGCGTCTTACCTGCAGAGTCTACAGGGTAAGTCTCCAGATCCTCAGCACTCATCCTTTAAAAACATTAGACACACATTTTTGAATACACTTTACCATCAGACTGTGATTCATTAAAGGTGTAATAGTGACCTCATGTCAAAGGTGGAGCCTTTAAAAGTTGGTCTGAGGGTCTCTGCTGCTGTGGACAGAGTATAAGGTACAGAGAAGTATCTCTGAGCCCAGTGCTTGTCTTTCTCTATTGGAGCCAAGTTCTGGTACATATCATCCACTGCCAGCATGGACACCTGAAAGTGCAACAACAATTACTGCAAACATTACTAAAGAAATGCAATATGGACTTTATATGATTAGTTTATTTTTTCCAGTCGGATTATTAATTCTGAGCTATTGTAATGATCACAAGTGCATTTCAGAGTGCTTCAAAATAACATTTCTTCTTGTTTTTTATGTATAATTGAAAAAAAAAGTATACTTTATTTGGTAGAGGGACAGGAAATGGAGTAGAGATAGAGAGGGAACAACATGGAGGAAACACACCAGATCCAGGAATTTAATCCTCATCCCTCTGGTTACGTGGAGTTTCTCAAACAAATACAAATTGTGCCCCTCCTTTTTTTTTTACCACCACTCCCCACAGTGTAAGCAGAGGCACCGATGGTAAAGCAGTAAGAGCTCCTCCCCTCCTGATGTTTGTTCCAAGTATGATTCAGGACCACAGACTTAGACTTAGTGTGACACTATGTATTTTATTCATGTCCTAGGTTGTTAGCAAAACAAAAGTTAATGCCATCTGTTGGTAGCTTCAAGTATAACATCTAATAAAAGTTGAAAACGTTTTCTATTTTTTATTTTTTAAATCTTGTGCTTTTGGATTTATTGTTTATCTGGCAGTTAACATATATTAAAGACACTGCTGCACAGTTGACTTGTTATTAATTTATTTAGATCAAGCCATGTTTTATATGTTCTAAACTAACTAAAAACTGTTTCAGTTCAAATCCCTCCATAGTTATTACTTCTGCTCTTGTATCTCTTGGAATAAGAGATGAAACGTCTTCACCTTGAAAACTAAGTCCAGATGCCTTTGCTTCCACCTTTTTAACATATTACAATATCTACTATATGTTAGGTGTAAAGTAAACATTTGCTGTTTTATACGTGTGCATGTTGGTGTTTCAGTGTCATTTAAGTGCAATGCAGAGAGTGACTCTTTTATTAAGGAATAACCTGAATGTTACGGTCAATCAGTTGATTGGTTTCAAAGTCATCGTCGTCTTCACCAAACGGGTTGATGATCAGCTCTCCCACCTGCACAGTGCAGCCATAAAGTAGTTACTCCCCCTCTATATTTAACTAAAGCACAAGAGACAGATGAGAGTGTTGTGTTTACCTTGAGCCAGCCGGTGTAGAAGAAGAACTGCAGCAGAGTAAAGACAGGCACGTACATGTCTATTCTGTGGTCTTTGTATCCCTTCTCAGGATTCAGGAACTGTCGGCCGATCACACAGAAGGCAAAAAAGGAGTAGACCGCTAAAGTGACGACCTGTGTATTGAACATAATGGTCATAATGTGAGTTCTTTTGGTGATTTATGAGAGGGATGGGTTTCACCAGAGTGAGTTTTACCTGAGTGTAGACCAGAGGGATGCTGATCCAGTCGTAGTGAAAGAGCAGGCTGCATTTGGCTCTGTAGTTATTCAGCTCCTGGACAAACTCTTTATCACCATGGGCCATACTACTCCAAAAGTTAAACTCAAGGGCACCATTTCTTATTCTTACTGATTTCCTTGACGCCACATAACAACGCAAAGAACGTAGGACTCAAAATCAGTCATGAACTCTGCTAAACTCTGAATTATAGTTTAAAGCATCACGTGAAATGAGACGTTCTAACATGTTGCACTAGTGGTTCAAAATGAAAACTGTAGCTTTTGTTTTATTTCATAGGGGCTATAGATGAAGCTATCTATATATAATCGTGAATAGGTTTTTGGTTTGACTAATATGAGATATAATAAGTGTATAGCTATGACAGCAACTAAAAAACAAAACAACGAAAAACTTTTTTTTTCAATAAATAATAAAAAAAAAGTTGGTTGTAAGCCTTACATTACAGGTGCTGGACTGTTGGCTTGTAATTTCTGGGAAAGTTAAGAAAGCAGGGCAAGACTCACGTCCATGAGGAGTCTCAAAGCGATGTCGTCTCTCACACGGCCCTCTTCTCTGGCTCTCGACGCCAGGTTTGAAAACCAGGTCAGAGGCATCCAGTACTTGTTGTAATCAGAGTGCAGAGACTCAAACAGCTTCAGCTCACCGGTTGTCATAAATCCTGCATCACAATTCATAATAACATCAGATTAAAGCAGGGCAATACATTTCAGAACAGTTGTGTGTGTTTTCTCACCAGCCTCTATGATGTGGGCCAGCGTGGGGAAGCGCTTGTGGACCCTGGTGCTGATGGAGCGCAGGATGAGAACCGAGGACAGGTTGGCGTATCTCATGAGCGTCCGTCTGAGCAGCCGTCCCCTGTCGTCTGAACCGTGCACGTTCCCAGACACCGCCATCATCAGGTTGTCCGGCAGTGGGAAACTGGTGTACTGACCCCACCAGCGGTTAAAGGCCAGGGTCACATAGAAACCTGTGCGCCACAAAACAAAAAGAACATACAAGAACCTTTTGAATGTCTTGAAAAGATTTTTAAAGGTGCACTGTGTTTTGTGGGCACAGGCAAAGAATAAACACACGAAGGCAAGACACAGGTGATTAGGGAAACATTTTAAATTAGAAGATTTCACTGTGAAACTTCTTCACTTTATTTCTGACAAAAACATAAGAAAAAATGTATTACATGTTTTGTGTAAATTATTGTTTAAATACGCAAATTAGGCAGTATATACTTAAATATACATAAAGATTTGCATACATTTACAAAAGCAAAATTTAGAAATTGAAAAAGATCAGGTTTAAAATTCTCGGTTCTTTTTTTATGTTTGATGGAAGGGCTTTTACAGAGAGGATTCTGGAGATCTTATTTTGAGCTTTAGTAAATTAGAGAATACTGACATGTTTTTTGGAGTATAATGACCTATGACTCAGGAAAGGAATGATATATCAACAAACCCCTCTGGTGGTGCTGGTAGGTGCTGCTGAAGTGGAGCTATCTGACTCAAAGTGAGAAAAAAAACTCATTTTGAGAAAACAACTTTGAAAGTTTTCATTCGGCTGTGGATTCCCCCCAAACCTTTGCGGTTAGTTGTTTCTACAAAGGAAATGCCCATATTTGGAATAGACAGTGCTGTGTAGGTAAATTTTGTAGGAGACTGACAGCTTTACAATGAAATCAAGCATGTTTCTGTGAATGAGACACGACGAGAACTCGCTTTTAACTCAGGAAGAAATTTAAAGGCGCAACTGTAGCCTAATGAAATAACCCCCTTAATGTTTAATGTTTTTTGTGTAATGTTTTTTTAAACAACCGACTCTTTTGACATCATATGAATGTATGCATGTTATGCATGTAATTACGTTTTACACTGTATAAAGCATTTTTTTGAGGGTAGTATTTTAACCAAACCCGTAGTGTATTATTTGCCTAGATATTTTAGATAATGTATTTACATAAAAGTAAAAGATAGATTTGACCTATAAATGCATAATAAAGTTTACACAGTTATATAGTGTGTGCATTGCCCGATTGGCTTTTTTCCTTTAGTCCCGCCTCTCTATTCAGATTCATCTTGAACAAAGAAGAGTGATGGATCTAAAACCATGACTGACCTGAGACCAGATAGAGCTGTACTCTACATTTCAGTCCGTTAGCTTGGGGCTTGGGAGAAAAACTAATGTACAAGAGATCGCTATAAAGCTATCAACAGTCAATGGTTAATATACCTATCTACCCATTGTAACAAAGTAATAGATTACTGTAGTGCATACCTATACTTTTTCATAATGGTTCTCCAACTCACCTCTACAGTGCCACACATTCATACACCAGTGCTACGGTGTCTTTCCCAAACTGGTGAGAGTGGGATTTAAACCACCAACCTACTAGTTAGAGGATGACAGCTCTGCCACTGAGCAACTGCGCCCCTTATTTTATGATCACTGATAATGATTTAGTAGATCACCAATTAAACTAAAACAAAAGGTTAATTTCTACCCATTTTTTAATTGTAAAAGTTATTTAAAAAATTGGACTTGAATGGATGTGTTTGACTTTTCACATAAGTGCAATGTTGATCCAAAACAATAAAATTTTTCTTTAATTTAATCTAGGTTTAATCGAACTATAATAATGAATGAAAATGAACTATTTACCTTAAATACAGTTGTCTGTTGCAGATGTAGGAGAGCTACCATTAAACCCTAAGCTTCAGTATGTTAACTGAAGTTTTATTCAATTTTCCTTTTTTATTATATGTTATGGTTGACATTTCATATTCAACTTCTTAGTCATGTTAAAATGAATAAATAACTTTACTAACTATTTATTTAAGTCATTGTGCATTAAAAGAACACAACAAAGTCAGTCCTGCTGCTCCAGTTTACCCTCCTCATAGTTTCAGGGGAAACATGACAAGACAAGAGTGATGGAAGGTTTATTAACCCTTACCTAAAACAAAGAGCACTGGGATGAAGTTGGTGTTGGTGAACTGGTCACAGTACAGGGCGACACGCTCGAACAGATCCTGCTGCTTTGGTGTGAGCATAAACCTGAAGAGAACAAGTGTTTTCAGCCACAAACTAGTGACAAATTAGAAAAGCAGATATAGTCCCTTCACCTGTAGAAGACGCTGAAGAACACATAAACCCCACAAAACACCAGGAACTCTTTGTAGAGCAGTCGATAGATGCTGCCCTTCCACCTGAAGAGCAGCCTGGAGAAGCCCCAGAACCTGGCGTCGGCCACCTCCAGTGAGTAGGACACTGTCATGTCAGGGCTCAGCTGCAGCCACCAAACACAGACAAGACCCTGGCAGAGAAAATAAGTGTCAGCTGGAATGTATACAGTTTGTAAATGTGCACTCGTACCTGATGTGTATCTCAGGTGAGGTCCTGGGAAGAAAAGCTCTTCCTCATGGCTCTGGATTTAAAGCTCACAGTTCGGTCATAATTTATCTTTATTTTATTGCGTGGGAACAGTCCTCTGCTCTAAAATAAAAGTCTACATATGTCAAGGTGTAATTGGAAATCTTATAGTATATTTCTGTGCATTACATTTTATGAATCCATGACTTGGATTCTGGTGCTGCTTAGACGGGCCAGGTTTCTCAGGAAGAAGTGTTTTCCCTGTTCCTGCGTTTTTAAAGGAGCACTATGTAACTCCACTATGTTTACCTTTTTAAGTTACATTTACATTTATTTATTTAGCTGACGCTTTTAACAAAAGCGACTTACATTAAGCTTCAATTCCCCAGTGTTACACCTGGAACACTACTGGAGGCAAGGTGGGTTAAGTGTCTTGCCCAAAGACACAACGACAGTATAAACTGTGGGGAGAGCGGGATTCGATCCACCAAACTTCCTGATGAGGGACAACTGCTCAAACACTGAGCCACTGTGCCCCCAAGTTAAGTCTCCACAGAAAGTAAGAATATTGATGTCACTGTTCTTAAAACTGGGTTAATTTCTTGCATTAAATAAAACAGAAATCAGGTTTAATGCTGCCTTTCTCTTTAATTAAAAGTTGAATGCTCATAAATGCTTAAATACAGTATATCTGACTGTTAAAGGTTAAACCATGGGCAGCTTTTATCTCCCAGGTCACTCTTTAACATGTGATAAAATATATTAATTCAACATTATGAACTAGTTTCCTTTATGTTGAGGATACATATGATTTCAAGACAGAAAGTTTTAATTTTGTAAACCTAATTACTCTAGCTCTTCTCATTAAGAACTTTGCATTTGCCCATTTTTAAAAGAAGTGTAAGGATGTGAACCCGATGTCACCAAAAACAGCACACTGCACCTTTAAAGAGCTTTCCAGGATGTCCAAGGTGTGTGTTCTTATGTTTTTTGTTTTATTAGTAAGCCTCTTGGTTGTGTTTTTCACATGTTGGGTTTAAAAGTGAGTGAAAAAAATAAAGAGAGCCTCATTGTTTTCCCTTTCTGCGCTCACTAAAGAGCTCAGTTGAGACTGTTTAATTTCCTTTTATACGTGGTTTATTTGTTGTATGTTGTATAAAATGTGTGTAAAAGTTTCATTGTCAGTTGGGTAATCCTCCTTTTTTATGTGAGGAAACAATTAAAATGACTTTGGGGCTATTTATTTTGATTATCTCAAGGCTATACAGTATATATGAAGATAAACTTTACACAGTGTTACTTTAAATCCCTGCATCATAATGTAATCCATTGGTCCCAATAAAATGATGTGAATATATCTCTCTCATGTTTATTTGTGAGACTGAGCCAGAGTATTAAAGCTCTTCTTGATGGACGTCAGTAATATTTACAGTGTGTCAGTCCCATCAGTGAGCAGATAACACACAGTCTCATTGTTATTTATCGCTCACCTGTTTGTTTTTCACATGGTTTCATCAGTCTCTGTCACTCACTCTGGGTTTCCGCCGTCACTGTGTTTGCTCTGAGCTGATGGGACGTTTATGAGGCCATCCATCCTCCGTCAGGACACTTCCCTGTTCTTTCTCTCTGCTCGGCCAAACTGGACTGCAGAGCTCCAAATCGATTACTGCATCAGTTTTATTAAATGCAGACGTTTATGGCTGATGTGGCTGTAGATTTCTGTCACCATGGCGCTTTTGTCAATAGACACACACCAGACAGAGGTTAGTTTATCCCTTTGCAGTACAGATTTCAGAACATAAATGTTTAGAAGTCAGTAATAAATGAACAAATAAAATGAATCCTCAAACTCTGTAACCTCTGTCCCTTAAGAACAGAGGTGATTGCATCTGTAAGACGACTTCTGTCTGACTGTATGTTATATACAGTATATATATATATATATACATTTTAACATTTTCCTCCTTTAGAAAAAAAGAAAATACAGCAAATCTATTTAAAACGTGGCTAAACTTAATCACAAAACCAAAGCTCAGTCAAAGCAAAGAACAAAGATAAATGCAACAAAACCATCTGACTGATGATTAGTTTATTCAAAGTCCAGATTTACCATTAATTCTTTGATGAGCATTAAGAATGTTACATGGGGCCATTCTTGTTTTATTGCCGAGGTCCAGGTGTAATGTAGGACCTGCAGGTAACCCAATGCTTTAATTACAACTTCCCACGGTCAGTGAACTCAGCGCTCAAAAGAAAAGGAACATTCCTGATGTAGCTGGAGCTGCACTGAGTCATTGTTGGACCTGAAACAGTTGGCCTCCGGATAAAAAAAAGACCGGAAAAACAGCACTGAGATTGAGACATGGGTTAGTTTGGACTCTCGTAATATATTTTTATTGTCTTCATCATCTTCACATAAATTTATATTCCTCTCAAGATGTATAAATATTCCTCTGGTATCTTATTCAGATATATAAACAGAAGACTCATTGCGTCCCAACCCCAGGAGGCCTGTTATACCTCTTTGTACCACTAGTTGGAGTGGTGAGGTACTGCTGCACCCAACCATTGATTGTTTCTTGTTGAAAATACTGGCAATATTTTAAAAAAACAACTGCTTTTTGTGACTAAACTAATATGCATTCAAAAAATATGACCAGCAGGGGGAGTATAGAGCAGCAGTGTCGAGACATCGAGACCTGGATCATCAGCAAACAACAGATTTTAGGACAATACCAGTTGACTTTTTGAGTTATTGTTGAGTTAAAGACCTCGGCTGTTGGTGCACATTCTGACAGTCTTTGTGTTTTTTATGTTTAGGTTAGCTACTGTAATTGATGTCACACAATGTGGTTGGGTGAAAATCTTTCTTTAATGTAATGTGAATTAAAGAATGACCTACAATCATCACCAGCGGGGGGTGGGGTGTAGAAAGGCAGTGATAAAGGGGCTTTAACAGATGTAGGGATCTAAATCTAAAAAGGAGGTTTTTACCAAAGTCAGACCTAACAACAGTAAAAAGATTTCAAGATTTAAGGACAAAAATATTCCATACAGCCTTAAAGCTATTATCCAAACACATTATTTTGGTTTATATTACACACGACATAAGGAATGAAGAATGAAATCCCAAGGCCCTGAGCACTGACCAATCAGCACGACAGTCTGTCTGCCTTTATGTCTCAGATAACAATCACATGTTTCTACCTCCAGGATGACCCTCACATTCTCTCCAGGATCCTTTCATGACAAACATATTCTGAGACATATTCTAACTCAAAGCAAGGGTAATCTTCTTGTCACACTAAAGTAGACGTACTACTGTTCATTTCTCTTTCAAACTAATTAGCCTTAACCATTACCTTGGGATTAGACATTGTTGAGCGCCTACATTTCTACTTGTACCTCCTTTTGTTTGGATGTACTTTTTGTGAAGGATTATAAAGGGAAGTCAATCTGGAACAAATAAAACAAATTGCACCAGTGTGACGTGAAGGAAGTCCATTACAAAAGCCAAACATGTATTTTTTATAACATGTACATTTCTCATTTAAAAGAAGTACATTTGTTTAGTCGATCCATAGCTACGGTGAGGCTTTGTGTTTTTGTGAAACAGGTATTTGGTGTTGTGCAGATAAAAAGTAGGGCTCCTTTTCAGAGTGTCACTGCGTTCCTCACGTCCCACAGGAACAGCCCAGGATTAAATCACTTCCTCTTATTCTATGAAACCAAAGCAGCTCAGCGTCTCCATGTCACTAGAAAATACTCACACACATGGCCAACACTAGAGCTAGCACTGGGGACAGAATTTTGGAATGAAATCAACGTAAATATAGGCAGCTTTACATAGAAACAGCAAATGTATATGTATTAATTCCTTGGTTAAAATTATTCAAATGCAAAAGTCTTAGGCCATTGTTAATAAAAAATTTATACAAGAAACATTTGTTATCAAACACAATTTATAAACAGAATGGGTTTTAAGAAGGTTTCCCCATTTCTCTTTGGGGGTTGACACTTTTTCATTTCTTGTTATTATTTGTGTTTATTTCTTCTGCCCGCACTGAAAAAAAAAACACAGTAATAATATATAGTCTAAGGCAGTGTTTCCCAAACTTTCTTTCAGTGGGAGCCACGTTTCAAAAGATTTATGATATGATATATATATGTTTGTTTTAGTCATTTTGGTCATTTTGTGTTTTGGATATTTTTCTTTTAGATTTCTAAATGGCATTTAATTGATTTAAAGTCATTTATTTATAAAGTATAGTTCATTTTTTGTGTGTGTTCAATTATTTTTCGCATTATTTTTTCTGACTATTACCAATTCCTAAATCCAACTGAAACCTGTTCAAATCCTTCTTAAAACTGATCAAATCCAGCCAGAACCTTCTTAATTGTATTGTTGGTGAATACATGTGAGTGTATTTAGAAGAAGGGTTGTGGTGTATGAGAACATGTTTCTGTGATGAAAGAGTAACAACACATTTATCCATCTGAGCATCAATACACAGTGTGTCCTTGATGTAGTTTAATTATAACAATAAAAATTACACTGTTTTACATATTACGTGACAGTCTATAAAATATTTCATTAACAAAATTTCCCAATACTGAGAATTGGGCTTTGTCCACACTAATAGGTTTTCAGCGATTTTTCACCTCGAATTTTCCTCTTTCTTCATTTGAAATTGAAATGTCTGTGGGGGCGCTAGAGATCCCACTAAAACTATAAAAAAGGTCTATAAATCAGTATTGTTCAAAATAATAGCAGTACAATGTGACTAACCAGAATAATCCAGGTTGATGTGAAGCAGTTTAAAAAAAACTGTGGTCATACAACTAAATATTAGTTTAGTGATTCACAGGATTACTAAACTTCTAGAAACAAAAACTTTTGTACAAAATAGTTTTGAGTTTGTACAGTCAATGGCAGATACTGCTATTTTTTTTAACACACCCCTTTCAACTATTGCCCAATTGCACAGCCTTAAGAGCGTGCATATCATGAACGCTGGGTCTGGTTTGTTTTCTGAGAATCTACTGCACCTACTGGTAACTTGTTTTCCACTTAGCAATAAAAAATTTACAAAAAAACTGGATTAATCTGGTTAGTCACATTGTACTGCTATTATTTTATTTATTATTTAGCTCGTGATCTGTGACTGGACAAACAAAAGCACCGACATAGCTGGCCTGGAGCTTAACTCAAATAAATAGAATACTGTGGTCAAAAACACCAAAAACACAGCAACCAAGGCACTAGATTAAAGGGTAAGTTAAGGAGCTGTAGAAGGTGTGAGGGCTACAAGGACTTGATTGTGTCTGTATTTGCACTTTACACATGAGTAACTTCACACAAATTAAACAGACTCTATAGTGACCCTGTCGCATAAAAACAGAATAATTCAGATTTGGATGTAAATTTGTTTAATAAAATGTAAAAAGGTAAATATGTTTCATAGATTATAAATCTATTTCTCACTTTGAAGCTGCCTCTGTACATTTACTCTCACACATTTATTTTTATGTGTGATTTGAGAAATAGCCCAGTCCATGTCATGTGAGATCCACGTTGTCGTATTCTCCGTGGTCCGAGTCGTCCAGCTGCAGTCCCGGGACGAGGCTGTAGTACTCTGTGGACTGGGTCAGGTAGGCCTTCTCTCTGTCGGTCGAGTCCCTCATCACTTCCGTCACACTGAGCGCGTCCAGTTCAGTCCTGCTGGCCTCGTCCGGTCCCTGGGAGCTCAGCTGGACGTCTGTGATGCTGGAGCACTGTGAGGCGTCCTGGGGCAGAGACTCCAGTGAGCCCAGACGGACCTCCACCTCTTGGTAAATGTCCCGTGTGCTGCTGAGAAGGGCGGAGGCAGGACGGAGCAGCAGCTGGTTCTGGAGGATGCCATTGGTTTTAGGGCTCTGGTCTGTGGCTGGTGGAGGTTTACTGCAAGGTTTGTGGCCATTGCTGGAAAAAAACAAAAGGTACTGAAGTAAATTAAAGCCTACTCAAACCAGAAGTGGACGTCTGAGATCAGAGACACAAGAATTTGTTCTTCCTGACTGCCTTAAGACTCTACAATAAACCAGTCTGTGGCAGATAAAGCAATTTATTTGACGAGATTTAACAACTGAATTTCTCCTTGGGGATTAATAAAGTGATTTTGAATTATGAATTGGAATTGGAATTTGAAGAGTGTTATGGTTCTTCATTGTTATCTTGACATATGTGACGTAAGTACAGTTCAATCATTACATAGTGTATGTTTTCTGTTTTCTGCTGCTATCACAGAAGCTAGCTTTAAAGCTTTTTTCATGAGGTTGCATAACACTTTTACATAAAAAAGACTTGTTTTACTGTTACAGCAATAATGGTCAATTTGAACCAAAGTGTACAAAAACTAGGACTCTGTAGGGTCCAGTGTATCGGCCAGTTTTTTTATTCACTAATCGCCAGTTCCATAAAACAAGTCCCACCCACCTGTGGCTGCTGGACGCCTTCTTCTTGGAGCTGAACGCAGGTATTTCTTTCTTGCTCTTCTTTCGGCCGCAGCACCAGCACAGCACCAGGGACGAGAGGATGATGAGAGGCAGCACGATGAAGAGCGCCGTGAGTCCAGTCGGATGGCACACATCTCTAACCCTCAGCCCCCACAGGTCCCAACCCTCCAGGTGATATGGGAACGAGCAGGTAAGGTTAGCGAGCAGCCGGTGTAGCTCTGTTGTCCTGTTATCAACTCGGGACGCCTCTATTTCCTCCAGAAACTCACAGGAGCAGTCCCAAGGGTTGTCCTCGACGTCCAGTATATGAAGTCCAGGCTTCTGCAGGACAGATGCTCCCAGGAAACGCAGCTGGTTTCCTCCGAGGTTCAGTTTCTGGATGAGGTTTGAATCCTGAAGGAAGTCCTCAGGAAGGTCCCGGAGCAGGTTTCCCTCCAGGTTCACCTCAGTCAGATTGGACAGACCCGACAGAAACCCCTTTGGTAACGAGGTCAGTCTGTTGTGGTTCAGGTAGAGCTTAGTGAGAGAAGACATCCCTAGAGAGTAGTATCAGTTAGATTAAGGGTAATGACAAGACAAGTGTAAATGTCTAACACACAGTATTCAATAAATTGCAACTGTATCGGCACGATTGGACCCCGGAGGAAAATTAGAACCCACTCAATAACAAACGACACAGAAAGTATGAAAACATTTGAGGAACACCATCAACTAAAATCCAAATGTTGTTTTAAAATTCGACAACTACTTAAAAACAAATTACCGTAGTATTGAAAGTATTATGATTGCTTATGGTTCGATTGGTTTTAGCTTTAATTTAGCTACATTTGAGCCGTTTTTTTATTAAAATTTGTTGCTCATTTATGTGTTTTTTTTAGCTCAATATGACTCTCAATATGAATCTGTTGCCGTATTACTTAGTGCACATGTCCAAGTTTTCTTCCAGGGTTCAATCGAGTTCAAAATGCTCAGCTCGACATCAAACCTTTATATAGGGCATGTGGGTTATTGTTAATTGTTTTTTTGTGTTTAACAGCTTGACTTGTCATCCTGCCTAAAAGGTGACCTGCAACAACACAACTTCTTTAAAACTGACTACACCATTACATTGTGTTTATCTACCTAGTCAGTATTTTCAGATGAAAATGTGTGTGTATTGTGGAAATCTCTACACTTCAATGTTATTTTAACACATTTACCTCTAGATGGAGGGTGCAATACCTACTTGAACCAAAAGCTTACAGTATGGGCCATTCTCATCCTTGCTAACTGAAGTTCCTTTTTTTATCAGTATAACAAGCCCACAAAAAACACACACATCACTGATTGAGATGAATACTTTAAAATATATTAATGTATATTAAATACATACTATCTAGAGTTTACATAAATAAATAAGTTGATGCTCAGAGATAAGAAAGTTATCCTGTTTTTGCAACGTAGACCGTCTCAAATCACGTCAAAAGGAAAGCATCTGTTAATACAGTCTCATTATTTCCTATCACTGTTTACATGAGCTCACATACAGTTAACCTAAAAGTCAATGAGAGTAAACATGGAGTGGCAATTTTTAAAACTGACTGAAAAATATCTTTGACGTAATACCAGCTTTTGGATCCTCTACTCACCTCTGTCTGTGTTCTCCAGCTCTATTTGAGTGATGTTACAGTGGGACAGGTCCAGGATCTGCAGACTAGTGTCATTGGTGAACACAGACCAGAGCACATGTCCCAGAGCAGATCCAGAGAGGTTGAGACAGCAGGCGTCAGACAACACTGTGGAGGTAAACCGGGACAGGACTGTGGCTTCGGGACACACACATGCACTCACCCGACTTGTCCAGACCAACAGCCCCAAAAACACAAGGGCCTCCCGCCGTCGGACCATCTCTGAAACATAAAAACACTACTTTAATATTCATGATTCAACAGTTGTGATGTAAAACCTGTGTGTGCCTCACCTGCCCAGGAGGCGTTATGAGGCTCGTAAACCTAGCCTCTCCTCTGTGGACACCTGGTTGCCATGAGGAACACAGGGGTTGCCATAGCGGCGCAGGTCACTCGGGATCAGGAGTCCAAGGCCGGGCTGAAGGGAGAGGAAACAGATGCTGCTATGGTTTTCAGTGAGAGAGGATACACTTAATGAGCACGGACTCAGTACAAACAGAGTTGCTATGGTTATAAAAAAAACTGTCCTCAGAGCAGAGTTTGATAACACTTTGGTGCACTCTGCATAAATGTATCATCTCTCCATCTCTCTGATTCCACTCACATAAAGGACACTGGTTTTCCTGCTCAGTATATACACTCACTGGCTACTTTAATAGGTACACCTGTTCAATCGCTTGGTAACACAAATTTCCAATCAGCCAATCACAGGGCAGTAACTCAATGCATTTAGGCATCTAGATGTAGTGTAGTCAACTTACTGAAGTTCAAACCGAACATCAGAATGGGGAAGAAAGGGGATTTAAGTGACTTTGAATGTGGAATGGTTGTTGGTGCCAGACGGGCTGGTCTGAGTATTTCAAAAACTGACGATACTGGGATTTTCAAACACAACCATCTCTAGGGTTTACAGAGAATGGTCCAAAAAAGAGAAAATATCCAGTGAGGGCAGTTGTGTGAACCAAAATACCTTGTTGATGTCAGAGGTCAGAGGAGAATGGGCAGACTGGTCAGAGGCAACTGTAACTCAGATAACCACTCACAACCAAGGTCTGCACAAAACCAGCTCTGAACGCACAACACATACACATCTTCAGATGGCTACTTCCAGCAGGATAATACAGCATGTCAAAAAGCTCAAATCATCTCAGACTGGTTTCTTGAACATGACGATGAGTTCACTTTACTCAAATGGCTTCCACAGCCTCCAGAGCACCTTTGAGTCACATCATGGAAGAATCTGCATTAACTGCCTGATGTTATTCTGCCAATATGGACCAAAATCTCTGAGGAATTCTTTCAACAACTCGTTGAATCTATGCAACAAAAAATTAAGGCAGTTCTGAAGGCAAAGGGAGGTCCAACAGGGTACAAGAATAAAGTGCCAGTGAGTGTAAGTACTGTATATACTGACCAGGAAAACCAGTGTCCTTTATGTGATCTTGTATTTAGCAACAAACAGCCTGGTTTTGGTGTGGGACAGACACATGATTAACATTAGGCCTATTTAAGTAAAGTTTAAAATTACTTAAGTTGTTTCTTAGTACAGCAAAAACAGTAAATAACATTGCTGTACCATTTATTCTAAATTATTTAACACTCACTGATTTACGTTGTAGTAAGTCAGACCTGTTCCCAGTGCATGTTGGACTCCGGCAGGGCTGCCCTTTGTCACCGGTCCTGTTCATTATCTTTATGGACGGGATTTCTAGGCGCAGCCAGGGGCCGGAGGGAGTCTGGTTTGGGGACCACAGGATCTCGTCTCTGCTTGTTGTCCTGTTGGCTCCATCAAGCCAGGACCTTCAGTGTGCACTGGGACGGTTTGCAGTCGAGTGTGAAGCAGCTGGGATGAGGATCAGCACCTCCAAGTCTGAGACCATGGTCCTCAGTCGGAAAAGGGTGGCTTGTCCCCTTCAGGTTGGTGGAGAGATCCTGCCTCAAGTGGAGGAGTTCAAGTATCTTGGGGTCTTGTTCACGAGTGAGGGAAGGAGGGAACGTGAGATTGACAGACGGATCGTTGCAGCTTCTGCAGTGATGCTGTCGATGTACCGGTCTGTCGTGGTGAAGAAGGAGCTGAGCTGTAAGGCAAAGCTCTCGATTTACCGGTCAATCACTCGTTCCTACTCTCACCTATGGTCATGAGCTTTGGGTCATGACCGAAAGAACAAGATCCCGGATACAAGCGGCCGAAATGGGCTTTCTCCGCAGGGTGGCGGGGCGCTCCCTTAGAGATAAGGTGAGGAGCTTGGTCACTCGGGAGGAGCTCAAAGTAGAACCGCTGCTCCTCCACGTCGAGAGGAGCCAGCTGAGGTGGCTCGGGCATCTGTTTCGGATGCCTCCTGGACGCCTCCCTAGGGAGGTGTTCCGGGCATGTCCCACAGGGAGGAGACCCCGGGGAAGACCTAGGACACGCTGGAGGGACTATGTCTCTCGGCTGGCCTGGGAACGCCTCGGTATCCCCCCGGAAGAGCTGGAGGAAGTGTCTGGGGAGAGGGAAGTCTGGGCGTCTCTGCTTAGACTGCTGCCCCCGCGACCTAGCCCTGGATAAGCGGTAGAAGAGAGATGGATGGATGGATGATTACGTTGTAACTCTAATGTTAAATGTTATGTGCTTGTCATTTATCTCAAACAATTGTGCAACAGTGTTTTGGTGCATATTTTATCTCCCTCTCAGGAATCTGGGAGCGAATGTTTTCAGTAAGTATTCTGTTGCAACCCACCTTTTAAAGGATGTTAGGCTGTTTTAGTCAATCTAAAAACAATATCTAATAGGTATAATATATAATATAATAATAGGTGACCTTTAAGATGCAAAGCAAAATGACTAGGCAAATTAACAAGTTAGTTTAAGTAAAAACAAGTACAGCTCTAAACAGAAAAACAAGTACAAAAACAGACAAACAAGTCCTTCCCGACGGTTTAATTTGAAGTAATTTCATGTAGAAGCAGTCTTTATGGGTTTAATGCCAGGTTTCATTCCCACTGTGTGTCTTTATTTAGAGACATGACATGAGACTTATCCAAACAAAAGTAGGTAACTGTCCTGGTCATGTGACGCTTAATGGCAACGTTAAACAAAAAAGCATGTGTGGCCCACATAAAAAAGGCTGGTCTTTGCCAAACGACTCCCACACGATGCGGGCAGGAAGAGACTGACAAAGACAGAGAGAGGGTTTGGTCTGACGTCACACTTCCTCATCGCCACAATGGGCCTGAGAGTTACAGAGCAGGAATGTGCCAACTCCCAACAACAGTTTATCAGAGCAGGGTTTAGGTAACACCACTGTCAGCTGGAAACCATTGTCTAACTGTGTTTCACCTCAGTTAAATACAGCAGTAGGACACAATCTCTGTCGTGTGTTTGAGATACTACACTGGGAACAGTACTCCGTAGAGTCATAAAGAGCTAACATTGTGACATCTATAACCAGAAAATGTACTTTTTCAGTCAGCCTTGCGACCCATGTATGCTACATAAACGACTCAACAAAATGTTATGCTACTTTCCTCTTTTATAGTCTGTTCTGGCGCCTCGTAAGTGAGCAGCTTCTAGTCTGACGTTTTATTCAGTTTAGTTTATTTTGATCCCCAAAACAAACATAAAACAAAACAACACTTTCATAAGCATAGACTGTAATAAGCATAACGTCTATCGTTTTGAGCATCCAAACTAAAATAACAAAATATCACAACAAGACAGAATAAAAACACAAAACAACTACAATACCCTACATTCTCAAAACCACTCATTATACCACAGTACTCCATTATCACCAACCATCACCTTCATCACCTTCATCACCTTCATCACAGTCATTAACACCATTACCACGATTACTGTCACCACTACCATTCTCACATCTATTATCAAAGTTATCACTCCCATACAACCATCACCAGGACTATCTGCATCTACACACACACACACACACACACACACACACACACACACACACACACACACACACACACACTCTCACACACACACACACACACACACACACACACACACACACACACACACACACACACACACACACACACACATACAAGGGCAGCCTTTTATCACAGATCATGAATACCTAATGATTTCCCTAAAACACTTTGTAGTAGGTGGGTTTGAATGAAGCCTTTACATCAGAGGTACTTTAAGAAAAACGTTGTGACTGAGATTCTTTTAAAAACATGTAATTTTATTGGATTTTATTGGACTTAAGTTACACCTAGACTAAATTTTGTTCTTTAAATTTGTCTTTTAATTCGGTAAAGCACTTTGAATTACCCTTGTATGAACTGTGATATATAAATAAAATTTCCTTGCCTTGCCTAGACGTATAAGAGAAGAGTAATAGTTGGGAGGCCTTTCTATGAAACTGGGAACAGACAAAACTAAAGTGGAGATGACATCAAAGTCCTGAGCTTCTGTGAAACCAAAGAAAACCTCTTTGTTCCAAACTGAAGAAATGTGAAATGAAGACTGAAGGAGGGGGAAGCAGTGAGGCAGGTGCTTTTGGGATTTGTTTACTGTAACAGAGACACACACAAGACTGTCTCTATGTATGTCACTGTGTCACAGCTCACTTTTCTACGGTGAGTATCATGTTTGTTTTTGACTGTAAATTATTTTGAAGAACAAATATAAACCATAAATGATAAAAACATACTAAAAATACCAGTTTACAAGCTAAGACAGTGAAGGTCTGAAATAAATACAAATGATTTTTGCACTTGCTTCTGGCCACTTACCTTTTCTTATTACAAGCGGTATATTGATGCTACTGGTTATTCTGGTTGTCCGTACCACTTCCACTGTCTTGTATCTTTAGCTGCCTGACGTTGTCATTTTAAAGGAGAAATGGTTTTAATTCACTTAACTGGTTAAATCAAAATAAAATAAGGCTGCTCCACCAAATCTTTTTCTATTCTACACAAATAATAGACTGGTCACTTTGTATTTCAGTGGGATGTCCTGGAGGAAGTACTAACAGTCTTTGAATGCAATCAGAGAGACATTCAAACAATCACAAAATGAAGCATCCCGGTTACACCTGGTCTGACAGGATTTATGTGGAAACTACTGTGAAGGGAAGGGATTCCAGACCCATATCACTTCATAAAATAAGTATGACTTTTAATCTTGACTTTAGGCCAAACACTTGAAACACAGGCATTATTAGACTGTCTTTACATTGGTGTGACAGAGCAGCTATTAATGGAACTGTACGAGTTACAGTGTGTTGTAATTCCGAGTTCTGCAACAGTTGTTTTGAGATAAATGTTCTTGCAGAATGTTGATGTTTATACAAAGCTTCTGTTACCACCTTCCTTTGCAGCATAAAGACAGGACTGGTAACTGTGCTGAACCTTTTCAGGACAATGCTAACTTTAACAGTCAAGAATAAAATTAAAGCTAGTTTTCACTTTTAAGTTTTTCTTTAGAAGACTACCTCCATTTGCCCAATGTCACTCTCCTCTCTCTCACCTGGTTTCATGTCTATCTACTGTCAAATAAAATCAAAACTTAGTTTTATAAAAGATACTGAAAAGTATTTTTGAAAATCACAGGTCTTTTCGTAAAAAGATATGTGCTTTTGAAAAGTTGTAATGGCCAGAAGAAATGACACTGCAAAAAATAATTAAATGGACACCAAAAAAAGGAAATAAACTTTCATAACAAACTGCATAAAAATACAAAGGAATTACTAAAATGTCAACCATGTCAATTTTTTGAATATGGAAAGAACGTTTGGAAACACACATTAAGACACATTCTGTTGTAGTATTTCATGATCTTGTCAGTGTAACTCATTTGCATGCAGTGCTACAAAAGGCCTTTCTACTTTTCCAGCCGCCAACAGAGGCTCTATCACTGTGGAGCGGAAATGAGAGGATTACAAACCCATGATAATTTGCCTAGATTTGGATGCTTTGCTCCGAATATTCCCCACCGTCAACATAAAGACCTTTGTCCTGTGGAGTTTCATCAGAGGAGATAAGATCAGTCCCTGTAGAGTCCTTCTTGTCTCCAGAACATGATAACACTGAAAATAACACCGTCTTTGGTGTTTCTGCTGATAACCCTCACTCACTTCTTTCTCACATTCTTTAACTCCAAAAATTGACTGATGGCTTTATCTTTGAATTTTTGTTCTACTCCTGAACACAGAGAAGATAGTGTTCTGGAGTTTGTAGGAGGGTAAAGTCTGGGATGGACTTTTCTCTTGTGGGAAAAGACACTTGATGAGCTCACTCCCGAGTAATGTGAGGCTTCTTCCTCTGACACTCCGATTAAAAATAGGCCCTACATACAGACCAATTACAATCTCAGACTTTCATGCTTGTATGAAAATGTTATTACTTTTAAAAGAACTTGGATCTTGTGGCTCTTTGAAGAACTGCTCTGTGTGCTGGGTTTTAAGGTTTAACATAAAAGAAAATGCAATGTTTTCTCCAGATACTGGATGTGAATGTTACTCAGAAGTGTTTCTGTGTGGCTTCTCTATAGGCACTTCAGAGTTCTTCTTTCATCCAAAGACATGCATGTATAGGGAATTGATGACTCATATTTATCCACACAGAAAGAATCTGAGTTTGAACGATTGTCTCTAAGTGTTAGCCCTGTGAACAATTGTCCAGTGTGTATTCATCTAACTCCCAAAACAGCTGAGAAAAAACCCAGTTGTGTAAAGAATGGATGGCATTAAGAAAACAGTCTCCCGTAAAGAAGCTATAGCCAGTTTTAGGTGTGCATATGTTCACCAGTCCAGTGTAAACATCTGATTGAAGTTGCTTCTTAAATGCACCAAAAGACAAAACAGGCAACAAATAAACCTCATTGTAAAAAGACTATAAACTATATACTATACATATACTATAAAGTTATATAGTATTGACATTTTATACATTTCCTAGAAACTGTATATTTCCAATAATAAACAGTAGTTTAGAACATCTTTTATTTTCTTGTCAATCCTGGTGCGTCATAAAAGGATTATGACCTACAGTTTATTAGAGAACATTATTTTTATTATTAAGTAAGCTGTTGTACACTATTATCTACGATTTATTCACATAGATTTTAAAATTCAATGTATGGAGGCAGTTTGTCGGTTTTGGGGTTATCCAGTTCTAAGAAATCATGACAGATTATGAAGACATAGCTCTAGTTTTGTCAAAACATGCTTTAAAAGTGCAAGACGTGAAATGACATGAGCCAAGTTTGTATTTGTATCCTCCTTTAAACCAATATCATTTTTTTTATTAGATAGAATTATTATTATTTTTTTACCTAAGACGTTAAACAGAACAGATTCTGATTTTAACAGTGCTTGTTTGTTCTTTGGTCAACAGCGTTTATTAAAAAGATAACTCCTAAAGCCTGTTTTGTAAACTAGATACAATTTTCACAAGTTACAGATTTTAAACCAAAGACATGACACTAAAACAAATGTTAGAAAACTTAATTGTGCTTTTTGTCTCTGCAGTGCATTTTGTTTGTTAAACATATAAATATTCTATTGAAACCAAAAGAAGCAATGTGTGGAATTCACATGAAAAGTCTAGCCAGGTTTGAGTTTGTATCCTCCTCTAATTATATTTGATAAAAGTAGATTCTCTGAGCCTTTTCAAAGACTTTACAACAAAATATCCAACTTATAAACTTCAAAAGACCTACCTCTAAAACGCTCCATGTGATGAACAGCCTCCGTGCATTTTTCAAACCTTCGCTCTGAGTCCGGTCCTGAGCCTCTGCAGGTCGTATCCGTGCATCCCTCCTCCTCCTCCTCCTCCTCCTCCTCCTCCTCCTCCTCCTCCTCCTCTTCCTCCTCCTTTTCCGGGGTAACACTAACAGTTCACTTCAAACCAGAGTAAATCTTTGTACATTATCTCAGACCAAAGTCCTGACCTGCTCCGAAGAGGGTTATCATGTTTCTGATAAAGAAACACTGTTTACTGAACTTCCCTGAACCTAACCGCAGCTCTTAAAGACTCTTTAATAAAGAGTTTTGTTTTTCTGGTAGACTTGTTGTAGACTTTGAAGAACCTCATATTTGATGAGTCGTAAATGCGCTCTCGGCTTTTTGGAAGGTTCTTGAGCGCCCTCTGCTGGACATAGTACGACTCACACCACTCATGCATACTGCTTATTCTCAAAAAAGTTTTTTTTAATTTTTAATTTTAATTTTTTTATATTGTGGCAAAGCAATGATACTTTTCAGAGATTGCTCACTGCTGTAAACAGGACTTTTACAGCTCTATGTATTTTGTATCTTCAGAGTCCTAGACCAGGTCCAGACTCACGGAGGTCAGTGTTTGAAGGAGACAGAGTTAGTCCGGTCTTAGACCAGGTCCAGACTCATGGAGGTCAGTGTTTGAAGGAGACAGAGTTAGTCCGGTCTTAGACCAGGTCCAGACTCATGGAGGTCAGTGTTTGAAGGAGACAGAGTTAGTCCGGTCTTAGACCAGGTCCAGACTCGAGGAGGTCAGTGTTTGAAGGAGACAGAGTTAGTCCAGACTTAGACCGGGTCCAGACTCACGGAGGTCAGTGTTTGAAGGAGACAGAGTTAGTCCGGTCTTAGACCAGGTCCAGACTCGAGGAGGTCAGTGTTTGAAGGAGACAGAGTTAGTCCGGTCTTAGACCAGGTCCAGACTCGAGGAGGTCAGTGTTTGAAGGAGACAGAGTTAGTCCAGTCTTAGACCAGGTCCAGACTCGAGGAGGTCAGTGTTTGAAGGAGACAGAGTTAGTCCGGTCTTAGACCAGGTCCAGACTCATGGAGGTCAGTGTTTGAAGGAGACAGAGTTAGTCCGGTCTTAGACCAGGTCCAGACTCATGGAGGTCAGTGTTTGAAGGAGACAGAGTTAGTCCGGTCTTAGACCAGGTCCAGACTGAATGTAGTGTTACGTATGGACCTATTGTTAAAGGATTTAATAAATTATAGCAACGACTGTTTCAGCAATGGCTTCAAATTAGCGGGATGACCAACAGGTGGCGTTGTAGACAACATTTTCCCACTGACCACTCATTAGAGCACTTTAATAAACATAGATAAAACTTATAAACCATTGTGTTTATTAAGATACAAAAAAAACAAAACAATAACAGATACATTTTATACATATTCATTTTCAGTGACAAAAAAAAACAAACTTTAATCCATGTAAACATTTTTCTGGTCATTTTCCTAAAAGAGTGCAGAGAACTGTAAACATCGCACACCTCGCTCTCATTTAATACAACATTGATAATAAAAAAGATAAAGACATTTTGTTGAAGCCATAAAAGAGACAAGGTAAGAAACTACAGAAGGATTATGATACTGACGTTTGCAGAAGAAGAAAAAGCAATGAAAAAGTAAACTCTTTAACCCTTTTCTAAATAAAACATGATAAAAATGATACTTAGTGTTACTCCGTTTATTGCATTTCTTGGTTTTCTCAGTTCATAATTTTGATTTCACACTAATTCAATGTAAATGACACATTTTAGTTTGAATCTCTCAGACAGTTGGGGGCAGTGCATGCTACAGTTTATTGTACTTACGTCTCTTTTTATCACAATAAATGTATAAAGACTAAATGTAAGGCACAGACAGATTTTGGTTGATGAAAAGCTCTTAAGGCATCGATGGAACATAAGAAAAACAGGTATATTGTCAATGACGATAAAAAGTAGTGTGACACTCACTGTGTTACGCACCATGTTGATTTTTTTAGGAGCCAGACGTTTTATATTTGGGCATATGGGCTGTGAGTCGTGGGGGGCTGAAACCTATTCCGTCTGCGTTGAGGATGAGGTGGGCTACACCCTGGCCACCTAGACACCCAGTCACTCTTACATTCATTTGCTTTGGGCAAGTTACAAACCCGATTCCCAAAAAGTTGGGACACTGGTCCTCCAGCTGTTCCTTGTATGTACATTTAACTTTTCTGGCCTCTTATTGCTCCCTGTCCCAACTTTTTAGGAATATGAGGCTCTAATGAAATCCAAAATGAGCCAATATTTGGCATTACATTTCAAAATGTCTCACTTTCAACATTTGATATGTCATTTCTGTTGTATTGTGAAAAAATATATACGTTTATGAGATTTTAAATGTATTGCATTTGTTTTTATTCACAAGATGTACACTGTCCCAACCTTTTTGGAATTGGGTTTGTAGATATAATTCACCTATTGATATCTTTAGTGAATATATACAGCATATATATAAGATATTTAAATCTAGTATAAGTCTTTGAACAGTATCAAGAAGCAGGAGTGCACAGAGAGTACCTTCTTGCTGTAATACAGGAGTGCACCCCCAGCTTTTTATTATAGTATTATTACTGTTGCCTAAATGTTTTTTCGGATGTGCTTTTACGTTCTCACAACCAATAAGTATTATTAAAGTATATTTTGTAGTACAGGCAGTTGTTATAAACACTTAGGTACAATGTATGTCAACATTTGGGATACTTTTACTTCGTTTGTGGCAAATTGTATTTGTTGAGTTTTCCATTTTTTAGCTCGTAATGTGTTTTTGCTGATGCTCATATTTAAGGAAGAGAAAAAGCAGTTGGTGAAATATCTGTATGCTTCAGTACATTCAAGCCGGGCTACCACAGTATATTAATATTTTTAACTAATCATTTAAATTTTGGTCAGAATGTTTGCTAAAAGTAAGAAAATAAGTGCATTTGTGCAATGATTGTACAAGAAGCACAGCAGTGAGGACGCAGAAATAAGAAAAGAACAAGTTATGTCACTTTCTGAAGACTATAAAAAAATATTATCCACATTATTGACACTGTCCATTTCTGAATAAAACCTCACTGCTTTTGAAATGAAGACTGAATGTCCCTTTATTCAGCCATATGCATGTCTATCCTCACTCGGACAGTCTTCATGCTTGTGCAGTGGACGGTCATGTGACGTGTGCTGCTGGTGTTTCGGGAGGAGTTCATGCTGAAGGCACCATCATGAGTCCAGGTAAATGGAGTAGATCTGACTGAGGCAGCGGTCCACTCCTCCGCTCTGGAACAGGAAGCTTTCGTCGGGGCAGGACAGAGAGTATCCACCTCCGGCCTGGCCCTGGAGGTCCCGCAGCAGGTCGAACCCTATAGAGAGGTACATACAGATAAATACATCACAAAAATACAGGGCTTTTACCCCAGACACTTTGTGGCTGTTCACTCTCGCTCCTCTGAACATCAAAACATGTCTAACTTTGTCAAGTTAACTCACATGAGCCATCCCTCTGATGGACTCATATCTGATCCTATTCATCCTCAAAGAGAACCTCAACATCTTCAGCTCTAACTCTTCCTCCTGTCTTTTCCTCAGAGCCACTGTCTCCAAACCATACAACATCTCTGCTCTCACTACTGTCCTGTTCACCCTTCCTTTCATTCTCACTGCTACTCTGTTATCACACAACACACCTGACACTTCTCTCCACCCATTCCAACCTGCTGCACACACTTCTTCAGCTCTTTTCCACACTCCCCATTGACTTAAATGCACCTTTATCATATTTAAAGAGTTTATGTTGCAGTGTACAAGACACCGGTAAATCCCATTAATCCCATTCAGAAAATTAGTAAGAGCAACAATAGTTAATATTTATGTATGTAATTATATACCTTTTAAAACTTTAGTCTTGTTTGTTGCATAGCTTTGTTAGAACAAAACCAAGTTGCAGCAGTTTAGTTCTAGACTCCTGCTGTTTGTGAATTATTTTTTTTGTTTATCAATTATACCGAAACATGCCAAAAGGAGGCAGTAAATGTACACAAATAAATATTAAGAGCTCTTTTTAATGTCCCTAAAAACTGTAATAAAATGAATAAAACAGCTGGAGTTACATGCACATTTTCTTGACAGTGTCTTACCAGTCGATTGAGGAGCAGAGGGCTTCGGGAAGTAACTGGGGGCTACAAATTCTGCTTCACCCGCAGACTGGACAGGTTTCTCTTCTCCGTACAGACAATCTGGAAGAAATCATTATGAAATCAAGCAAATCTCATGAAACATGGTACTGTAATGGACACGTACCTTGCTGCTGTGTGAACACTTGTTGCTGATGGCCGTAGGGTTTTTGGTAAACCTGCAGTTGTACGTCTACTGTGTCTGAGGAGGAACTCACTGGACTCACTTCAGACGACATGAACAGTGACCCGGCTCTGCTCCTGTTGGAAAAAAAAAAACTGCATAAAAAGAGAAGAGTTAACCACCTTACACAAAAACACACTCATTAAACTGTATTTCTACAGGTAAAGGTGTTTGTTGACAAAAAAGAAATGTTTAAATGTTGTTCAGCAATACACCACGGATCATGTCTTACATAACTGTAACAAATCCATCCATCCATCCATCTTCTACCGCTGTAACAACTGAACCGATATAATATAATAATAAGGCTTAAGTCTACTTTTAAAATGTTCCTGAAAATCCACGGAGCAACACAAGATGGCAGAGTTCAACACAAACGTTACGACTCAGTGTCTCCAGCTCCTCAGGAAAAAATACTATTGCAGAAGCTCAAAACTCCATCTAGTGGTACAATGTGATAAAACAGGGAACAGGACTGAGATTTCTGTGAGATTTGCCCTTATTTTCCAAACTTCAACTACAATAACGTTTGAGGATACTAGATGTATGTATTTAAATAAAAAATACAACTAAAGTTTAAATTTTTATTTCCCTGATCTTCATTCATTCCCTCACATTATTCACATTAGGGGTCACCGAAACAGACATGAGAAATAAAACTCACATCCAGAGCCAAATACTGCATTTTGTAAGTCTCATTACCATCTCTCAAGAACACATCTTTGAGAGTTCAGTTCTAAGGCCTTTAGGGGAGTCAGAGAAATGTAATTGTATGTTGTTTTTTCTGTTTTAGTGCTCATCAGCAGGGCCAGATGCAGGATTTTTGAATGCCCATTTGTTTAACAAGAAAATCAAATAAATCAAATATTGTAAAAACTGCAGCGGCAGCCAATAAATAGAATATATGTGACTTTCAAGAGTAATTCATGTAGATTAACAAGTATAGAAGAAAAACTTTGCTAAAACATTCTGCAGAGCATCATTAAAGTCACCGAAAATTAACCCTTTTTATTGTTTTTATGTCAAAGAAATTGTTCCAGGACCAACTTTCTTTAATATATGGGACAAAAAAGTGTGGTTTGGACTTTAAAGACCTCGGTTTGCTTTGACTTTGAATAACCTCAAGCCTTGTGTGAAAAGGCTTAAGATTAGGAATAAAATGGATTTCTATTTGTGAGGACTTACACTAGTCCTATTAAATTGTTGCTTTGGAGGCTTTAACAGTCTTCTTTAAAAGCTGTTTTGTTGTAGATTTATCTGCAGCAGCTGTGTCGCCAAAGCCCCACATCTGCGTCAAACAAACAGTCAGTTTCTTAAGCGGGCTGTTTTCTCGTCCAGGGGGGGTTACTATGGGGGCTTTTTGAAGCAGAGTCGTATCCATCGCTCCGCTCCAGGAATGTGCTGACTGTGCACAAACGGCTCTGACTCAACGTGGAAACACGACGCGGAGCCAAGTCGACAAGGAGGAGAACTAGAGCCAGACGAATGGGCCTCTGAGGAGATCTGCAGCTGTACGCTTCACGAGCCCCATCCCCCTCTTTTTGGAAAAACTCACTCTTACTTTATCGAAAGGCATATCTTGTGAAATTTTAAGACAAACCTCAGTCAGACCCTATTCTTTGTTTTAATGCTGATCTGTAAAAGTTAAATCCAGGTTTGCTCTGACTTTAAATGACCTCAGACACATGTAAAATAGATTGTATTTTATATTTTTCTTTGAGCTGTGGCTACATGAGAACTACACAACACAAGCATCTGATAGTTTTTAGTGCCACATTGTAGTTATGTAGCGCTCAAGACCGGTCTTGGTCTTGAGAACGATCTTAAGACCATTTTGTAAAAATCTTGGTCTTGATTCTGTCTTGAAATCATTTTTACTCGGACATCAAGACCAACCAAGACTGACCGACGCTCCAGACAAATGACTAGATGTGTAATACATTATGTAGGGATTTAGGAAGTAAAGAGTAAATAGTTTTACATTTACTAAATATACAAATAAGTTTTCTGCGCCCCAAAGCCACTGCGCCCCAAACACACATATGGCTCTGTACTAATACAACCTGTTCCATTTCAGGTTACAGGTCTGGAGCCTATTGAGGAAGACCATCACAGACACTGAAAAATACTATTAATCTTTACATTCATTCAGTTGTTACTTTATTATAGAAAAGTTCACCAGATTGTGGAAAGCAGGAGAAAGCCAGAATAGCACATAAGAGAACTCCACACACCTTTTTGCTCTGAGGTTAAGGTGCGTACCACTACAATAAAAGCAAAAACAGAGAACATAACCTTAAGGATATTTCAAGAGAAACGTGAGTGAATCATTGGGTGTTTATGAACCAGACTACATCCTGTGATAAAGGGCAACAATGATGTTTGGTCATAAATGCACTAATGAATACAAAACAGTTATTTGTGCTCTTAAAGGTCTGACATGGTGAAGCCAAACCACACCCAGACAATTTACAAAGCTCCTGTTTTAGGTCAACAAACCAATAAAAGTTAACAAATGTCTTTGTTGTTGTTGTGTGCACTGCATCGTCAATAATGCACTTTAAAAATAATTATGCTTTGGTATACATTACATTATACCAGTGGTTCCCAAACTGGTGTGCGGGGCCCCCTGGTGGAACGCGAGAGTACTGCATGGTGGACGCCAGAGGTTGACTACATATACGTTAAAAATTATTTTGTTTGAAAATACTAAAAAACTATTTGCATATCAGTTTTTCTTTGTGGTGCTGAAACAGTCAGTCATGTTTGTTACGTTTTTTGAAGAACATTTTCAGAGAAATATTTCTCTATACTAGTTTAAGATTGGGGGAGGCTGCAGCTCTTATCTTTGAGAATAATTGCATTATACTATAACACACACAGAGTGATTTAGGCAAGTTTTAGGTCAACATATCGGTGGAGATTCTCAGTCATCCAGGTCATACTTCAATCAAAAGTTTTCTGGACATAGAGTCAAGTCATGTATAAGTCATTTAAAGTGGAGCCTTTTTAAAAATAGTGATAATGAGCTGTGAAAAAACAAGACCTTATGACATTTACATTTAAGTCATTTAGCAGTCATTCAAAAAGCATAAGTGCACTAGAAACTAGTTGGTTAGAAGCCAGCACAGTTTACAAAGCTAAGGATAGGAAAGCTTTTGCTTTTTTTTTTTTTTAAATAGCGAAGGAATTGATAGAAAGGAAGTAGAATTCAGTGTTTGTCAGTCAGGTGTTGATGGAAGAGATGTGTTTTCAGGCATTTTTTAAAGATGGCTACAGAATCCACTGATCTTGTAGCAGCAGGAAGATCATTCCACCAATGTGGAACAGATCCAGAGAAGGTACGTGAGAGGGATTTTTTTCCTTTTTGGGACGGTACCACCAGACGTTGTTCATTTGCAGGGCGCAGGGATCTGGTTGGAACGTAGTGAGTGAAGATATGAGGGTGCAGAACCAGTGGTGGTCTTGTAGGCCAAGAGCATAGCTTTGAACTTGATGCAGGCGTCAACAGGAGCCAGTGTAACCTAATGAAGAGAGGAGTTACATGTGCTCTCTTCTGTTCATTAAAGACCACTCTTGCCGCTGCATTCTGGATCAGCTGCAGAGGTTTGGTTGTGCAGGCAGGGAGTCCAGCCAGTAGAGCATTGCAATAATCCAGTTTGGACAAGACAAGAGCCTGGACTAGGATTTGCGTAGAGTGCTCTGATAGGAAAGGTCTAATTTTCCTAATTTTGTAAAGGATGAATCTACAGGACCAGGTGGTGCTGGCGACATGACTTGAGAAGTTTAGTTGATCATCAATTACAACTCCCAGATTTCTGGCAGTGCTGGACGATGTAATGGTTGATGGGCCTAGTTGAATGGAGAGGTTATGGCAGGTCCCTGGGTTGGCCGGAATCACAAGAAGCTCTGTTTTTGCAAGGTTCAGCTGCAGGTGATGGTCCTTCATCCAAAGTGAGATGTCACTCAGACATGCCGAGACGCGAGCAGAGACCGTCGGATTGTCAGGGTGAAATGACAGGTGGGGTGTCATCTGCTTAGCAGTGATAGGAAAAGCCATGCTTCTGGATGACAGAGCCAAGGGATGTCATGTATATGGAAAAGAGTAGCGGTCCAAGCACTGAGCCCTGTGGCACCCCTGTATTGAGATGTTGGGACTCAGAGACCTCATTTCTTCAGGATACTCTGAATGACCTATCCGACTTGAACCATTGCAACGCCAAAAGCAGCAGACAGATCCAGTAAGATGAGTACAGATGACTTGGATGTTGCCCTTGCCAGTCTCAGGGCTTCGATGACTGAGAGCAGGGCAGTTTCGGTGTAATGTCTGCTCTTGAACCCAGACTGGTTCTGGTCCAGGAGGTTGTTCCGTGTGAGAAAGGATGAGAGCTGAGTAAACACAACTCGCTGCAGAGCTTTGGCAATGAAGGGAAGGAGGGAAACCGGTCTGTAGTTTTCTAACAGTGTAGGGTTGAGAGTGGGTTTCTTCAGTAGTGGTGTGATGCGGGCCTCTTTGAAAGCTGTGGGAAATGACCCAGTGGAGAGAGAGGAGTTGATGATGTGGGTGAGAGCAGAGCGGAGAAAATAGAGAGGAGTGACTGGTAGATACAGAGGTTAGTAGGATCTTTTGACTAGCGCCATTTTCTCTCAGCTGACCGGAGGCTGGCGCGATGCTTGGGTAGAACGTTGGATAACTATGGGGCAGACGAGGATGTGCGGGCTGGTCTAGATGTAAGAGTGATATCACACTTTTTTAGATTTTACCAATAAATTTCACCTATCACCATTTTTCATCTGTCTGTCTTGTCTGGTTCTTTGCTTATACTTAAAGTTTAGACACTTTAATCCAATGGGAGCCTTTTATGTAGATATTTCTATCCAACATTATGCTCCAGGACTGTCTTTAAAAAGCTCCCTCCTTTTGATCGACTGCCCTGGTCCAACCGTTCTCGTCCCCAGAGACTAACACGACCTCGCATTACCAGGATTCATAAACAAGCCAAACCTCATCAGAAATAATGACAAGGGGTCTGTAAAAAAGGGAAACATTCTAAGATTTCTTTACATATCTAACATTTATCATCTACTGCTCGCTTTCTTACCCATTTCCCAAATCACCTTTGAATTAACACTCTCTGCTTCCACTGGAGGAACACAACAAAAGCCAAAAATTCATCAGAGCGATTTTAAAAACCCCAAACTGATATAAGTTACAGATGGCGGAGGCTTCCCGAGGTAATAAAGACCAGCTCTGTGTAGGATTATGTAAACAGAACACGAATGTGCTCCAATGACTCTGAGCCCCAAGTATTCGATGCTTCTTTCCCGCAGCAGCCTCTAAACTTTAACAACACGTCTGCTCCGCGGCTTACATTCTTGTAGCGCTGCAAAAACAGAGCTGTCATGTCCTAGTCCGATCTGTCGTTCTGTGGCCACTGAGCACAAAACGAGCACCGAGCCTGAGAAGCTGTCATTACAACCTAACCAATGTTTCTCTGATCAGATGGTAGCAGCTAAAACCCTTCATCACTCATGTCAGCCGTGTGTCGGTGTTAAATGAGGAATGAGAGGAATCCTCACAGAACCTGACTGTATGTACCTTTTGTAAAATATCTATTAAACAAAAGATTACATAACAGACTGTATGGCACTGACACTGTTATAATCGAACTATGTCTTTGTCTGGATTTACTTGCATTGAAAGGCTAATAATGTGTTATTTGGATTTATTAGCATTTAGCCTTTGTTAAAAAGACATAAGGAACTAACGTTAAGGCAACTTGTTTGTAGTGTTAAATGCCAGTATGGCAGGGTAATGTCTTGAACAACCTGAACAATTTATCTTCCAATTAGCACCTGAACGCAACATAAGCTGTTGCAGCTCATGCAAACAAAAAAAGACAAAGAAGTTTGTCAGCAGATTGTGACCCAAGATATGTGTCTTTGTCTCAAAAATGAGTATCGCTCCAAACACTCTTCTGGATGTTTTTCTGTTTACATGTTACTCTGAGTTATGCTAATGGTTCACAGAAGCATAACTACTCCCCATCATTTTTAGTTTAATTTAATTTATTTATTTATTTGATTGGGACAGTGCATGTTGATGAACACACACAGCCACACGTAAACATGCCAGATTGTAGCCTTAGGCTAATTTCCATTCATTGTCCCACATTCATACAATAGAGCTGTGTCACTGAAGGCAAGGTGGATTAAGAGTCTTGCCCGAGGGCACAACAACAGAATGACCCGGGACAGCGGTAATCAAACCGCCAACCTTCTGGTTACACTCTACCACCTGAGCCACTGCCCATTCAACTCTTAACAACAGTGAGACCAGAACAGCCTGGTCCAATCAGAGTTAGTGTCAGGTCAAACCCCTCCCTCTAGAGATAAAAGCTCAGCTCTCGAATCTGAATAACTCAGAACTGACAAAGTCTCTTGGACGAGGGATGAAATGTCTTCCCCTTTAAACCTACGTCCAGATGCCTTTGTTGAAACCTTTTCTTCACTGCAGTAAGTCATAAAGTTGCTGCAGTAATCTAAAAAAGAACCGCATTAAATGGAAGAGAAAGAGAACAGACAGGACAAAAAAAATTTTAATAGTGTAAATAGCAGTCTAGGTTAAAAAAATATCCAAGGCACTCTGTGGAGTATGTGACGCGTTTTGAATACAGTGTCTTTATCAGGGTAATGTGTGGACTGCACAGGTGCTTGTAAATACTGATAAACACATGATAAGTCATGTGACCAACAGAAACCAGATAATACCAAGCCTCTCTCATGGAACCTCTTAACAGGTCCTCGAGTAAGGGCGCCACCATACAGAGATATACAACGATTTACAGCGATATACAACGATATACACCAGAGGGCAGGCTCCAAAAGCCTAAATATAAGGAGAAACCCAATGTTAACTTTACAAGTGTAAAAATCATGTTTACAGCCTGGTACAAAAGATGGCTCCGGTCTCTAGAGCTAAGTTTTTACTACATGACAAAACTATTGTTTTACTATGGAGTAAAAGCTGAAAAGCCCGGATGTAACCGCCATGTTATTGCCCTGTCGTAATGACAATATTGGTGAATAGGGGATCAATGGGTGGAAGAAGTCCATATTGTTTACAGTCATTGGATAATACTAACCCTTTTGGAATGTAAAATTCTAATAAAACAAGCATGCTTGTGTTAAGCTTTTGTCACAAAATAAGACATTTATGAATCACATCGAGTGCTTGTAAAAAAAGAGCATGTATATTGAACTGCCTCATCCAGGTGTGTTAGTTCAGTTTAGACAAATCCTGCCCGGGTCGCTGTAAAATGAGAACACTGTCAGAAGATGCTCCACGGTGAGATGATGACACAACCGCTTTGTGTTTGAAGCTGAAGCCTCGTTCTCTCTGCAGCTGTTTGTACTTTACTTTCCACCGATTGGTTTTGTTGCACATGTTCCAATAACGTTGTAGTTTCATTAATAGCACATTAATCACTGTCACTTCAAAGGAGTTGTCTCAATTGTCCATCGGTTAAAGCTAATTAAACGTCATCCTCTGCTTCTCTGTCAAACCACCGGACCGTTCATCGTTCATGTACGGGTGTTTGAGTCCGTTTGAAATAACTCTGATTAAATCCAGATTCAATGTGAGAAAAGGGCTCATGACTCGACTAATGCTTAAGATGCTAACGGCACAGCTCGCACGATTGATCAATGCTAAAGAGATAAAATCAGGGGATAAGTGAGTGACTAGGCATGTTTTCTTGTGATGTTTATGGGGCTCACTTTGTCCATTCGGTCAATCAGTTGGACCTTATTATATCCTTCTTTAAATCTCTTGTTGATTATATTTGTGAGCGTTCATAGCTTTTTTAAAATAGCAGCACATTTAATTGAATCAGCGCCGGAGATGAATGGGTTTAACAAAGATGCTAACTGATCCCCTTTCAGCTTTGGCAGAGAAAATGTTGTAAAGTTTTTCTGACAAAGATTAACAGAGATTACAAAGGATCTACACACTAACAATAAAGGGCTTATTGACTTTACAGCAGATGTGACAAGCAGTAAAGTCTCAGTTGACGCTCTTTGGCTCTGACGATATTGATTGTATGAGGCTACACAACTCTAAAAAAGCCAGTCCAGCTCTTAAAACCACAAAACACACAAACAGAGCCCGTCATGAATAGCCTCTCCATCCCTACAGAATTAAATAATTAAAAGAAGTGGAAACGGCTCGTCACAGCCAAAGTAAACACTCTCTGGTCGATGAAGTCAGAGCTCAACGTTCATTTACTTTGTTTAACGTCTCACTAAGTCATGTAGAGAGAGAAAAAACAAGAACAAGTGCTGGTTTGGTATTGTCTTTGGCACAGCGTCCTGTTGTGTGGGCAGCGTCTGTGACATCCTCCGTAAAGAGACGTTAGTAAATGGATGAGGTAAAACTTCACACAAGCTCTGGATGCATGTTTAAACCGACCACACTCTACATGCACACTGAGTGAAAGCATAGTTAATGAAGTGATGCTTGAATGAAGAAAACATGCTCGATGAAGTAAAAATTATAAACTTTTCAAAAGTAAAGTGTATTTTAATGTGTTTGATTGAGACAATGTATGAAAAAAGCCTTTGAACATTACATGCATCTGTTGTCCAGCTATGTGGACAGTTTTCTATCAATGTGGGCAAGAATATTAGTTTCAAGGTGAACAAATACTACGATTAAACTTTAATGGTTAATAAGGTTACTACGCTGCTGTCGGGGGAGAGAGGTGACACCATAGATTGGTTTCATACAGCTGTACACTGCTGTACACACAGTAATCTACAGGTGACACTACTTTATTTCAAGTATAGTATATTTTAGGTTTAAAGTAGAGGGTAGGCTTTTGCTGAGACGAGAAGAAAAAAAACTAACTTAAACACTGTCCAGGTTTTAATTTAAGCCCTCGTCTCACAGGCCCTTATCAGTTCTCTTTTTTTTTTGGCTGAACTGCTTTATCTTTTCTGGTTTGGCCATAAAACTTTACGATCAAGCCCTCAGTGATCCACAAACACGAGGCCTCGTGTCCAGAAAGTGGTGCCCAGGAGGTTTTGTGTGTATCATTTTCTTCTTGCTTTGACTTTTGTACCGCGCTATAGACATAATTTGTCTCCATTTACAGTCCACATAAGATTTGAGGCCTTCGCTCCACAATCAGTGCAACCACAAAGCCATAACTCCATCTGCGGTGATAATGTCTCTGGTTTATTAAAGAATGCATTCACTCGACATCGCAGCGGCTCATGTGCTCTGCAGCTGAAAGAGGAAACAAAGCGACTGGGAAATCATTAAGAGTCACGCAGAAAGGATTTTAATGTTGAGCACAGATCTGACGCTGAAACTTGATGTAGGGCTTTGACGTAACACTGGGAGGATCTGTTAAAATATCCTGTCCAGTTAAATGTATAATTAAAAACAAATGGGTAAAGAAATCAGTTTCAGATACACAACAAAACATCACCTAAAGGGGATTTTTTAAATTTTAATTGTTGTTAAAATTGTTTTTTGCCTTTGATCAGAAATGAACTGTGTATAATCACCTCAAATAACATTTTGCATGGTCTATCTTGGAAATAAATTACATTTAAAGTTCCATAAAGCTATTTCACTTTGATTACTGTTTCTACAGGTTCCCAGGGAGGACAAACTGAGCACTGCTGGAGGAGAAGCACAGCCATGTTTTTTTGCTGAAGGTCTGGGACATAAGTGGCTAAAATTGACCACAGTGAAGGAACGTGTCTCTAATTTGTGACTGTGATTAAACCAGGCCCTGGTGAACATGCCTGGTTAAGAGATAAATCCTGCTCTTACACTAACCCATCAGTGATGTTTGCGGGGCTGTTTAAAGAAGGTCTTGGCTCATAGTCTTCCTCCAGTCCCTCAAAACTCGAGCGGGCATTTGCTGCTGGAGCCACAAACGTTGAACCTGCTCCACTCGAGATGTTACTGCTGTTGTTGGAGTAAACACCTGAAAGAAACACAGAAAAAGTCATTCAGAGTCATCCAAAAAGTCTGGCATCAGAACAAGAGCTGCCAGTGATATGAATAAATAAAATAAAAGTAGTGAGTAGATGTTGAATCTGTGGCCTGACAGAACTAGTCAGTGTTGTCATAGTCATTAGTAATGTTGTACTCAACGGTCTTGATCTTGTAATGGTCTCAAACTCATTTTTACTTGGTCTCAAACGTCAAGACCAACCAGGACCAGGAAATGGCACATATGTCTGTTCTTAGGATTGAATAAAAACCTCAATCACTTCATTTTAAATTATTAATTTTCTAACTCTGTCTCCTTCAAACACTGACCTCCGTGAGTCTGGACCTGGTCTAAGACTGGACTAACTCTGTCTCCTTCAACAAACACTGACCTCCACGAGTCTGGACCTGGTCTAAGACCGGACTAACTCTGTCTCCTTCAAACACTGACCTCCGTGAGTCTGGACCTGGTCTAAGTCTGGACTAACTCTGTCTCCTTCAAACACTGACCTCCGTAAGTCTGGACCTGGTCTAAGACTGGACTAACTCTGTCTCCTTCAAACACTGACCTCCGTGAGTCTGGACCTGGTCTAAGACCGGACTAACTCTGTCTCCTTCAAACACTGACCTCCGTGAGTCTGGACCTGGTCTAAGACTGGACTAACTCTGTCTCCTTCAACAAACACTGACCTCCACAAGTCTGGACCTGGTCTAAGACCGGACTAACTCTGTCTCCTTCAAACACTGACCTCCGTAAGTCTGGACCTGGTCTAAGACCGGACTAACTCTGTCTCCTTCAAACACTGACCTCCGTGAGTCTGGACCTGGTCTAAGTCTGGACTAACTCTGTCTCCTTCACCAAACACTGACCTTCGTGAGTCTGGACCTGGTCTAAGACCGGACTAACTCTGTCTCCTTCAAACACTGACCTCCACGAGTCTGGACCTGGTCTAAGACCGACTAACTCTGTCTCCTTCAAACACTGACCTTCGTGAGTCTGGACCTGGTCTAAGACCGGACTAACTCTGTCTCCTTCAAACACTGACCTCCACGAGTCTGGACCTGGTCTAAGACCGGACTAACTCTGTCTCCTTCAAACACTGACCTCCACGAGTCTGGACCTGGTCTAAGACCGGACTAACTCTGTCTCCTTCACCAAACACTGACCTTCGTGAGTCTGGACCTGGTCTAAGACTGGACTAACTCTGTCTCCTTCAAACACTGACCTCCATGAGTCTGGACCTGGTCTAAGACTGGACTAACTCTGTCTCCTTCAAACACTGACCTCCATGAGTCTGGACCTGGTCTAAGACTGGACTAACTCTGTCTCCTTCAAACACTGACCTTCGTGAGTCTGGACCTGGTCTAAGACTGGACTAACTCTGTCTCCTTCAAACACTGACCTCCATGAGTCTGGACCTGGTCTAAGACTGGACTAACTCTGCACTAGTGTTTGGCAGAGTTATCTAATCCCCAAAACAGTTGTAACTATTTAAAATTCAAGATCATAAATGTATTGTTTTAATTTAAAATAAATCAAATCTTTCTCTGCAGCAGAAGTGCCTCGGATTCAGTTACAGTTGTTTTGGAAAAGAAGAGGCTAATTTCATTTATATTTGAACTTCACTTTGGTTGTTTTCAGGAGCAGGTGATACTCATTGTTCATTTCTACACCTCCGACACTAAAGAGAAGAAGTACAAGAATTCAAACATGAGATTTCAGGCAACATGAGTAGATTGTTTTTGATAAGTACAACCTCCTCCTGAGACTTTTTCAACTCGAACACTGACACGCTTGTTTCGCCCTGAACTCCCGCCGCTCACTGTGAACTGTTTGAGCCTGTGTCCTCAAAGCCTTCTGGGTAAAACTGAGTCTGAAGTAATCGTCCCAGACATCTCTCTCTCTCTCTCTTGGACAGTGAGGCTCTGTCCGTTGCCAGAACAGCTTCAGTTTGTACCTGACAGCTTCTTGATTCCTGTTCAGCCATTGACAGCAAACGATGAAAACCAAAGCGGGTTAATGGAAGCTAAACGGCAGCAGAGCGAGAGCCAGCTCACCCGCAGTCAGTGCCCAGTAATTGGACAAAATAAACAGCAGCGTGATGAGCTATCAGCGCAGGAATGAACTGGGGGAAAGAGAGCAGATGAGGCCACATGCTCCATAGTTTAACAGCCCAGGTGTTTGTCCTTTTAGCCCTTTAAGAGAAGTGTGAGCTTCTGTGTGATCTGTGGATGTACCTGTGAAGTCGTCTAAACCCGGCAACGGAGGACTGTGGTCTTGATGCGACACGTGGAGATGCTGTCGCGCCAAACAGTCACTTAACAAGTCTGAGTCCAGAAGTGAGTGCACCTGGACCTGTCGAACATAAACACAGACATTCATGTACATCAGGAGTTCATAGGTTCTCTATGGAAATGAAGCACAGACAGAAACCATGGCCTATTCAGCGACAAAAATACTTTTAAAACAGCACATACCATTATTCTTATATGAATATTATGAACTTAAGGTTAATTATTATATGCAGTAAACAGTGGTATATTAAAGCAATGGCAAACTATGCTTGTTTGAACTGGGCTTTAGTTTATGTTGGTCTGTCTCATTATTAACCATTAGAATCTGTATTTACAGCTGGAAAGTCTACTTTTGCATAATACATCAAAAGTTGGAACACTGTCATCAATAATTAGAGTGAGCCTTACTTTTGTTTTGTTTAAGAAACAACTTAAAAGATCTGAATAACAATCAAAACTGTGAACATTAGGTAAAAACTATGCACTTTAAAATATACACTTTTAAATAAGTAACAAGCACTTTATTCCAGCATAAGTCCTTTTAAAATAGGTAGATCGTATTGCATCAATTGTACGCGAGGGTAGGTTTGTTCTATGATGACTGTTCTATGGATTGTCTAAATGTCTGTTGTATGGTGTTATGTTTAATTTTCTATATCCGGGACTATAGAGGAAATTGTTGTTTAATTAGTATGGTACATAGAGCTGTGACAAGATCCCACGAGATCAAAACGTGACAAGATTTCTTGACGAGGTGAAAAGCTGCTGGTATGAGCTGAACAAACAATATGTGAACGTACACTGAGGCTAACACCAGCTCCAGAAACACCAGAACAACACAGCTTTAACCATCATTGTCTGAAATAGTGGAAAAATCTCATCTTGTTCTCATGGGACTTCGTCACAGCCCATAATACTACACAATACAGTAAAGCTTGAAATAACCAAAGGTTGTGGAGGAAAATTAACCAATTGTTGTCCAGGCCTCACCCCCACTGTTCCACCCTTCAGTAATATTGTGTCACCTGGCTTTATCAGATCAGATGATGGTGATCAGATTGCCCCATGGCCAAGCAAATGGTCAGTGACCAAAGAGTACATTTACATGTTGTCCCCTCCCTCTCTTTCATGTCATGTATAAATGCAGTACATTCTAGAGCTCTTGGGTCTGGGAAAACCTCTGTGAGTGGTCAAATCAAACAATGAAGAGCAGCAAACTCCATTGGGACGAGATTTATTTTCCACAACAGTGACAGTTTGAAGAGGACTGTGTTCCCACTGAGCTGTGTCAAGAGAGAGTCTACATTAACAGCGATGGACAAGTTGTTTCCATTTGAGATAATTCCATTTTCAGGCAATCAAACATTTTCTACAGCTTAGTCCCGTTGGGGGTCGCGGGTGACCGGAGCCTGGACAGTGGCCAGTTAGTCGCAGGGCTGACATTTACCATTTTCAGGCAAACTTTCAAAACATAGATGTATGTAAATCCTCCTGGACAAATCCTAAAGGTGTAAGATGCAGGAAGTATAACAATTTCTTGTTAATTTTCAGCTTTCTGAACTTTTAATTTGGTGGCTTCACCAGTTGTGTACATTTCATACACTTACTTTGTACTTATGTTCATGTTTAAAGCAATGCAGACAGCGATTACAATGGTTTAAAAACTGCAAAGCTGTACAACACTGGCTGTATTTAAAACAAAAAAAACTGCTAAAATACAATAATAAATACAAAAAAGAAAATTTCCACTCCAATTACTGACCCGACCCGTACTGACTCGACCCGTACTGACCCGTACTGACTCGACCCGTACTGACTCGACCCGTACTGACTTGACCCGTACTGACCCGTACTGACTCGACCCGTACTGACTCGACCCGTACTGACTTGACCCGTACTGACCCGTACTGACTCGACCCGTACTGACTCGACCGTGACTGACTTGACTCAGACTGACCGCACTGACTCGACCGCACCGACTGACCGCACTGACTCGACCCGACTGACTCGACCGTGACTGACCGTGACTGACTGACCCGTACTGACTCCTCGACACTGACTGACTGACGACTGACGTGACTGACCCGTCTGGCATTGACCGTACGACAGACTTGACCGTTGACTCGACCGTACTGACTGACTCGACCAGACTGACTCGACTCGTGACTGACCCGTGACTGACTCGACCAGACTGACTCGACCCGACTGACTTGACCCAGTACTGACCCGTACTGGCTGACTCGACCAGACTGACGACCGTACTGACTCGACCATTGACTGACTCGACCCGTACTTGACCAGACCCGATTGACCCGTACTGACCCGTACTGACTCGACCCGTACTGACTCGACCCGTACTGACTCGACTCGTACTGACTCGACTCGTACTGACCCGTACTGACTCGACCCGTACTGACTTGACCCGTACTGACTTGACCCGTACTGACTCGACCCGTACTGACTCGACCCGTACTGACCCGTACTGACTCGACCCGTACTGACTCGACCCGTACTGACTCGACTCGTACTGACTCGACTCGTACTGACTCGTACTGACTCGACCCGTACTGACTCGACCCGGACTGACTCGACCCGTACTGACCCGTACTGACTCGACCCGTACCAGACTCGACCGACCAGATTGACTCGACCCGTACTGACCCGTACTGACTCGACCCGTACTGACCTGTACCTGTTAAAGCCTCAACTTTAACAATGTTCAAGGGGAGGTTAAAAACCTTCCTCTTTAGCTCCGCCTACACTACAACCTAAAGTGTTTGTTTTTTCTTTTATCTGCACTCTTCTTTTTAAAATGTTTCTTAATATAAATCTTGTAAATTGTCTTTTATTCCTGTAAAGCACTTTGAGTTACCCAGTGTATAAATTGTGCTATATAAATAAAATTGCCTTGCCTTGCCTACTGACTCAACCCGTACTGACTTGACCCGTACTGACCTGTACTGACTCGACCCGTACTGACTCGTACTGACTTGACCCGTACTGACTTGACCCGTACTGACCTGTACTGACTCGACCCGTACTGACTCGACCCGTACTGACTCGTACTGACTTGACCCGCATCGACCTCGACCAGATTGACTCGACCAGACCGACCTGACCGTACTGACTCGACCCGTACTGACTCGACCCGTACTGACTCGTACTGACTTGACCCGTACTGACTCGACCCGTACTGACTCGTACTGACTTGACCCGTACTGACTTGACCCGTACTGACCTGTACTGACTCGACCCGTACTGACTCGACCCGTACTGACTCGTACTGACTTGACCCGTACTGACTTGACCCGTACTGACCTGTACTGACTTGACCCGTACTGACTCGACCTGTGACTTAACACTTCAGAAGAAACAAGGCCTTTAAAGAACCACTGATGATAACCAGAGGACATGTTGGTCCCTCTTGTGCACCACAGGCTCACATTACACTAGGATTCCCTCAGGATCTATTGAAAACATAACTTTCTTCTCCTCGATGCATGTCTCACACTCGCCTGGTTCTGGTTTCATCTCACAATCCATCGCTTCAGCAACGAAACACAGAAATCTCCTGTATTCCAAACTTAAAACAAGACAATTTGCTTTATTATCTGAGCGTGCCCCAGGACTTTCCCAAATCCCTGATCTTTACAGAAACATTCGAAGGACACCCAGAAAACCACAACAAAAAAATCAAATAAAGCAATGACTCATCAGAGTGTTTATGGACTTAAACTGTGACGCATGTATGAACCATATGGGCTTTATGAAGAGCGTGTTTAGTGCTTGGCCTCTCGGGGGTTTCGGTGCAGCTCGGGGCGCGTTAGCGTGTCACAAACTTACAACACACACGTGGTTCTGCTTAAAACACAAACACAAAGAAGCAGTGTCACTCCTGATCCACAGAACACAAATAAGGGCCAGATAATGCGGAACAATGGACTTTTATTTGGTTTCCAGGAGCGAGTTGCAGAGTTTTTGTTTAGTATTTCATCCTCCTGGATCGTAAACATGTCCACGGAGCTGGCTTACGTTTTCCTCCAGCTCCCGTCCAAGAACATGTTCATGAGTAAGAGGTAACAACAGGATGCTGCTGAGAAACACTACATTGATGTTTCTGATAAAAAAGCAACAACACTGGTGCTTTATATTCAGTCCAGTTTGGGACATAATGTTTACCCTTAAGCTTTGTTTCCAGGTACAGGTCGGTGGTTCTGCTTGTGTTTAATTACGATAGACGATAAATGTGATGTTTTTTCGGCTATTTCTTGGAATATTACCATTATCTGTGTTCATCACAAGAACAAGAACAAAATAAAAACTACTTAATGTTTCTCCTTTTGCTTCTTGATTTTGATCGAGTGAGGATTATCTGATATTTAAGGAGATAATCCATTCTGGGATTTTTTTTAACCCAAGAAAACACACTACACTTCGTCTACAGTAGCGACGTGTTGGTGTTACCTTACTGTCCCGGAGCTGGAGGCCTCGGGCAGAATGGGCTTTGACATGTTTCCGGAGGGAGCTGGGGTCTGTGTAGCGTTTGGTGCATCCTGGGATCTGACAGGCGTATGGCTTCTGCAGAAACAAACAACAGGAGGAACAAACAGGTGAGAAAAAAAACATTATATTCCAAAGTCAGAACCCAGAAAGCTCATAATTGTGTGCCTCAATAATCCTGGGTCAGTGGAGAGAGAATATCAGCTGCTGGAAAACATGGCATAATGTAACTGAATCTAAAGATGCACATCAGTGACATTTAAGTGACTTTATCAAGAGTCATGTTTGGCCAGAAATGTACAAAGCTAATTCTATTTTACGCTGATACTCGTACATTTATTCCTAAGTGTAATAACCAGTGCTATGTACACAATGTGTTCAAATGTCAGTGTACATTTATATCTGTTGCCACAACATTCCTAATTCCATCATAAATCAATAAGCATTTTGGTGACAGTTATGTAGATTAATGAGAGATTTATATCTTGTAGCAACACCATCTAACTCTCTTTCTTTTTTAGAGCATGTGAACAGCTATGGAAGGCCTGCAGGGACATTAACAAACCCTGTGGAAATAGGTCTGGTGGAAATTTTGAGCATAGGTGAGCAAAGGTGTGCCATAGTGCTTAGTTTGTCCTTTCTGGGCACATGTAGAAACATGTAATGGAAGTTAAATGGCTCCTTCAACTGAGTTTTTTCTGTTTCTTCAATAAATACAAATGCAAAAGGTGTAATGTAATGTGATTATTCTCTATATCTATACTTTAAACTTTAGTGTTTCATTTAATATACTACAACATTTTACATAAAGTGCTTTTAAGACGTCCAGGTGAAGCTGTTCCAGAATGTTTGGGTCACAATAGCTTTGTTGTTTTGACATTTTGGTCCCCAGAAAAAAAGAAAAAAAAAAACTGTGGTCTATTCAAGGAACTATCATTTCAGATTCAAGGAAAATATGATACTCAATAAAAAAAGTGTTGCAACATTTCTGCAAATGATTCATTTTTGTGTATTTTTTTCATGTGGTATTTATCAGCGAAGGCTTTGTTCATGTCTTTACAGATGAGCTCATCCCTATTACCCTTTTATATGTAACGTGCATTTAATTATGTCATTTCACTTTGAATAACCAATAATTGTTGCTCTTTCACCTTCTCACTCATTCTGAAGAACACTTCCTTTTTTCAGGAATTAACTCTCCCTCTTTCGAAACTATTTGTGGACGTATTCCCCACTGAACCAATGACATTTCACTGAGAATTCAAAGTCTACTATCGGTTACATCTCTGAGCAGCGTGCGGCGTCCTTCGGCCAAACGGCTAAAAATAAGACTCTGAATGCCACCGAGTGCACGTCCATGTCAGATTTTCATAAACATTTTGAGAGGCATAAATTCCCTGAGATCCAACAAAGCATTGTGTGTGCAACTCGAGACATGAACTGGTCCAATGTGGGGTTTTGTGTTTGCTGTTTCTATTAAGTCAGCATAAAAGACGTTGAGTAAAACTTATTAAAAGGCGTTTCTTTTTGGCTGTTAGTCAGGTTTAATGTCTCGATTAATTACACAGAGAGAGTCCAACACTGGGCCTCTTTCTGACGGCGCCAGATCTGTCTGATTCTCCATTTCTGACGCAACTGTGAAGCTGCAACAAAACCACAAAAAGGAGAAAATAACTTGCAATAACAAAGAAGTGCAATGTATAACGGCATGTCCTGATCCATGTAATTAGAAAACTGATTCGCCGGATTACGTTTAAGTCCTCCTCCACTTGTCAGCAGGAGTAAAAATAACTGTGGTTTCCAGGATAAATCCACAGCAGGTATGCAGTTTCACAATCCTTCGTATTGTATATCACACAAGTATGTCGAAAAACTGAGCGAGGGGGCTTTAAATTAAAAGGGTTTCATGAAAAGTGCAAAGACTTTTCACTTTTTGAGCATGAACATGACTGTGCCTCATCAGAAAGAAGCTTAGAGGGCATTAGGCTGATGTTTTAAAAAGACTATAAACTGGTAACGTTGGAAATGCTGCTTTTGGATATCTATTTTCTATTTAAAGATATATTTTGGGCACTACCTATCTCTTTGTTTAAAAAACCAGCAAGAGGAGGAATTTTTTGGTCTTTTGTAACAACTTTTGGCTTATTATTGATGCATCTTTAAAATTTTTACTGCCTTTGTCCTCGTGCTTTACTGCCCGGTCCCTGACAATATAGTATAGAATAAATATGATAAATATGATGATATAGTATAAATGTCTTTATATCATTAAATACAGAACATTAAAGGGAAGAGAATGAGGGAGAAATGAATGAAGGGGTCAGAATGAAGCGAGAAATGGCCTGAGTGGGGAACCTTAATATAAACTTCTCTTGAGAAAGACAATAAGTTTCTTTACGTCTGAAAGAATTAGAAGATAAATGTATCTTCTAATAAATGTATTTATTTAGGCTGAACTTATGAGATACATTTAGGGGCTGGAGTTAAACGAGAGCAGCTCTGAACACGTGCTACAGGCAGAGTTCGTGTGGTGTTGTCACTGACCGTGACTTGCGAGTCCTTTGTGCCCAAGTCCAAGTCTAAGTCCGAGTCATCAGTTCTCAAGTCCGAGTCGAGTCCCGAGTCCTTGTGTCTGAGAATAAACAAGTCCAGGTTTGAGTCCAAGCCATACAAAGGCAAGTCCGAGTCATTGAGGTTTATCCTCAAGTCGAGTCACGAGTCACAAAAATGAGCCTGATGACTCGACTCGAGTCGAGTCGTGCTGACAGTACTCCATCTCTGGTCTAAACACAGGCTGGTGCACATAGACTAGTCAATGATCGAGTGTGGGTTCATACTGATGGAGACATTTTAGTCTTCGCTTTAATTATGAATTAAATGTAAAGTTGTCACAGACTGGTCAGGACAGCTCCTTCCCTCGACCCTCGTGCACATTGACCGACCATTCGACTTGAATGTCAATACTACCCCACACAGTGTTGGTGAGTGTTCACTGTCTCCAGGTCCTGTATTAATCAATTACCTTCTCTTGCCTAAGATCATCCAGAAAGTCTCCAGCCCGTCTTTCTCATGTGACTCCTCTCAGCTTAAAGGCAGCTCAAATATTCCCAAACACACACTCTTAGAGGCCGTTTACACAACAACGTATTTGGTTCAAAAAACAAAAATTTGGTTCGGCTGCTCATTTACACAAGTTCTCACTCAATGAAAACACTAACTTCTGTATCCACTGCTGCATCTAATCACAAAACCTTTTATATCCTGAGGTTTTCAAAAGCAGTACACGTTCCCTGCAGGTTTACACACAACACCTTTGAGTTGAACACATTTGGAGATACAGTAAAGTGAACTCTCAGAGATTTTTGTGCTGCTCACTGTGTCCAGATGCGTTCTCTGGTGCTTGGCTCGGTCGCTGGAGTTGCTGAAAGCCTTGAGGCAGCCGTGGTGCTGACAGACGTACGGCTTCTCTCCCGTGTGGCTCCTCAGGTGGATTTTTAAATTCTCCAGACGTGAAAACGCTTTGGAGCAACCCTCAAACTGGCAAGATAAAAAAAAGAAAGTTTTACAGTGAGTTGAATACTTTTCCCAATACATCTTTACTTCTGCAAAAAATTCCATGACATTTTATTCCAAACAGAACAACATTGAACAGAACCTCAGGATTGAGTTCTGGTTAAAATTCAATTCACTAAAACCACTTAGAACCTTTTAAAGACCAACTCAAAACCATTTAAAACCTTTCAAAGACCAACTAAAACACTATAAAGCCTCTCAGAAAAACATAAAACTGCTTTAGACTTACTAAGGTCCAACTAAAACCACATTAACGTTACCATTCTGTTTTTGTCCTTAATTAGACCATTTAAATAAAGTTGGTAAACAGTCATAATAAATAATATTAACTATAGTAACTATTGTTGATTTAGCACCTGACCTCTCTTAGAACACTCTATATTCTTCAATTATTCTCCTCACTGGAATAAAATACAGAAGATTAAGTGATACAAATATTTTAAGTGGAGTCATGTCTCTTCTTTGCCACTAGTGGGAACCTCAGTTTAAAACCCTGCATTTGGAAGAATTTGTATTAAAACAACCATAAATGTACAGATATTCCATTTATTTTAACTCCTCCATACACAGTGCTCATTGGACAGATTGCCTCCAAAACTCATTTCATAATGTTCACAAAGTCTGAAGGTTGTGAGTTCAAACCCCGGCCGTGAGGAGAGGAGTGAGGAGTCTGCATGTCCTCCTCCTGCGAACGAACATGAGTGTGTGACACTGACAGTGAAACAGGCCAGGCTTGTCTTTTGTGTGTTCGGCTCTATTCTATTTTTTCTGTAGAGCATAATCATGACTTTGTTGATATTTAATTTGTTTTATGGGTATTTTAATGGACAATTTATCAAAAAAAAATCAAACCTCTCGAATAAATGTTCTGATATCTGAAAACATTTAGTGCTGTGACCACAATACCATGAAGTTATCATACTTTTATGACATCATGTTTATCAGCAACATACCATCTGCTCATTTGGACGGTGTAAAGGCTTTAATAAACAGAGAAATATCAGAATTGAATCCTTCCTTATTAGTTCTGTTGACAGTGAATAAAAGAAGGGTTTACTGTTTACAGTGTTTACCGTCTGAATAACACCTGCTGTATCTCATCAGGAGCCAGTTATTAAGACTGAATTCATTAAGAAACACTGGCTGCATTCAACTTTAACGTTCCTTTTCCACTGCCGCAGAGTGACTTCATTCACAGTTTATGCTTTGGCCTCAGAGCGTCCGTCATAATGTAACTGTGACTAATGATCATTTTGCATTAATATTATTTAACAGCTGGCTCCCTTCAGGAATATATTCACAAGCTGGACACAGACAGTGTCGTGTAAATGAGCTGATACTGTTAAGAAGGATGTGCGAGAGTAAATATCAAGGCACAGCTGACAAGTCACGGAGGAGTTTCACTTAAAGCTACATTGAGTACCTTTTCTGGGAATGCGCCATCTAAAGGCCACTATGTCAACTGCAGCGCTCACAAACAGCAGGCTCTTGTTTTCAACACTGACTAAGAGTGAAGACAAAGAGCACGTGGACTGACTTTTTGGGTCAGAGGTATCTTTGTTGCAGAAAGTTACACACTTATCGTCCTTTAACGACAGCTCAACTGACACTGGAGGAGAGGGCATTTGTTGCAGGCCGATGTTAGTTAGAGTTGGTAAGGTCCTAATCTGATAACATTTACATTTACATTTTATAAGTTACACGACTTACACTATTACCAGTGTTACAGTCACAGCAGACACAACTGACAGTATGAACTGTGGGGCGAGCGGGAATCGATCCTACTACCTTCCGGTTGAAGGACGGCCGCTCTACCCACTGAGCTACTGCCGCCCACGTCAATATATACAAACAAGAGAAGAAAGACATAAGGGTCTGTTATAGTAAGACGTTGTGTCTAAGGCTCACTGTGACTTACGGGAGGCACTTTCTAAGCGGTCACACTCTGACTATTGACCCTGTTTCTTGTCAAAGAAAGCTAAATGCTTTTCGAGGTAAAAAGTCACATGATGTGGGTTTAAAGCTCCACTACTTTTCTTTTTTGCCATTCCGGTCTCAATCCAAACAAGACCCCTACAGCAGGGCCTTTCCTGCTTATATTTACCATAAAATAATAATAAATATAATCAAAATGAAGTTCAGAGCTTTTACTTTAAACATCTAGCTCTGATTTCAGCCTCAGACCAAAGCCAACCTTTAATTATCTCCACCTTATTGAACGTCACGTGAATAAACTGACAATATTTATTTGTGGGTTTTTTTTGTGTTGGTTTGCTGTAAAAAGATGTATCCAGCACCAAAATAACCTTTTTCTCTGTTTTATTGGTAGCTTTTACTTCCTTATTGACAAGCAGTGCCAACCAATGGGAGCGCTCCTTTTTCCAGAAGTGAGCTATGATTGGACAATGACCCGGTATAAAGAATGAACTTTCTCATCTGTTAAAATCCTTGATATTAAAGTCTAGATGAGGTCCTGAGGTCTTGTTTTTTTCAGATGATTCTTGTTACAATAAGCTGTAAGGGGATTAAACCGACATTTGTCACATACATAAAAAAATATTTTCTCTCTGTTTAAGGTAAGTTGTACAGTATGAGTCGACTCAGTACAGCACAGTTAACTCTGAAGAGGTGGTGTTTGTAGAAGAGCCTCCAACATAAACAGGGATACATTGCAAAAATCACATAAAAGAAGTTTGTGTCAGTGCCAGAAGCTGGAGGTACTCTGATGTGACGCTGATAATAACTTTCAGATTGTCTCAAGGTTTGTTTCATTTTTTGGAAAATAGTCTTTTGTTTCTATAACACATCTTTTTATAATTATCCATGTTTAAATGGCTCCATGTGTTTGTAATTGTTCATATTTCAAAAAGAAGAGGACCTTCTTGAAGCAATTAAATCTGGTAGTCCAGCAGTGTGTTGAGCAGCAGAATAATCATTTTCTGAAACAATGATCCATCTAACTTTAAAAAGATGAGTGTTTAGAAATGAGTGAACATTTTTGTTGTAAAATCTTTTCTTTTGAGGGCGTGGGATTTCTGTCAAACTGAGAGCCTCTTCTAGGGCTGGGCAACAAGGCTCCTTTCTCTTGCTACTGACCTAAAAAGGTAATTCAAATGTATCTTTTTATTTTATTTTATTTTTAACTTTTTTACAAGCAACAGCAAAGCAGCAGCAGTGACCATCACTCCATTTAGGTTTAGTTCAGATTTAGTTCATTAAACCAAAACATTTAATAAGAAGCAATATGACTGCTTTCTCTGATGATATATTGTGTTAATCGTCTGCAGAGTCAACACAGACATTACTGTAGCTTCTCTGGAGCTAGCAGCCGCCGTAGCCACAACACTGTGTATAGCGCAGGGTTGAAAAAAAGTTTTTTGTTAAATCTGATTTAGTGATATGGCCTCTTCTTCTTTATTTTGCATTTAATCTCACAAACCCTCTCAGATGTACCACTCCTTGTACTCAATGTCTTGCACTTATTTAAAGTCACTCTTAAGTTCAAACTACAGTATATCGACTCGCTCTCACTACTTCTGCTGAAAAATCTTGTCTGACACAAACTAATCAAACTTCACGGTCTCTTTTCAAGTGTTGAATTCAGAGTCAAGACATCATGTTGTTCAGTGCCTAAACAAGGCCCCAATATGGATCAAGTTTAGTTTCTTGTGCATGTAAATGTTTTTGTGTAACTGTGTTTACTTGTTTTTTCTGTCAGATATTCAGAAAGCCAAGCATATACTGTACCAGAGCCAATAAAGCTGCCACTCCAGCTGTATACTGCATAAACATAACATCACAGCTCCACCAAAAGAATTATGTACTTATTTGTTCACGCCATGTTTGCTTTGCTCTCTTGTCCGTCACTACAGGGAAGTGGTGCGCTGTAATTGACAGTGTCAGAGCCGAGCAGCAGGTTCAGAGACAGCCGTGCTCATGCATTGAACACAGAGACAAACCCTTCATTCATACGGAGCAGAGCGGCGCGGACTGGCAGGCCTGAGTCAGGGGGAAACCTGCAGTAAAGGAAGGACCCATGAGCTCATCCTCCTGACTCACTCTGAACACACACTGCCGTCTGTGCACGCATCCTCTGAGCGAGTCACTGCCTGTACCCGAAAACTACTGAGGGATGTGTTTGGACTGACTTCACTGAAATTTGAAAACTGTATTTGTGATTTCTACATCTGAGAGAGATTATTAACAAACTGTTAAACAAAATTCAATAGACCTCCTCCTCCCCCTTCACCTGGATCTGGGAGGAGAGGAATTCTCATTGTGCCGGTGCAGATGTTTCCACTTAGCAAACGTTCACTGCCACTTAGCGTTTACAGACTGTGGAAGGTTAAAGCCTACCCCAGGTGCTTTGGCTGGCGAGGGTTCAGTTAATTGCAGAGATAAAAGTTAGAGGCAAGATTCAAGATTCCTTTGTGTTTTGTAAATTTCTTCTTTTTTACACAAGGACGGTGGTCCACATGTGAACACAGACCTTTTGGTGTCATGTAAACAATCATTTACATTTGTTCTCTATAAGCAATTTAGAATTTACCAATTCCCAGTATTTTTGGATAATAGTAAGCAGTGGAACGGTGCAGGAAGAAAAAAACAATCCCACAATTTATTTAAGCCCTTTTCACACATCCACTGAGACCTGGACTTCACGCTCTAAATTGTGTGACCTGAATGTGTGAACAAAACTGACACTCTGTAGTAAACACTATAGTAAACACTCTATAGCAGGGGTCCCGGTCCCCAACACCCCCTCATTTTCTACTGGCCAGAAACAGGTGAACTCCTCGCCTTTCCTCTGGTCGATGTGCGCCTTCTCAATGTGCCTCACCAGCTCCTCCTGGCTGCTGTAGGTGGCTCTGCAGTCGAGCCAGTTGCACAGCTGCTCCACCGAACGGTTCCGACCCGAGAGACCCACCAAGTCTGGGGGAACGTAACGAGTCCGGGCTGTCGGTGTTACCACAGTGCACGAAAGGACTCATCTGAAAGGGCTCTGTTTTACACGGAAACATATCATCCACTGGTTCTTGCTTTATTGTGGGTTGATGAGGCGTTAAGTAAGAAGATGATGAGAAGGAAGGGGAGAGAGATGTGTTGACTGTGGAGCTCTGAATGGGACAGTCCAATCTCTTTCTACCAATAACTTCTGAATTATCAAAGTCTGTCTTGGTTTTATCAGAGAAACAAGTCTTAAAACCGAGCAGAGAACTGAGGTCCCGGCCCAGAGACAGGGAAGTCCTTTGAAAACGGCACATTCCAAGAGATCCCAGGTCACCAGAGGACAGAGGCGCTTCCTCGCTCCCAGTATCCTCAAAGACACTCCCAAAAGCAGGTAGAGTCAGCTGGACGTCCGGAGGGCTGAGGTCTGGGGGCCACATGGTCCTGGGGCGATTTTAGGAGACCATCAGAGGCACAACTGTCCAAAGCATCACAGTATTTCCCATTGAATGTCAGTCAGGTAGTAGTTGTGAGCTCTTTCCACTGTTACTCATCAGACCTCTCTCTTGAGCTGTGGGACACACAAAACAAACACTTAAATTAATAACATTCACTGATTCATATTCTACAGCTTATTCTTTATTGGATGCATGGAGGGGGGTAAATATGTCCTCATTGCAACCCACTTTGACTTTTTTGGGGCACATACACATTTAGGGTTTAGACCTCCTTCTCAGCCTAACCCTGCTTTCAAGCATATTACATTTATTTATAATAAAAGGCTGCTGTTCAATATAAAGGAATAAATGTTATCACCAAACCAGGTTATTATTTAACTGCAGATCAGGGGCCAATCTGGGTTTAACATTTGCCGCTGTTTTTGTAATTCTCTAATTAAAAAGCTTAAATGTTTAATTTTTTTAAAGTTCTGTTATAGTGAGTTATGTATCATTAAATGTTTAACTTTGATATAAAATGCAATGTTAAGAAAATAAATAAACAAATACAATATTAATGTAATATAACATTTATAAAATAAAAATCCCAGCAGATTATGGCTGATGTCTGATGTGTGTCTGACACTGATCCATGGCTCATGAAAAACAATTGTGAAGCTGAAAAGTTACATTCGCTGATATTTACTTAATTTATTTAATTCATATGTATTTTTTGTAAAAGAAGAGCAGCTGAATGTGATATGTTCTGAATGAGTGACTCTTAAGTCTATGGCAACATCAGCTGACAGACAACGGTGATAAAATCTCACTAACGTGAAATAAAACTGAACTGCACAGTTTATTATATTTTCAAAGACAAATATTTTCAGTGAACACAGCAAATGTACACTTGTATTTAAACTGAAAATCCTCCGCTTTAAGCCCTCTTCCAACACCTTTTTTTTTTTTTTTTTTCAAAACACTTGCAGTGCATTGTGGGTAGGGAAAAGCCACAGAGGATTCACAAATGCATCCTTGGTATTTTGGCCAAACGGAGGACTCTGTCCTTGGGAGGAGGTGGGGTTTGGAACACACCTTCAGCAGCTGGTTTCCTCCAGAGGAGTCCTCCCAACGAATGATCCTGGCAACTGGGAAACGTACATAACTGTCTGGGAAACGGCTGTTGTGTCTTTGTTTGGCTTCATTTTACATTCTGTTCTGGTTTTAGTTCTATTTTGCTGTTTTTGTCTTTAGTTGAACCCTGGAGAGGCCTTGGCTTTGGTCCTAGATTGTCTTGAATTGGCTCTGATTTTGGGTTAGTCTTGGCTTAAGTCCAGAGTTTAGAGCTGGGCTAGTCCTGGATTTAGCACTGAGTATTTTCCTGACCTTGTCTTGTGTTTAGTCCTGTTTCAGTCCTAGTCTTAAAACTGGTTTTGGTTCTCGATTACATTCTTTTTAAATTGATCTAAATATAAATATTAATCGAAATATAATGTGTTATATTCAATGTAAACTGAACTGAATGATTTGATTAAAAGTTAATGTGGGTAAATTTAAAAGACATTAGGAGGGGGTTTTGGTCAGCCTATTTTGGGCTATTATGCTTATTTAAAGAAAAGGAGAAATGATTATGCTCAGCAAAATCATACTTGATATGTGGTAATGTATGACTCAGTTTTATCAACATGTACTTTTAGCATTAAAAGGTTGGGCATAAAACTGTCCTTTTCCCATCATTGGAAAATACAATTACTGATTGAAATTAAATGGACCGAGGTGAAGGTCTTGGATGAGTTAAAACCCAAACGAACAGCCATCAGCGGAACACTGACTAAAATATTTGTTTTTAGTTTGACCAGTTGACAAGGCTAACGCTAGCTTTGAGGCCACCCCTGGAGCTAACAGTCAGAGAGCAGTGGACGAGTAATGGACCATGTCCCTGTTGATGTATGACTCCTGGGAAACTGAGGCAAATGCAAGCGCTAATGCCCCTTTAACATTTAAGTAGTTTTTTAATCACTTCCTGTAGATTTATGCTAACGTTTCTCACAAATTGCCCTTTTTGCTTGTATCCCTTTGACGCAGAAGTAGGACCATATTTCTAGATATTCAAACTGGGAAACTATTTTTCAGAAACCCACTTGATAATAAAAAAAATACATATTGTAAATACTGTTCTCTATTAAAGAAAGAATTTCTATGGTGCATTTGAACTTTTAAGCACATTATTATAGACGCACACGTTAGCTGCAGCTTCAGATTGAAAAAACATGACATGGCAAAAAAAACTGTGACAAAGGTCTACTTATTTTAAGTTTTGATGCAGTAAATGGTTGGGATATGGGACAGGGAGTGTAAAAGTGGGACAGTGCCCATTTATTATGGTCACCGTACACAGAAGAAAAGACCCTGGTTTTGGTTTCCAGGATGTTTAATAGCTGCCGATAAATTGTAATTTCAGCACTGAGTATTTCTTTTAACAGAAAAACTGCTCAAAAAAGAAAATCATTAACACAGAAAAGAAGCAATCCAATCATGTGATGTTTAACGAGGAGGAGATAACTGTTGTTCTGACGCTGAAGTTGCAGCTAAGCTAAACTCTAAAATTTAGTTTGGTGTAATGTATTAGTATTTTGTGGAGGAAAAATAACTCCGGTTTTATTTTTTTAATAAAGGAGAAGCAGGAGAGGTTCCTCGGCTGCTTTTGGCGATGAGTGGAGTCTCAGACTGGGACAAAAAGAAAATCAATGTCATCAAACTTTACTTTCAATAAACATGCCTGGTGTATATTAAGGGTTATTTAAATGTTGTGACGAATGTAGCTTCAAACTACTTAAAATGTATTCAGGAATTGCAAAAATTTACTTTTTTTATTGCTTGCAAATAATTCCCGCTGAGTCACGTGACATCTGGAGGAACAGACTGCTGATGTCATTTACCACACAATCCTAAACCACGTTGTAATTAATCATCGGAAACATTCAATGAGACGTCTCTTTTATGATGCATAAAGCAGCCATGTCAGATATATGACTAAGTTTCTTGAATCAGTATATTAGCGTGATGAAAAAGGACCGGCTAAGTGTAGGTTTAAGCTCACAGTTTCCTGGTATGGTCTGGTTTTACAATTTTATGATTCTTCCCGTAAATGGCTGGAGTTCCCCCCCCAACAGAGCCGTGGAGCTGCTCAGTCATGGGAAATGTGGGTTCAGCTTAATTAAAGAGACGGTTTTGTGTGGACGAGCCGAGCTAGATTACCCAGACATGTGTTCGTCGAGGGTTTGAAATAAGATAATTGCACGCTGTACCTGAAGAAACGTGAGATTTGTCATGGAAAAGCTGTGCCTGATTTACTTTCTCGTCTTATTTTTGGAACCAAATGGCATGAACTAGCCTCGCAGCACGGTCCAAGTAAACATCTATACATCTGACAGGGGAAAGTCAGCGACACATTTAGCAAAGTGGAGATTATTTCTGCAGCGTCTCGTTACAAACCGCCCTGGTTCCGATCCAGAAAGAAGATCCAGACAGTAAAACTAAGAAAAGTGCCCCGCAAAGCCCCGGCTTCACCAGGAAAAGCTCGTAAAATAGCAATCTCCCGTCTCATGTGTTCACTCGCTGAGGTTAGCTAAACACAGCTGTGGCATTTCAGGGCAAAGCTAATGTGTACTTGTCTCAACAATAAGCACCAGGCTCCTCTAAAGATCAGCTCTTTTTGTTTGCTTCGGGGTTTTAAATCGTACATGGGAACAAGAAGTTTAGAGGGATTGACTTCAGGTGTTTGGGGATGGGCCAAGTGACTAATGGTAATTATTCTTATTATGTTCAGCTTGGAGCGCTTATACAAAATATATACAATAAAATACTACAAATAAAGTTTAGAAGCCTGCAAGCCCACCCTCCAAATCAAAAGTTCAGTCTTCATCTGCATAATCTGTGAGAATTTAGCATTTCCTATCAATAAATGTAGGTCTGTTTTCTCTTTGTGCAGGAATTACATTGGGCTGACACCACATTACAGAACAGACCTGCTAACTTAAGTCATCATGTATAGTTCTTTTTTTTTATTCAACCCATCCATCATCCAGAGGTAACACTTTTAGAAGCAGTAAGCAGCCATTAAAGTTGTTCAGATGATTGTCCAAATGATTTTGAAGTCAGTGACGGTCACAGATTATTAACCCCTTGAATAAATGCCACTCAGTATTCGATTTCTGTGATGAGCAAAAGGCCATGTTGAACTCTACAACGTCGGGGTTGGACAGTACATGCTCGCCAACTCGTCATGAACTCTAGCGGACTAATATCTGGACTCTATTTGGGCTACAACCAATGACAGAGCAGGATGCATGATGAGACTTTGGAGATCCGACGGAACATTCAGGGTAAATGATCACTAAGTAGAACATCAATGTGTAGTAGAAAGTGCAACCTGGGGACAAGCTCTCAGTATCTTAGTGACGGATTCTGAAGGATTATGTTGTAAATGGTTTGTGTAAAAGTTGTTGAAGTTTAGTCTTTTCACTATGCTACCCTAAACGTCACATATCATAATATCACAAGGTGCAGTTTTTGGTTTAACTAAAATAAAAGCCATCTTGTGAAAACGCAGATAAAGACTTCTCTCCACACACATATAAAAACAATCTGTCGAATATTCAGACTTCACTGTTCCATGTGAGTTTGTGGCGCCAAAATTAGTTTTATAAGTAGTGTTTTTATATTTATACATATTTTAGATTGAACAAATTTTCAAGTCTTCTACGTGACGAAGAACTTGTTCCAGCTTGAGCTCTTATTGCGTTAATTATGTAATTTATAAACCCTACTCTATGTCATGTCCAAACAGTGATGGATTTCTGAATGGGAACATCTTAAACCAATTAAGTCCCTGTTACATGTGTATCTAGTGTTGTTGTTTAAATCCAGGAAACTGTGTCCCAGTGTTGGCTCAAGAAGAAAAGTTTACACTCCTCTAAAGAATTAATGTCTTGAGTTTTCGTTTTGAAAATAGGGTAATCCCATAAACCAATTTATTTTTATGCTAATCCTCTTTTCACTTTTTAAAACATCCAGCAAATGTTTTTTTTATATCTGGTGTCGTAAAGAACACAGCTGTGGAAGGGTTTTATTATTCTTCATCAGAGTCACAGCTGAACTTTTGACAAATAAATGGCCCATTATTGCATATCTGACTGACCACATTGCCTCATATCTCTGAAATCGTTTCCCATTACAGCCCTTTCAGAAGACGCTTGGGGAAAGACTTTATGGATATGACACAAGACAAAAGTAAAGCTGTTTCACACTTCACACTTTATTACGTCAAGAATGTCATAAAATTAAAACCGATCTCTCTCACAGCCCAGTGTCAATAAACTGCAGAGTCTTTTTAGAAATGAACACTCTTAACAATTGAATAAAATGTCCTCTTGGCCAGTCCTGAGCACTATAAATATTTAACAATGAGTGTAATACAGATTAAGTTTTAACAGTTTGTTTTTCTTGAAGTAAAAGGCCTTGTCAACCTGCATTAAAGCCAAGACTCAATTTTACTTCACTGTTAATTTACAACAATGACCACTTTAACGTATACTTTATTAAGTGTGCAGAAACTAATTAAAAGGAAAATTGGATTATAAACTTTTTAGTTTTATAGGGAGTGGATCTACAAACCTGTATAGGCAGTATTATAGAGTAGAGTAGAGTATTATGATGTGACATAGTGTAGTATAGACTAGTATAGTGGAGTAAAAAAGCATCTGGACGTTGATGTTTTTGTCCTTCATTCAGGAGATGAGATTACAAATCTCTTTTGCAGGGTGGTCCTGGCCCCATGATTGGGGGGGACTATTGTACATGTCTTTAGTGGTGGGGGAAACCGGAGCACCCGGAGGAAACAGCAGACACGAGAAGGACATGCAAACTCCTCACAGAAGCCAGGAGCGCTAACCACTGCCACCATGCTGCTTATTAAATAAAGGTTAAATAAAAGTTTTTAAAAAGCTGTATAATAAAATGTTATGGTCATGCCAGTACAGTAAAGTCACGTCTGAGACTGTCCAGGTGACGGACTCTCTGATGAATGTAGAGAAACACAAGATGAAAGTGAAGTCAAGCACAAAACCCCAGCAGCTCATTACTCTGCCGTGAAAGGAAAGACAAATTCATTAACAGTGTGTTTGGTGATGGAATTAAGTCCCTTCACTGGCTTTACACTTAGATTCCTCGAATACTTCAGGACATTGACATTCAAGGTTATGGTTTATAATTTTGAATAGTCTAATTATCTTGCTCAGAATGTTAAATAAACATAAAACGTTACATAAAAATAAAAGCCTTCTGGTCAAGTTAGTTTTAGATTGGTGCAGGAGGTTGGGGGTTTGAATCCCCTGAGGTGCAACTCGGTCCCAAGCCCGGAAAAATGCATTCCGGGCATGAGCATTGTATTCAGCGTAAAACCATATGCCAAACTAAACCTGCAGATCAAACAAACGTTTCAACCAAATGTCATTCAGGTCCGAAGAAAGAAATATTAGCACTTGTTGATTCTGGTTGTTGAAAAGAGAAATTGTATTAAAGAATGGATAAATTAGAAATCTATACACTGCATGTTTTTGTATTGTTTGACTTAGTTCAAATTGTGCTAAACTAAAATTGTGATACTATCTAATTAATTTTTGCAAGTTGTCCCTCGGGCACAACATTAACCCCTTTTTTTGCGATATAAACAATAATATGTCCCGTATAGACACATAAACATTTTTTTTATCCTGTCATTATCACCGTGGGAAATTCCTAGTTGGCATCCACACCAGGGGAATCCCATCATTTTTTTGATGTTGGTGGGGTAAACCGAAGTACCAGGAGGAAACCCACCCAGGTTCGGGAAGAACATGCTGTTTATAGAGCATTGTTAGCACAACCTCTATCCAACAAACAGAACAGTATCTTGTAGGTGAGGTGTCTGAAACAAGAAGTGACTGAAAGCAACTAAAGACTTTCTCATCTATTGTAAGTCATTTTCTTGCAGTGTAAGTAGTATTGTATAATTGTATTGTTATATAATGATTATTCTGGGGAACATGTCAAGATCTTATGGTAAGTTTAGACCCTAAAGATGAGATGATCCTATACTGAAGTATACATCCAGGTTTACACTAATCAGTCTGTATTAGTCAGTATTATCTGTGTCCTTCATCATCAGCGCTCACCTCCAGCGTCTCCTCCTGGCAGCCATTAGCTTCACAGGCTTTACAGGTGAGGATCTGTGAGAAACTCCACTGGGCGCAGATGGCAGGAAATTCCACTCAAATGACAGCGCCTCAGTCCAAACCACAGAGCGTTTGAGCGAGAAGCCGACGTGATGCCGATAGAGCAAGCCTGTGAACCGACCCCGCTCTGCTGCCAGTGTCCTGAAATAGCAGCTACACAAAAGGTCTGCTAAAACTCTCACTGTCACTGCGCTGGGATTCAGATTTGGAGGGAAAAAAAGGGTACGATTACAGCTAAAGACAGAAGATATGGAAGACTGTATCTGCAACACTTTCCAGCTCGGCCTCCTACACGTGTATGATGTAATGAGAGAGCTAACTTTGCACAACTCAAAGATAACAATAGCCGTCTCTTGCGAGCAGAGGTATTTTTGGAATTAAACTGCAAATATATCTGAAAAGGAAGATGGAACAAAGCTAAAAAAACAGCCAAAAGAAAGAGAAAAGCCTGTTAAAATAAACACACACTCTCTGTTTATAAAGTGGTTCTTGTTTAAAAGGACACACTTCTGATGTGGTTCAGACAACAACATCTCTGAGACTGAAACAGCAAACATTCAAACAGTGAGTTCTATTGGAGGTTCAGTGAGTTCACAGAGTGTTCTAAAAACATATGAACAAAGATTCATTTTGAACACTAAGAAACTAATTTTAGGGAAAAGGTTTTAGTGTAAACTTGTTTTGAGTCCTCATTAACTACACATTTCTTTTTGCTAACAGTTCTATTCATTGTCAAAGGAGATCAAGGATGACCAGCTAAATCTAGTCACTGTATATGTCCCATTAACCCTGACTTTCAACCAAACCATCCTATCTGACCAATCCAAGCTGTCTAAAAGCAGGCAATGCTTTGTTTTGCCTGATTGATGTCTGTGGAGGCTCTTAGTCATCCAGGACATACTCAAGAAAAGGATACAGGGAAGGCATCAAAAGAACAATTGCAGTCTTTTCTGTATATGTTGGTCCTGCCCCTGAATTCTGGTTGTGAGCCTATCCAATTGGATTCAGAAGTAAATTAACCAAAGGGACCACATTTATTGTTTGTATAAAATAAAAAAAAAATGAGATGGGTGGATACAGTACCGCTCCTCTGTCCTAGCACCAATTCCACCAAAGAAAGACTTATCCCATCAACTTATATACTGTATATACTATAAACTGACATGAAACCTTTATCTTAAAAAAAATGTACTGTACTGTTTAATCCCATTTTTAATATCTTCGGTTTTCTGTTAAAAATCCCCTAAATGGATCATTTCTATGATGACACTGCTCGGTCCAGCCTTTATTGGTCTGTATTAATCATCTAGAACCAAGCAACAGGTAAAACACAGGCTGTATGTGTGAAGGCAGTAATGATCCATAAACCCAGGATCCAACTTGATTATTTTGGTTTCTATTTTTTGGTCAAAATTCAGATGGCCATTAATTATGTGGAGCCAGCAAAATAAATGATTAACAGTCAAACCATCGGCAAAGATGGCTGACTTTCCATGGGATTCTTTCACATAATCCAATCTTTATTCCAGAGTTAAATGGTCATGTTTTGAACCAGACTCGTAGATCAAATTTCCCAATGAGCTTCTGATTTGCTTTCTCTTTTTTTGTCCATTCCAAACGCCAGAATAGTACCTTTTAGATGAAGATGGGGCCTAGAAATGATTTAAATATTGTACAGCACGAACCCTACACTAATATAAAGGGATAGTTAACTCTGAACAAAACAATGGCTCAATAAAAGAGCTCATTCATTGACAATAAATGAGAACATCATGCATTACAAAAGTAGTCAGTTCCAATAAATTTTATTTTGTAGTTTTTAAAAGACAAATAAACTAATGTTACGACATTTGAGTCACAATTGAGCTCAAGGCTGATCCAACTAATCATTACGGACTTTAACATGAGGCACATTGAAACCAGCTCCGCTTTAATTCATTTGTGTTTCATTTAATACAGTGATAACAACCGCAAACCAGATCTGGAGTCATAAAATAAAACCTGTTCTCTGTCTATTAGGAGCTTTTCTAATCCCACTAATTCACTGGACAGCAACTCTAAATGTGGCTTGAGTTGATTTCCCAATAAACGTGATCGAAAGAGACATGTCCTGCCTGCAGCTAATAAAAAACAGATCAAATGTCGAAACGCTCACAAATAATATCTCGCTGTGGTCTCTGTTACCCGGCTGTGTCACCCAGGGGTGTTGCAAAAGAGCGTCTCTGGTCCAGCAATAATAATTCGGAGCACTGTTTGTCGTTCCAATCACGGTTAATGTGCGTAAAAAGTGGTTTTGTTGGAGAGCGTGGTCAGGGCTGTCAAAAAATGAGATGTGACAAATGTTCTGTTTTTTCAGAAACCTGTGAACAAATATTTATACAAGAGAAGAGTGCAGATGAGTTTCTTGCCTAATAAGTCCCATATGTGAAGGGCACAGTGTGGCTTTAAACGGCGTCCATTAGCATTAGCTCATCACTAACCACATCATGTGATCATCAGCAGCTTTAAACTGACTTCTACCACTGAACAAAAGGAAAATATATTGTTTTTTTATGTCCAAATGTGTCTAAAATTTACAGAAACGTCAATGTGTTATAGATATTGAAGAGAAGTTAGCAAGAGATATCCTAGAAGTAATTTAAAGAGTGCAACAACAAATTATGAATTATATTAGAATCACTAACTGAATTAATTCAATATAGAGAAAGTGTGGTTATAAAATGAGCGTGAAGCAGTAAAATGCCTTTTGAGAAGTTTGGAAAGTTGCTGGTTTAGTCTGTACTTTTGATTTACAGTGTCCAGTTGTTGACACAGCAGATTCATGAGCCTATAGGAAACAAGAGAGCTCAATAAACTGAGTTAATGGAGGCTGAAGTGATGGATAAATGGTGCTAAGCCAAAATCTTAGTTTAGTCATATATGCAGTTTATGTAACTAATGATGCTAAAAGAAAAGTGAACATCAAAAAGCCTTTTATCAGATACGAGTCCATTTCTTTAAAGAATTAATGTTCATTTATGGAGTATTCAAAGTCAGGGTAAGCCAAAATTTCCTAAAAAAAAACCTGGGGCGAGTGAACCCTGGGGTGTTTTTTTGTGATGAGAAGCAAAGTGGACTGAGATCACAGGACACAGGACAATAACCACTTTCAGGGTATACCGCCGTTTTAAAATGTTACAATCATTGTGATATTAAAACCACTAGAACTGTGATATACCATTGTCATTAATGGCAGGGAGGCTGACAGGGGCTACCAGGACAGATCAGGGGGCCCCAAAAGTAAGCCCTCTTATGAATTAGTAATATAAAAGAGATTATATAGGGAGCTTCTGGCCTCTGACTCTCAGCATATTCACATTACAAGTGAAGACTATCCCAGTGGCAAGTTTGGAAGAAAGAACATGTCTCTGAAACATTAGGTCATTTTAGTGTATTTTGTAAGAACAGTAGGATCCAGTGTATCAGACTATTCTTTTTTATATGTGTCACTAATCTCTGGAGACAGGAAAGTTACCAGAGGTTTCTGTCCAGCTGAGGGACTGTGTCAGAGACAGAGACATGATTCTACTGATCTACTGTCTAAGAACCAGCAACATGATTTGGAGAATTTATATTTTTGAGCTAAAAAGTACATGGTTCCCCTATTAATCAAAAACGTAAAAATGTAACCACAATGCCGTGCCACTTGTCATACCATTATATTTTACCATAAAGGCAGCAAAACAAACAGCCATACAGAATTTAAATACGAAGAAAAAATGTTGCCTTGGAGAAACTGGAGTCGGACGATGGACTCTGTTTATACTCAACTGCAACATCATAAAAATAAAGATAAAGGTCACAAAGCCTGTGTAGCTACTGATCCTAACATTTAGTAAAGCACCAGTGAATATCATAATGCCTTAGTGTCTTTTGTAGCCTTTGGCAAAGCAAGCAGACTCAACAGCTCCATTCCTCCTGTTCATGTAAACTCAGATAACAACAGAAGTCCAAAAAAAGGCCTCATGGAGCCAACAGTGTAGCTCCAATGTGCTGTACATGTAAATTTAGTGAGTGTTGCAACTACAGTCCCTGTTTGAACCTGGAAACTGGAGACACAACGAGCCATTAATCACTGCAGTCAATCGTCCCCGAGTGGAATAACCTGACAGTTGATTCTCCTGATGTTTGTCTCAAACCATTGTGTAACAGAGTAATACTCCACAACTGGAGCTGAAGAAAAGTGAAAGAAACATTAAGTAAAGAAAGTGAGACCTGAAATAGTCAAATTAAATCGCCAAAGTCATGTTTATTTTCCCAGAATTCAAAATAAAAAACATCAGCATTAACATAAAGTATGCCTTTCTTAAAAAATGTCACGTAAATATTCAGCACAGTTCAGGGGTTCATACTTTTGGTAATTCACTGAAGTATTCTGACATGTTTGTGTAATTTTAACTCAGAAAAATAATCCACAGAGGCTGAAATGTGTTTGATATTCCCTTCCTCCCCGGGGTAAAGACGAGGCAGAGGTGCAGGGCCAGGCCAAACCAAACACGTCCCGGCTCTGGACATGTCCTTCTGACTCTGCATCGTGTGTTGAAATAATCCGAACGGTCACTGCTATTGATCAACAAGCAGCTCCCAAAAACACATCGAGGGCTCTTTGTTTGTGAAACTGTGACCCCTTCAGACCTTGCATTAAATCCTCTTTTCTCTCGCTACACAAATGTTTAGCTCCACATTAGATCTTTTCTCACTTTTTCTGCTTCCAATGCAAAACAACACAGCACTTTCATAACGGTTAATGCTGAATGTGTAGCCTGGACGGATTGTCGATTCAACTGTGATTGGTTAACAACGTATAGCACTTCTTTAAATATTATATGTTTACTAGCATTCGTTTGCTGCTTTAATGAAACAACATTACTGCTGCTAAATTAATATTATTCACTAATGAAATTATTTTAATATGCAGGTTTTTTTTGCTGATATACACTTCATTTTGACATTTATTAAATATTAAAACACAGACGTTTAGTGAATAAAGCAAGTGTCAGCATAAGCCCACGTTGGTCTGTAAGTAACGGCGATAAATTACAGTTGTTGTCAGAGCTACACACTCAACACTAAAAGAGCTTAAAGAGTAAATATGGAGCTACATTAATAAGATTGTAGATATGGAAAACCTCAATTGTTTTTAAAGCAACTTTTACCAGAGTCTCTGCTCGAGGAATGATGTTGAAATGTCAAAACTGAACCAACTAATAGATATTTTGGAGTAATTCTAGGTGAGAACAATAGTCTGTTATGATCAAGAAAAAATTTTAAGCATTCTTTAGTTCAGAAATTGTCAAACTAAGTTACTAGCATCAGCTATAAAATATACAGCGTCTGATAATGTGACTGCTCTGAGTCTAGAGCAGGCAGAGGGGTCATCTCTTTGTAACAACCAATCGCAGCAGACCATCCGTCCGACCTAACTATAATAATTACTACATTCAACAAATTAAGTTAAACAAGTTTTTTTTTTATGTATGTGAAAAATAACTGTTTAACATCATATTGTAACAGGAATCATCTGTGAAAAAAAACACCGTACACATACTGTGCTGTCTTCCAGAGAAAAAAAATAAACACTCCCATTGGTCGAGACCAAGCCTCTCTCATGGAACCTCTTAGAAGGTCCTCGAGTAAGTGCGCCACCATACGGCGATATACAACAAAATACACTGATATACACCGAAATACAGCGATATACCTCCGTCCACCAGCTTATATTTCCGTCCAAAAGCGGAAATATAAGCAGAAACCCAATGGCGACTTTACAAGTGTAAAAATCATGTTTACAGCCTGGTACAAAAGATTGCTCTCTAGAGCTACGTTTTTAATACATGACAACTCTTGGGGGGAGGGGGGGGGGGGGTGAATTTTTGATTAATATGTCCATTTATGCTATCTGAAAACTATTGTTTTACTATGGAGTAAAAGCTGAAAAGCCTGGATGTCATTTTATATGTCATAATGAAAATATCGGTGAATAGTGGACAAATGGGCGGATTACATCCATTTTTATTTACAATCTATGGTTGAGACTAAGAAAGTAAAACCGAGAAAGTGTATATTCAGCACTGGATACATCGTTTCACAAAGAAACAGCTCAAAAAAGAACAATGTTCACAGAGAAAAACGGACGCAACGTGAAACAGGAATGAATATTTTGCAGTTTAATCACAATATCTGTATCACGATAATGTTTCACTGAAGGGTGTCCATGTTGAATATTGCATTTGACTGTCCCCTCTGGCATACTGACATTTAAACAAAGGCTCTAAAAAAACTTCCATCGGTACCATTTGGTCACAGTTTTTTATTTAAAGGCTCTGTTTGGACAGTTATTTTCACACACACAGTGAATGACTGCAGACTATAACAATGTGGGCAGTTTTTGATATATAGATATAGAGATTTGGATGTATTTTGAAGCCATAATCTAGTTTAGTATCACAACCTTGAGTGGAAAACCTCTGCTCACACTTTTGGCAGAACTTTAACAGTATAAAGCATATTTCCCTTTCTCCAAGACAATGACATCGTGAGCCTAATGATTAAACCAAGCCTCCTCGTCTCTCTTTTCCTTTTTTTTTTTTTTTTTTTTTTTTTAGTTTGTCCCATTTCCACCCCCTGCGCTGCTCTTTTCATTCCAGCCATGTTACATAAATCAGAGCACACTAGAGAGAGCAATGGAAATAAAACAGTCCCATATAAAGGGGGAAAATATCACAGCAAAACCATTGGGATAAGTGGTTACTCTGTACAACTGACCGTCTATTAATTGCCCCCTATTTATTTTTATTTTTAAATCCTCATTGCACAATCCATGAGTAATCCCTAATTTTTAATGCCAAAAGTAATCACTCAACAGCATGAAACTTAACTCCACTGTTTTTTAGGCTAGATTTGCATCACCCATTTGGGGATTTGTTGTCCATTTATCATAAACTTTTGACAGTTTTGTGGTTTGTAAAGAATTACTGCATATACTAAAGCTTCCAAAAGGCTGCCAAAGTATATAGAAACTTAATACATGTTGAATTTAAAGCCTGGTTTTTTTGCACTGTCTTGGCTCAAGGAAGATAAAGCATTACACATTTTCTAATTAAATGTGTCAACGTACGTTTTGCTTATTAAGTGTTATATTTCAATACAACTCAGAAAAAGGCAAGGTATACATTTCCAACACATCTTTTAACAACAGTTTATTTGGTTAAAATCCTAAATGGGTGCAGCAAAGTGAAGTAAATAAGAGTATTTCTTACCTTTTGGCGCTGGTTCCTGCTCACAGCTGATTGGACGTGTTGGTCTGAGACTGAGCCTCTCTCTGCTGCAGCAGCTCCAGCTCTGAGCGCGAGCACACAACGCGCAGGCAAATAAAGAAGAGACGAGAGCCCTGTGTTTTTTTGTTTTTTTTTCTGCTGGGGAAGGCGCCTCACGTTGGAGCTGAAAATAAACAGTACTTCTTACGTTGACAGTTTTATGTTTGTTTTGATTTACTAACATATAACCTTTTTTGTTCACTGTCATTGCATCAGCTCTGTTCAGAACTTTTTTCTTTTTTTCAATCTTTAACAACACAATATCAAATCAGAATCAAGGAGACCAAAAAAGACAAACATCTGTAAAATACAAGGAAAAGATTTTGAATGCGTGTCACAGAAGGAAAGATCTATTGCTGTGAATCCTCATGAAATTATCCAGTAGTTTTAATGAACATTTCATAGTCATATTAAAAAGGTCACAAGAATGGCAAAGGGAAACTTACACACTTTTAGATTGATCAGAAACGTTTTACCTTTTCATGCAACAAACATATTCATAATCTTTTCTCATCCTGAGCTACTGTTTAACCTCATGGTCTCAGGCAACAGCCACCATCATAAAACCACTGACAATGATCTACAACAGAGCCATAAAGATTCTGGATAAAAAAAAAAATTTAACTGCACCATTGTCAGGTTTTGCAAAAGCTTAATATCCTTAGTTTTGAAAATGTTATCAAGTGTTGTCAGTTAAAATGAATGTATAGGAAGGCCCCTCATGTTCTCAGTTTGTAATTCCTCTAAAAGCTGTGGATCACACGAGGAGCGTCCATTGAAAACTGTAAAGTACCTCTGAGAAAAACACATTTTTTGGTTCATGACACTACTCTGTGGAACTCCATGCCTCCTGAACTAAAACATGGTCATTTTAAATATAAACTTAAGTTTTTTAAAGAGAGTTCAGTTTTGTGACCATAAGTGATCTCTGTTAAGTGTTACCTTATGTTTTATAGTTTCTAATTTGTGATTGTATTTGTCTGTAGTTTGTAAAAGTATGAGCCCTGTAAAAAGAGAATGGAACTTGTCCTAGTCCTTATCAAATAAACTTAAATTTACACAAAGAGACATCTTCATTGCAGAGGTTTATATTTAAAGGGCGCAGTGGCTCAATGGCAGAGCGGTTGTCCTTCAACCGGAAGGTAGGTGGTTCGATTCCCGCTCTCCCCACAGTTCATACTGTCGTTGTGTCCTTGGGCAAGACACTTAACCCACCTTGCCTCCAGTGGTGTTCCAGCTGTAACACTGGTGAATGGAACCTTAATGTAAGTCGCTTTGGATAAAAGCTAAAACTAAATGTATTAACATATGGTAAGATGGAGTGGGTCCCATGTTTTTAAGTTTATGCTTGCTAATGTATACATTGTTTTTGTAGGTTTAGGTAGTTACAGGAGGTTAGTGTCCAGCTGAGGGCACTGTCTCACTGAGATAGTGACTCTACTGACCTCATGTCTAAGAAGCATCTCCATGAGAGGGAGAAAATATATTTTTGGGATAAAAATTATACAGGGCTGCTTTAACCATAGAATTTCACCAGTTTACACTTGTTACTGTTTTAATGGTCTTTTCACGATCTATCGGTTCCAAATATTCACTCTTTAGGGACATTGAGATAAACTAAAAATATTAGGTTAACTGGCAACTAACAACTTTCTAAATATTGTTTGATTATGCAGCGTAATTTAGTAGGTCTTAAAATAACATATTTTCTTTTTAAAAACTTAATTTTACTTTATTAAAAAAGCATGATGCAGTCGTTGAACCAAGGTTTTTCTCTAAAGAGAAGTTAGACAATAAAACAAACATTTGACTTTTGACCTACACCACTTAATGCTTTTTGCAGGCGCTGGTCAGCCTTATGCTATTAGACAGACATTTTTGTCTTTTTGGTCTAAAAGTTGGTGTTTAAGGAACAATAAGTTACACAGTCCTGTGCCCTTTATATTTGTATTTCCATTTGTGCCCTGTAATTTTGTGCAGTTGTGTGTTTGTGGCTCTTTGTTTGAAACTTACACTGAACATACTGTGGTTTGCAAAAATCTGCAGTACCAGCTCTGGGACATTCATATTAAGGTCAGTAATAATAGCATGAATGTGCTGTGATATTTAGCATTGTTTTTGGAACGTAACATAAATGCCAGTCCTTCTCACAGTATCTGTCTGATCAGATTTAAATCATGAAACCTACTGTATCAGAAAACTGCCTTTACATGATGAGACTGATTCATAAAGAGAGCAGTTAAATGAGCTGTAAACAAGACACCTGCAATGGTGCACAAAATAAAACCAGTATGTAAATCTGCACACACATATACTATAATATATTTTTTACTGTAAATAAAAATCAGTCTGTGACAAAACATATATATATATATAATAACCCCCCTAACTGCATTATCCATGACATACTTCCGTTTTCCTATTTTCCTATTAATTTTATCATTTCAGATTTTCTTTTTCCTATAATGTAATGTTTATGATACTGAAGTGGTACAGTTGATTGTTTAATATTTGTGTTTGATAAATTAATAAATAAAGCCCTATGAGCCCCGCCCACAGCTGCGCCATCTCCACTGAACCGAGGCTCGCGCTGGAAGAGCTCTGTTGAGGGGCGCTTAAAGGACGACCTAAGTAACAATTTGAAAGATTTTACCGAAACAAGCCATTTTACTCTTAAAGGTCGTGGTGAGTATTTTGTCCGCTGACATTTTTACATTTTTCCTTCCTTTTTCTTTTCTTTTTGGATTTTTTTCAGCGATGCTTTTTCTATTTTACCAGTGGACAGGACGTAATGTGCTGGCTAGCGGGCTAGCTAGCTTAGCTTACACGGAGACGCTCATCCCCCTCAAAACACGAACGCTACTGGTTGTTTTTAGAGCAAGACAAGCTGGATTCATTTTAGCTACACTCTCCTACATTTTTGTCAAGTTTATATTGCTTTGTTTTTGTAGGATTCATTGTGAAGACTTTTCCTTGAAAGACTATTAATATTTTGGCACGCTTTTCAGCCATTCAAGTTAGCGGTAGCTAACAGTTTGTGATAGAGGCAGATCCTCCATGATGTGGTTCAGATTATCGACTGAAAACACGTACATTTGCAGGTTTTGGTTTTTGCAAGCAGAGGAACTGGTCAGAATGCGGTGTATTTTTGTGCTTTTCATTGTGTGGTTGGCTAACATTAGCCATGCTAGCCCGAGGCCAAGGGCCCTGTTTCACACTGCAGCCTGGCGGGGGCGCTGTTGTGGATGGTTTAGGTAATTTCAGTCTAATAACTCTAATTTTGTTCATTTTCTGGCTCCTGCTCCTCTGTCAGTTGTCTTTTTTTGTGGAGTAGCTTTTTCGTGTTTTTTCTTCACAAAATGAAGTGCTTTTTCAGATTTTGGAAGCTTTGGACTGATTCAGAAAGTGACAATAAATTAAAGTTTCATAAATATTACACGGTGGCCGTTTCCCTGTATTAAATCAAGTCACTGTATTGGCTAAACAAAGAAACCTGCAGTTTTAATACCTGACCGGCCTGTCAATGTACTGTAGTATAAAATTAACTGTACTAATCATTGTACTGTACACATGCACATTCTCCACATGTCCCTGACACTGATGACATAAAACAAATGAAATTACTGAAATTGTTCTGGATTTACTGCAGCATTGAGTGCCCACTGTTTCTGCCCATCTTACCCCAAAATCATCAAATCAATCCACTGTCCACTCATTCACCCTATTCTCTATCCTCTGCCCCAATATCTCACTTTCTGCAGAAACCTGTGGAAGGAGTAGCTCTTAATAATAATGTTAGAAACTGAGCTACAGGTTTGAATATTAAATGAAATAATACAGGTTTGATGTTTTATTAAACTACATAAACTTCCCACTAGTTTAGATATATTACCCAGCCAGAGACGCACTGCCCAGCTGAAAAATGTCATTAAGTTTTCTTTTATGAAGACTTTCCATTATTTAAACTGATTCTTAATTTAATCTTAACTCATCCTCATAAGTTAAAATGGAAATGTACAATCTTGACTAAATCCATAACTCTAAGTCTGACAACAATAAAATAATATATTCATATATACAATAATAAATTTGTCTGTGAAGGTTTTCAGTCATTCAGGTCATCTTGAATAAAATGATGAAAAAAAAATAGAAGAAAAGGTTAAAGTAAAGGCCCTTCATATGCCTTTGCTTTGTGAAGTTAAATCCATGTTTTTTTCTGGGCAGTGTATTATAAATAGCCTGTAGTTGCTATGGGTTGTAAACAAACAGACAGTTTATCTGGGCATCCTGTAGAGGGGAGTCTAGGGGAGGGACGTCCTTAGGGGGGAGACCTTTTTACAAATGCTGCCAGGTAAGATTGGTGCTCCTAACTCTGCAGAGCTTGACTGAGGTGTGTTTTCTGTCACCTCAGTAAAAATCGCGAGGGGCGAAGGTGACGGTTCAAGACACAAGCCCAAACAGACGCAGGCCCCAGTCAAACCTCAGACAGACGACAGCCCTGCACACCACACAGACGATATGGAGTGAGTGATGATGTTTCACCCCTGTCCACCGGGGGGCACTGTTTTCATGTTTCTCGGCTCTAAATTCACCTGAGGCTCTGCTTTGATGGTGCTTCTGTTAAAGACTACACTGTTTAATGGGTGCTTTGATACAATAGGACAGGTTTACAGAAGGCTACAGTGGTGTTGGGGCTTTAGTCACAAACTGAATATTATAAGGACTATATTATGTATAACATTGTGTTTATCAGCTAAATGGATGAAACTTTATAGACGTAAGAGTTTAGTGATTTTTATGTGAAACTACCACAGACACCAGCCTCTCATATCATCACATAAACTATTTATTATTATTATTATTATTATTATTAACCAAACAATCAAGACTGTTGTGAAGGGATAAGGCACACACTTAAAAACGAATTGAAACAAGCCAAGTTTGTTGTCATGGGATAATGAAAGTATATTTAGGGCATGCATAGCTTTTAATACATATATTTAAATATATTAGTGCAAGCTTTGACTTAATCTCTTCTCAATTTAATGTCTTTCTTTCTCAGGAACCTCAACCAAACGAGGGAAAAAACTGTTATGTTGTGTTGTATGAACAGTAATGTTGTAGCTACTGTATGCATTTAGGTTTTATTTTGCATAGCATAGGTTAGACAATAACAAGGGATATTCAGCTAAGCCATTGAAGGCAGCAGTAGTGTTTTTTGATTGGACCAATGACTATTACTTTCTGCAGTGACGCATCGTAATTTTCTATTTTTTTTTTTTTTTTAAGGGAATTTCTTGATTTCATAATATTTTTAGGGACAGAACTAAGGAATGAACTTTAATATTTTTGCATAAACCTTCATATTTTAGTCATGTTTTAAGGATTTAGATGTAAAACTCACTGCAAGTAGTTCTTAGTTTTTGAACAAGAAGCTTTTTTACTTTGAGTTCCTTTTTGAAACGGAATGATGACACTTGTTGCTCCTGTGCTGTCTGCAGTGTGGATTTGTGGATTTTATAACTTTTTCCAGGAGATCCCTGCTGGTCCCTTCAGCTGCAGTCACTCTCTTCAGTTTAATCAGTGGTTTCAGTGGAGGACACTCAAAAAAAAATTTTTTTTTTTTTTTCTCCACTGCTTTATTTCTGTGTCCCTCCAGTCGCTCGCCTACCACCGCCGCCCTCATGGCCAGCAGCAATGTTACCAACAAAACCGACCCACGCTCCCTCAACTCCCGGGTCTTCATCGGGAACCTCAACACTCTGCTGGTCACCAAAGCCGACGTCGAGGCCATTTTTGCCAAATACGGCAAGATTGTGGGCTGCTCCGTCCACAAGGGCTACGCCTTTGTGCAGTACGCCAACGAGAGGAACGCCCGAGCCGCTGTGGGCGGAGAGGACGGGCGCATGATTGTGGGACAAGTGCTTGGTACGGGTCAAAGGATTTCATTTGATTCACTTTTTAAATTTTTTTAATTCTTTTTTTAATGGAGGACTCCCCAACTCTGAAAGCAACTAGCAACAATACATTACAATGATCATTAAAGCAGGCAAGAGAACTACTACTATATACTTAAAAGTGATGACCAAGAAAGTGATAGTCATGCCCTTCTTCTTTACACGAGATGTAGATTGGTCTGCCCAATTGACGCAAAGTGTTTTAAAAGTGCATTCTGTAAAATATTTGAAACTACATTTAAACATCTTTTATTTGGGAAAATCTTTGGTCTTTTTAAAAGCCCTGTCCCAATACCCGCACTACGCCCTGTGGTCATTCACAAAGGGTGTACTTGTTGGAAGTGCACTTTGGTATAAGCGTAGAATTAGCAGAATTGGGACGACAATGTTTGCATCATCTCCATGCGTATGTACGTCATAATTGCGACGTTGCTTAATTGCGACTAATCGTGCTTTATGCAATATTAACAACTGTGATAAATTTACAGCATAGAATCATTTCCCAAAAGTGCTCAGGAACACTTTACTCTTGATAAGACATCTTTTCTCCATTTTGCTGAACTCGATCAGGCTAGTTTTCCACCTTTTTGATTGAAACGTTACAAAAACAAAGGGATTGTGGGCAATACCCTTCAGTGAAGTCCGCTTGCATGCGCCCTTACCGAGAGTGTGCATCAAGGGCACAAAAGGGGCGGGGCATTGTACCACTCTGGAGAATTGGGACGCCCTACGCACTTACACCTGTCGGAGAAAACGCGCAACTGAGGGACACAAGAGTGTAAGTACAGCTATTGGGACGGGGCCAAAGCTTCCCAGAGTAGACAAACTGGGCACTGCTGGAGAAGAAGCACATGCGTTTCTTTCTGAGCACACAGCAACACTGAAGGGTTGGGGATTGATTTTTGTCTGACTTATTTTCACTGGGTTTAAGCACAAAACAGAAACTTGTCCCTCCATGGCTACCATAGTTAGTGTGAGGGGTGGAATTACAATCTGCTTCCTTGCCACCAGATGTCGCCAAAATGTCGTAAACCCCAACTATTCATTTGGACTTCTGAAAAATGACTAGCTTTTTTGAATTCACCAACATAAAAAGCAAAAAAGAAAGTAAATCCTAATAAATAAGCAACCTATTGATTATTCGCAGGTAGGGCTTTTTTTTTTTTTTTTAAAGACTTACCTGTTTTATATGTTTTTGTCTGTAGATATAAACCTGGCCGGTGAACCCAAACCACACAGGTCAAAAACCACCAAGCGCTCGGCAGGAGACATGTACAGGTGAGTTCAGTTTAAACATTTACATTTTACAAAAACGCACTGCTTTAGGATCTTTTGGAATAACTAGACATTGGTAACTTGTATTGAAGCTTGTTTGTTTTTTGTTTTTACAGTAGCAGCTCCTCCTTCGACCTCGACTACGACTTTCAGAGAGATTATTATGACAGGTCAGTGATTGTGAATTTCTGTCAGGATTTTTATAGACTTCTTTAAGTGCATTGGGGATAAAGTTAGGGTTTTATTGGGTTTACACAAGTCAAACCAAGATTAATTGAGCAACATTTTGATGATGTTGTTATAGGCCTCTCTTCTTATAATACAGTGAGTGAAAATGTAGAGAAAGACTTGACCGTTTCTACAGCTTCTTATTAACTTAAGAATTCTAATCCTTGTTAGTGACATGACAGTCACTCAGTGTAAATATGAATCATCTCTGTTAATGTCAGGCTGTCAACATCTCATCTGTTCAGTTTTAAATTTAAGTTAGTATCACAATCGCGTCCAAATAAATGTGGGCCAATTAACTGAACTAACTCTCAACCTGTTCCTGAAGCTGTAAACTCTTAATTTGGGCCAATCTGCTCTGATTATTATCCTGTATATTTTTTATATCTGTATAGTTTATTTCTAAAAGATTGTGAACAATAGTTTTCTGTTAAAAAAATGTACTTTTATGCATGTAAAATTTAGCTAGAATTATCGGGAATTAATGATGTAATATTGATTTCTTTCAGAGACGTTGTTCTGAAAGAAGCCAAACAGTATGTCTGAACACTTGTATAATTCTGTTTTGAATATATTTAGAAAATATTTCCAGAAATGTACAGTGAAGGAGAAGTTAAATGGGGCCTGTGTGTCCAAGTGACCACAGTGCTACTGAAGCTAAATGGTAAAGACATTACAGAAGGTGCCTCAAAGGACCTAAACACGATCTGACCCTTTTCTGCCACATGACACTTTTCAACGTCATGTGAAGCCAAACATCACAATTGTAATTAAAAGATGTAATTGTGCAGCCCTAGTCATACCAATATGATGTAAAAGACATATAATTAAAACCTTAAAAGCTCTTATTTCAATGTCTAATAATGTGATTTCTCCTGCAGAATGTACTCGTACCCGTCCCGTGTGCCTGCTCCCCCTCCCCCTTTGTCCCGGGCCGTGATCCCCTCGAAGCGTCCCAGAGTCAGCCTGAGCGGAGGAGGCAGCAGCCGCAGGAACAAAAGCAGCTTCTCCTCTTCCACCAAGAGCAGCCAGAGGACCTCCTCGTCCAGAGCCAGTCAGTCCCTAAGTCTTTGAGTCCGTTGTGTTGTTGGAGCGATACTAGCCTTAACAGATGTAGTTCTCTCCGCAGTGAAGGCGGACGAGCTGCAGACCATCAAACGGGAGCTGACCCAGATAAAGAGCAAAGTGGACGATCTTCTGGAGAGTCTGGAGCGGATGGAGAAGGATCACAACAAGAAGTCGGGTAAGAAATTGGATGTTAGAGTTCACAAAGGTCTGGAAAAAGTAATTTCATCCATCCATCCTGTTCCGACAGACGGGAAGAGCAACAAAACAGAGCCGGGCGAGGTGACTTCTCCTCCTCACTCCAGCAGCAAGAAGGACGACATGAAGCGTGACCGGGAAAACCAGGACATGAACGACTCTGAGGAAGAGGAGGAGGAAGACGAGGGGGACCTGCTCGAGGACGACGAGGTGAGACCTGAAAGATCATCATCATGGAACCAGTGGAAAATTTATATTCATCAGTAATCTTTAGTGCATTTTGAGTTTGATACACAACTGGCTTTAAATGGACATTTCAAGCCTTTCTTAAAAAAAGTGTAGTTTCTGCAAAGTGTAGTGTATCTCTCAGAAAACCTGACTTTTACAGTGGTAGTCAACTTTATTAGACTCCAAATTATATCCCTGAACATACAGAGAGAATATATCATGAATGAAAAGAAGCATAAACGTATTCCTCCTCTTTAATTACAAAAAACAAAACATTTTAAATAACTTATAAAAGCAGTAACAGCAATAATTGTCAGCGTACTCGCTTTTACCATTTTCATAAATACATTAAGAGATTTTGATTTTTGAGATTGTTCCATAAACTGACTCCTTTCACTGAAATGCATTTTATTATTGCTCTTCTGAATTTTTTTAAAATTTCAGTTCCTTTTTAAATCATAATTGTTTTCTTTGTTAATCTTTTTTTGAATGTTGGTTGGTAGTGCTTTTTAAGCTTTATACATGATTTTCAAAATATTATAATTACATTTTAGTAACTTTGTTTGTGTAAATATTTTTCTGCCAATATTAACCCCTTAGTTATTTGAAATATACAAAGCTTTTTTTTTTTATGAATCCCTAATATTTATGTAACACAGCAAGCTTAAATTTCCTTAAGTTCAAGAATAAAAAAATGAATGTAATTAATTCTACAAGCTGCTTAGCGTTACTGTCAGCAGCTTATTAAAATAGCAGCATTAAAATATTTCCAAAAGACTTCCATTTAAATATTTTTTCATTTTGAGAACCCTCTTTTTTAAACTTCTAATTGTGAACTGTGCAGGTGAAGAGCCAGGAAAGAGAGGAGGAGGAGGAGGAAGAGGAAGAGGGCGAGCACGTGGAGGGAGACGACGACGGCGACAGTGTGAACGGAGAAGAGGACTCGTAAACGTAGATAAAAACCTAAATATGTGCACAGAAGCATGGTGCCCCCCGCTCTGTTTATTCGATGTCCTCACGGCCGCTCTTTGCTCCCGTTTTTCTTTTGGGCCTGTTCCTCGAAATATCACTGTAACAGGATAAACAACTAGCTGTAGGTTTCGGTTTGTGTTTTTACCGTTACTGCTCTTCGATCATGGACCGTAATAATGTTCTCAGAGACAACATCTCGACGGACATGTCTTAAAAAAACCCGACGAGATTCAAAAGGCGTTTTTAGCTCGTATGTGTTTGTTTCCTCATCGGTTTGTTTGACCTTGTGTGTCTATATGTTTGTCAGTTTTTATACTATTTAGTTTCAGTTTAACTGTAAAGGAATAAATTGCAATAAAATGTTAAAATTGGATTTGATTTCCTGTTTTCTCTCTCATGTCTCCTTCACTTGAACACTAACCTCTGAGTCTGGACGTCTTGTGTTATGGCTTGACTACGACACTAACTAGGCCAGGGATGTCGAGCTCATTTTAGTTCAGGGGCCACATACAGCCCTATTTGATCTGTAGTGGGTCGGATCTGGAAAATAAATTGAATAATAAAGGTCCGAGGCACTCTGAATTTTGTAATTTTTTGTTTGCAAACGCGTTTATACGAAACAAAATTCAGAGTGCCTTGGACCTTTTTATGTTCTTTAAATTATTACTTTGCCCTTTGGGTTCTTGAAGAGCCCCGGATTTAGTCTGAGATACAAAGTTGATCTGGTGAGCATTCCCAACACCTGTACTTTAAAAGCAGAAAAACATCAACAACAAATTTGGTTTTAGTAAAGGCTGTCTACTTTTTGTTGTGATTATATTGCTCCAGAATTAATTTGAATTTAAAACCAATTTTAAAACCAGAGACTAAATGCATATTTTCTCTCCCTGCTGATAAACTGTGGCCCTACAATATCAACAAAAAGACGAGGGATAATTAGATATTTTATATTTATATCATGATTTGTTTGTGATACCTTCGTTTAACAAACCAGGGTTTGGGTCGGCCTATAGCCTGTGTTTATTTAAATTAATAAAACTACAGTAATACGACAGCTCAGTATCAAAGCTCACCTAAAAGGCTAGAGGTCATATTGGTGAGTAAAGGCATCTGTCAGGATCTCCATGGTAACGTTCAGAGGGTGGAGTTTGTGAAACTCTGATAAACAGGCTGATCTTTAAACAGTAGAACAGGCTTTATTGCGCTCTATCGTCTCGGCTTCCAGAGAGAACAGCAACGCATTGTACTCGATAAATAAAGCGGTTTCAATGTTGAAAACTAAAACTCACCACATAAGCAGCCTCTCAGTCCAACTTAGATTATTCCCCATCTCTTTATTAAAAGTCTGTAGCCTACTGAGCATCTCTGCATATGGGTAATTTTGAGAGCAAAAGAGTAAAGCTGGTTATTATGTAACCAGATGGTGCTGCTGTTCAGCTCAGGGTCTGTGTTGTGTTCTGTCTCTTACTCTGATTAAAACTAAAACAGTGCTTTTATTTAAAAAAAACGCAGTGAATGTTTTCTATGTAATTTTTGCACTTTCCAAATCCCTCCCACACGCTCGACAGACCCTGAACTAGACCTTTAAATAAACACAACCTTATCTTGTTTAGAACGATGACAAATCTTTAAATAAGTGAACAATAACTTATTCTTGTTTATGATTCACAAATATACATTTTTTTAATTAAATTATAGTTTTCCTGATAAAGTACAGTGAAATAATGCAGACAACTACTTCAATAACACAAAAATATTCATATTCATACATCTTAATCACATGATCATTCACCGTCATAACCATAAAAGTTCAGGGTTCTCATGTCTTAAAAATAAAAAAAAATGGGGAAACATTTGCTAAATCACTGGCAGTTTAAGTTTTGACCCTCTGAGGCCGCTATAGTTTGTGGAACAGAATTTAAACAAAACAAGGCAGAAAGGAATAGTCATATTTATAGGTGAAGGCTTGACATGAGAAATCAATAACGCGAGCCCTTAATCTGTTTTGTAAATAAGTTAGACTGTACTTCCTGGTCTTGTTTGATTGGTTCTTATGATTTACAAAAAAAGTGTAAAACCATGGTACAAATTGAAACCAGTAACAGTCGAGTAGTGTGTGTTTCCTGCTGTGTTCAGTTTTAAAGCGTAAGCGTCAGAGAGAGGAGCAGCAGAAGAGCGGACAGTACAGCCTCGGGACGAACAGTGTCTCCTGAAGCAGGTGTGTGGGGGTCCTCTGTGGTGGTGGAGCCCTTTGTGGTGGCGGGGGCTGCTGTGGTGGGAAAGCCGTCTTTAGGGTTTGTCACGTCCAGGGGCCCTTCTTTCAAAACCACAGTCAAGGACCCGAGATCATCTAAAGAGAAAAGGTAAAGTTAAAAACCAAACTAACACCTCTTCTGTCACTTACATTTGTCTCGCTGTGTTTAGCTCTGAAACAACTCTAAGTTATTATTTGAACTATTTGCAGACTTTATTTTGTGGTAAAAGGTTACATAGTTGGGCAGAGCATCCATTTTGCAAATATGTTTTGGCATCAACCCAGAGAGAACCCACATTGTAGACTCCTCCTTAAACAGTAATAAAGTCAGTATTTCCACTTACTGCCGCTGACGGAGCCATTTCCCAGCTCCGCGGTGAACGTCGTGATGTTGGTGACGACCGCATTCGGGTGGAGACTGAAAGTGCACCGGATCATGTTGTCTGTGACGTTGTTTCTGATTCCTTCAACTTTCATCTGAAAGTTTAGGAGAACAAACATTGATATTTAGAATCAGGAGTTTGGGGGCTGTAGTCTCACCAGGTCTGATGCCGTCAGTGATGCGTCTGCCACACTGTTGTTCCTCAACATTGTACGAAAGAAGAAGCTTTTGTTAGAGTTGTTCTGGCCACAGACAAAGAAAAATGATTCTTCCTGAGGAAAGACAGCATCATGTTTACACTCAGGTCGACATTTCATCAAATAATATATTTTTGGATAGCCCTCGATGGATTAATGTAGATTTAGTAGTTTTCAAGATACATCTGGATTTGAACTATTTTCATAACAACCTATTTTCCTTGAATTTGTTCTTAGACAACAGCACGTGTAGGGCTTCCGTAGGTGCTCACAGGCTGTAGAAAGGAGGAGGTGACGTGGGTGGGACACACACACACATTAATACCTTTTTCATGCTGAAGGTGACTCCTAAAGCGATGTATCCCTGGGAGTCTCCACTGAGTTCAAAGGTCAGCACACTTCCATTGACCTTTGCAGAAGTGAACAAACAGCTGCTGTTTCCTCTGGGGTCACAGAGGTCAGGTGTCTCCAGACACAGTTTAGTCTCTCCACAGTCGTCACGACTGATGTCCACCTGCAACAAAACATTTTTGTTTTTGTTTTTTTTAGACTTTATTGAACAGTGGAGGCAGACCGTAAACAGAAGGAGCGAGGGGTATGACACTGAACTTAAAATTGGTTTGCTTGTTTACGTGAAATGTACTTCACCAGGTGATCCATGAAAGTGCTTTTAAAAAATATCTTTTCCTTTTTTCTAGTTTGTTTTTGGCCAACATTAAAGGTCTGAGCTGTCATCGCCACCTGGTGGTGAGATGGAGCTGATGGAGGAGGAAGGGTCCTGGGCCCTTCCTGGGGCGCTGGTGTGGGTGTGTCCCATCGTCAAGAGCTGATTAGTCTTGTATATGTCTGTTACTCTGAGCCTTTAAACCCATTCAAACAACAGTAAGTGACAGTTTCTGAGTTTGAGTCTCACCTCTGGAGCCGGTGTGGGGAGGCTCGTCATTGTTACTGGAGCTGGAGTTGTAGTTTTGTCGGAAATCTTCGCCAAATCCAGAGGCCCTCTCACCAACGAGAAGTTAAAAGGGCTGAGGGCAGTATCTGAAAAGTCAAGACTCAATGTTACTTTACTGTTTACTGTTGTTGGAGACACTGCTTTTGCTTTGGACTCAAACATATTGACTCACTGTTGAGACGTGTCCCAGATCCCAGACTGACAGTAAAGGTAGTGTCCTGGCTGGTATTTACTATTTTGGACAAGTTCATCAAAGACACAGTGAATTTACATTTGATGACGCTGCCATTAATTTGTCCTTTGATGTCACTCACCACCTGAAAATCCAAATGACAGAGATAAAGTCACATAAACATGATTATACAGTAATATATATGCAGTATTCAGGGTTAGGGTTAGTTCTGACCGTGTTTACATCAATGAGGGTTGCGTCTGAGACACTGTTGTTTGGAGATATTTGGAAAACAAAACTCCTGTTGTTTGAGCTGCAAACAAAAACGATGGACTTTTTCTGAAAAACAACAGTCATGTGAGTGTTTTGTCAACACTGACTCAATGTCGTCAAATTACACAAAAACTGCATCCAAGAAATATGTGACACTGACATTAACATTTAAAGGTGCAGTGTGTGGATCAAAAAAGTGCTTAGCTACATCAAAAATATCACTTTGTATCATTTAAATCTCTTCAGAACCTAATGAACAGAAAACGGTGTACATTTGCTGAGTCAGTGATGGCTGCTGCAGATTTTTTAGTGACTCATTGGCTTGTACGCCACAAACGGCCCAGACCTAGGACACGTTTTTCACCGGAAGAGCTGAAGGAAGTGTCTGTGGAGCAAAGGAGCTGTCTGTCATCCAATTGTTATATTACATCCATGTGACTCCTGTTTCTAAACTGCACCCAGAGAGATGTCCCTGCAGGGCTTCCATAAGAGATGCACACTCTCCACCAAACTCTCTGACATTGGCATCACTGGCTCTGCACTTTCCTGGCTCATTTCCTACATTAGCGACAGAAAATATTATATCACTATACAAGGGTTTAGGTCTGCTACTGCTCCACTCACACAGGGTGTCCCTCAAGGTTTGGTTCTTGGCCCACTACTATTTATCATCTACATACATCCACTCGGTGACATCATACGCAAGCATGGACTTCAGTTCCACTGCTATGCAGATGATATTCAAATTTATCTCACCACCAGTTCCAACGCTCCATCTCTGCCTGACTCACTCACAGCATGTATCAGGGACATTAAGTATTGGATGTCCCGAAATTTCCTTAAATTGAATGATAAAAAAACTGAGATAATACTGATTGGTTCTAATGCCACAGTCAAAACTATGAACCAGACTTTTGATGTTCATGGAACTCACATTAAGCCTTCATCATTGATCCGTAACCTTGGTGTTCTATTCGATTCAAATCTATCTTTTGGCCCCCACATTTCTTCTATTGTTAAAAACTCCTTTTTCCATCTTCGTAATATTGCCCGTCTCCGATCTTCTCTCACTATTGCTGACACTGAAACCTTAGTCCACGCATTAATCACTTCACGCCTGGACTATTGCAATGCCTTATTTCTTGGTCTTCCAAAAAAACTCATCGCTAGACTACAGTATGTTCAAAACTCAGCAGCAAGAGTTCTCACCTCCACTAGGCGCTCTGCTCACATTACTCCTCTGCTTCATGACTTTCACTGGCTACCTGTAGCATCACGTATACATTATAAAGTATTGCTTCTAACATTCAAAGCATTAAATGGTCTTGCTCCCCAATATCTGTCTGACCTACTTTCCCCCTATCGCCGTGTCCGGTCCCTTAGATCAGCCGAACTCGGTCTGTTATCCACCCCACGTTTCCGTCTGTCTACTGTTGGTGGAAGGTCTTTTAGTTTAAATGCTCCTCAACTTTGGAACGCGCTGCCTCTTACTTTACGAAACATCTCATCTGTGGATGCATTCAAGTCTCAGTTAAAAACATATCTATTTAACAAACATTTTGGGTAATTACAGCTATATGTTTCATGTGATGTGTATCTAAATGTTTGTCTGTACTGTATTTGTGAAATGTAAAGCGACCTTGAGCTACGGAAAGGCGCTATATAAATAAAACTTCTTCTTCTTCTTCAAACACTGCCAAAACACACACTGCACCTTTAAAAAAAAAAAAAGCAAACAAATGTATACCTGTGACGTGTTGCTCATGAGTCCTAAAGCAATGTATCCCTGGGAGTCTCCTCTGAGTTCAAAGGTCAGCACACTTCCATTGACCTTTGCAGAAGTGAACAAACAGCTGCTGTTTCCTCTGGGGTCACAGAGGTCAGGTGTCTCCAGACACAGTTTAGTGTTTCCACAGTTGTCACGATTGATGTCCACCTGCAGCAAAACACATTTTTGTTTCAGTTTTTTTTAGACTTTATTGAACAGTGGAGGCAGACAGTAAACAGAAAGGAGCGAGGGGTATGACACTGAACTTAAAATTGGTTTGCTTGTTTACGTGAAATGTATTTCACCAGGTGATCCATGAAAGTGCTTTTAAAAAATATCTTTTCCTTTTTTCTAGTTTGTTTTTGGCCAACGTTAAAGGTCTGAGCTGTCATCGCCACCTGGTGGTGAGATGGAGCTGATGAAGGAGGAAGCTGTTGGGAACGTTTGGCAGAGGCCCCTGTCAAAGAGGTCTACAACTACAACCTCTGACAGAGCTTTGATCCGATTCTGAGTCCAGACTGCAGCCCGGGCTGTTGCAGCTGCAGTCAAGGTGGGCATTGTTGACCTTGACTGGGGACATTTTTGGATGGTGGAATAAATACTTTGAGTATTATATATACTCAATCCCACAACATGCCCTCTGCTGAGAAAGCAGAGGCTGCCCTCAGAGAGGAGCTCAGAGTAGAGCTGCTGCTCCTCCAGCTGAGGCTCAGGCATCTGTTTTAGACAGCTCCTGGACCCTTCCTGGGGCGCTGGTGTGGGTGTGTCCCATCGTGAAGAGCTGATTAGTCTTGTATATGTCTGTTACTCTGAGCCTTTAAACCCATTCAAACAACAGTAAGTGACAGTTTCTGAGTTTGAGTCTCACCTCTGGAGCCGGTGTGGGGAGGCTCGTCATTGTTACTGGAGCTGGGGTTGTAGTTTTGTCGGAAATCTTCGCCAAATCCAGAGGCCCTCTCACCAACGAGAAGTTAAAAGGGCTGAGGGCAGTATCTGAAAAGTCAAGACTCAATGTTACTTTACTGTTTACTTTTGTTGGAGACACTGCTTTTGCTTTGGACTCAAACATATTGACTCACTGTTGAGAAGTGTCCCAGATCCCAAACTGACAGTAAAGGTAGTGTCCTGGCTGGTATTTACTATTTTGGACAAGTTCATCAAAGACACAGTGAATTCACATTTGATGACGCTGCCATTAATTTGTCCTTTGATGTCACTCACCACCTGAAAATCCAAATGACAGAGATAAAGTCACATAAACATGATTATACAGTAATATATATGCAGTATTCAGGGTTAGGGTTAGTTCTGACCGTGTTTACATCAATGAGGGTTGCGTCTGAGACACTGTTGTTCGGAGATATTTGGAAAACAAAACTCCTGTTGTTTGAGCTGCAAACAAAAACGATGGACTTTTTCTGAAAAACAACAGTCATGTGAGTGTTTTGTCAACACTGACTCAATGTCGTCAAATTACACAAAAACTGCATCCAAGAAATATGTGACACTGACATTAACATTTAAAGGTGCAGTGTGTGGATCAAAAAAGTGCTTAGCTACATCAAAAATATCACTTTGTATCATTTAAATCTCTTCAGAACCTAATAAACAGAAAACGGTGTACATTTGCTTAGTCAGTGATGGCTGCTGCAGATTTTTTAGTGACTCATTGGCTTGTACGCCACAAACGGCCCAGACCTAGGACACGTTTTTCACCGGAAGAGCTGAAGGAAGTGTCTGTGGAGCAAAGGAGCTGTCTGTCATCCAATTGTTATATTACATCCATGTGACTCCTGTTTCTAAACTGCACCCAGAGAGATGTCCCTGCAGGGCTTCCATAAGGGATGCACACTCTCCACCAAACACTGCCAAAAACACACACTGCACCTTTAAAAAAAAAAAAAAAAAAAAAAGCAAACAAATGTATACCTGTGACGTGTTGCTCATGAGTCCTAAAGCAATGTATCCCTGGGAGTCTCCTCTGAGTTCAAAGGTCAGCACACTTCCATTGACCTTTGCAGAAGTGAACAAACAGCTGCTGTTTCCTCTGGGGTCACAGAGGTCGGGGGTCTCCAGACACAGTTTAGTGTTTCCACAGCCGTTCATACTGATGTTCAACTGCAGCACAATGGTTTCTTTTTATGTTATTTAATATTGTCATGATTTACTCCTAGTCCCTGTAATAGTCTCATGCTTTACAAAAGTATGGGAAGTGTGTGTGTTTTAGGTAATGACTGAACCAACAGTAGAACAGGAAATAAGACAGGTTTGACAATATGAATATTAATTTAGTAAAAAGAGAAAAAACAAACCTGAGTCATATTTAATGACAAGGCATCGCCGAGACCCACAAAAAACATCAGGGAGGCTGCGACTGGCAGCAGCAGGAGTCTTTGTTTCATTTCTAAAAGGAAGAAAAACATTTTCAGGATTTGAGACCAAGACCAGTGTATGATACGTCAGAAAAGAACAGTTTCTACAAACTACAGTCCAGTTTTAGATCAAGTAAAAACTGTTTAGTGACGGAGGCAGAGCCAAGGCTACTGTTTAAAATGAAGGTACAACTCCAGTCCAGTCTAAAAGCCCTTTGTCTGAGACTGAGACAAAACCAAGTGAGTAGATCGAGACTAGTTTTAAGACGAACAACAGTCTTGAGTGCCACACACTAGTCCGTCATAAGCATTTTAAATTAATAAGTGACACATTAAACTTTCTTCTGAGCAAAAAACAAACATCAAATTAACACAATATTGCTAAACCGGGCTATCGTTAATAAATAATCTAAACCTGTTAGCTCAAACTTTTTTCACTGGTACCACTTTAAAAAAACAAACTTGTTTTTCACGTAATACTTTTATTACTGCTCAAAACATTATAATAATAAAAGTAAGTTTCACTCACTTTCACAGGAAAAAAAAACTAAAGCTACAGAAACACTATTTTTTGTAAACATTCTGCATTTAAACAAGGTCTAAACCAGGACTAAAACCTAACGTAATGCTTAAGATAAATGTCCCAACATAAAGTAAATATTTTAATTAGTTTTTTTTTTCATCTCATAGACTCCCTGAGTACCGCCAGTGGTCCTCGTCCCACAGTTTGAGAACCACAGGTCTAAACCTTTATCGTTACATCCAGAGAGTGTTCATGTGACTCGAGTAAATAATAAATGAGGTGTTTAATAAAAAAGACAATAGTCATTTTGGATTGTTTCACAGCGTTGATAACGTCTTCCACACAGACACTTCCTTATGATCTGTCCTTTCACCTGAACTCAATAAATGTGTTCAACTGAAACATACTATACACTAATACATCATATACAACACTTCTTTTTGTGTCTGACGTTATTGTGCTGACGGTCATAGTTGATTATACTATGTTATTCTTTCAAAGCTGTTAAATATGCACAAAGTATATCACATACAATAAAACATGGTGTTTAAAAAAGTAATGTAAGAATGAGAGACGTACCTGAGCTGTGACAGTAAAGACAGTGAAGTAAAGTCTGTGTTACAGGTGGAGCTCCTCTGCGTTCAGTTACACCTGCAGGACTCTCTTTTACCTGAGAGTGATGCTCAGCTGTGGGCGGGGCCTAAAGACACACCTGACATAAAAAAAAAAAAATTCTGATTACTTTCTGTAAAAAAAAAAAAGCGGCAACCATTAACAAACTGAAAAATACATTACATTACAGCCTCTAATCTCCAAAAATGTCTTCTTGCCTCCATCGCCTCCAGAGACTGGCTCCTTCATTGGGCTGACAGTCAGATACTTTGGGGATAAAAAAATAAATAACGGAATTCACTTTTGAATAAATCCAAATTTCTGGTTTGTTGTGTGTCCGTGTTCTTCTGTGTGCACGGGGTTACAACGTGATAAACCCCTATAATAATAATAATAATAATATTCCATTTACCTAAAAATATATATTTCCTAAATGACTTCTTAGATGCAATTTCTGTAATAATTTTAACCATAATTTGTGACTCAAAATTCAAATGTGTCTTTACATTTTCCTCAAACAATAACGAAGCACCTTTTCATTTTGATGGCTTTGACAAACTCACGAGAACAAAACGTCTTCCAGATGTTTTGAAACATGAACTAAATTGTGTGAAGATATTAAGTTATGATATATTTCTGCTCATCACTTCAGCGTTATTTTTTTTAATGTGGATAATAATGCAGGTAAATTAGCATAAAGACATTAATTCCTAGTTTTTGACATTTTGGTAACTTCTTTTTTAATTTGACAGAAACTGTGCATTTTAATGTTTGTATTTTCTATTTTCCCATAAATATACTGTATTTCGTACAGTCATATACTGTAACAGTGTACATCGCAGACTGTAGGTTTATTGGTTATAAAAATGTATGCTACTGATCAAAATAATAAACAGATCATTTCAGGCTCTATTTAGTTATTGTCTTAATATTTCAATATAAACTGCCCATGATTTCATTTACATATTTGTCATAACTCCTCTTCCTATTCTGACTATTTTTTAAGCTGTACATTTTAAAAAGAACATGCTCATTGTTTATTAGTCTTGACTATTGTTTACCAGTTTCAGTTTAGCCTCGAGCAAAGTTAATGTTCCTATTTGTAGTTCCCATTGCTCATCAAGTCTCTTTTGTTGGAGCAACTTCTCCAAACCTTTGTGTAAAAAAATAAAAATAAAAAGAATGAAGAGAAAAGCTCTAAAACTTCCCCAAAAAATTCAATTGTTTTGACTTGACATTTAAATAGAGTCTCTAAACAAACTAGACTGAGCAACCCTCAAATGCAGAGGCGTCCAAATGTTTAGAAAAAAGGGTCACATTTGAGGGAGTAAACTTTTCAAAGGTCAACGACCTCTACAAGTACAGTTTTTGGGGATTCAAAGAGTTTTAAGTTGGATTTGAACAGGTTTTAAATGGATTCAAACTGTTTTAAGTTGGATTTGAACATGTTTTAGTTGGTTTTGAACTGGTTTTAGTTGGATTTAAACAGGTTTTAGTTGGATTTAAACAGGTTTTAGTAGGATTTGAACAGGTTTTTGTTGGATTTGAACAGTTTTCAGTTGGATTCTAACAAGTTTTAGTGGATCTGAACAGGGTTTAGTTGGATTTAAACAGGTTTTAGTTGAATTCTAACAAGTATTAGTGGATTTGAACAGGTTTTAGTTGGATTTGAACAGGTTTGTATAAAGCTGCTGCTGTTGGGGCCATAAACAATACATTTTATTTCTGAAGCATATAAAATTTAACCTTGGGCCATGATTGGCCCCGGGGCCGAACATTGGGCATGTCGGGTTTAATGCAACTGTCAATATTCTATGACCTTTACAACCAGTACTTTAGTAAATAATGACATCATGTTTAATGGTGTTAAACTTTAGTCACACAGAAGCCCATAGCACTGAGTCTCTAATTATGTTGCCGTTTGTAAAAAATAAGAAAACCTAACCCTGTGTCTTCAGTCTGGAGGAGACTAGTGACTATAAATCTTGAAATGTTGAGGGGTCTTTTCCCTTCAGTAAGAAAACTATTGTTGTACGACCAAAAACGTCAGATAAATCAAACCTTAACGACAGACTCTTTCCAATAACAGGTGGGATTCCTCAGGGCTCCATTCTGGGTCCGACTGTGTTTGTGTTCACAGTAGCTTTAAATATGAAGCAAATGGGAAAATAGAGACTTACTAAAAGACTTACTACTATGGTTTTCATAATTATATTGATCAGTGGAAGCATCTGAAAAAACAAGAACTTAAGACATCATCTAGACTTTATAATCAAGGTATAATCAGTGTCCGTAGCACTGGTGTATGAATGTGTGTGACTGTAGAGGTGTGTTTGGTGGTGGTCGGAGAAGGTCGAGCGCCGTTTGTATGGCAGCCACCATCTCTGTCTGCCCCAGGTGTGAATGTGTGTGAATGGGGCGAGTGGCAGCATGATGTAAAGCACTTTGTGATATATATCTGTGAAAGGCGCTATATAAATAAACCTTGCTTGCTTGCTTGCTTTAATAGTTTGTCCTGAACAGGAACTTTGCCCAATCACAGCTTGCTTCTGAAAAAAGGAGTGCTCCCATGGGTCAAGGTATATTTAGTATCCCGGAGCGGCAAATTGTTTCACAGCCAGCAGTGAACACACACAATCATAAAACTTAAAATAACACAATAGCAACAAAGAGTAATGCAACAGTTGAAGAGATGTTCATCAGTTTAGGAGAAAGCCAGTTGTTGATGACAGTGCCCTGGTTGGTAATCAGCACAGGAGGACTGGACTGACTGAGTCATTGTTGCTGAGGAGTTACACAATTACAGAGTTGTCAGCAAATTTAATGCTGTGTGTCCGTCATGATGACTCTGGCAATGGTTTGTGAATAAAACAAATGAAAGAACACAACCCTGTGGAGATCCAGTGTAAGATAAAGGCACATCTAATAAAACGCCGGTGACCCTCACCTGCTGAGACCGTACTCTTAAAAATTCAATCATCTAGCAGATCAGGCCTGGTTCAATATTATAAAATCATTCTTTAACTTGTCTAAAACATGACAAACCTCTGCTTGACCGACCTGGCAGAGGTCCAATTAATCCATAATAGCATCCATAACCTTTACTTTAAAGGCTTTTTATTTCAGTGACGTAAGTGCCACTGGTCTAAAGTTGTCCTGTGACTTTTTTATTTTTAGGGACAAGAACACTTGGCACTGGCATAAAACAATTAAAACCAGTCAAACCAGTTATTGGAATATGCACACTCCACACTACTGCTGCCGCCATAACCAGCACCACTTCACCGAAACAAATCAGTAGAAATAGGTCTGATGGTGATTTCACTTAAAAAATACAAAACCAAATAAATTTAGTTGATAAATATCATAAACTTTCAGCAACAACTTAAATGTAAACATAAGTGTGCTTCTACTTAGTTTGTCCTTTCTGAGCTGTTGTAGAAAGCGGAAAACAAGGATTCTCTTCAGTTGTACATCTATAAATCCATCAGAAAGTTTGAAGTCATAGGTTATGTTTCCTATATTAACCAAAAATGCTGGTAATTGGAGTAACGGAAATTTGATCAAGCTTCAAAAATGTGACTAAAATTACAAATGTGTAGCTTTTCATTTTGGGTTTCAGGACAAAAAAATGCCAAATATAATTGAGCTCATGATAAATTTAATAATAATTTCTGCATAAAAAACTAAAATTCATCCCAACAAACATGTTAAAATAATATCATAAAATAGAAAGCGATTACATTAAGTTTTACAAACAAAATACATGGAAGTGTCAAATTCACCACCAATAAAAACAGCTCTATACAGAAGACCCATATCCAGTAAAAAGGTAAAATATAAAACATATAAAGAAAGTCATCAAGTAGTTAGAGTTTGTCTGTGGTCACATGATACCTGAGCAGTACAAAGAGGAAAAGTAAACACAGTCAGTATTTTGAGAAAAGTGATGCTTTAGTGCACTTTGTTCGTAAAGTCTATATGCTCCTTATTAACACATTGTCCAAGCTCACAATGAAAATGAAGATTACTCTTGTGAATCTTTTGCAGTTGTCTCCAGACCCGAGTGAATGGCAGGGGGGAAGGATTGATATGGCAGTTTAGGCATGGTTTAAGGCTAATGTCCTCTGGACTTTTAGATTATGGCAGTATTTGGCAGTAGAAACCCCTCAATTACTGCAATATATAGTCAATTATACCATGTCTCATTGTGATTTTCTCTCTTTAAGAAAGCAGCTGAGTGTTAGTGTGAGCATTGTGAGTATCACCACAGCTCCAGCTCTGAACAGACTCTGTGTCCTTCATCTGTTCACTGTGACCGAAACAGCTCTACCAAAGCTCTACATGAACAACAGGCTGTGGGTAAATATATTACTAATATAAATTATATATATATATATATATATTATAATTTATATATATATATATATATATATATATATATAATATAATACTTGACACCAATTAACATGGCCACAGAATTGGTTAAACTATGCCCTGTGTGAAGTTTGAGTGCACTCCACATTCTGCTCTGTAAATAAAATGCTCTATAAATAAATGCTGAATAAAAAGTGTAAGGGAGTGTTTCAGAGACGGTCTAGATGTAGAGTCCGTCCGCCAGCAGAGCGTCGGAGCGCAGCCGCGAGTGTTCATGTCGCCTGGCACTCTCTCTGTGACTCCTCCCACTCTCTCTGTGACTCCTCCCACTCTCTATGTGGTCCCTCTCACTCTCTATGTGGTCCCTCCCACTCTCTCTGCGGCTCCTCCTCTTTTCCGTTTCCTCCCTTCGCTTCCTCTTCTCTTCCTCCTCTTGTTCATCTTCTCTCTCCACTCTGCTCCCTCGTTTCTTCTCGTCCCTCTCACTCCTCCTCTCTTCGTTCTCTGTCCTCTTCACGTCTGTCTCCTCCCAGGTGCCCTGTGCCTCCCGATCTGAGTGCTCCCTCATCGGTCCTGACTCGTTGTGACTTCGATGGGACCCTTTCTTCTCGTCTCTCATCTTTTCTCTGTCACCTCTGCTCTCCAGTTCTTCATCCCTCTTCTTTCTCTTCTGACACTGGATTGATCAGAGTCGCTGCTGCGTCTCCCACTTTCTGCCTCTGGTCTCATAATTTTATTCTCCATGACCCTTTTCTCAGACCATTGGGGCGTCTCTACTTTTCTCCTCACTCTTGGACTTTTATCTTTTACCTTTTCCTCTTCTTTGGTCACATGCTCTTGTTTAGTCGAGGAACTTTCTCTCTGACTACTAACTTTGACCTTTTCCTCTTCTTTAGTTGTTTCTTCTTTAGTCATATAAAGCTGTCTCAGACTTTTTACACTGACTTTTCCATCTTCTTTAGTTGTACTTTGCAGTTGGGTTTTCACATTTTTTTCTCTTGAACTTTTTACCTTTTCTTCTTCTATAGTGGCATCTTCTCGTTTAGTGGTTTTACTTTCCTTTGGACTTTTCCATTTAACCTTTTCCTCTTTAGACATATCTTCTTGTTTTTGCCATGTGACTTTCTCTAAAGCTTTTCTCTTTGACCTTTTTGTCTTTAGTATCCTCTTGATTTACCACTTCATCCTCTTCTTGACTTCTACCTTTGACCTTTTCTTCCTCTTTAGTTGCCTCCTCTTGACTCATCTGACTTTCTCTTTGACCTTTCACCTTCTCTTTAGTTGTATCTTTTTGTTTTGCCATTTGACTTTCCCCCTTTTCCACTTTCTCCTCGTCTTGTTTTAAATCTTTACTTTTAGTTCCCAGCAGCTCTTTCCAAGACATCTTTGCTTCTTTCTTGTGAGTCTTTTCACTCAACACTAGTTTATTTTCGCTCTTCTCTTTAACTGCTGTCAGTTTGTTCTCCAGTTTTTTATCTTTCTTGGTCGTTTTAAGAAGAGGGTCTTTGAAAAACTCTTTAATCGACTCTTTGACTCTGTAAATTGGCTGTTCTAGTTTCTCTTCATTGGTAATCTTTGTTTCTTTTTTGCTTTTCACCTTTTTGACGTCACTTAACCCTTCCTCTTTATCCTCCTTTGCAGCCTTCTCCTCTTCTTCTCTCCTCTTTCTGTCTTCTTCCACTTTTTTGTCCAGTTTTTCCTCCAGAAGATCCAGTTCTTGTTCGAGTTTGGCCAGTTTAACAAGACCCGACTCAAGGTCTTCCTCCTCTTCCACTCCCTGTATCTCCTCGTACTCTTCCACTTCGATGCCGTCCATAGTCTTTTGCAGCTGCGCCTTCACTTTGTTCAGCTCCAGAAGCCCGTCCTGAAGATCCCGACACACTTCTCGGATCTTGGTGGCAAACTTGGTCTTGGCGCCTTTCCGCAGCTTGTGGGAGTCTTTGGCTAAGAAGAAGACGTCGAGGGCGAGGAAGAGGGCGGACATGACTCCGGTGGTGACGCTGATGGCCTTCACAGCTTTGGCGGCTCCTCCAGCGGCGCCCAGGACATGGACGGTACTGATGAGTCTGTCTGTGTTGATCACGAGGGCTTTCCCTGCGCGGCCGCCCTCTTTCATCACATGTTTGATGTTGTGGTTGAGGGCCTTTTTGGCGGCGCTCTCAGAGTATTTCTCAAAGTCCCACTCCTGCAGGGCGTCCATACCTTCCTAAAAGAACACAGAGAAAAAACATGGTTAAAGGGAGACTTCTATTACACACCTTTGCAGCCTCTGTATTTCCTACAGTAGACACAACTTGAAAGTCCTTTTAAAAGTGAGGTCCATAGAAGATATCTCCACAATATGTGTTACTGATGTAACTATAAATAGCTCAAAGTTTGGTTTAAGAAAGCCACAATGAGGCGCTTGTGCTGGGGAGTTTTCTGATTTCTCTGTGAGTGCTGTCTCTGTAGAAGCTGCAACAGAATTTGTAATAAATCCATAGCCAAAGACTCTCCAGAAAACCACTGCTGTTTAATTTATTTAAACTCCCTCTGATCCTCCTTCTGTGGTTCACCCAGAGATTTCTCTTTTTTTTTACCCAAGAGATGTTGTCTTGTACAGTGTTTTTGTTTTCTTAGCTGCTTATTTATTTTTGTAAAGCCCTTTGAGGCAACTGCTGTAATATTCGACTAAAGAAATAAAGAAACAGAGGTCTCAGAGAACTTCAACTGAACTCTGGTATGGTTCAATTCAAGTGTGAACCTCAAGCCGACCGCAGAAAGGAAGAATATTAAATCATTGATTAAATTATTGATGACATTTGACAAAAACGTCACATAACATTTAGTTTTCCCAAGAAACAAACGTTTTTATTTTTCAACTAAATTAAATGAGAACAGGTCAAATGTGAAGCACTGAGAAGGTAAAATGCAATGGTAAGATGCCTTTTTAGAATTTGGGCCAACAGCACCGTCTAGTGTCTTCCTTAAAAAAAAACAATTGTTTTCTGTTTTGGTGCGTACACACCCTAATTGTCCAATCATGACATATGGCTACCATCTCAAAATCTTGTGTACAAGGCCATATTTATACTATAGAAACTTACATTAAGTCCTTCTGGATTTTGTGACCAATATGGCACACCTGACAATATCATTTCTGTAGAAGCCAGAGAAACAAAGGCATCTAAAACTAAATACTCCAATCCTCTATGCTTATAAATATAGATACACTCTTACTCCATGTTTTCTGTTTAACTGGCTCTATCAAATAAAAAGCAATATTTTTTCCTGAATTTGTGATTATTGCACTTTACTTGTCAGTGGTTCAAGTCATTTTGTGCAGTCTTATGTTAAACTCTGTCTTTAATCATAGACAGTGTTTTACCTGAACAAACTCCAAACACTCTCTGATGTCTTTAATCTCGTCCTGATATCCCTGGATCATCTTCTCCATGTTCTTTCGGTCCGTGTTGGAGTGAACCGTGTCCGTGATGTTGGCCGTGGCCGAGGCAATGCTCCCGGCTGTGGCCACGCCAATCCCGACCGCGGTGACAATGATGGAGGTTCCGAACGTGACCGGAGCCAGAATGAGCCCCGTAATGGTGGCCACACCCCCGCATACACTGGCCACGCCTCCCCCGACCGCCGCCGTCACCGTCCGTTTGTGAAACTGATCCGCAGAGTCGGCCAAAGCCAGCAGCTCCAGGATACGCTGCTGAAGAGACGCCCCCCGCTGGTTAAAGAGCTGAACGAAGAGACGGGCCGCCATGTACACCCGGTCTGCAGCCTCCTCCATCGCCCTGCAGTCAAATTAAACTTAAGTCAATAAATACTGTAATGTCAACACCTCCTGAGACAAATGAATCCATATAAAACAAGTTTTGTGACTAAAATACTGAATTAAAATTGAATAAAGATTTCTTACACTTCCTCGTTGTCCTCTTGATTGGAAGTCTCTGTCCACTCGGCCCAATCTGGGAAATACCATCAACAAAGGATTAAATATATTTATTTGACACAAAGAGACAATGTTTTGAAGCGTTGTTGGTTTATTAGTTGCCATAAGCAGCCATTAGTTCATAACTTTTACTCTTTCTGTTGCTTGGCCTTTCAAGAAAGCATACTTGTGACTCCTTATGAATACTTCTTATCCATTGTATTTTTGAACTAATGGCTTTTTCACATTTTAATAATTGTTTGATGATATTGTGATAATTAGGTGGATGTTTGGAGATTAAAAATAATAATTTGCTCAATGTCCTGGCACTGACTTGAATTTGTGTTTTTTTAATTTTTATTTAAACACTAAAATTGTATGTTCAGCGTCACAATCAACTTTTCCCAATACTTTGAAATCTGGAGAAAGTTTGTTATAACGAGAAAATGAAAAACAAAAAGTTATTAATGGATGGCTACTGAGGGCTTCAGTAGCTTGTAATATTCTTGACACAAGTGTTGTTCTGTGTGAATAGGCCTCAGCTGAAGGTTTGGAGTGTATCAAGACCAAGCCATAAACAAGACTTTTTAGTGTTAAGTCCAAAGACTTGACAAATATTCCCTTAATGGACTCAAAATAATTGCACATAATTGACTTGTGGAAGGTCTCTGATACCTATTTATTCTAAAAGTCTCCTCTCACCTGCGACTGTCATCCACCACTCCATCAACTCGTCATTTTCCTGTAAAAAATAAAAATTATATCCAGTTACAGCATCTACAAAATAAGAATAATTTTGTGGTGTTATGTGCTTACAACCAGAAATAATGGCTCAGTCACACCTGCTCTGCCTCCAGTGGGTTGTCTTCAGAAGGAAACGCTGCCACCTCCTCCAGCTGCACCTCCTCCAGCTGCACCTCCACTGTGCCCTCCTGCAACACAACAAGACTTAGTGACTATTGCATACCTTTTTGGAAGGTTTTTTTTATAAAAAAAAAAAAAAATAGCTTGGTAATTTTGGTGATAAATTAACAAATATTGTTCAGACTAGGGGTACGGATTTGAATAGTTGAATGAGAATGGGAAAGCCTTGCCTATAGTCGACTAATAATTGAATCATGCGTGGAGGGAAGCCAAGGAGTCTACGTTCTTATTTTCTTTAACATAAAGCAAAAAGAAACAGCAACAAAAACTGCCTATCAAGTGATCAATGCATAAAATAAATGTAATTATTTAAATAAAGGTATAGCCAAAATTTTCAGCTTAGTTTATTTTTAATGCAGGAACTGGACTTTTGCTAAACATCCAAAAAACAAATTAGAACCAGCTGAATTTTTTTTAACCCTTACATACTGTTCATATCTTATCCCTTCACAGTATTATCTGGTTTAAAATTGACACTTGCTGACACTTGAAAATTAAATTATATCACAAGTGTGGTTAGAATTTATTCAGGCATTCAAATTTTTTCAAAACTTAATTTTTTTTTTTCTTTTCACGTTTATATTTAAAGCATTATCAAAATAGACTGTATAGTAACAGAAAACCTGGCTCTGTGTGAAATCAGACGCTTGTTTCCGTGTTTTATAACACCTCCACGATCATTTGACTGTGAGATTGGTGAATCAAGTTTATTGAATCAAAGCATTAAATCTTTGACTATTTGGGGTCACCCCTAGTTCAGACAATCCACAAACCTGCGCTGGGCTCAGCTCCTGCAGCTCCTGCAGCTCTACAGTTTCATCAGTGATCCGTATTTTGTCTGCACCCTTTTAGAAAAAAGAACAGTTTATGAGGATTTACTACTTTTTTCATTTAGAAATAAAATGATTTAGACAGAAAAACACCTTTTTTTACCTGTAATGTAATCTGTGGGATTCTGGGGAGAGTCTTTTTAATCCTGAATGACACGACCTGATAAAAACAAGACAGACATAAGTTTACATTCTCATATTTATGTTGAAATGAAATGTTTCTTGGCGCTAAGAACCCACATGTGTTTTTTTCTTTTTGTGTTTCAGTCCGATGCCTGATGTTGACTGGATGTCTTCATCTTCCTGTGAACAAAATCAAACAAAGAAATCCCTCGCTGCAGGCTCAGTTAAATACAAAGATTGAATTGTGAAAATTGATGCTTGGTCTGGATTAAAATACCCATGAATTAGAATTTAACAATTGTCTGGTCGAGATAAAATTAAAAAAAATAAATAAATAATAAAAAAGGTTTTATATAAAAGTAAATTTACTGTACACCTCCATTGTACCTGTTTTTCACTTGTCTTGGGCGTCCTCTTGAAAATATTAGAAAACCCTGTCTTCTCCTCCTGCATAAGCATAACATTAACATCAAATGAAACAAGATACATAATGTCCAAAAAGAAGTGGGTAGAAGTGTGAACTGAATAAGTCTTAATAAGGCATTAAACTATAAAGCAGCACACTTACCTTTATCAAGAGAACATCGTTACTGACTGTCCAATACTCCTTTAAAGAAAAATACTGTTAATTACACGTAACATATACTGTTATTATAAATGAATGTTAAAGCAAAAGCATCAGGACTTTGTCTCTAATTCCAAGAGACTTTATCAATTCTGAGATAAACAGGTAAAAGAGCTGAGGTTTATCTCTAGAGGGAGGAGTTTGACCTGAAACTAAACCTGATAGGACCAGGCTGTTCTGGTCTCATAGTAAATGCTTTATCCTTTTCTTTAAGATGAGCTGGATGACTGAGAACCTTCACAAACATGTTATTATAATTGTGACTTAAATCAAGAAATAACCAAGAAAACCATTATTGTTCATCCTTTATGTAGTTCTCACCTCACTCAGGTCTGGGATACTGTCACAGCTTCCATAAAGAAACTGTCCGTCACTGAGAGGGTCCTGAAACAAACAACAACAACAACAACAAACATCAAACAAGACTGGAGGTTATCTCAAGAGATAAGTCTGGTTAAAAGCTCATTACCTTGTTTACAGGAGAGCGTGGGGCAGGGTTTAGAGACTTTTTAAACATTCCTGTGAACCCTTCAGTCTTCTTCTGCAGCCATTTACACAACAACACAACGTCAATATCACAAAACCAACAGAAACTAAAATAAGTTGAATACCTTTGCTGTGGTTGCTTCAGTCAGATTGTCACAACTGAAAGAATGTGGATTATCGTCAAGTGAATCCTAAAAACACAAATACCTTTAACATTTTATTTCCTGTAAACCTTTTGTACCTCATCTGCAGATTTTCCCTTAAATTGTTTATTAGGCTTTTTGAACATGCCAATGTTATCCTGAAAAAGATGAGTGTAGCTATACAATATATCACCAATTTATCATTATCTCAATATCACCAACTGAAAAATGATGGAAGATGATTGGTGCTTAGGTTACTGTGTGTGTGTCATTGTGCTTGGGTTGATAAAAATAAGCTCCTTTTTCTTATCTTTGTGGCAATTTAGACACATTATTGCCATCAAAACAATAAACACTATGTTCTAGAATCTTCCAAAAATATAGCCCCTGCTAATAAATGTTCAACCACTGCATGAAATTTAATTGTGCTGCATCAAGAAGAGAAAAAAAGGACATAGTTTAGACCTTGTTTGGTCCTGGTCAAGTTTTTTTTTTTCAATATTGATTAAGCTAGTGGAAGTTAGTCCAGAGCCTTGTTTTTTCCTTATAATATCTAAATTAATTGAACTTATAAAAGCTAATTTACAGAAGCCACAGAGATTAAAGTACATGGCGCTGTAAAAGCTTCATTAGCAGCAAACCTAATACTGCTTCTCTGTTTCTCTGAGAGTTCACTGACACTTACCTACCGTAGGTATTAAGTGAACTACTCCACCTTCACAAAGACATTTCAGTCAAGTGGATTATAATAAACCAAATATTAACTCACTAAACATACCACGTGTATAGTTCTTTGTCTACTTCTTTGTTCATCAAGTTTTTATACTAAAGTTGTGTTATTTAAAATGGCTTTTTGCACTTAATGGCTCTGTGACACTGGTCTGTTTTTATTGTGTAAATATGTTTTAAACCTATTTGTAAATATGTTTATTTTTTACTAATGTTGTTAAGCACCTTGGTTCAATCTGTGGTTGTTGGAAGGCGCTATATAAATAAATATTGATTGATTGATTGATTGATTGTGCTCATAAGTTTTTTTCAAACAATTGTGTTTACTCTTTTTACATCATAATGACAACATTAACTACCCAAAAGACCTGATCAAAAGTTTTTTGGCTCAATGATATTTCGGTCAGTTTAGAACCTTCACTTTATGCTGCTGTAGCCAATGACAGGTCGACGTGGCCTTGTGCAGAACAGGGCTGATGAGTGCAATTTCCCTCCAGTATTTTCTCATAACATGCTGCATTCATCTTTTCCTCCCTCCATGTTTCACAGCAGGAATGGTCTACCTTTCATCATAGGCCTTGTTGATTCCTCTCCAAATGTAATGTTTATGGTTGTGGCCAAAAGGTTAAATTTTGGTCTCATCACTCCAAATTACTTTGTCCCAGAAGTTTTGAGGCTTGTCTCTGTGCTGTTCGGTGTATTGTAAGCAGGATACTTTGTGGCATTACGCCGTCATGATGCCAGAGTAATGTCATTGTGGCATTTGGGGGCAAGACACTTAACCCACCTTGCCTCCAGTGTCTGTGGCTCTGGTGTACAAATGTGTGACCACTCTGCCACGTGCACCCCCATAAACTTATGAGCACAACTGTATATATATACTGTCATTTAACCTATAGTTATGGGACTCCTACACTCAAAACACATTTATTTATGCCTCAAAGTCATGTTTCAAAGGTCAGTTAAATGGTGTGCTGTCTCTTACCTCACTGTCAAACAGGTCGATACTCGCTGATCGTTTGAATATTCCAGCCAGTCTTCCCTTCATCTCCTAAAAACAACACTCACAGCACATAATTATAACATATATAACAAGAAAATGTGATGGTTCTCAGTCATCCAGGTCATCTTGAAGACAAGGTTAAAGCAAAAGCATCTGGACACAGATGAGTCAAACAGAGGCTTTTGCTTTTACCTTTTCTTCATAACAAGAAAATACATAATCATAAAGGCTTGATAATAAAAACAGTGAGTGTTTAGATTGTTGAAAAAGAAATGCTTACAAACAAGAAAAAACATGAAGTTAATAAAGTTTCAGTTCATCTAAAGTAAAAGGTAAGAAGCAGAAGTGGTATAAGTTACATGAACGTACTTTGGTGGCAAACAGATTCTCCCAGCTGTCAGAAAGTGTGTCCTCCTCCAGCTTCTGAATTTAAACACAAGATATAATACAGTCTAAGCGTTCAAGTGTATAATACATCACTGGATACTTCACCCAATCCTTTTTGTCCCTGTAAAAAATTATCATTATCATATCATAAAGAGACAAATGTCCCCTTTTGTTTTGGATTCTACATAATCAATGGCTTTGAATGGAGTGAAAATAAACAATGTCATTCAGTTTCTATCCTAAATGTCTTAAAGTACAGTTAAAAATTAAAGACAATTATGAAATATTGTATAATAAAAGAAAGAAGTACATATCAAGTAAGTGGTCCTTTTTGTAGTAACATTAGTTAAATGAATGTTTTAAAAATGTGTAAAATGACCAGGCCAAACCCACAAGAGGTCACTTATTTGTGTTTCTTTATCTTTTTACTTCAGATACTTTGTATTTTTTTGCTAAAACAATCTCAAATTCTAATGACTTTGAAAAAAGAGGCCACATTGCAAATTAAATACACAAAGCATTAAAAAGGTTGAAAAACTTTTTATTGTGTTACACTGTACCTCGTCTGTTTTGGCGCCCTCTGCTGCTTTCTGAGGCATCTTAAAGTAGTTAGTGAATTTATTTTTCTCCTAAAAGCAACAATAATAATAAATGATCTCTAACTTGTTCTATTATTTTTAGGCTGCGTTATACTTACGTTATTAGTCTCAGTTAAATTCTCATTACTGGCTCCTAACTTGTCTTTATCCTCTCGTTCCTGAAACAGAGACAACATTTATTACACACACGGTTCTTTTCAGGAATTTCTTCACATCACAGTAAAAAGTGTCCTGTCTTTAGTCTTCAGGTTCTTTTTGCGAATTTTCCTGAGAAGTTTCCTTTGTCCTAAAAGAGGGACAGGACCTATCCAATAAGTCCAGATAAAAGGGTAACTACCCTTTTAAATATATTCAAATTCATTTTTATTTCAGACAGACAAAGTAATAAAAAACAAAACATAAAAAAAAGTACATCCGGTGTGGGTGTGGCAAGCCTGTAACGAGGTGGCCATTTTTGTGAAAATAAAACGTCTCTTAACTCTCAAAGGCCTTCTTGGATCGAGTTGGACCCAAAAAGGCGTTTGTGCACATTCATGACCTGAACAAAAAAATATGTAAATAAAAGGGTTATCTTTAGAAATGGCTCTCCAGCGCCCCCTACAATCTTATAATGGGACCTAAGAATTTAGTTTGTCATAGAGACATGAAATTTTGTACACACATCTCTTATGTCATGACGAGCATAAAAGCCAATGACAACCACCCCCTATCTATAAATGTGTTGCCATAGCAACGTCACAAATGTGTGGAAAAAGTCAATGGGAAGTGAAAATTTTAGTTTGTCGTAGGCAAATGAAACTTGGTACACACATCCAGTATGGGCTTATGAACAAAAAAGCCAATGGGGACCACACCCTATCACACACGGGAAGGCGGCCATTTTGAAATGAAGATGTGAACCGACTTAAAATACACCTCTTTTTTAAAAAATAACAAAAAATAGCTGCTTCATTCCACAGACACCAAACTTGGGCAAAATGAGCTAAAAACATGTATGTAAAATTTCTTTTTCTTATCGTTTTTGCTTGAGTTATATTTTTATAAATAATTTTTCTGCGAAATGATCCTCAATTTGACCCAGTAAACGTGCGCAAAAAGTAAATTTTACTGGCCACAAAATTCAAGCCTGACAAAAATTTTATGTATTTGAAAAAAGCAATCCTCCGAGTACATGTGTCCCCGCGGTCTCAAGGGAGGTGAGGGCATTTATCGCCGCTTGCGGCTTTAAATACTATATATTATATTTATATTTTGTGTTTTGAATCAGGAAGGGGCTTGTTCCAAAAGCTTGTCACAGTATTCAGACGCATACTATTAATAAAACAGGTATTCCAATACTGTATGCCAATATATGTATGTACAGGTTAATTGGCAACTCTAAAGTGTCCCTAGTGAATGAATGCGAGTAAGAGGACCCCCTCGAAAACGAGATGATTAATCTCAAGGGATTAATCCTCACAAACAAATGTGAATAAATAAAATAAATAAATAAATACAGTGCTAATAATAAATCCGAGTTGAGTTTTTGGTTGGTAAACACTAAAGAAGGTCATGTTAAAAGAATAGTCCAGTATTTAGTTAAAGCAGGACAGGAGCAATGACCATAAAATACACCTTTAACAAGGCTTCACAACTTCAGAAACTACTGTCAATGCAAAAGTGTGTCACATTGAAGGGACTTACATGCATTTATTTTGACATGTGACTGCTTTTTATTCTGTTCCTCATTTATACAACATCCAAAGCGTATCACTCTCAGAACAAACACCTTAATGTGGCCTGTGTCTACCCTCTGCACAGCACTTATAAAGAGAGAACGTAGTTTGTTGTTTTAAATCAAAAGTGTTTAAAATCCATTTTCTGGCTCCATTTACAGCAGAATGTGGTTTAGTCTGTCTGTCATTGCTCCAAATTCTACTAATACTAAACAATCCTTTTAAATAGAATTTTACATTTGTAGTGACAGCCTAAAATTGACAAGAAGCTGCAAGTAAGAATGTAAGTAGCTTCAAGGTTTTAAGGGAATTTCAAACATTATTAACAGAAGAGACAAGGAACAACCATTCACAAACACAGGCTCCACATCACATTTATCCACAAAAAATCTGGTCGTCCTGTCAGTTTCTTTAGAGCTCTGATGAGAAACAAATACTATTGAACTCCAAGGATTTACAAATCACAAAAGAAGTATTTATCAGTCTTCGTACCTGAGTGTTGTCCTGCTCCTGATCTCTCCGGCGCTGGTTGTAGCGTTTAGAAACGTTCAGTTCCTTCAAAAATAAAGGTGATGTAACAAAGAAACATGAACCCTTGAGTCGCTCAGAGTGAGGCTTTACTGTAAACTATATACAACAAAGTCAACTCAACTATATTTTACTGCAAAAAGAATACTAGCTGTTTTAAAAAACTGTCCAGACTCAGAAGCCATGCACAGCTGTGTATGAAGGATTATAAGTGCAAAAAGGCTTAGTCTAGGACCAAGACCAGGACTAGATCAAGTCTGTCCAGTTCTCCAGACTCCACACAGACAGTGTTCTTCTACAGGTTATTTAGTTACTATCAACAGACAGACAACCCTTCTGTTTCTTTTAGTATGAAGAGCCCCTATACTGCACTTTTGAGTAAAAGACGTTGTTGATGTTACCTGTTCTGTGGGTCTGGGAGGGATCACAGGAAATACAGTTTGTTTTTCTTGCTTCAGATTTCCATTAACCTAAATATAGCACAAGACAATTGAGGACCATAATTAATACATCTATATCTTTCTTTAATAGTTTGACTAGTTTGTCATTAATTACAAATTTTAACCCTGGATGTTCAAGTCCCTCAGCTCATTGGACTATCTTGTACCCTCAAAAATCTCCTGATATATTTAATTCTTTTGTGCTTAAATGTTTAAACTTCCTTGTTTTAAACTTGTTGCATATCTGTGGCACCAGTATCAAAGGCCAGTTTGCAGAGACTTACAGTGGTGTATACTTTGTATAATAGTATTAGGCTCCAAGAAGCTGCATTTCTGTTGTGTGCCTCACGTTCTGTCCTAACCAGAAATGTCCTTTACAGATAAACAGGATTTCACCCACTGGCCTTAGTTAACGCTAAACTGAGTGTCCAATTTGACCTCGTTCCACCTTTTTAGTTTGTTGTGCAAGCACAATATGTCCTAAATTAAAATAAACAAAAGCACCAATAACATTGCACTTACCTCATTAACTGTCGACACAGGTCTCTTCATCCGGTTCTGTGTGTGACTGAGCTCCTGAACACAACACCACATTTACACAATCAGAGCAAATTACATGAGGGTATTCAGAGGCCTTCTTCTTTATCCTTTCTTTTTTTTGACCTAACAACCTCTGGATCAGTGGTATTTAAAAGAAACAGGTGACACTAATAACTTCATACAAACCTCTAAGATAAACTGGTACCGGACTATTGGTCGTGTCCAGAATAAACATGGAGAAGCCTCAATTAGTTTTTTTTCCTGCCACTCAGCAATTTTAAAAACAATCTTAAGACTCAAGTTTTTAACATAGCTTATGATTAAATAACTAATCTTTAAACTGCTTATCCTATGTTGTTGTGTAGGGCTGTGCAATTAATACAATAAAATAACCAAATCGTGAACTAATATACCACAGATCGCAATTATTAGCTTATGGCTTTTAAATTGACCTACAGCCAATTATCTGTCAGTAATAGCACATTGATTGGACTTTAAAGAAATACATTTGGATTTTTTTTTTTGTGTGTTGAATGGCGCTGGAGTGGAAAGCATTCATTTGTTGTTTAAGTTGAAGTATATTTAAAAGGTCTATTTTGCTTTTGTTTATTAACCATATTAATTTGTTGTTAATAAAAAAATTGAATCAAAAATTGTGATCGATCAAATCTTTTTTCTATATTATTTTTGCCATATTTCGCAGCTAGTTGTGTGTATTTGTTCTTTTATCTGCACCTTTTGTCATGTCTTTTCTCTAATTTTAAATGATGTCTTTTGTAAAGCGCTGCACATTAAAAGTAAAAATAAATAAAAATACACTAAACTACCAATCATATCGAGCAGTCAGAACGAGTTGAACTAAACTTTACTAAACTCAGCCAAAATGAACAGCACCACAGACAAAATGGTACAAACACAGCAAGGAAAGGCACCCAGACAGAAGTGTGGAGTCTACAGTCAATGCCCATATAAAGCCAACACAGTTCTCGCTCATTTCTTTCTCTGGAGCTGGTTAGGTTCAGGATAAAGTCCACAGAGATCTGCCTCAATAGAACCCCATATTCCAGCTTCATAGTACTCCTCTGGACTTACAGCATCTGTGGGGTGTTGAGGAACCACTGGAGTTTTTCTCTCCACAGGAGTTGGTTCCTCCGGCAGGCTGCAGTCATCTTCAATTCTTTTTATCTGTAAAGGTAATTTCAGATTGATTCCATTTAAAAATCAGTGGCTAATAAAATGGTTGACTGCAGTACCTTTGGAGGAGGTTTAGGCTGTAAACAGGAACATAAAAAAAATAACATTATGTCTTTGAAACTTAGGAATGTTACAGTCAAGGAGTATTTCTTAAAGTAACACTCTGACCTTTCAGAGAGTCCACCTTGTATAACAGTATTGTAATTCTTGTTTTTGAGTACCCTTACTAACATTTGTGCCACTGAGAACATTAGAATGGCTAAAAAGATTTTCAATGGGTGCATATCAACAATAGCTTTGTGGTCAATAAAGACAAAGAGGTGCACAGCAGCTCACATAGATTTTAAGATAATTATTAAAAATTAAATTATTCAATGGTTATTGTATGTGATGCCAGTAGATAATGACGGACTGCTGCTGGATGTTTCTAACAAGAAAGGTTAAAGAGGAGTTTGTTAGAATGGACTTTAGACTTCTGCAAGTAGTGGTATAAAAGCGGGTTAGTGCTAAATCCACAAAAAGCAGCCTATAATAAAATAAGGACTGTGCAGAAAAAGTGTTATAAGTATGTGCAGTGTTTTTTCTGTTATTGTTCTCCATCAACACACTGGCATACACATCTGAATAATTCTCCTGTGATGTTCTAATAAAGCAGCAGCGTGTAGTGATCCTGTGTGTAGTCATTTCATCCTCATGGACCTGACTCAGCCAGTGCCAAGTGTCTCAAACATACTCCATGTTGATGTTGCATTTAAACACACTCATCTGAATTGAAGCTGATTTTGTTTTGTGTCAAATAAGCACTTAAACAACTTACTTTTTAATGATAAAACTCATAATAAATGTTAAGATACGCTATGTTTTTGGTCAAAACAGCAAAAAGTGTTGCTGTGATGGAAATGTGTTGCTGCTCTTACAGTTTTGGATGTCTTCTTTACTTCTGCCTCCATCCTGCCGGCTTCTGTAACAGAGACAGTTAACATAAACAGAAGGAAATTATAATGTCAGCTACGTACAAACAACTGCAGCTGGAAGTGGCTCCTTCGTTGCCTTTGTGAACTACTCGACACTCTCTAAGACAGTGTGCATTCAAATTAACAGACTGATATTCCAATAAATTTACATTAGATAACTGTTTTTTGTCATTTATTCATTGTTCATTAGTACTATTATTGTTTGTTAAAACGTCATGTGGCATATTATTAACAACACACTACAGAAGTCAGACTCAAAGAATACTCAAAAACACTTTCTCAAACCAGGAGAGTTTACATTATTCTATAAGAACACAGGAAGTCTAAGTTTTTCCAGACTTCATCTACATCACAGTGAAATCTACCAAGTCTGACTTTTAGGGATCCAACAGAAGTGGTCAAGAAGCAGTGGTCTTGATAATAAAATGTGTATTCACAAAAAAAAAGCTTGGACAGCCTCCTAAAAACACAGAAGAAAAATGCATCTGTCATCTTATACACATTATTCCTAATTTATAATTGAATTTACCTATTAGAAAAGTTCAAGAAAAGCGCATTATGAAACAAGTAAAATGATTTATCAGCTTTTAATGACCAACTTCTGCTTTTTTTTTTTTCTTAAGGAAACATAGAATTTGGAAATTTAAAATCCGCCACCATTTGGAGACTACAGCCTCACGCTGTCTGAGAAGAAGAAAAGGCTATTCGTACTAGGATTGTAAAATAAATATACTGTATGGCAGTTAGTGATTTTGTTTTCAGTTTGAAGTTTTTGCAGAAGTGTAACCAACGAATTTCTTAAAGTTGTAGTTTATATTTAATAGTTTGACTTTGCTAAAATGAACCGTTAAGTTACGGTTGAAGAGAAACCGAGACACAATAACAACTTCTTACTGATAATTAAAAAAAAAACACTTCCTGTCACAGCGATAATGTTACCTACCGATAGTTTAGAAGACAGTTTAAATCCACTTTGTGTCAGATTAAAAACCCACAGCAGGAGCCTCGCGTCTCCTTCACTGTCACACACACCCGGGAAATCTTTGGAGACAACCTCAACATCTGCACCGAGAGGAGTTCAGGGGCCGATCGGAAATCAGGCTATTCACTGTGTAACACAGGACTAAAGAACAGTGACTTTACAAAATAAAAGCTTGTTAACACACACGGAGTAAGAAAGCTGTAGTTACTAATACTACACACTCATTCTATTCATATTGTTATTGAAAGCTACAGTTCAAATCTACTGCAAGATAAGAAAAAATATATATATACATTTTTGGACTTATAGTCATAGCCCAATAACTTACTTGTTTTGATGGTTATTTATTTGAAATATGCCAGAAACCTAAAATTATTCTTTCATTCATTTTCTACCGCTTTGTCCCATTAGGGGGCGGGGGTGACTGGAGCCTATCCCAGCAGCTTTGGGCCTGAGGCGGGGTACACCCTGGACAGTGGCCAGTTAGTCGCAGAGCTGACACTTAGACATAGACAGTGACAGACAACCATTCACTCTCATTCTCATTCACTAGGGACCCTTTAGAGTTGCCAATTAACCTATTCATGCATGTGTTTGGACGGTGGGAGGAAGCCGGAGTACCCGGAGAGAACCCACGAGGACATGCAGACTCCTCACAGAAAGACCGGAGTCGGCCGAGAATGTTTGAGTCGGTTCAGATATTATGTGATGTTTGTAACTACAGACGTGCAGGAGATGTTTCAACTGTCACAACTCTCACATCATTGTCAAATCTAAACATATAGAATAACTTGATCATAACTTATATGGTTGTATGGTTGTACGCAGCAATGAGGTCACAGGGGTCTGGGTTTAAATCTTTTAACAAGATAATCTCAGTCACCAGATATTGTCAAGATCTGCCTAAATGTGTGTTGTCTGTGAAGGTTCTCAGTCATCCAGGTCATCTTGAAGAAAAGATTAAAGCAAAAGCATCTGGACTCAGTTTTTAAGATGTTTTGTCTCTTATTCTTTATCAATTCTGAGATCAACTGTAAGAGAGCTGAGCTTACATCTCTAGAGGGAGGAGTTTCCTCTGAAACCAAACCTGATGGAACCAGGCTGTTCTGGTCTCATGGTCGTTGGCTCTGAAAGGGAAGTGTGATTCCTGATGTGAGAGTCATTAAGCCTCAGGAGAGTTGTTAGTGACACTGTTCCATTCTAGAGTTGTTGTTGTTCTAGAGTGAAACTGTTCTGATTTAGGTTTCAAAACACTGTTATAAATACTAGGCCACCTCTTCTGTTCAGAAGGGGCTTTCCCATTTTAACAAAATGGCTTCCTTCACCTCTCTCTCAAACCATCTGGCCTCTCTGGCCAAAATTTTTTGAGGACATTGCTGTCCTCAAAGAAATGTCCTTTCTCTTTGAGGTGGAGGTGGACTGCAGACTCAGGTCCTCGAGGATTGGCTCTTCTGTGCTGATACATCCTCTTGTGAAGCGTTTCCCCGTCACTGCACTCTTCACTGAACTGCATAAACCACATTTGTGGGGTTCTTGTCTTAAGGATGGACCGGTTTTTGGACCAGGTTTAACCCCTCCCTCTAGAGATATAAGCTCACTCTTGTATCAGTTGAACTCAGAATTAAAAATGTTTCTTGGATGAGGAATAAAACGACTTCACCTTAAAAGCTACGTACATCCAAATGCCTTTTAACCTTTTCTTTATGCGCCCTAAAATTATCCAACAGTGTTAGATTGACTGAAACAGGACATTTATGATGCCTTTATAATTCACCATTGACTTTGTTCACAATAAGTCCGTGCTGTTTTTTGTTCACAGATAATTGTTTTGCTTATGGATTATTCTCATTTTCGATCTGATTTAAATTGTAGAGAGATCATGTTATATACACCTTGTGCAGGTTTGTTCTAGGCTATGGCCTCTATATAATAATACTGAATATAATAATACTGTATTTCTGCATGTGTTTAGTGTTTGCTGAAAAGACTTTGGAGGAGGTGACTGTTTTTCTTTGTTGGTTTAAGATGTTTTCTTCGGTCTTACAGTGGCTTTTACAGAAAATGATCCTGGTTGTATGTCAACTAATAATATCCAAATTTAAATGTATAAACACATGAGCATGTTATTTTTTGTTTTGCCACAATTCTAAGTCTATTTTTTTAACCTATTTCTAAAACCATGTGTAGATTAAGGCCGTGGTTGTCTCTTCATTCAAATATTTTGCTTGTTTCTGTAAAAAGTAACTGTGTCCCAAATAAGACCAGTTGAGAACCACTGTTGCTAACGCGGTTGTCTTTTTCCTGAGACAAACAGAAAACCTTATCCACAAGAAGATACTGCTGCTAATGAGTTACATGTGATAAATAAACAGACAGGTAACATCTGAAGAGGGGCAGCTCACCTGGTTCACGCCATCACAGAGGAGTCTTTCCCGGGTCTGATGCCTGGGACTCACCTCGAGCGGTGAGTGGCTCCAGTGAAGAGGATGTTTTGTTTTTACAAGACTGAAAACTTCTTACAAGTGTCAGCAGTTCAGACTTTAGATCACACAGAAAGCGTGGGTGTTGTGGGAACAGAATATTTTATGTAAAAGATAATAGCCTTCTATGATGCATATGGAAAACTTACTCAATAAATAAATGTTAAAAAATTACATTAGTATTTTTATAGTCAAATCGATAACTTTTTTGGTGCATTTTATTTTCCCCATCCCCTCTTTATTATTAATATTTTATTATATTAAACACATTTATTTTGAATATTGTGCTATTTTGTTATATATTGCTGTTTTTTGTCACAAAACATGGCAATAATGATGTACCAGAAACTTTCTTTTCAAGTATTTAAGACAATGTAATGTCATCGAACATTTTCTTTTTCCTTTTGTCCAATTACGCTGAGTTTTGTGAGTTGTATTAATATTGTATGTTGGCTGTGTCTAATAAATGTTAATAAAATTGAGACCCCCTAGAAAAAAGTAGCAGTAGCTAATGGGGTTCTGAATAAATAATAAAATAAACCAGAATTATAAATGCTTTACACAATGCTTCAAACTATGTCTTATGCAAATTAACTTATAATTAAGTTACAATAAATACACATGGATTTGTGATCAATATGTCTCATGTGTGTCAAGTTTAGTGTGTTCGCCTCATAAAGTGATTTAATGTGAAAACCTTGGCCTTAAAGAGAAATAATCCTCATGTTGTTTTAAAGCAGCTACAGAGGTAAACTCTATTCATTTCTCTTATTTATAAGAGTGGTAGTAGATGTTTGTGTAAAATGTACTCTGACACAGAAACAGAGGAGAGTGTAGTGTTTGCTCACATCGTATTGGCTTCAAAAGACACACAATGACAAAACAACATTTCACTTTACTAACAATTTCACATTTACATTCATCACTCAGTGTCCTATTACTGTATTTATTGCACATGACAGAATAAATAGCTCAGAAGAGAGATAAATAAGTACAAAAGTCTCATTTTAAGATAGCTGTTTTTATAGTTTAAAATAAGAACCAATCACATTTAGGACAAAACCTCATACAGTGGAGTCAGCTGGGAATTGATCACACAACCTTCACACTCAGGGTTAGAGTTGTCAGCACTAAGATTGTAAATATAAAGCTATATAAAGAGTTAGCCTCTTGTTATCTGTACGTGAAAAGGGATAGTCCAGTATTTCGTTAAAGAAGTCTTTGAGATACTTGTTTGGAGTTTGGAGAAGCAGACAGGAGCAAAGGACACAGAGAGGATTGTGTTGTGTATAGTTGCTCAAACTTTAAAAACTACATTATTGCAAGTGTTTCATAGAAGAAGTATTCACATGACTTTTCACTATATTACTGTTTTTATTCTGTTCCTCATTTGAACAAACTAGAACTTACAAAAAGAGAAAGTGATAATAATATAAAAGGAACTAAGACTTTTTAGAAAAAGCACCGAATTCAAAACCGCAATAATGAAAAGCTGTGTTTCAGGTATTAATGTGTTTACTGTAAAAGTCCATATGTTGAGAAAATATGAGACTGGTCGGGTAAACTGTTATTTGTGTTGTGTTTTAAATCAGAAAAGTCTTTGTGTTAGAGCTTTTTTTCTGAGCTGATCACATGATGACTGAATAGTGTTTTAGTTTCTGTGAAGACTATCTACTGTAGGCACCCTTGTAACCCATGCTTTTGCATTATGGAAGATCACACTTTAGTTTAGCTTTAGTTTTCCTAAACAGCCCAGGAACCCAGGAAGACTAATACAGGTACAAGACATTAAAAATAAAAAGGCACTGTATTATTGTTGCAAATCTTAAATGGTTCAATATAAACCTATAAAGTTTTTAAAAAGAGTACTCATTATATAGCAGCAAAATTTTAAGTGATAGTTCACAATTTAACTATTTTAAAAGTTTGGTCAGACATACTCTCGGTTCTCATAGACGCTTTGATGGCTTTTTTTAATGCGATCGATTTAGTCTTCATCATCATCCTTGTCCTTGTATTGAGCCTCATTATTCTTCCTCTGAGAGTCTTTCTGTGCCTGGTTATTGTCTGGCGTGGTTGTTGCATGTAGCTCTTCTCTGATGCTGTTGAGCTCCACCAGGCCGTCATGCAGCTGCTGGGTCACTTCTCGAATCTTGGCAGCAAACTCGGACTTGGCCCCTTTCTTCAGTTCTTTGGAGTCTTTGGTGACGAAATAAATGTCCATGGCGACGAAGAGTCCGGTGAGCACTCCGGTGGCCATGCTGGCAATCTGAACGGCTCGTGCGGCGGTGCTCCCTGCGGCGTTAGCGATCTGCACCACTCGCATGATTTCGTTGGCGTTGATGAGAATAGCTTTTCCCGCCATGGCGCCGTCCTGGTAGAAGTTACTGTTCAACACCGGGAAGTCTCGGTTGTAGGCATGTTTTTTCATTTTGATCAAATCGAAACGCCGCAGGTTCTCAATCCCCTGCTTGATAAATTTAAGTGCTTTGTTTAAATCCAAAATTTTTTCCTGATAATCTTCGACAATCTTCTCCACTTTCTTTCGATCCATGGAGTTGTTGACCTGGTTTGAGATTCCCGCTCCTGCCGAGGTCAAACCGCCCGCTGCGGCCACTCCGAGCCCCACTGCGGTGACGATGAGCGAAGTTCCCATGGTAAATGGAGCCAGAGCCAAGCCGGCGATGGTGGCCACGCCCCCGATGGCGCTGGTGGAGCCACCGGTGATCTGGGCGATCTTGGTCTTCTTGTTGAACTTGTCGAGGCCGTCGGCGATGCTGTTGAGGTCGATGATGTGCTGCCACAGACTCTCGGCTCGCTCCGAGAAGAGTTTGTTAAAGACGCGGATACCTTTCTGGATTTTCTTGGCCGTCACAGCGAAAGCACTGAAGGAGAAAGGTTGAATTAGTTGAAGGATTCTGAAGGCATACAATCAAAAGAAAGAGTTCTTGAGACCCAAACATAAAAACATTTGGGTACTTCAATTGAACCACCTACACCTGACACACCTGGATAATAAACTGGTGACTGCTCTCAGTGAATAAACACAAGTCTGAATGGTTACATGCACAGCTTAGTAGCACAGCTCGATTAACATCTCCAGCTGGATATCACTTTTTGTCCTTCTGATTAGACTGATGCTGCATTCATGTGAGCTTGGTATTTGTTAAAAATAGATGCTAATGGTAAACCTAACTTGTTTGTATTGTTAAATCCTAAAAATCTGGGCTTCTTTACGACATAATCTATTCATACCTTTCTGAGATAGAACACACATTAACACAGCAAAAACATTCTTGACTCAGTAAGTGTGCTTTACAAGTTTAACCAGCGGCTGAAAGACTGATATGTGTATCACTTTAAATACTAGTCTGTTTTCTCATTGGTTTACTTTGTGCTTTATGCATTATTCAGGTGTCTTACTCTGACAAATAAATATTTCAATGTCCGCCATAATAAACAGATTATAATATTTACATGCATTTTGAAGTCCAATTATAGTCGGACTAAGGCAATAATTCAGTTTTCCTTCTTGCACGTAACTGAACTGTCCAGGGTCTTTTACTAAAGGTGATGGGAATGTCTTGTATTGTCCTGGTGAACAGACAGTGCAGCTTCAAATAAAATCTTAGAACCGTCTGTGTCCTCTTTAGATACAGACAAACTCCAGCCAGAACAGTAACTATCAGAGATTCTGTCCTTTTAAAAGAGTAAATTATTATATTTCTTTATGAGATCTTTTCACTGAAGGTTTGTGACTTTTGGAACTTCCATTGTTGGCTCTTTACTTACTTGGCCTCTTCTTTTGGCGTCATGTCTTCAAATTGAGGAGTGTCTTCCCAATCTGAGAAAAAAGAAGGAATAGAAAGAAAGCCTACTTAAGTGATTGCTCATTTAAAATCTTTATGTGACCATTTCATTTTTAGATTTTATTGTGAAACTGAATTCTCCACGTGCTTCCTCTGCACTCATGCCGTAAATGTGAAACAGGAAGGAGACTGATGACAGAGAAGTACAGCGCCTGAAAATGTCTGAAATAAGCTGTGACTATATGACCAGACGAGGAAACATAGGCTCAACAAACAAACAATTTAAACTGGAAATATTCTTGGTGTCTTACTCTCCACCGTGTTCCACCACTCCATGAGATTATCCACATCCTACAAGACAACATTAAACCGGTCAGTGTTGAGTGTTAACAGTTTGTAAAGGAATAAAGTAATTAAGTAAAAACTGACCTGACTGCTTTTAGGTTGTGAGGGTTCAATACGGAAATCTTCCAGTTGGTCAAAAAGACACCTGTCTCCACCTTCATTCTGAAAGAACAAGATGAGAGTTTAGAAACATACAGTTAGATGGTTTGAGAGAGGAGTAAAGGAAGCCTACAACAATGTTCTGAAACCTAAATCAGAACAGTTTCAGTCTAGAAGAACAACACCTGAATGGAACAGTGACACTAACAACTCTCACATCAGGACTCACACTGCCCTTAACAACAATAAGACCAGAACAGCCTGGTCCAATCAGAGTTAGTTTCAGGTTAAAACCCTCCCCCAAGAGATAAAGCTCAGCTCTCTTACCAGTTGAACTAAGAATTATAAAAAGTCTCTTGGAATAAGAGACAAAACGTCTTCACCTTGAAAAGAGTCCAGATACTTTTGCTTCAACCTTTTCTTCAGTGATAGGAGCAGGTTATATTTACCTCTCCTCTGTTGCCTTCTGCTCCATTCTGTGTCCTCTTTTGTATGACCTTACCCTGAAATAATCACAAAACACACAAACAAACAAATTACACTGGAGTTTTGTGCTTACAAAATGATCTGTGTACATGTATGCCTAAGATATCTGCAGCTTGTGGCATGTTTGAACGTCACCTTGACCCGAGGTATGAAGGGATTGTGTTTCTTCGGTTTCTTGACATTGGCCTGAAACAAAAGTGAGCTATTATTTATAAATATTATCAGAAGAGGCACACATGAGCCTTTTCTGATGTTGTTTTGTCAGAGAACTGAACTGATAAATCTAGCCACCTCTGATTTGACATTGCTTTCCTCTTCTTTGTTTTCTTCTTGAGTTAAGGTCCCAGCATGTTCTGTTTCTTCCACCTCCTCTGCTGTATCTACTGATGCAAGCTGAAGAAGATAAGAGAGTACAAATTAGTGCTGCACCGATAAGCATTTTCTACCAATATCCAATAATTGTACCAAATTGCAAAAAATTCTAGTTTAGAAAATATATCCAAATAATTTCTAGAATATGTTTCCTTTTTGCCCTTTTTAATGACTTCACAAAGTTCGGGGGCGCAGTGGTAGAGCAGTCGTCCTATAGTGTCCTAGCATGTCCCTACAGGGTTACCATAGCTGTTCACATGCTCTAAATCTTTACTTTCATCACCTGATGTCACCAGAAAAACTATACACCCCACTTTTAAACAAAGACGATCATTAACATACTCCATGGTCCAGCATTACAACTACAAACCCTTTTAATCCAAAGCACTAATAAGAGGTGGTTCTTCTGCTTTTGGTTTGTTTCCTAAAATCCAACCATAATAAGTACCAGAAGCAAGCAAGAACAATACTGACTATTCTTTACATCTTGTGATGGTCTGGGAGGGACTGGAGTTTTTGTGGAGAGTGGTTTTTCTTTCATTGAAATGACGTCCTTGTTGCCCTTTAAAATGTCATATCTTGTTGTAAAACCAACCCTCGCCTTTTAAAGCTAAAGATTATATCAGCAAATAATAATTAACTTTATCCATTTCCAAGTCCTACCTGTTTATCTCCAGATCCCATCAGTGTAACCTTGTCAGATGTGGTCGCCCTCTTCATTTCCTGTGACAGAATAAAGTAGATGTTCAATAAAAAGAGACGGAAGACTAGTCAGATTTAGCCCAGGAAGTACCTCTTCAGTGGGTCTCGGTGGAACAATCATCGGTTCAGCCCAGTCGCTCTTCTCAGACTGGGTCATGTTATGTTTGACCTGACAAGGACACAAACAGTTAGTACAGAGAGCGCTCTGAGACTCAGGAAGATTCAGGAAAAAGAGAATCTGGAGGGTGACTCATGAGTGACGTAGAAATAGACTGACCTCTTTGGGTTTCTCTTCCTCTCTCTCGCTCTCATTGTCCTTGAGCGACAGTGTTTCCAGTGTCTTTCTGTGAAATGAATAAAGAATTCTCTGTCAATGTATTTTCACAGAGTAGGACAAAATAAGTTATGCAAAACATCATTTGATTTTGAAAGAATGAAATAAAGAGGTAAGTTATACCATCATCATTTGGAAACAGCCACAAATGTAAAATAATAAGTCTTCAATGTTTACTCAAACAACTAAAAACACAGCCAACCTGAGCTGAAGAGGTGAAAGGCTTCGACATCTTTGTGACTCTGCCCTGAGAGAGAATTACAAATAACACTTTAACTTTGCTGGATTCATAGTGGAGTATTGGCTCAGTATATTAAAATAATCACTAAGATTGTCCTACCTTTGAAGACTTTTCCGTCCGATCCTTGCTGCTGCCTGTGAGCTCAGAGTTTTCAGATAAATCTTCCTAAAAACAAATAGAAACCATTATTTTATCCACTTCAAACACTTGGAAAGATAAAGTCTATGTCCTGAAACATAACATAATGAGCTCAGTTAAAACAAGTTCACTTACAGTTCAGTAATTAAGAAGCGCTTTGACTTTCACAGACCTCACATTAGTGTTTTCTGACTGACTGACTGCTTTCTGTGAGTTTACTAGGATCAGACAAATCGTCCTGAAGGAGAAAAACAAAGGCAGTTTTACATAATTAGATTTCAATGGGGTTTTACGATTATAAAAACATATCCATTCTTACCTGAGACTGTGTCACCTTGCAAAGAGCTTTGGGGATTTTGTAAACATGACACTGAACATTCCTCCTGTGTCCTATTAAAAAAACATTACATTATTATTTCTTTATGGGACAGGATTTGAGAGAGCTTTTCTATAGTTTTAGATCTGGGTTCTATTGAAAAGCAGAGCTTGTGCTTGACACAGCATGTGTATGAACTGCTGATGAGTGCACTATGTTGTCCTACATCCAAAACACACAAAGGAGCCAAACACAAAAAAAAAAAACCCACATAAATCCAGAAAGTGACATGAACAATTGTAAATGTCATGTGTTTAATTTGTCATTTTGACGTACATCAGTGAATGTTGAACATTTACTATTAACTTACTGACCGTCAGACTGTCTCTGCTGCCTGAGAGCTCACTGCACGAAGAGAAATCACCCTGAAAGAAAGACACATGTTGTATGTGTAAAAATTACAGATATATTTATCTTAATATAAAGGCTAGTGAGTTGTTGAAGCTGTACCTGAGACGGTGTCCTTCTGTCAACAGGTTTGGGAGTTTTTTCCTGTTTTCAAATGTATAAAAGAATAGTTAATGTGTATTTCTTCACTGTAGATGATATACTGTAGATTAATGTCAATACTATCCAAGTCAAATCAGTGTTTATTGTGTTATTGTCAACACTCACTTTGGTCGATGTGTTTTCAGTCAGACTGTTGTTACAGCAGGTATGATCAAGTCAAAATCAGAATATTATAGCTTTACAATAATATTCTCTAGTAGTCATACTGTTAGCAGTCACATAAATGGAGTTACGTATAAAAATAATAAATAATACTGAGTAGTCTAAATGAGTTAAAATGTGTTACTTGTTCCTTTTGAAGTACTTTTAGCTGAGTCTTATATAAAAGGCTTTTATATTGAGTTCAGAGTCCAGTCACATCCATTACATTATGACACTTGATGATTCTTTGAGGAAGACCACAGATACAGATAACAGAGTGTCACACCCAGAACCAGGGATAAAACACATTTAGTCTTTAGATCTTTTAGGGTTAGGCTGTCCCAGGTTAGCCAACAGCCTAAACCTTGTCTCTCCACTGCAGCAGCACAGGTATGTTTTCATTAAACTGCATCTGACTGAACCATTCACTCACTCGGGCAAACAAAAAAAAAAAAGGTGGAAAACATCAAATGAGTTTTTTCAAATGAAGCGTGTGATGTTCTTGTGATGTTCCAAGAAATAAAAAGTTCAAACAAAGCTAGTGTTTATTATCAACAGCTTTTTCTGGTTTTAGACAAGAGTCAGCGTCATGAGGGTCTTGTTTAGCAAATTAAAAACATTGCATTAAGCTCAAGAAGAACCTGTGGCATTAAATGGTGAGTCCCTAAAATAAGGGAAACTGTGAATTTTTATATTTCAGACAGAAAACAATCTACTGGTAAAGACTTTTACTCTTTTTTTATTCTAATAACCTGTAAGACATTTTGGCCTAAATAATCCCTTTGTACAATGGTATAAAGCAGTCAGCTGGCTCATTAATAGCATTATGATTGTGTCACAGAGACTTTAGTCACTGTTGAATAGCTCTTTGTTCAAACTGGACTCAGTTCACAGGAGTTTAATGATAGAAGTCTAATTATTTGTACAAAATTGACAGTCCAGCTTCAGCTCGTCCAGGCTTCAAGTCCGGACTTGACCGTGCCCCTCATGTCTGGACTTGATGTTTGATGGATTTAATTGCTGCCTCTAAAAATATGTTTTAGCGTGGCAGATTTAATACTCCTGTCCGAGTTCTCTTGAGCTTTAAAACATCATATGTGTTTCCCAAGGGCCCCTCCTTTGTGTTCAACTTTGTCCTGGTCACCTTCTGACCCTTTCTCTGGTGCCAGACACAACCTAGATCTTTCCAGTCTGTGTGTGTGTGTGTGTGTGTGTGTGTGTGTGTGTGTGTGTGTGTGTGTGTGTGTGTGTGTGTGTGTGTGTGTGTGTGTGTGTGTGTTCATTTATCATGTTAAGTGAATAACTAAACGAGTGTACAAAAATAAAACATCCAAAATATTACACCACAGTGTTTGAAAACATATGGAATAGAAATGGAAAGACTTGGTGCAATCAAATAATCTTCATAGAGTAAACTACAAGTGTAAAAAATTATAACTCAAAAAGACTAAAAGAACTGATGACAGGATACATGGCACTTTTGCTGCCAGAAGAGCCCAAGTTCAAACCCCAGTCTTGATGTCGTTGGTGTGGACAAAAAAACAAAACACAGGAGGAAAAGTAGTTTGTTACTTGAGAAACTGTACTTTTACTTAAGTACCCCAAACTCTGGTAAACTAAGCCACATTCAGTCTAAAGCGTTGGTAGTGTGTTGTAGTTGCACACACATAAATATTATTCAAAACACTTTTTTCTTCAGTGTTTCTTTCTGCATCTCATTTATTTAAAGATTATTTTTCATCAAAGAAAATAAAACATCTTAAATCATGTTTGGGGTCATGTTATTCTTACATATGGCACAGAAAAAAAGACAGCCTTTTTTCTTAACAGCTGCTCTAAAATGAAAGTCATGAAGGCTGTTAATAATCATTTAACAAACAACTAACATTTAATGGTGTAAGAAATATAAAGAGTCAATCAGTCACTTCATCGAAAAGAATAATTTCACTGAACAGCATATTTAACCCCGTGTTGTTAATATGTAGTAAAAATGTCAGGACTAAAACAGACTTCTACAGAGTTCAACAGAGTTCTAACCTAGATCACTGTTGAAACACGATTAGTACCTCTGAGTCTTTCAACACAGTTACATATTAAATCCAGAAGCCTGGTATTTCTTATAACTGACTTTAGCCTGAGGGTTTACAGGCACTGGTTCACACAACACGCCACAGAAAACCAGGAAAGAAAACTTTAAATATTGCCAAAAAGCTACTTACAGCATCGTCTCCTCCTGCATCGCCCTCAGCTCCAGATTATCTTATCGATCCTGAAACGCATCCAGACCATTTAAAGATAGTTTTATGGACTTTTAGTAACTAACATGCAATAAACAGTTTAGTTTTATTTATTAAAAGTTGTTTAATAAGTTTACTGGTATTGTTAACTCACCATTTATCTGTAAAATCCGATCAATTCTGATAAAAGATGGTGTTAAAATTAACGTAACGGTTAAGTGCGAATGTCGGTTGAGATAGTGCTGTCCTCGTGCTGACAGCGTCCGCCGTTAAAAAAATCTATATCGTCAAAGGAAAAACAAACAGGAAAGAATATTTGGAAGTTGACACAGTTATGTCCAGGGGTTTTGCGGTGTTAAAAGTGGACAGACTGTTTTTTTCTGAGCCTCTGTCCTTCAGACTGTAACTTGTTGATTTTTCTGAAAGAGGCGTGTCCTCTGCCCCGCTCAAGACAAGAGCTGCGTTCACGTGTGACTCGAGAAATTTACACTCCCTGGTTTATTTCAAATCACTGGAAGCGTATTTTTTAACAAAAAACTTCTATTTCCAGTCTCTTGTGATGAACATTATTTCTGCCTCAGTTTTTAGTCGAGTGATATCTTTCAAAAGAAATGGTAGATGTGGTTAAATATGTTTAGGTTTGGCGTAATTAACTGTGGTTTCAGCCTAAACCTTTTCGGTCAAAATTCTAGTTTATATTTATATACTTTATTTATTTATATATATATATAAATATAAATCTTTCAATGGCATAGTATTTACACACATTGTGCTCTACTTGGTTCAAACACTACTCTATATTCACCAAAATAGGGCGACAGACCTTATTATTTTTTAATAACTTTATTTACAACTCCATGTATCAATGCTGTTCTGGGCTGTAGTCCTGCAGACAGATCCCTTGACGAATTGGTCGTTTTGACAAGGCCAATGCCTTAGATTTAGATTTAAATATCTTACACTATTAAAAAATAATTATAAACTCCTCGCTGGTAAAAACTTTGATAAATTAACTCATCCAAAGTAATACACCATAACATATTTCCAACAATTTGCAGCTAAACAAAAAAAAGGTGTTTTAAAATCTGGTTGGCCATTGACATTGGTAGTAGTCTGCACTGTATAATTTACTGGTACAGGTGTTTTCACTGGTACAGGTGTTTTCACTGGTACAGGTGTTTTCATAACGGCTAAAACCTTGGCCTGCCAGTTAAAAAAGTGGTCTGCCACTTTTAAAAGTAGCTTGCCAAAAATGCGCCCTCTGGTGGTTGTGGCTGGTGAACTGGCAAGCCATCTGCCAGTTTGGGATCTCGGCATCTCTCCGTATTTATTTATGTTTGTGATGTAACATGTACAAAAACAAAAACATACAATACAATATAATAAACTAATCAAACAAACATTTGTTATCACAAAGCTGTAAAAGAAAGTCAAGGTTGTGATTTCCCACAAAAGCACTTCAATTAATTTATTTATTTGGCAAGTTTTATGACAAAGGCGGTTCTGCATAAATAAAGCCATTCAGTTCAGAAAACAGACTCATAAAACTATGAACAGATATGAGTGACTGCTACTGTGACTATTACTAGACCACACCACACATTATTTTCCCCAGTTCCCCCACCTTCTATCCCATGAAACATTATACCACAGACAGAAATGTAAACACCTTTGCCACCTGACCCCTCCAGGAGGCGCTACAGCTCCTTCTCCACTGCCATGATGAGACTCCATAGGTTAAGCTAAGAGCATTATAAAGCATTCAAATGCAAAACAATTTCCTAAGCCTTTTGTTATTTAACATTTTACTACGTAAAGAAAATTTAGTCATTCAGTTTTTGATCTAAATCTTACATATGGCGTCTCTTAGTGTTTTATTCTTTCCACAACAGGAAGTAGATGTTTCCCAGTTGGTCCCCACAAACCAGTTGAGTGGGGTCTTCAGGGTTCACCTCCAGAAGAACCACAGGAGCCTTGCACACGAACATACCAATCTGAGAGAAAGAGAGAAGCATAAATGTATCATTTCAAAAGGTTAGTCTAGTGTAATGTTCTCTGTGAAGGATCCTGACCTGTTTCTTTGTGTCTCTGTCCCAAAGCTTGACCGTCTTGTCGAGAGACGCTGAGAGGATGGTGCTCTTACTGAGTTTCAGGACGGTGATTCTGTCATTGTGGGCCTGAAAACAAAATGTAGACAACTGTGTTAAAGGTGTTAAATTTTGGTAAATGTTGAAAGCTATTGTTGAAAATTGCACAGAGGGACAAACTGAGCAATGGCAGAGTAGAAGCAAGATTATTACTGAAGGGTTATAAAATGTATAAACTAAAAAGATTTTGTCTTAAAATTTTTAAATGTGAAATCAACATTTAAACCACTACAGGGCTTCCATACTACTTTGCACTATTTTTTTAAGAAGTAATCTCTTCTGATTGGATAAAAGGAGACAGGATACCAGAAAGGGGATTATCTGTTTGGTGTAAAGCAGAAAAACTGGGTCAAACATGTTATTAACTCAACAGCAATGTATGTTTGCATATAGAGCCATTTTAGAATATCATTACAATGTTTTAATACAGTTGTCAAGACAGTATGCATTTGTAATGTCTTTAAAAAAAACTTTTACTCAAACTCAAATTTTAAACTTGTCTGTTGCAACGAAAAAAGAAAGGGCATACTCCACATTGCACAACTAGAGGGAGCAATTGTCGCACTTTAGCTCCAGTTGCCCCCAGTCCAACTCAAATGGGAGATACATTTTTATAGTGGGTCTAATCAGCTGTGTTTTCACTACAAGTATAATATGGAAACTCATTGTTAATACTGAATGTAAATCAGAGTAAATCCTGCTGTAGCAGCGAGAGGCTGGAGGCACAGCTGCTGCAGGAAACACTCAACTGTTTGTTTATTCCCATCTTTCGGAACATTACATTCAGTTTCCTATAATTTATGGACTCAATATTTGAGGCACAGGTTCTGCTTGTCTAGAAAATAAATACAATGTTTAAATTCATGAAGCAAGTACCGTACTATATTAAGTCTGTTTAAAACCACAAACAGCTGCTGCTAATAAATAATAGCTTTATCTTCTAGAAAAAGTACAACATATTCAATATTTTCTGTTTAAATATGACGTTTATCACAAGAAAGAAATTCAGAATTTATTTCAAATATAATTGTTTTTTTCCTTTCACTTTTTGTTTTCGCTTGAGTGAGGATTACAGTAGTAAAAAAACGTTCCGGACACCCCAAATATTGCATAAAGTCTTCAAGACTTCTAAATATTAATTTGATGATGTGATGGTTTATTTATTTTTTTGTTCAGGTTTGAACACATTCTCTGTTATTTGTTGATAACAACAATGTTGAGAACTGACTTTGAAACTGTCAAGAACTTAGTTTTTCTTGTTAACAATAAACCAAAAAATATAATTTGTATTTGTTTGTCTGTCAAATGCAGCCACACCTTTTAAAACACAAAAAAGATTTTTCCACAAATATTTCATGATTGTGTACAAAAATATTTTTTCCAACACTACCACAGTATCTATTGTCCAATCAGCTGACTGCAGTGTTTAGCTCCACCCAAGTACAACACAACTGGACCAACTTTGGGAGCCCTAGGCGTATCACAAAGTGATACAGTTTGCTTCTTTGGGACAATGTGAACCTCTTTTGGAGAAAACTCGTCAGAACCGACCCGCACTGCACCATCCCAGTGGAAACGAGGCTTTAGAACATTGTAAATGCACTGTAAATGCCACACTGAATATGGAGTGTACTAAGGTGACGCTTAGACTATGTTTTTGCACAATATTAAGATCTGGTGCAAAAGGGATTTATCTTGAACATTTCCTCAGTAAACATTAAGTTACAGAATACTGCAGTATTTTGTATTGTGTCTCTTGACTCTTACGGGTTTTCTTTTGCTCCACGAGGACAGCTCTGGAGGCAGGTTGAACCACATGTTCCCTTTAATGTCTCCACACACCACAAACTCTGAAAAAAACAATTAAGAAAAACTAGAATAGTATATACTTGAATAGTCAAGAAGCACATGAATAGAGCATAACATATTTATAAGTGTACCAGTACCATTGTCCATCGTGACAGCAGTGACGAGGCTTCCTTTCTCAGTCTCAGAGGTCGTTAGGGTCATGCTGCCAAAAGTCGGGTAAAGGTCATACTTCGGGCCGAGCGTGAACTGATGAGAAAAATATTTCTTTGATTAAAGCAACACTTTGTAACTTTTCAGAAATTGCCCCATTAAAAGGAGTAAATGCCCTGCTGCAAACTAACAAGGGAAAGTCAGAAATTAATATTATGGGTTTTTAATACGGTTTTATTATGTCTAACTATTGTTATTTTATCAAAATGTTTTATTGATACAAAGAGAAAGGAAAAGCTGATTAACAGTTATAACGTCCTAAACATTATTCAAATGATTTAGTTATGGTTTAGTACTGGTTTAGTCCAATTTTAGTGTTTGGTGCAGCAACAGCCTCAGTTCTATTTCATCCCTCCTGACCGCCAGAGGCGCATTAAGCACTGGATGATCATCTTTGCGCATGCGCAAGTCGAGAATCTAATATCAACAAAGTCACTTGTGACCTCCCGGTGACCCACGTGGGGCTATTTAGTCTCGTGATACCGGGAGCTCAGTCCCTTTTTGTCTTCTCACGCGTAGGTTCTTAGAAGAACCCATGCTGCTGATTGTTGGGGCAAGGTCAGATGAGTCTTGGCATTTAAAACCTTTGAGATTGACATCACCTGGTCTATCCTCATGATTGAGAACAATCCATGACACTGTCAGGTCCTAGCTTGCCAAAGGGGGCAGTACACGGTATTAACTCTGCAGGGTGCCCAAACTTTTGCAGACACCATTTTTTAATTTTCTGTTATTTTGAAAGTGTAAATGATAGAAATAAAATCTAACTTTTTTTTACTTATTATAAGGATGTCTAATCTGTCATTTGATGCCTTTTGGAGATTTTTCCATCTTTTCTTGGCGTCTTTATGCAAATTAATAATTTTTTTTACCTGGGGTGCCCAAACTTTCGATCCCCACTGTATATCTCTAGAGGGAGGAGTTTCCCCTGAAACCAAACCTGATGGACCAGGCTGTTCTGGTCTCATTTTTGTTGGCTCTGAAAGGGAAGTGTGACTCCTGATGTGAGAGTCGTTTAAGGCTCAGTGTCACTGTCACTGTTCCATTCAGGTGTTGTTGTTCTAGAGTGAAACTGTTTTGATTTAAGTTTCAAAACACTGTTATAAATACTAGGCAACATGAATCTGAGACCACCTCCTCTGTTTAAAGAGGGCTTCTCCATTTTCACAAAAATGGCTTCCTTCACACTCTTCTCAAACCATCTGGCCTCTCTGGACAAAATTCGGACATTGCTGTCCTCAAAGGAATGTCCTCTTTCTATGAGGTGGAGGTGGACTGCAGACTCTGTGGTCTCCTCTTGTGCTCTGTGCTGAAGAGTCCTGATGACTCCCAGCTTGTGCTGCAGTGGCTGGTGGGAATCAAACAGCAAATATTGATCCGTTTGTGTTGGGTTCCTATAAACTTCTACTTGGAGAGTCCTGTCCTCACCAATAACCACTGCACAGTCTAAGAAGGCCAGGTGGTTGTCTATGGCATCTCCACAGGTAAACTTGATGTTCTTGTCCACTGCGTTGATGTGTTCTGTGAAAACTTCTACTTCCTGGGTTCTGATTTTGACCCACGTGTCATTAACATATCTGAACCAGTGACTGGGCACTGTACCTGGGAAAGAGACCAGAGCTCTGTTCTCCACTTCCTCCATGAACAGGTTAGCCACAATCAGAGAGACAGGTGATCCCATGGCACAGCTGTGTTTTTGTCTGTAGAAGTTACTCCTGAACTGGAAATATGGTCCGGGGTGAGGTTTGTCCTGTCCTGTAAAGATGTGTCCTCTAGAAGTCTCTTCCTTACTACCACAAGTGCTTCATTGGTGGGAATGCAGGTAAAGAGGGATGTGACCTCAAAGGAGACAATTGTCTCATCTGTGTCTAATTGTAGATGTTTGATAGATAGATTTTGTTTGTAAAGTCCTGTGAGTTGATGATATGGTGTTGTGAGTGGCCTACCAATGGAGCCAAAATGGTGGCCAGCTGTTTGGCTACATTGTAGGTGGCTGAATCTGTGCTGCCCTCTATGGATCGTAATAGAATTTCTTCTTTGTGTATTTTAGGTACGCCGTACATGGAGTGGTGTTCCCCGGATACAGTCTGTAGTATAGAGATCGAACAATGACTTGGTCCTTCTCCAGCCTCTGCAGACAGTCTATGACCATCTTCTTGTAATCACTTGTTGGATCTCTTCTCAGTGTCTCATAGGTGGTGGTGTCACTGTAAACTGTTAATACTGGACTCGTAGTCATCTGTGTTCAGGATCACAGTGCATCTTCCTTTGTCTGCTGGCAGAATGGTGATGCTGTGATCCTTCTCCAGTGCTCACAGGGCCCTCCATTGCTCCGAGGTGATATTGGAGGGGGGTGGTTTGGCACTAGCCAGTGCAGCTGTAACCTTGAGTCTCAGTTCTTCAGCTTCATTTCCAGACAATTGCTGTAATGAGGTCTACTGTAGGGATGTGCCTCGTGTGTGTTTTGCTTTAACTTTTTCTTCAAGATGACCTGGATGACTGAGAACCTTCACAAGCATAATCTAGTGTACTGAATATGTTTTTCCATTTGTTCCGCAGTTTAAAATGCCAGCTGTGAACGCTTGGCGGACCGGGGATTTCTGCTGGTCGTCCTATAACAGGAAGGTTGGCGGTTCTATTCACGCTCTCCCCAGTTCATACTGTTGTTGTGTCGTTGGGCAAGACATTTACCCTCCTTGCCTACAGTGACACAGCACTGGACTGGTATATGAATGTGTGAGAATGTTGGGACAACAGATGAAAATTTGCCTTAGACTACAATCTGGCATTTGCATTGTCTCATTTATGTTCATTAACATGCACTGTCCCAATCAAAAAAAAGAGTTAGATTTTTTTAAATGGATAATTTTATGTTTTGGAGCAAACTAGCTAATGAAGCAGACTACAAGTGTAAACACACCCTAAGACTGTCCGTTGCTTTGTGACAGAGCTCTGTCTATCATGGGCCCATCAGCACAGTTGTTGTGTTAGAAAAGCTCTTTTATGAATTTGGTGTGTTGATGTGCTTTTTGTGAGTGTTAAGGTTGGTATTTTAAATGATTACATACGTAGTAAAGTAAGCTAGTTAATTGTTTAATTCTACAGCTTCTTTACTCTTTTTAGATTGAATGCTATTAAATACCACAACTACATGAATGCAGTATCCATGTCCATTACACAGAAATTCTTCTTCTTTTTTTTATCTCAAGAAACCAATCAAAATGACTTTGGCGTCACATATTTTATAGCCTTTGTATTTTTAGGTAAAAAATAACAGTGTTGCTTTAAATCTCACCAAAAATCCAAGTGAAACCTGTCCTTCAGTTTCTCCCATCAGCCACAGACTCTTCTCATCGTTACGGACCAGTCCAAGGAAACAGGTCTGATAATTCCAGCTGCAGTAACATCCAAAGAGCATTAATGTAATAAAGTAAAAAGAAAATGTTTTGGGTCTATGAAGATGTGAACATTATCATGAATTACTTTGTGACTTTGTGGCCCCACATGTTCTCCTCATTTTGATACGACACATCGATGATTGTAGAGTGAGTGGTGACGCCGATGAGAACAGAGCTGTACATCAGGCTGATCACAGACTCCTCCACTTTGTATGTGGTGACTTTTATCAGACTGATGAGACAGAAAGGACAGTTTTGTACAATTGTATCAGACAAAAAGTACATTTCCTCACATTTTCAACATAGGGGGAGGAGTTTACATGGGAAGTAAATGTAAAAGTGAGCAGTCTTTCACAGAGGAACAAGAACACAGCAAAACTACAAGACAGTTTATTTAAATCTAGAATAATCCTAAAAAAAACCTCCTGCATATCAAGCCTTTAAATGTCTTGTTGTTTACCTCGCACTGCAGTGTTGACTCCAAACTACTTTAAAAACATCAACATAATTCTCTGTGTAGCCGACGGCAAACTGTCCATCAGGCATCGAACAGACGGCTGTGACTGCTCTGTTCGAAAACTAAAAAAAAAAGGGAGGCCAAATTATTCATCTATTCAAATACATGTTTTTTATTTCTTTTTATGTACTTTTGTCGCTTTTAGTCACCTGTTTGTGTCCAACAACAGTATTGTTCTGCCATAGCTCCAACAAACCAGATTCATATCCAGCAAGGAGTAAATCATGAGAGAAGCACAGAGCAGTGACCGAGCCTTTGCGGAAGGGAGGAGACTCTGAAGGAGAAAAAAAAAATCAGCGGAGATGAATCAACATAGCACAAGCTCAATGATTTAGAAAAATACAAAACATAAAAGACTGCTTATGATTTATCTTGTAAGATTAGGATTTAAAGTTATATATTTTTGATAGTGATGGTATAGACGGTGAAAGAGAGGAGCACTTTAAATGTTTTGTTTTGGGGATTTGGGTCCAAGGGCACCACTACCACATTACAGAGTACAGTGTAATATCATAACATAACACAAAACCCTCTACTGCACTACACACTGAACACTACCTGTGGTCCACGTCCAGCATCGCACTGACCCATCTTCAGACACAGTCAGCAGCTCCGAGGCTTGTTTCTTTGGAGCAACTCCGTGTATTACACCAGTGTGACCGAGGAAAGTGCTGTGGTGCTCCACCTGATTACAACATATAGTATATTATATACATAACCTGTATAATACATCATTATACAGTGAAATGTTAAATGTTGTTGTGTTTTTCCATCTTAGGATAATGTAAATAAAGCATGTATGCAAGTAAAATAATAACTGGGACAAACCTGTAAGGGCTTCCAGATTTTAGTTGTGCCGTCTTCAGATGCAGTCACAACAGTCAAGTCCTCGGGGCTGATCTCTTTGGTATCATACACACAGAAATCTGATGATAACTCTGAACTGCAGTCTGAGATTTGAACTATAAAGTATTGAGCCGTCTAAACATAACAAGATGTACCAGATTGAGTGAGAAGGGCACAGTGGTGGATGTATTTCTTGTGTGCAGCGATGTGACAGATTTCTACGTTTGACTCCCAGTTCCAGACATGCAGCCCTCCGTCTGCGCAGCCGGCAATCACATAGCGACCCTGAATAAAATGATACAGAGTGGATCAGCATATGCATTAATCTTGTAATTCTGTAAGTTACATTTTGTAGGTTGCGAATATATAAAAGTATAAACTGACCAGACTGCAGACCGAGGTGAGAGGACTCTTCCAGGTGATTTCTTTGACACTTTTTCCTGTTTGTAAGTCCCAGAAGCAGAGCCGTCCATCGTTTGAGGAACTCACCTAAAAATCAGAGTCAAGAGCAGATGAGAGAAATACACTTTACATAACAGTAATTTGTTATGGGGTTCAAATATGACTTACCACACAGTCTTTGGTCCAGACACAGCCAGTCATCCAGTCTCGGTGACAGTGAGGGAGAGACTTGGAGAGAACTGGAAAGACGAACTCACATCCCACACCATTAAAGCCTAAAGAAACCACAAAGTCATGACTAATGCTCATGTCATACTACTACACCACCTCCTCAAGCACAGCTCTACTTAAAACTCTTCCTCTAAGTCTCCTTCACCAAACACTGACCTCCATGAGTCTGGACCTGGTCTAAGACTGAATTTGTAGTGTTTTGTATTTTATAAATTTCCTCCATTGCATCATAAGCTAGTCTTTTTAATAATGTCCTGAATGCAATACTAATGTGGGACAAATAAAGTGCATCTTGATTTATGTAAACTTGTACCGTACCTGATCTTTTCCACCAGACAGTAGCTGCTGCCCGTCGGGACTAAAGGTCAAACAGGTGACTCCTCCGCTGTGACCCCTCAGGACGTTGTGAGGCTTACCCACATCACTGCTAAGATCGCTCAGCAGCCACAGAGCAATGGTGCAGTCATCTGAGACACAACAGGAGAAGATATCAGTGGATAATAAGTGCCGACGGTCTTTTAAAAAATAATTTTCCACAGCATCCAGACCCATTTTTATTTTTCAATGTTACATAATCAGGGTTAGTCTGTAAGCAGCACCATTTAACAAAGTTTATTTCTATGTGGAAAACCCTATGTGTTGTATATCATGGGCCTCTGTGAGAGTCATTAAACAGACTGACCTGCTGCTGAGGCCAGGTACGTGGAGTTTTGTGCCAAAGCCAGGATGGAGCCTTGATTATTTCCAAACACGGCGACAATCTCCAACCCCCCCAGAGCCCCTTCTTCATTGTTCTTTTTCCTCCAGAGCCTCAGACGTTTATCTTGTCCTCCAGACACCAGCAGCTCAGGCTCCGTCTGGTCCTGCTCCTGAACGACCCACATCAGACACAGGACGGACGCATCGTAGTCCTCGGAGGTCCAGATCTGTTCACCTACAATACAAATAAAACTTTTAGAGAAGAGGTTTCCTAAGACAACACAACAGGCCAAGATCCCAGCTGCCTATTCAACAAATATTTAGATATATTTTACAACAGTTAGAAACTGAAATGATAGTAGTGACTGGGAATTGTGGGACTATGGATGATGGTTTACATTCATGTCTCATGTGTTCATCAACATGCACTGTCGTTCAAATTCATTATTTTTATATAATATCAGGAATTGCAGAAGTGTGAAAAGGTGGATTTTAGGCGTTATGAATTCTGGGAGTCCCATGGAGTCTTTGAATAATTATATAATAATAATATATTAGTTTGTTTTTGGGCACGTACGTGAATCCAGGCTGAAGAGTGTGAGGCCTGCTCTGAATCCCACTGCAGCATAGTCTCCATTTACAGCGACACACAGAGCAGCAGGATCTGAGACTGAAGTCCTTTTCTTCTTCTGAGGAGGCTCCTGCTCAAACTGAAGAGAAAACACCTGAGTTCTATGTAGGTCTTCAAAGTCGTGTTTAGAATAGATTCTAGTGTAAAGTCAATCTTGCACAACAAGAAATCACTTTCCCTGACATTCTCTTGATTTTGAAATTTCTCTGTTTTTGTTTAAAATCCATCTCAACAATCTACAGCAGCCTCAGAGGGTCAAAACCTAAAATTCCCATAAATTTACTGATACTTGTAACTGCATTGTTTATCTAAAGCCCAAGAACAACGTCAGTACATTTCCAAGACACAAGAACATTTCAATACACAAATCGGGTTGATTTTCAAAATGTCTGTTTTCCAGGACTCATGGGAACCCTCATAAATGTAGTTACATAGTCATTTCTTTCCCTGACTATAGCAAAAACAAATACAATTGTGAATTTAGAGACAAACATTACCATTTCACTTTTCAATGTAGTGACTGAACGTCCAAGTCCACCAGACCAGAGCTGCAGCTGCAAAAAAGAAGAAAAAGAAAGATATTAAGTTTGATATGTGCTCACTGTAAACTAAATTAAGTATATTTGTGTTTAGTGTGGACAGGTTTTTCTCACCATATAATCTGATCCCGCACTCAGCAGCATCCTGTCTTTGTCGAGGAAAGCGAGGGCCTCGGTGGCTCCGTTATGAGCCTGAAAACAGCCGACGCAGGTGGAAGTGGACACGGCCCACACCCTGACTTCTCCGGACACAGACCCAGAGCACAACATGGAGGAGAACGAGGAGAAGGCGAGGCTGTGGACGGAGCGCTCGTGTCCACACAGAGACTGAGGAAACGGACAATAATCAACAACAGACCTGGTTTTATTACTCTGGTTAATGTCGCCATTAACTGGAATTATTCTCACTTTATTCCTCTTTGCTTATGTTTAAACTCCACTCCACCAACTACAGCAGCCTAAGAGGGTCACAACTCAAACTCAATATTCTCCATGGGTTTACAAATGGGCCTACACATGACGCTGAATAATTTTTAACAAAAAGAGAAGAAGTTGCACGCCTTCAAGTGCAAGTGCTAGACCCAAAAAATGATTACATTCAAAATATTCAAAGGGTAATCAAAATTATTATATTCAAAATCTGGAAAGAGGTACTCACATTATTGATTTTGTTTGGCTACAGTCATACAAGTAAACACTAACACGTTTTGGCTTGAAACCTTGAAGGCCTTAAACACCTCTATCCAGATTTTTAATATAATGAGTTTGATGTGCTAACCTTCAAATTTTTTTCAAAGTCCGCACGTAACACAACAGCTTGGCGTCATAAAATGTACTCTGTCCAAAACTCTAGCCCCGAAGCCGTCATCTCCTTCCCCCGTTAAAGGTCCCTTAGTAAGCTTTGATAATATAGATTAAAATAGCCAAACATTCCTGGTTTCACATGTCCTCCATGCAAATGTTTATCCCTGTGTTTATCCCTTGTTGTGTCAATCTTTTCCATGTTCCCATCATTTTATTCACCATTCTTCATTTGTATAATTTTTAATAAAATCCCATAAAAGACATTAATGTTTCTCTGTTTATATTAAGCAACATTCGAAAACCAGAAGAATTCTCTTCCTTCAGATTCATGAGACTGAACAGTTTCTCGGACCTGTTAAAATCGAGGTGGTGCCCCTTTTAATTAGAAATTAATTTTAATAAATTAATATTAATATCAAAGTGAATTATTAATATTAATATAAATCTGATATATATATATTTATACAAATTGTTACACCATACTCTCTCTCTCTCCAAAAAGGAAATGGGTATGGGTACGCAAGGCTAAGGTTTTTGTACTTCTCCCTGGTGCTACCCTCACGATTTATCCGGGCTTTGGGACGGCTTGTAACCCTTTTAGCGCTTTTAAACTGTAATGTTGCAGTTTTTTACAGCCTTTAATATTTAAAATTAATAACTTACTGAAGTCTTCTTTCTGTGCTGTGACTTACTGCAATTGTTTTATTCTGGAGCCAGTTCCACACAGTCACTTTGCCGTTCCAGCAGCCGGCGGCGAGCACATGTCCTTCAGGGTCAAAGGCCACGCAGTTTAAAGGACTGACGCTTGACAGAAAGGCCACCTGTTCACCTTTAGAGGAGTTCCACACCTGAACGAGAAAACGACACAGAAGCCAGGCACACACATAAAGATAATTATTAAATCATAAGCCATTTTGAAAAATGTTACATACAGTATATATATTATTAATTTGAAACAGCACTAAATGTGGCTGAATTATAAAAGGTATTTAAGGTAAAATGAAGAGCCGTTTAAAGTGGAGCACATTTTAACGAAGCACAAGAAGCTGTTCACTGACTCCAATAGTGAATTGCATTCTTTAGTTTTGACCGCATTTATGTTTTTATTTTATAGTGTGAGATACACAGGAAAGAAATACATATACAATTACAAAATGCACAGCAGATGAATTAAATGTCTTTTGTTATGTTTTATTTTAAACGTGATTTGCGGACACCAACATTTTGTAAAAGGTCTAGGGTTAATAGGTTCTGGGAAAACTAATTTTATTTTGTTTGTGTTAAATTAAGCTGAGAATAAATGTTACAAACACAAGTAGCTCTCTGCCATTTTCATTTGTAAAAGTAGCTCTATGATGTAAAAAGGTTGGAGACCCCTGGTCTAGAATCTTCCACAAAATACAATTACATTAAAAATATACATTTTATGGTAACATATATACACATACTTTGAAAAGCCTACATGACATTGATACCAGTTGATAGATTGGTTTAAATCAGACTCACCTTTAACATGGAGTCCAGAGACACAGTGGCCAGGTGCTTCCTGTCTGGGGAGATAGCACTCGCTGTTATTGCATTATTGTGTCCAGCCACAAAGGCCGTCCTGTAGAGAGAGAAACAATCATGATATAACTGTGATATTATTTATTTTAATCACATTCAGACGCTTTTCTCACCTGCAGCCGTTGCCCACGTCCCACATTTCAATTTTTCCATCGAAGGAGGTGGTGGCCAGACTTCCCTCTTTCAGAAAGACGCAGCTCGAGATGCCGTCACAGCTGCTCACCAGAGACCGGACCTCCTGTACACAGACAGAAAATTAAAGTTCACATTTATGACACTGTACAACACTGGTTACTGTACAATAAAAGCCTTTAGAAGCTGTGGACGAGTATATGACGAACGATTCATGTTTTCAACTTTTGTATGTGATGTAGGAGTCAAACAAATAACGTTACTGTATTACTCGGTCTTAAATTCACGGCCTTCAGATTTAAGACCTACGGCAAATTTAAGACAGTTTAAGACTTTTTAATGACCCACAGAAACCCTGCAAAGGTCTTAGGCGGTTTTAACACCTGCAATGTTTAAATGGACTTTTCCGATTTAGTTCTAATCTTCAGGTGTAAAAGCTCTGTTTTGTCTGGCTTTATTTTCAGTAACTAGTGCATTTGGATTAATTCTATAATATTAACAACATGTCTCTAAAAGGCTCTACTCCAGTCCGATTATTGTATTTCTCCAATTCAACTGTAAAATGAGCGTCTGCAGTAAAAGCCTACAGGAGTCCAATGAAGAAACCAAAAGTAACTTAACCAAATGTGTACTAAAAGGATAATTTTGCATTATTAAAAAAATACTTTTATACCTGTCCAGATTTTGTGTGAACAAAATGCAGTGTCCCTCGTGCCGTACCGACCACCATCAGCTCTCCATCTGGACTCAACACTAGACAGGTCGGTTCAGACGAGAACGACGACACCAACTCACTGCAACGACACAAACAATCTTTAACTAAATAATTTATGAAATATCTTTAAAGGCGTAGTGTGTATTTCTCTGTTTATCTTTTTTAAGGTGATTATATCCATCAGCGTGAACCACTTTGCTGACCTCATGTCTTGATTATTCTGATTGTTGTTGTTCATCAGTTTCACAGCTCTGACGCCTCCTTTTCCCATCATGCCTTGTGCCCAGACGTGAGCGGAGCTGTTTGGAGATTCATTCAGAGCCTGTTGAATAAAAAGCGCAGGCCAAGACGACAGCAGCGCGGCGTGACGCTGAAGGAATCTCCAACAATCCTCTTCTAGACCGTAACAAACACCTACAAGAACAAAACACGAGTTTATTTCAATCAATTTATCTAAGAAATATCAATAAAACAAACTTTAACCACACTCAGTAGAATATTGGCTTTGTTCTTTTAAACAGTTTTCTTACATTTACTCTGTATTCTAATGCTCAGTTTGTCCAGAACAAGAAGCAAATAATGGGTTTTGTGTTTTGTTTTAACAATTTAACAAATCAGCAAAGGACATGTCTTCTCTCCATCTGGGGGTCGCCACACCAAAACATCTAATGACACATATATTTAATTTGGCAAGGTTTTTGTAGCCTGGGTACCAGACTATTTCTCTGTTTATTCTATACAGAGAATAGTCTGGTAATGCAACTCCTTCAAAGGGGCGGGATAATGTTGTGACAAACAGGTGCCGAATTAACCAATAATAATAATAATAATAATTGTTATATTTATATCAATTAAGAGGCCGTGACGATATCAAGTAACCTTTTTCCGAATCCAGTTGGGAGTACGGCAAACTGCAGTGATTGGTCCGGCTCTACTTCAGCCGAGAGAAGGGTTACAGAGCCTGCCCATTGTAGCAGATCAGTCTTCGAATTCCCCATGGATTAACTTTCCTGTCGCTTTCATCATTATCAGAGGCAAGCTTGTATCTGAAACTCAGCCTGGAGAAGACTTGGTTAACACTGTTTTCTTTCAGATAAAAAGACAACCAAAGTGTTTTGTCGAGTACAGGAAATGTAATTAATGACTTTGTTTTGCTTTTAAAATAAGTGGAACCTGGGTCTACCAGTCACCAGGTCAAAGGTGACTCAGGACCAGGACAGAACCCTGGCGCCATGTCAAATAACTGTAAATTCTTGGAGATAAAGTTGTTTATTCAGCTTTCCCTGGTCCAGGCACCAGGCCAGGAATACTTTGATCATAGCCTTTAAGGCCGCCCCCTAGTGGTCAAATGGACAAATGCCTCTGACTACTCATCAAAGGACATTTCTGTGTTTATTCCATTAAAGGAAAATGTATTAAGATATTGTGTTGTTTATACTGTTCTTTCCAGGACGCGGAGCGTAACCAGGCAGAATGGCTCCTTTCCCCAGTTTACGGTTTCTATTTTATTTTTAATAAAATGTAATGAATCAATGTTTCCATAATGTTCTGACAAATGCATTTTCTCTGTATAATCCTACAAGTACGAATGTTTTGTGTGTTTTATGAAAAACCAAGAAAGGCACTGCGGAGCAAGGAATGTTTTAAAACTTAGTTTAACTCAGTTTAAATTTCCCAAAGCGACTCCTTTGCCGGAAGAGAGCGTAAGACACGCCCCGGCCCGAAGGTGATAAAACCTGGCTGTCAGCCAAACATCCCTCTCTCTCTGCCTCTCTCTGATCCTGCTTCTTCCTGCGGCCGGTCCACCCTTGACCGTCCCGTCTCCGCAACCAAAGCTTCGGGCCTCGTGGAAACGAGTCGATTTTCTTTGTTTAAAGCCTGCAAGTCTAGCTTGCTATGCTAAGTTTTCCTTCTTTCAAACAGCTGCTCAATGTACTTCCTGCAAGTCTGCTACCACACGGAAGTCTTTTTGCCTTTTTATTTTTAAAGACTTTGTGCCATGCTAAAGAGTTAGCTTGACTAAATCTAGCTTTCTCAAGCAAGTTTTAAACCAGTAAAGCAACCACCGAGAACTCTTTCATGGACCTTGCAATAACTTTTACAAACTTAAAACTTTTACACGGTGCAACAGAGGAGATAAAGGCCGTGCTAGTTTGGACAGCAACAGGACGCTTTTGTTCTCTCCCCGGGCGCACTGCAAACCCCTCTGGAGGAGACGTGCACGCTGTGGCACCCCATGTGTGTGGAACGTGTCATCAGTAAGCAAATTTTAAGAAACGTGAGTCCATTGGGTGTAATAAATATACCAATAGATAGCAACAGATTAAAGAGAGGTACCGTACGAGTCGTAGATCTCGAGGAGGTGATGCAAAAGGCCATGACGCACATTGGCATAACAGAAGTAGTAGCTGGAGAGAAGTGCACGAATCCCCCAACTGAGCACTTTTCACCTAAAAACAGACAAAAAAAGCAGTCAGGAATTCAAATATACATATTAATATCCTTGTTTACTGGTCTAGTGTAAAGTCATGTTTTCTCTACTCACCAGACTTAGAGGCAGGTGCATCACAGAAGAGGCCTCACAGTGAAGGAAGGTGTCTGTTCCAATCGGATCGGCCTGTGCCCACAGATGAGCTGCAGAGAGACAAAGATTTATCAGAAAACAGCATCAAACAGTTAAATAAATGACATTATCTGACTGTACCTGCCAGCACCAGGAACGCTGTGATCTTGTTATCCTCAGTTGGAATAAAATAATCCTCAAAAGCTCTCCTCACTTCAGGATTGGATAAAACCAGCAGGTCGTTGGTGTCGGGGCAGTTTGACGGCCCAATAAGACTGCAGAGGAAATTTAATAAAACATAAGACTTTTTGTATGTTTTCATGTCACTTTGTTGCCCTACAGGAGACTTACCTTTGTAGACTCTGTACTATACGAGTGAATACTGCCATTGGGATGCGTCCTTGGGGCTTCCTGGATAATTTCAGTAGTTTCCTCCATTCGACCTCTCCGTCTCGTGTCCACAGGTCGTTGCATGTGTTTAAAACAGCGTACAAGTCTCTCTCCTTCATTCCTGTGGGTTAACAAGTGTAACTACTCTGTCCCTGCACAATATATCATTTTGTCTTTTAAATCGAGCGTCCTATACCTGTGGGGCTGACGGTCAGTGCTGCCAGAGCCCAACGAAGTCCCAGCATTCCTCTGTGCTCTGAGCAGAGTCTGTCCAAAGTGTGCAGCACCAGCTGGTTTAGAGACTGGGGCAGGTTCTGAAGACTGTCCTTTAACTGCAACATAGCAACACACAACAGTCAGCGACTAAAGTAGTGCAACTTACAGCTCTCTCCTCAAGTTCTCAGGGTAAAAAAAATGACTGTACATGTTTGTAAAAGCCCATGTGTGTGATCGAGAGCGATCCAAGTGGAACCAAGAGGTCATATGCAGAAGAGATTTCAAGAAGAAGAAGAAGAAGAAGTTTTATTTATATAGCGCCTTTCCGTAGCTCAAGGTCGCTTTACATTTCACAAATACAGTACAGACAAACATTTAGATACACATCACATGAAACATATAGCTGTAATTACCCAAAATGTTTGTTAAATAGATATGTTTTTAACTGAGACTTGAATGCATCCACAGATGAGATGTTTCGTAAAGTAAGAGGCAGCGCGTTCCAAAGTTGAGGAGCATTTACACTAAAAGACCTTCCACCAACAGTAGACAGAAACGTGGGGTGGATAACAGACCGAGTTCGGCTGATCTAAGGGACCGGACAGGGCGGTAGGGGGAAAGTAGGTCAGACAGATATTGGGGAGCAAGACCATTTAATGCTTTAAATGTTAGAAGCAATACTTTAAAATGTATACGTGATGCTACAGGTAGCCAGTGAAGGTCATGAAGCAGAGGAGTAATGTGAGCAGAGCGCCTAGTGGAGGTTAGAACTCTTGCTGCTGAGTTTTGAACATACTGTAGTCTGGCGATGAGTTTTTTTGGAAGACCAAGAAATAAGGCATTGCAATAGTCCAGGCGTGAAGTGGTTAATGCGTGGACTAAGGTTTCAGTGTCAGCAATAGTGAGAGAAGATCGGAGACGGGCAATAAGATGGAAAAAGGAGTTTTTAACAATAGAAGAAATGTGAGGGCCAAAAGATAGATTTGAATCGAATAGAACACCAAGGTTACGGATTAGTGACGAAGGCTTAATGTGAGTTCCATGAACATCAAAAGTCTGGTTCATAGTTTTGACTGTGGCATTAGAACCAATCAGGATTATCTCAGTTTTTTTATCATTCAATTTAAGTACAAGAACAGAGGATTGAAAAGTGTTGCTGAGAAGGTGTGATAAAAGAGAGGCAGCAACAATGAAAAGAAAGGTTTACAGGACAGTAATGTGGCTCAGGAATGTGAGACATTTTAGAGACAAAAGTTAGACATGGTTTGGACATGTTCAGAGGAGTTGGGGTAAATAATTTGGTCGAAGAATGAGGCAGGAAGCCTAGAGGATGACCAATGAGGTGGTTTATGGAGAACATGAAGGAAGTCGGTTTGAGAGAGAGGATGCAGGGGATAGATGGAGGCAGCAGCATACTTTATCAAAGGTAGCAAAGTTCCTCAGGTCTTCACAGGCCAGGTGCAGATACAGAGGGCTCACAGCTCCTTTCTTCATTGTCAGTTCCTGAATCTACATTTGAGCAAATATAAAACATTTCAAAATGATTAAAAAAGGAATAAAAGACTGTAACTATAGTACCTCACTATAACGTGGAAAGGACCTGGTTGTTGAAGGCAGAGTCACTGAGCTTCTTCCCAAAGGCGTCCAGTCTTTTCTGAACGATCTCCTTTCGGTCCATCATGGTGAGCTGAGCCAAAGTGAACAGCAACGTGCTCTTTTTCTTGGCCAGAGTCGGTAAAAGTGCACAAGTGGGCGGGACACTCACTACCAAACACACTCCCTGAAAATAAAGAGACAATAAACCAATAATGCTTAGATGCAGCCCTGTTAAAGAGACTTGACGACATGGGTTTAGCTGTAACATATATATGTCTGACCTGTGGGAGCTGCTGTGGGATCCAGTCAGAGATGATCTGAGCCCTACCGTCCTGGAGAAGATCAACACCATCAACGAGAACCACCAGGGGTGTTCTTTTCTTACGTTCACTCAAGTCGGAGTGAAATTGTGACACCAGATCCCTGAGGTGAAGAAAAAAACAATACTAAATATCTGACCATTAAGTATTAAATAACAGAAGGCAGCTCATTGATGATGATGACAAAGGGTTTGTTAGGGCTCTATTAAACCTGGTTTATCCAACAAAATGAATGGTATGAGATTCTGATTGACTGATGTAGTTAAATATCACAGTGGGTTATCACAATTATGAGGGTACAGCTGCTTTTAATACCATAGGAAAATGTTTATGGTTGTTTAATGGTAAAATGGAACAAAATAATGCTAACCCTTAAGGCAGAGCACTAAACATACTTTTCATTTAGACACAAACAAATTTTGATTTAAGAGAAAGGCTTTTAAGCGAGTCACTTACAATCTGTGTTCCCTTTTGTTCGGCGTTGTCTGTAATTTTGTCCAAATGACAGGCACTTTGTTCTGTGATTGTAATTATTAAGCACATGATACACTCACTGTCACACTCTGCTAAACGTACACTAACTAATTAAGAGCATAAACAAGGTTTTTATTAACTAAATATACGTTTGTCATTAACATCATGAGTTGAAATCAAATTATACAGACAAGTATGTCACTGTATGAGTTTTTCTTCTATCCCAGGATTCTTGTGGCATTTTGTAAGAGCAGTAAACTAAGAATGAGGTTTTCATCTCAAGCCCAACACCAGATAATAAAGAGCTTTTTCTTTCCGGTGCTAATAACCCACCTCCACCCCAGCTCCTTTGTTTCTGATGTTTAATGATTGACGGATGCTGTTTTGTTCCTGTATCTTGTATCCTGTTTCTTCCTGTTTTCCTGTATCTTTACTGACTTAAAGCAATCCAAGTGGCTCTGAAAGAAACTGACTTAATAAATAAAGTAACATACTGGTAAGACTGTGGAAGTGCTGAGTCATCGTCAATGTCATTTATTTTCCTGAAAGATTTGATAAGAAACCGTAGAAGGTTTTCCACGGAGCAAGCTGATTGGCTGGCAGCTGTAGAGTAGGAGATGACATCAAAGTTTGTTTTTGTCTTGCCTCCTCTTTTCAGATTGTGTCCTAAAGCGGCCTGTGGAGGAAAAAGTCTGTTTATGTTTCTTGTGTTTGTATGTTTCATTACCATCATTACTACTAATATTTTACTATTCTCTCCAAATTTACCATAAAGACAGTTTTTCCCTCTCCCGGTCCTGCCTCTACAACCATTATCCCTCCTTTGGCCTGGGCCTGCTCCACCATCGTCACCGCTGCAGAAAGTAGTTTAGCTCGACCGAAACACTGTCGGTGCAGACTCTCCTGGTGCACGTCCTGCTCCGTCACCTCCGAGACTGTCCTGTCCTCATCTGTCGCCTGAGAGTACAAGAAATGAAAAACAATCCAATAAACTCAGAAGTCAGAGTATTAAGACAATGTTTAGGTAAAATACTATAGTAATGTGTTAGTATTTTTGGGCACTGATTTTTGATCACTTTATCATAAGCTTTGTATGCTACATATGAATCCTCTAATGTTGTTTATGATAACTCATTAACCCCCACCACATGAACAGCACCTGAAAGAGTTCCATTTTAAGCATTTGCACTAAAAGGAAGTGTTTGTAGATTTGCAGTTATCCACGACATATTCATTAAAAAGTTTTAAAGAAATCTCAACCTACGTCCAGATACCTTCTTTGAAACGTTTTTAACTCTCAACTTATCAAATACATTTTTGTGAATTCCTGATGAATAATCTAATGTTATTAAAGACACAATTTCCAGGGTCCTTCTGGCACTGACTGTGGAGGCAGAATACTGTTTTTCAAATACAAAAACGCGTGTTTATTTTGAACATTCACAGGATATACTGTTCATTAACTTGTGTGCTTCCTGTTTGTCTCCATACTGTTTTAGATACATCAATTAAATGATTTGAAAATAAAATTACCTTAATAAACTGCTCTTTTACAGCCGTCCAAAGGTCTTCTAACACTGCTTTTCTGAAATCCTCCAGGTTTTTCAGGTATGGTTTTCCATCCACAACACCTCCCCACTCACACGGGTAACTGCAACAGACATATACACTGTCAGTAACAGCTTGGATTAATGTGTCTACACCAGATTACATCAGACTTACCTTTCAGTGACTTTAACCTGATTATCTCTGAGTCTACTCTTCAGAGCGGCCATCTTTGACTCTGCTTCCTTCGACTCTGAAGCAAAGTCAGATCTCCAGGCCACAGGGACAGATCTGAGAATCAAGAAACATCATTTATCATTTGTTTTAATGCCAAATGTATCAAATAAAATAAATATTCACAGGCTTTTACTTTGTGGTGTTAGGATCTCTGAAGAAGCAGAACATTCGCTGATGAGCTGCGTCGGGATAAAGAGCCTCAAACTGACGAATCTCCATTTCTGTGATGGACAGGTCTGCGGGGGCTGATGACAACTGAAAAATAAACACATATCTTAACAAGAATAAGATAATAAAGGTCTGACAACACAGGTCTTACAGCTAACCTGTTTTAAGCAGTTAAGCACTTAAGAGTGTTTTTTTAGAGCCCTGGAAAACTTTTGGCCTGATATTTGTGCCACTAGAAACTGAAACTGAGTTGTATTTGAATTTGAAGTGCTCAAACACAATCTGAATTGTTTAAGTTGAATAAAAAAACAAAAAATAACTGTTTTGTCTGCAGCATTGGTCGACTAAATCATTATTGCATCATCTGGTGGTGCACCGCAGAATATCAAATAATGAGTCTAAAATCTTATACATATATAGCGCCTGAAGAAGAAACTGACGAGGAAGAGGAGAAAAAAGTTATTCTTTACCCAGGAGTACTGTGGGAGGTCCGGGAGCACAGGTTTGGGGGGCACCAGGCCGTACCTCTCCCCCAGGACGACCACCAGCATCTGGCTGCGACAGACTTCAGACAGACACAGCTCTGTGGTGCGGCTCGACTCCTCCTCGGTCACGCCCCAGCGCAGCTCCACCTCCTGCAGATAGAGGCAGTGTGGAGCAGCCCGGCGCCGCAGCTCTGGGAAGACACTCCATACCAGGACGTCCCGCTCGGCGTGCATGTCTCTGAACGTGGAGGAGATGAAGACACGGACGCTCTGCCACCTGTCGATCCAGAGGAGAAATATTAGGTGACTGAGGTGGGAAGGAGGAAAAATGTTCTACATCTGTAGAAAGGCTAACACAAGTAACGGACTTGAAATATACTGTGTTCTCTAGAGTTCAAGCACTAAATATCCTTCCACTTTTTGTGTATCTGTTGTTCATATATAAAACAAATAATCTGTCTTCTATGCTCTTCTTGAAATTTCTTAAAATGTGAGTAAAACAAAAAGCTACAAGTATTATTAAAGTATAAAAATTTAAAATGACAGGTAATAATAGACTAGGACGGAAAATTTACGACTGTCAAAATGACGGAGAATGAGAAAGTCTAGTTCGACCTCTGGTGGATAATAAACTGTTATAAGAATTTTTGTTCAGATTAACATAAACATAAACGTTACCTCATGGTGGGGCTGACTGGTATTGACACCACGTTGCTGTCAGTCAGAGACTCTTTAGCGCCCTCTGGTGGTGGGACATTGTACACTTTGTCCAGATGCTCCACATGATCCAAGAGTCTGGACGACCCTCGTTCTGCCACAAACCTGCTCACACACCACAACAGGAACTAAATTATTAAAAATATATTATAAAAATGTTTTTGTTTTTCATCTACGCAACAAAGCCAGTGTTTAGACTCCCTGGCTTCACATTAAATTGAGAATTAAGTTCAAAATCCTTCTCCTTATTTAAAAAAACATTAGTGGTCTGTCAGAGACCTCAGAGAGCCGTATCGTACCAACAAGTGCAAAATGAACTAGTCATTCCTAGGGTTTCCTAAAGTATAATGGGAAGTAGAGCCTTCAGTTTCCAAGCTCCTGTTTTATGGAATCAGCTCCAGCTCAGGTTAAAGACACAGTCTTTTAGGTTAGGCTTAAGACTTTCCTTTTTGACAGGGCTTATTGTCAGGACATAAGGAAAGGGGATGACATCACAGCTCATTATTAGTCACAGCCATCTTCAGATGAGCGTTTCTAGGCCCAGACGTTGGTTTAGGTCTGCTTAGGTTTGTTGTTTAACATGCATTTTGTCCATGGACCTGGTTACTAAACTAGGCAGCTTGAGGCACTGGTCAGGCTTTCTTCCTGCTCTCAGAAACTAACACAGTGATAGTCATTGATCCACTCGAAGCCCATTCAACCCAGCATCTATAATAATATTTAACTCAACAGTTTTATGCACATTCTTATGTTTGAAGAGAGAACATTTTACCTGAGCATTTGGTCACTGAAACCCGCCAGCTTCACAAGGTTCTTGTCTGAAGTGTATTCAACATCACTACAACAACAAAAAAGAGCATGTGCAGTTATATAAAAATGTACATTTAACAGTATAACCAACAACAAAATACTTTTTATTTACTCTGAAGAGATGAAGATTTGCACAAATAGAGCTTTATTGTTGACATCCTTCCTGTATTTACTGACAGCCCACTCGACTTCAGTCAAACAACTGTACTCGGTCACGACAATGATGTTATCCATCTGAGACACAACAACACAATGACCATTTAAACATTTATACGAAACCATCAGACTCATTAGTTTATGTGAGAATGACACGTAGCACTTACCTTGTTTGCTTTAGAGAACAGAGTAGACTTTAGATTATTCTTTTTTTCTTCATCTGGTATTTCTTCCAAATTCTGTCACAATAGAAAGTAAATGATTGTTACCAAACAGTCGCAATGACAGACTTTATGTTATGTATGTCTGTTAATAGGGGCATTTTTATAACAACCGATAAAGCTTCATAAACTTACAAAGCCTCAGTGTGGCTCGTTTCAGAACCAAAATGCAGGCCACATTTATTTTATTTATTCACATTTTTTCGTGAGGATTAATCCCTTGAGATGAATCATCTCATTTTCAAGAGGGTCCTGTTACTCACATTCATTCACTAGGGACACTTTAGAGTCACCAATTAACCTGTACATGCATGTCTTTGGACGGTGGGAGGAAGCCGGAGTACCCGGAGAGAACCCACAGTAACACGTGGAGGACATGCAGACTCCTCACAGAAAGACCGGAGTTGGCCGAGAATGTTTGAGTCGGCCGGGTTTTGAACTCACAACCTTCTTGCTGTGAGGCTGGAGTGCTAACAATCAATCAATAAATCTATTAAACCACTTTGGCCTTGCCCATAGCTTCAAAATATGCAGTAATTTTCAGGATTTTAACCCTTTAAATGCATGTTTGAAAACATGATATCTGTGTTATTTATGAAAGATAAATAAATAAATCTGATGCCACATTAAATATTAATGCAATAAAATAAATGTTGTTGCTACTTTATGACACATCCCAGATTAATCACTGTGTTTGAGAGAGAGAGTTGTTTTTTTTGCTTGAATGCTAATTGGCGTTCTGGTTTAGCTACAGCTGTTATGGCGGCCAACACTTTCAAGTGTATAATTTTATATATTTTTTTTGTAAATCACAAGGTTGGCAACGTGAATGCAGATGAAATATCAGAAAAGATGGAGTGAGAGCGGGAGGCCCAGCGAGCCATCATCATTTAACACACCACTGCTTCTGCTATATCAACATCCAGCTAATTGATTAAAAATACAAACCTTAATCTTTTTCATCACAGTCCTGACATTCTCCAGCAGCACGTCTGACTCTAGCTTGACCTCTTCCCAGTGGCTCCAATTAGTGAGACACAGCTGAAAGTCCTCTGAGCTGCTGCCGATCATCAGAGAGAGCAACACCCCCACCTCTGTCAACTGAGGAGGAAAAAAAACACTGTATTTGTATATTTCTATTTCAAAATTCTAACAAGAGAATCATTAGAGCGCTCACAGTCGGAGTGAGCCCATCGTCAGGTATCTTGTTATTCTGCCTTCTATTTCTGCCTCTCTGTTTTTTTTCCTCTTTCTTCTCCTCTTCCTCTTTCTCCTCTTCCTCCTCTTTCTTTTCCTGCTCGGGGTCCGAAGGGAGGCAGAAGTCTTGAGTTGAGAAAGAGTCGGTCATATTCGGGTTCAGGAGGACCACAGTTCTTCCAGGCAGCGGTGGGATGTTATAACGACAGGAGAGCTGAACGGCCCGCTCCAGAGCCTGGCAGTAACGCTGCAACAGCTCCAACGAGTACTGCTTCTTACTATAGACATAAACACACACAGTTTGTAGAATTAGATAGAATTAGATTTATACAGTACCATATTATCATTTACATACCACACTACAACTGCTGTCTATGAACAAACCCAGTGGAAATAGGTCTGATGGACAAATTAAACTAAAATGGGAAAAAAAAGCTTCTGTGGAGCTTTAAATGTCCATTTCTCCTTTGTAAATGAATGAGTGTAGATTTATTATCATACATCACAAATGTTAATAAAAGGCTATTTAAAAATATTTTTTTAAAAATACTAAAGGATAAAAGGAAAGATTGTTTTGTTGTTCATCCCATCATCATCATCATCATCATCATTTGTGAAGTTACAGAAAAGGAAATAAATGGCAATAAATACAAATGGGAAGGTCACATGATCAGTCATTATTTAAAAATGCTAGCGTGTCGATCAGCTCGTGAAGGTGCTCCTTTATTCTTTTTTTTTTTAAATCCTACCTGGCAGTGTGTAGCTGCGCCCTCTTGGTTTTGTACAGTCGATAAACAAAGGGCATTCCCAGAGTGGACCTGAGACGACGTTTGGGGGTTTCGTCCCAGTCCAGACGCTTGTATCGTTTGCTTTTGGGAATCTTTTTCAAAATACCCTTCAGGACCTCCTTCAGAGTGGGAACTGCTTTCTGTGTGGCTGCAGCTAAAACAAAGACAAGAGTGTACAGGTTTGAAATAATAATAACACAAAATAATCAAAGAACAAATTGGCTGAAGTAAAAGCTAAATTAAATACTGTTTATTACTTAATTACTGATGTCAAAATAGTCATGTTTAAAGGTTCTCAGAAAGCATTATGATGCATATCTACCATGATGCCAAAACCTTTGAGTTTACTACAGAAAGATGAATGAATGAATGTTTATCTGTATAGTATATTAAAAAAGGTGTGGTTAAAAGCAGAACTACTAAAAAGTGTTAAAAAACTACCACTAAGTGTCTTATAATAATGAACAATGTGTAAAAGTGACAATGTACTCATTCAGTTATTTGTGTGTCTGACCTAAATTTTGGAGCTCCATGATGACTTTATAAGCTGCAAGGAACCGGCTTGGGAACTGTCGGCTCTGAATGACCGCTTTCTATAAGAGCAACAAAATGACAAATTACAGAAAGGCCAAAAGAAACCATTGCAATTATTTTGTTAAAAAGAGAAAATGACACTTTGCTGCTCCACCTAAAAGATAAATACAATGCTTACAACTTTGGCAAGACAAGGCTCACCTTATTGGTCAGTTTGTTAAGGATCTTTTTGTGATGGGCCTCACTAATGCCTCGAGTGATCATGTTCCTCAGGTTCCTCAGCATCGCCATGAACGGTAAAGAGTTGTTATCTGCAGAAAAATATCATTACTCTCTGTGTCCCTATGTCTTCACAATGTCTCTGTGTTTGCAGGCAGTAGGTTTCAGAGACAACACACTGTACCTATAAGCTTCTCCCAGGTGGCAGCCTTGTTCCCCTCCCGACTGAGCAGACGTTCCCATGTCTCAGGCTCTTTGAGTTTCATCCGTTTCCCGGCTCGTTCCCTGTCCCACGTGCCTTTGATTCCACTGTGTGTGAACGCCTTTGCATCGGCAGGATACCTAAAACAGATGTAATATAAAAACCCTCTAATGGATACACAAAACTGTAGCGTGTGGCCTTATAGTAACTTCACAGTATAATGCAAATTATTATTAATCACAAATTCAAAATGCACATTATCTAATTAAGCAGAGCCAATCCAGTGTACAGTACAAAGACCCCAGGCTCTCCTTCATTCATCACCAGCTCGTTCTGTTTATTAAGTGGTACAATACCTTGGCCAAATTTACTTGAGAAACCTAGTTATATAGTGCCTTTTGCCTTGCTATCTATCAATCATTTTAATCATGGCGAACATATTTAAATTTTCATTCATTAATTTTCTACCACTTTGTCCCGTTAGGGGTCGCGGGTGACTGGAGCCTATCCCAGCAGCTTTGGGCCTGAGGCGGGGTACACCCTGGACAGCAGCCAGTTAGTCGCAGGGCAAACATTTAGAGACAGACAGTGACAGACAACCATTCACTCTCACATTCATTCACTAGGGACACTTTAGAGTTAACAATCAATTAACCTGTACATGCATGTCTTTGGACGGTGGGGGGAGCCGGAGTACCCGGAGAAAACCCACAGTAAAACGTGGAGGACATGCAGACTCCTCACAGAAAGATCAGAGTCGGCCGAGTATGTTTGAGTCAGCCGGGTTTTGAACTCACAACCTGCTGTGAGGCAGGAGTGCTAACCACTCTGCCATGTGCACCCATATTTAAATGTTAAATGCATATATTTTTGGAAGTTGCATAAGTATACCCAAACTTACATTAGAAGTAATATAATTCTATTAGGGTACTATTTATTTCACTTCTCCTTGCCGAATCTTCCCATGATCCCCTCCCTCGTCTCCCATTGGTTTGTTTACTTTACAGTACAGTGTTGTGTCATATGTTGCTTATAAAAATTTGTAATGAATGACATGGCATCATAAAGAATCAGGGGCTGATAAGAGAAAAAAGGACACTTCTTATTTGCGTCTTTTGGTTTACATTAGTATGTTGCGGTGCTGTTGATATTTATTTTGTATGTATGTTTTACAAAACATTTTACATAATGTTTAACAAAGTAGTAATATTAAATTTACAATACAGTACACTCATTTATTTATTTTTGTGTGTATGTATTTTGCTTAGGGCATCTATAGTTAGTTTAGTTTATTTCTTTACTTGTACCTGATTATAGCTTCACAGCTAATTTCCATCTGTAGTCCTATATTGTATGTTTTTGCAGACACAGGGAGAACATGCAAACTCCACACAGAAAGGCCCGATCCTGGATGGGAATCTAACCCTGTGCCGCATACATAGAACAAGAAAAAGTACCTGTTGCTACATGTGCTCAATGTAAATCTATGCAAATGTCTAGGACTACACAGAAACCTTTTCCTCTGTTCACTGTTGTTCTCTTTAAACAACAGCAGTGACAAAACGATCCCAGAGCAAGATCCCTTCTCACAACAGTCATGTGGTCTATGCTGTTCAGTGAAGAGTGGCCCTAACGACTCTCGCTCTATAGCCCTCATTTAAGTCAAGGAAGTGGTATTGTGCTCATTGATGATGTTGAAGAACCATTGTATTAATACACTTTAAGGTTCTTAAGCTGGATTTATTTACAGATACTAGTACATTTCAATTTAGGTAGCTACCATGTTAATTAAATGAGTCTACAGCTGAATTTTTGTTGTCTCTTACCTCCGTCCCAGGATGGCCATCACATGCTCAGCTGGTTCTTTAATGTGGAGCCTTTTGATCAATTTCTTAAAACTGAACTCATTCTGTTTTTTATCCACCAATGATTTTTTAGGCTCCACTTTCAACTGTAAAAAAAAAAAAAAAAAAAAGCACAATTATAAACCATATATTGACATGTATTAAATCTGTTAGAAATGTACAAAGAAGATAAATTAAACTTACAAATGTTTTAAGCATAGCCATATCTGATCTGACGAGGTTGGCCCATTGCTTTAGCTGATCGTCCGTCGGTTTCTGGAGTTTATAAAAGACACATTAGCTCCACATCAAACAAATAAAAAGGAATAAGAAAAGCTCCTGATAAAGGCTCACATACCTTTCCTTTAGCCCTGTTGCGGTTGTGTTTACAGCGGTGTTTGCGTGTGTTGTATTTGGCCAGCTGATATTCACTGAACTGCTTAAACTTGTCGGTCAGTCCCTTTTTCAGACACGTGGGCAGCGAGTGACTGAAACACTAGACAATAAAAAGTAAGATCTATACAATATAGATAGATTTATGTGTCTCTGTTCATGGGACTTACAGTGCTGTAGATTCTGACAACTTCGAGCCAGTCTGAAGGCAACTGGACGGCAGCACAGAAGTATCGACGAACGTGGCTCTTGGTTAAAGGCAGGTTTGCAGCAAGAGCCAGAAGAAAGTTGGCTGTGATGCGGATGTTCAGCTCCTGTCGCGTGTAAACAGCCACCTGGAACATAATAACATAGGATAAGATAAAACAAACTCAACTGATCATTAGATTAGTCTTAGCCATAAAGGTTATATTAATAATAAGTAAATACATTTTTTTATTTACATTTTTATTGAGTTTATTTCTAACATTTAAAACAATTAAAATATACATTTATATGAAATTATATAAATAATAATGTCCGAAAGGAAGTGGGTTGAAACTTATATAAACCTGCCCCCCCTACAATTTATAATCATTAAATCAAATATCTAACAAAGAAACCTTCACCAATGTCTCTACAGGAAAACAAAGAACCAATACTATCGATAACAACAAACAACATATAAAAAATCCATCCATCCATCCATCCATCTTCTACCGCTTATCCGGGGCCGGGTCGCGGGGGCAGCAGTCTAAGCAGAAAAAAAAATCCATCCATCCAAAAATAAAAAAATTTAAATTAAAAGAAGAGAAAGCTCTATATTTTTTACAATGTAATTATAAAAGTTGATTCGGGAACATTTTTGTTTTGTTGCTTATTACTTTCATCAAAATCTAAAAATGAAAGGTTTCCAAGATTTTTTAAACAAACCTTCGCACACAACAAAAAAAAACGTATAATAATAAAATAAATAAATTAAATAACTTCCTTGTCTATGGGCTATCCTTCTAATTTGTTTATTGTGATTTATCCTATTATATATGTCCTGTTTAGATCTCTCAAATCTACTTCCCAAGTAATTCCTGGTCACATAGAGCACTTATACATGTTTTGGGGTGGTGGGTGAATATTGTTTCACTGAGACAACTGGAAGAAAGTAAAACAAAAACAAACTCCACAGAACAATTACCTTGAGCAGAAACTGAGGATCATGGGCAGAAATATCTTTGGCCAGGTTTATGATTCTGGTCCAGACGCTGTCCTCAGACGTCCAGTCCTCCTGTCCCGGAGGTTTGGTCTTATTCACCAGAGAGCAGCACACCAGGTTCAGCAGCAGGTACTGAGGAAATAGAAAAGAAAAGGACTTTAGTATATTCAAAAAGGTTTATTTTTAACTATTATCAAAACGTGTAGCAGCTGAGGGTGGATTTGAGTTTTGAAACTTATATAAAGCCTTACACAAGTGACGTCACCTATTTTTGAGGAGGCAGCAACCTAGAACCAGTCAATAAAACACTTCTAGACAAAAGTCACTGATGTCCTCTCCCAAGACTCGGACATTGGACACATATTGTTTGTTGTAGGTCTTCATTATGTGTGTGATTTATTTTGGGAGCCAATGCTAATTCTGCCATTGAAATGCATTGTGGTTGGTTTAACTGTTTTGTGTGGTATTTATTTGATATCGTCTTGATTTGGGTTTGAACACTGCTCATTTACAGTATACAAAAAAGAAAGTTGCAATTTTAAGTCCTTTTAGGCACACCTTTAATGAAACCAAACACTTTTTTTGTGTCCTTTCAGCCTTTTTTGGATTGCGACAGCAGACAGACACAGGGTGAAACAGGGTGAGAGAGAGGGGACATTGAGCCGAAATCGAACCAGAGTCACATGAGTCTGTGGTATCACTGAGGCACCCCCCACTTTTCATTTCAATAACTAATATGTGGATAGCTAATGCTAAATCATATACCTTCTTGTCTTTAATCTCTTCTTCTGCGTCCTTTTTGTCTCTCTTTAACTCTGCAAATTCCTCTTGTTTGATGACCTCGTCCTGGTCCGGGTCAGTCGGCTCCATAACGGCCTCTGTGCTGTCCTCTTCTTCAATCCACAGCTCTTCAGACTGACTCTCATCTTCCTCAGAGCTCTGCTATATTAACATAAAATAATTTATTAATAAAGAATAGCAAACATGGCTATAACATTTAACACATGACCAAACCGATGGTGAATTTGTAATTTGCACCTCCTTAAACCCCTCCTTTCTACAGCCTGTGAGCAGCTACAGGAGCCTTGTAGGGACATACGTTTGTCTATGAACAACGCAGTGTAAATTAGTGTGATGATAAGTTTAAAAGTTTAGAAACAAAATCAATTTGGTTCATAAATGTGATTGACTATCAGCAAATGGGTGCTCAAAAAGAAAAAAGAAGGTGAAACTATTTATTATTGTAATCTGTCAAACCCACACTAGAGCTGTAGTACTTGGAACTGGTCATGGTCATGAGACAGGTCCTAAGTCTCAGCTCAGGCACAAATTAATTTTTATTTGCACATATATCTCTGGATTTTGTTTTGTTTTATGCCTTAAATTTTTAATATTTTTTTTTAATATAAGATACAACAAATGAGACAAGTTCAAAGTGTATGAATGAATGGATGGATATGATAATGAATGATAAATTAAGACAACTGATGATGAAGGATGATGATTCTTAAGGCTACACAGCTGTTTAGTCCCAGTCCCTCGAGTTCCCTTTACATTGTGTGTTCTTACTTTTACTATTAAACACAGGCAGGAGTTCTACTGTCTCTTTATTTCACCAAACGTTTAAGTGATCACCAATCCTTGAAGATGATGGTTCCTCACAATCTTTTCACTTTTTAATAATGCGTTGGACAGTTCTTAACCCAACTTTAGCAATCTCCTTAGATGTTATCTTTGCTTCATACCAATAATGTGACACTTCTGAAACAGATCATTTCTCGACCCCAGGATGTGGTTGTTTAAGAAATGAGAAACTATTCAGTGCATCAGTTAGGGTTAAATAACTTGATGCTGAAACATAATCCATGCAGTAATAATGGGAGGCTCTTATTTGTTTAGTTAAATCCAGGTGGTGACTTTTTTTGGGACGGGAGTGTATATACATGTGTACTCCCTTAGGAAAGCATACACACAGACCTTACATAAGTAAATACAAACATACCTTTTGCATAGTCACAGTACAATAACATCAACTAACACTGTGTTAGTTGATGTTATTGTAGCTTAATGTAACCCTGAGATTTTCACCATTTTGTCTCATACCCATCTATCACTTTCTATAGAAGAGTTGTTAATATGAAGCCACCCGTCCAAGCTCAAAAAAACATTAGGTGGAAATAAAATCTGCCTTTGAATCAACTGTGCCCTTTCACATCCTTCCACAGTTTTCCCTGAAAGTTCTGGTCTTGTCTTTACTTGGTCCCAGTTCATGTGGTCACTAAGATTTAATTGTTAAAAAAATAGACAAGGAAGCTGCACAGTTACCTCCACTTTTCTGTGAGGAGTATAAACTCACCAGGAGTGTTTTGACATGAAATAATTAATAGAAAAATGTGTTGTACCACAGTGGCGTCTTCCCTGATGGAGAGCATTACTGTAGTTGTATCTTGGCTTTCTTCCTGTCCATCGCTCTTCTTCTGATCTCCACTGTGAGCAAACCGGTTTAACAGAGTGTTCTCAGCCAACGACGGGGTCACCATAGAGACTGTTTTGGCGAGTGCAGAGACAGAGTAGCTTCACTCTCCAGGAGTCTGTTCTGGGTGCTCAGGAGGAATGAGGAGGAGGGTGAGGGAGTGGAGAGCAGGGTGGAGGTGGTGGAGGTCAGGCTGGAGCGCTGCAGAGATGAGCAGAGGGACGACTGGCCTCCTGAAGTTACAAGAGGCGAGTAGATCTGAGGTGTCAGCAGAGAGGACGTCTGGGTGAGGAACCGGTTTTCAAGATTCAGAGGAGTGCAGCTCGAAGACAGACTTCTTCCATCTCCTGACGCCATGTTTGTTAAAGATCCTTCATGTCTGTAGAGAAACACATTAATATATTTAATGTTGAAGTACTCAAGACTGGTCTCTGTCTCAAACATCTCACCCTAAACTTTCTTTTTTTAAAGTGCTATTATCAGGCCAATGCTACAGGACAATAAAAACTCAAACAAACTGATTTTAAAACGTTTAAACACCAGTCCACAGCCAATATTGCTATAAATGAAGAAAAATTACAAAACTGCTTCATCAAGGAACGTTGCACCTCATAAAGCCATAGCTGTAATAAATACTGTATAACAAGAGCTTTTCATTTTATATTTTGTATAAAACAAATGTTTGTGTGTGTTTTAGCTTTTGGCTCAAGACAGGTACAGGAATAACTAGGGACAAATAAAGCTTGTCTTGTTTTAACCATCTTATCTAATATTAGTCATTATCCCAATAGAATAATGGGCTTCAAAACTAAGGTCCCCGCATGAAAAGCAGAGGCACTTACCATGTCACCATGAAACAGAAAAATAGACAACCACTCTGCACGTGGCAGAGTGGTTAGCACTCCTACCTCACAGCAAAAAGGTCATGAGTTCAAAACCCTTTCTGTGAGGAGTCTGCATGTCCTCCACGAGTTACCGTGGGTTCTCTCCGGGTACTCCAGCTTCCTCCCCAAAGACATGCATGTATAGGTCAATCGGCAACTCTAAAGTGTCCCTAGTGAATGGTTGTCTGTCTCTAAATGTCAGCCCTGTGACTAACTGTGTGTGTGTGTGTGTGTGTGTGTGTGTGTGTGTATATAGTCCCTGACAAAAGTCTTGTCGCTTATCTATTGTGTAGAAACACCTGCTATTAACCTGACTTTTAATTAATCAATTGGTGTTAGAAATAGCTCATATGAAAAGCTAAAACCCTCCCAAATGATGTTTAATGAACTGAAATAAATTAGTTTCACTGAAAAAAGATTTATCATTTAATCAAGACAGAAAGGTCAAATTTTGGCAAGACAAAAGTTTTGTCGCCTATACAGAAATTGAACAAATTTACAAAAATATGTCAGCAAATTAAGTAGTGGTGCTGTGAGATCCAAATTTAATATCTTGTGTGACTTCCATGAGCTTGAAGGACTGCGTCCATGCGGTTTGGCAATGATTCATACAATTTATTGATGAAGTCATCAGGAATAGCAAAGAAAGCAGTCTTGCATGCCTCCCAGAGTTCATCAATATTCTTTGGTTTCGTCTTCCATGCTTCCTCTTTCATCCTACCTCACATATGCTCAATGATGTTCATGTCTGGTGACTGGGCTGGCCAATCCTGGAGCATCTTGATCTTCTTCGCCTTGAGGAACTTTGATGTGGAGATGGAAGTATGCGATGGAGCACCATCCTGCTGCAGAATTTGGCCTCTTTTATGGTTGGGAACATAAGAGGTAGCTAAGATTTCTTGGTATTTTAGACTATTGATGTTGCCTTCCACCCTGCAGATCTCTACACTCCCATACTGGATGTAACCCCAGACCATGATTTTTCCGCCACCAAACTTCACTGTTTTCTGGGTGAATCTCGGATCCATGCGGGCTCCAGTAGGTCTCCTGCAATATTTGCGGCAACTGTGGTGTAATTCAACAGAAGATTTATCAGAAAAATCCACCTTCTGCCACTTTTCCAGCGTCCATCCTTTTAGCAGGCTGTGGGCCTTGGCAAATGCCACACGGTTTTTCAATTGTCTTTTGTTTAGTGCTGGCTTCTGGGCACTGATTCGACCATGGAGGCCATTTCGAGACAGAATCCGACAAACTGTTCTGGTTGACACAGGGACTTCAGGTGACCAGGTCTTGTGGAGCTCTGCTGCAGTGGAAAATGGGCTGGCCTTGGATTTTCGAGCCAACAAACGGTCCTCTCGAGCAGATGTCTTGCGGGGTCTGCCTGACCTGGGCTTGTCAAAAACGTCTCCAGTGTCTTCAAATGTTTTTCTAATCCTCTGTACTTGACACTGAGACACATTGAAGGTGTCTGCCACATCAGCAGTGGATCTGGTCTTCAGCCTCTTGATAATCAAAACTTTAGTCTCAGGGTGAATCTTAGGCATGTTTGCAGAGGTCTAGTTGCAGTTGATGTGAAGGTCTAGTGTACTGGGGTTGTTTTTATACACACCTGAGACCTAATTGATCCATTATTAGTCACAGGTGAAGCTCATATGACAAGGCGACAACACTTATGTCTTTGCAATAATTGACTCAATGGGCTTTACCAAGCTGTGAATATTAGAATACTTTTTGACAGTTTCGTTTTGCACTGAAACATTATTACAAAAGCTGTTAGGATTAAAATGAGCCATTTCTTGTAAAAAAATCTTGATTAGAAATATATTTTAGCGGCACTTCAGGTCAATTTGTACACAAGCGACAAGACTTTTGTCAGGGACTGTATATATATATATATATATATATATATATATAGTGTCGAGTAGCACAGACAAATGCAGTCTGGCAGCATACCTCCGGCTGTTTGAACAAGGATTATAGTAATTGTTCCAAGGAGGGTGTGTTAACCAAGGTTCATTCATACAGGAGAGCAAAGTCCAGCAAAGCCTGTAGAATAGTTCTGTTAAAAAGATGCAGTAGTGACATTACTTATAATTATTCTGTTTCTTACACAAGAAGAACTGATAAGTTTTATATAGGTAGGACAGATAAATAATTGAATGATTGAGAGGGAGAGTAGGGTTTGCAGCATCGTGACATCCATTGTAAGTAAAGCAGGAATATAGTGTGACAGACAGAATACATGCTATTTAAACAGTGTACATCCAATAGCATGGTGTATAGATACAGAACTAGACAAGATAAAATTAAGGATTAGGAGATTTTAATAAAATTTTTGCTCTGTAAAGTAGACTACTAACAACTACAATAAGGAGAGCTCAGAAAGAAAGCTTGACATTTAACGCTAACCACAGATAAAAGTAGTTTGCTAACAGCTCAGTCTCTAATAGAAAGTGAATAAAGTGCTAAGGCTAACCAAACACGCCCCTGACAGGCATCGAACTCACCTCAACTACCGCAGGTTTCAGTGAAAACCTGGTTGAGACGAGAACTCTGGTGTACACGGGCTTTGTGCCGTGTGTTTTAGACGTTTTTCATTTGTGTCTGACACTTACGACGAAGTGACAGGTCCCAGCGTCAGCGGCCACGGAAACACGCTCCCAATGACTGTAAAAGGGCTGGACATAGCAAGCCCGCTTCCGGGTTGTAAGCCTATTAGGAAGTAGGGGTAGGCATAGATATACACAATAAAGCATAGACATAATATACGTAGACGCCTCATGACGTGCTGGAGGCCTGGAGCGTGATCCAGCGTCGCCGCCATATTGATTGGGTCTCCCTCTACTGGGGAGGGGTCAGGAGGTTAACGGATAATCTCCTGCACTCCCTGAGACACCTAAATGGTTCCGGGCGCCCTCTTGAACAAAGAAAGGGTCCTCAGCCACTGAATGAAAAAAGCACTCCTGCCTCACCAGCCAAGGATCCTCCTCTGACTCTACCACCATCAACACCTCCACCACTGAAATGGACTCCCCCAATAGGACCATGGACCCCCCCAGTAACATCAACACCTTCTGCGGACCTCACCATCCCTGTCCCATCTCCGGATTCACCAATGGGATTTCCAGATCACCTGGAAATTTTAGTTAAATCTGGAATTAAGATGATACCCCTAAGTTGGCCAGGTCACAGGTTCTATCATCATCACTAAAAACATCACCCCCAATACCACCCAGGAGTACCACTGCTTCACCTCGGCCACTACCTAGAGTCCAATGCACCCCTGTCAGACCCCTCCACCCCTCCCAGACCAGCTCCTCCCAGACCAGCTCCAAAAGCCTTGACTAGCATCAAGGCTACTATCAGTGATTAGGACACTGAGGGCCTCTGCTGTTCCAGGACTTTTCGTCATAATAAACCACTTATCAACCTGCGGCCCTGGGAGAGAACACTCCCTCCTAGCTCCATAGCTACAGTCAGAAGTCGCAGATTGGAGAAGAAAATAACAGTTAGATTGTCTAATCAGACAAATCTGATTCAAATCCCCTGCAAACAGATAAAGTCAGGTCCTGCTCAAACGGACTTAAAACTTGCACTGTTCAATGTCAGGTCTTTGGGAAACAAATCTTTTTTAATTAATGATTTTATAACTTCAAATAAGCTTGATTTTATGTTTTTAACAGAAACATGGTGAGACAGCAGGACTGGAAATGCGGTCCTTATTGAATCCACCCCATCGAATTTCACATTTTTATCCAAAATACGGGAAAACAAAAAGGGTGGTGGTGTATGTGCCTTTCTTAGGGATACTATTCTTGATACTTTTGGTCTTTGTCAGCATGTTAATGAGCCGACCCATAACAGAGGTCACACTCTGGACCTGGTCATTACTAAAGGTGTTCATATTTCAGATGTCACTGTGATTGATGTTGCTCTATCTGATCATTTATGTGTCTTTTTCCATCTCTCCATAATTCCAAAAGTTGCTGTTGGGCCTACTGTTGTAAAAAAGAGACACATTAACGATTACACCAGGACACAGTTTATGGAGGCAATCAGGTTTGAAAATGCCTCATCAGGTCAAGTTGATGATTTGTTGAATTGTTATACTTCAGGTGTTTTAAATGTTATGAACACCATTGCTCCTGTTAAGGTTAAAGTGATCAGGACGAGGCTTCATAGAGCAATGCTCACTCTGTCAGGGCACAGAAAAGGGAATGCCAAAAAGCCGAAAGAAAATGGCGTAAATCGAAACTCTTAATTCATTATGAGGTAGACAAAGAAAATTTGCATGTTTTCAATCAAACTTTGCAAAAAGAAAGAGAAATATTCTTCTCAGAGATCATCAACAACAATAGTAACAACATGCGTGTCCTGTTTGCTACAGTGAACAGATTAACAAACCCTCCAGCTCCATTTCCTCCAGAATTAGTTTCCACCACTAAATGCAATGAGTTTGCATTGTTTTTCAACGACAAGGTTCAAGGCATTAAACATGCTACAGTCCAAAGGGCATAAAACAACACTGCAGCCACCTAGGAGACACTTGGTTGGGTTAACATATTTTACACAAATTAATGACAGAACAATTGAAAAAACTGTCTCCAGCCTGAGTTCATCCACCTGCTGCCTCGATGTTTTACCCACTAGATTTCTAAAATCAGTACTAAGCAGTTTGTTACCACAACTCACTGATATAGTCAATAATTCCTTAAAGTCTGGAACATGTCCAAGGGCCTTAAAAACTGCTGTCATTAAGCCATTAAGCCAACTATCGGCCCATATCAAACCTGATATTTTTAGGGAAAGTCATCGAAAAAGTTGGATATCAGCAACTTAATGACTTTTTATTACTTAACAACTGCTTTGATCCTTTTCAATCAGAATTCAGGCCCCATCACAGACTGAGACTGCACTTATCAAAGTCACAAATGACATCCGTATGAACACTGACGCAGGCAAAGTCTCTGTCTTAGTTCTGTTGGACTTGAGTGCTGCGTTTGATACAGTGGACCATGAAATCCTGACACAAAGATTAGAGGAATGGATAGGTATCACTGGAACTGCCCTTAAATGGTTTCAGTCCTATCTTGAAGACAGGAAGTACTTTGTTTCGGTTGGAAACTGTATCAGACCAAATGGCCCTGACATGTGGGGTTCCACAGGGGTCTATCCACAGGGACCTCTATTATTCAATCTCTACATGCTTCCTTTAGGCCAGTTAATACGCAGCTCTGGCGTATCCTACCATAATTATGCAGATGACACTCAGATTTACATTTCACTCACAGCAGGTGAAAATGGACCAATCCATTCACTGTGTGTCACTGCATCGAACAGATTGACATGTGGATGCAAAATAATTTTCTTCAACTGAACAGAAACAAGACTGAACTAATCATCTTTGGGCCACAGAAACAAAGAGAAAGTGTCAGCAGCCACCTCAAGTCTCTTTCTCTAAAATCTAGGTTAGAAATCTAGGGGTCATCATGGACTCAGACTTGAATTTCCACAGTCACATTAAGTCAATTACATCATCTGCATTTTATCACCTTAAAAACATTTCCAGAGTCAAAGGGATGATGTCTCAACCAGACTTAGAGAAACTTATCCATGCTTTTATCTCCAGCAGGTTAGATTACTGCAACGGCCTGCTCACTGGTCTCTCAAAACGAGGGTTAAGACAGCTGCAGCTTATTCAGAACGCTGCTGCTCGGGTTCTTACCAAAACCAGGAAGTACAACCACATCACGCCAGTTTTAAAATCTCTGCACTGGCTTCCTGTTGCTCAGAGAATAGACTTTAAAACAGCACTTCTGGTTTACAAGTCTCTAAATGGTTTAGCACCAGAATATATCTCTGACATGCTAGTTACTTATGAACCTCCTCGGACTCTGAGAACATCTGCAGGCCTTCTGCTCGTGCCCAGAGTTAGAACTAAACAGGGTGAAGCAGCGTTTAAGTTTCATGCAGCAAAAACCTGGAACAGCCTCAGCTTTAACATTGTTCAAGGGGATGTTAAAAACCTTCCTCTTTAGCTCCGCCTACACTACAACCTAAAGTGTTTGTTTTTTTTCTTTTATCTGCACTCTTCTTTTTAAAATGTTTTTAATTTTTTCTTATGTTTTTTAATATAAATCTTGTAAATTGTCTTTTATTCCTGTAAAGCACTTTGAGTTACCCAGTGTATGAATTGTGCTATAGAAATAAAATTGCCTTGCCTTGCCTCCACTCAACGTTAGCACCAGAGTCAATCGGAGTCAACAGAGAGCGAGCAATTATGCCCGTATTTTGTGCAGTTTTTATACCAGATTGCTAAAAGACGGGAGGGTTTTGTTGTGACTGAGTTGTCAAAGCTCTGCAGTGAACACTTCAAGCCTGATGATTTTGACAGGACGGGTCAGATTGTCAGGCTTAGAGATGGTGCGACCCCATCTGTCTTCAACTTCCCATGTAATCTCCAAAGAGTAGGTGTATTTTACTCTACATGCTAACAGAGATGTCTATGATTCATATGTAAAACAAAAACGGTAAAACGGTTAGATATTTCTGCATGTATTAGTGATGTATTGTGTATTAAAATACACTGTGGGATACTAAAACCTTTTCAAGTGTTTTTAATGAAGTTGTTTTTAAGTATTATGTTTATTATATTTTAGCCTGTAGTGACAAGGAACACACAAACTTCAAGGAAAGCTGAAGAGAGCCTACCAGTGGACCTTTCTCTGCATTTTCCTGAAAGTGAACCTCAGCCCAATGATGTGAGAATTTGTAGGCTATTTGATATGTCCCATACAGTTGTGAGCATCATGGCTGTGGTCATATCAAAATATCTCCCT